>VSWD01000004.1:20455505-21145430 GCA_033119305.1 Pinctada imbricata
TTTTTCGTTTGATTCCTGTTTTATCCTGATGTTGTATGCCTTCGGTTTATGGTTTTCTGAATTATCGATTTTGTACTATGTTTTAGGATATGGTCATTGTCCATATTTGTCATTCTGTGTAGTGTATCAAAACAATCCTTAGTCTTTTCCAAACATTCCATAGTAAATTGCACTAAGACCTACTGTGCTCACAGCACTCCATGACATGGAAAACATCTGATTGTCCTTATTCAAATTTGGATCCCTTGAAAAATAGAGCTTTGCTTCAGTGAATCGAACATTAAAGATGAATGCAGTGAAATTCGAATTGCACTTCTAGAATACCAAAAGAGCCCTTGTTGAAATTCATAATGGCTGATAAAATGACGAATAAGCTTAAAATGCATCATAGATGCAAAGAGCCAAGTTGCAAAACTTGAATGTAAGCATGAATATGCAGACTTGAATGTAAGCATGAATATGCAGACTTAAACTAGACATGAATTGCACAACTATATGGTCTCGACAGATGGGAAACATCACCAGCACGTTTCAGATTGAAACCGTTTTCAATCATCAGTGATATGAGCTTGACCTATGACCGTTTGACCTCAAGATCAATAGGGGTCATCCTTGATTCACGGGAAACATTTTTGGCAAGTTTCATGATTGTAGGTGCTAAACAGGCTCTAATATGGTCCGAAAAAGTACTATGACCTTGACCTTTGGACTCCAAAATCAAAAGGGGTCATCCTTGACTCATGGTGAGTATGTGTATGAAGATTCATTGCACCAACATGTATCATACTTGACTTATAATCCAGAAACCAATTGTTGACGCCAGCCTGACCACCTGCCTGCCCGCCCAACCGTCCGCCCATCTCATATCAAATTAAGAGCCGAGTTTTGCAACTCGGCTTAAAATGTCCGAGGTAATCAATTTTTGTGAACTTTTTCATCATCATGTCTCAAAGATCTTTCAACAGTGATCCCATTATTGAAAATAACGCCAAAAGATGTTGACTCTGACATTTTGAGGTTCTTACCAAAATTGGAAAATGGTCTTTTAGATCTATATGAAGAAGACTGAATATTAGCTATTTATTTTCATTTAATCATAATGACATAATCAACCTCAGATCGTGATATTAGAGTTGTGAATGTGAAAAACAAAAGTCAAATCATTATTCTGCTGTATGCTCTTTTCTACTAATGCTGTATGAATATGTTATTGTATTCAAATTGCACCGCGTGAGCTAAAAGAGAAATAACAATACACTTATGAAATGAGCCTACGATCGTTTGCAACTTCTTTAAGAAGCAAATTCTACATCTACATGGCTTACACTAATGCACACAAATTAAAATGTATAAGAATAGAGATTTCATATATTTGTCATAATACATGTAATAATATAAAACGTGTTAAGCCAGTTAAGTTTGCCTTCCCCCTGGTAAAACTTAAATGTTTTCTCACAGTGCACATTGTTTTAATTGAAATGACTTGTAATTCAACATGATATTAGAACAAATATAACACCTTAAATTTCGCTAAAGTCTTTGACAAAACCAGTTTTTCACAAGAGAAGTAAGTAATTAAGACTAATATAGTACATGTATTAATCTTGAGTCATTCTTAGCCTGCAGAGCTGCCTAATCTATTTAAAATGTCGCATCAGGGCATAGATCTATAACAGGAGGATGCATTTAAAAAGACATTGTTGTACCTTGAAATTTTCAGATGGTGCAAAATCAGTCAACTATAGGACATGACCTATATGTGTAGCCACAGTGACTTGTATCTGGCACAATATAGTTTCAATTTCAAGTATTCATTACAGCAATGGAATCTCAAAGTTTTTCCTAACACTTCGGTTTGCAGCAATACATAACACAAGGCACATAATTATATATCTAAATTCATCTTCAGGCAATCCCAAATACACATGAGAGATATAATCTAAGATTATTTGAGGGGAGAGGAGAACGAACGAAGAGTCCTGATTCATTGTTATCTCTTCATATTTCCATTACTTTTTTTCAATCAGAAAACAGGAAGACTATGTCAAGTAATATATGTACATAAGGAAACCAGGCAGCTAAGCATTTGTTTTCAAAGAATTCACCTCTATAAAAAAAACAACATTTTCAATGTTATTGACATAAGTTAACTTCAAATTTGCACTCTCTGAATATGTAAGAAAAGGCTCACCTCTAGAAAAACATTGCTGATATTGTGTTCAAAAACTTGTAACACACATACATTCTTCTTAATTCTTAAATTTAAAGTAAATTATCCAATTTAATATAATGATCATGATAACTTGTAACACACATACATTCTTCTTAATTCTTAAATTTAAAGTAAATTATCCAATTTAATATAATGATCATGATAACTGGTTTCAAATAACATTCAATTTGATAATTTTTGCTGTTGAATGTTTTTACAGATTACATATTTTGGATATGGATTGATAATTCCCAAATGAATTGCAAACATTCAAATGATAAACCTATTTCTTTCATGTAAGAAAAAATAAAAGAGCACAATATACTTCATCATACTCTGTAATGTGACCACACGTGACCTTGACCTGTGGCCTTGATCTTTGACCTTGATTGTTTTTTTCTTCACAATAAGGATTCTGTGTGGCAAGTAAAAAAGTCCTAAAACCAACAATTAGGTCTATATTATGTCAACAAGGTTTATTACAGCAAGTGACTGTGACCTTGACCTTTGACCTTAAAAGTTGAGGAGTTTCTACCTCTTGCCAATGCTGATTTTTTAAGGCTCTTTCCGTGATGGTGTTACCTGATAAGTCTGTATCTAAGCAACAAGGATGCGAGGACAAACGGTCGACAGACTACCATATGGAGCCATACCATGTCTTTATAGAAACCTGGTATATTTTTTTATATCGTGGCATGAAGTGATGATTTTTCATTTTCAATTTCTTTTCTCTATTAAGTAGATGGATTGTTTTTTGCAGAAACTTCATCTCATAAATTATAATGATTTAACATGGATTTCTTTGATGAATGCAGAGTACAATTAGAAGCGAAGATGTGCATGGTTGCTTACTTTTCCCTGCAGACAAATTACGATGCTCGTTTCTTAAAATTAATACATTTATTAAAATTCCACAGGGAACGTAGTTAAAGTTTTGTAAATTGATTGCTCTTTTGTCACAGAGCAATAAATTAACAGAACAATACATTTATGACAGATACACAGTCAAAATCAAATTGCTCAATTTAATCACATACTTCAAAAGTTACCAACTAATCTGGTACAAAATCACTGAATAATCTCCTTAGTTCATTGATTCATTTCAAAGTTTTGACACTTTCTGACACCGTATATATTTCTGTTCTTTCATCGTACAAATCCATAATTTTTTCACACCCCCCCCCCCTTTTGTTTGCTGAAGTTTTATAACATGGGTTCCAGGTTGATTTCGAACGCTGCACATGGATTATTGATTTCGAACTTGTTAATGACGTCAGGGTGTAGCACTCCTATCTTTCCGATGACACAACCCTTGTACATGACGTTGGCACATCGACCCGTGAAATACGTAGGATCTGAAATAGGTAAAAATAATTCTATTTATATCACGCTGATCAACTTTGAATAAGTCAATGTAAAAAATATCATGGACTGATTTTAGATCAATTTTATTGCAATTATAAAGAAGAAATATTTATGGTAAATAAGGCTTCATTGAGGGAAAAAGAGAATAGGACATCTAATGATTTATTTTTTTCAAAAAATCTCACAATAAGTTAAAGAAAAATGAATTTCACAATTACAACAAAACAAACTACTAAAACCTTTCATGAAATCCATATGGTAACAGAATAATAAGGGACAGTGAAAAATATCCTTGTAAATGTGACTATGTGATATGAATGTTAACAGTAGTTGTATTCTTCTGCAATTCCATTTGACTGTGCATTTTTGTCAGCTCGCAAAATGAAAAAAAATCAATATGAATCTGCTAGAGGTTCTGTTATGCAAAGAACACACTATGCATGTAAACTGTGATGACAGATTTCAGGGAGCCAAAAAATGCACTTATTATACATAGTCATTTTCAATGGTCAAATACTAGGGGGATATACATACATGTAAACATTTTTAAAAAATCATTACATACCATTTGTGGCCTGTATGTGGTAACCATTAGCTGATTTGGAGAATGGCACTTCTAGTAGCTGCATTATACGGTCCAGTAAACCCTGTATAATCTCAAACCCCGACGACGTACTGAAATTAACCGCACATATATGTCGCTCATTCCTTGCCTGTACATCTGAAAACAATGAAATTAATGATAGTAATAAAACTGAAATTATTGGAAAGGATAGTCAGAATTCTCTCCTGCTTTAATGTCTATAGAGGCCTTCTTATTCCAGATTCAACATTCTATCAAAGTCATATAATTCTAAAAAAAAATTCTAAGTTTTCTTCAGTTTGGATGATTTTGGGCAATTTTTTATGCAAGTCCTTAAGTCAACCAATACCTGACCAGGTATGTATAGACGCGAGTAGACCTCATCAAAAGTCAATAATTGTATAATATTCCCTACCTTCTTTGCCAGTTACTATAACCCAAATGTCTGAGAAACTTTAAATGTTTTTTACTTGGCCTTACTAAAATTACCTTTTGTCTTAACACAGAACATCACATCAGAAATCTCAAACAACCTGAGAGGAAGGGGCATGTTCAGGTTTTTTTCTATAGTTACCTTTTGTCTTATCACAGAACATCACATCAGAAATCTCAAACAGCCTGAGAGGGAGGGGCATGTTTAAGTTGTTACTATAGTTACCTTTTGTCTTATCACAGAACATCACATCAGAAATCTCAAACAGCCTGAGAGGGAGGGGCATGTTTAAGTTGTTACTATAGTTACCTTTTGTCTTATCACAGAACATCACATCAGAAATCTCAAACAGCCTGAGAGGGAGGGGCATGTTTAAGTTGTTACTATAGTTACCTTTTGTCTTATCACAGAACATCACATCAGAAATCTCAAACAGCCTGAGAGGGAGGGGCATGTTCAGGTTGTTACTATAGTTACCTTTTGTCTTATCACAGAACATCACATCAGAAATCTCAAACAGCCTGAGAGGGAGGGGCATGTTCAGGTTGTTACTATAGTTACCTTTTGTCTTATCACAGAACATCACATCAGAAATCTCAAACAGCCTGAGAGGGAGGGGCATGTTTAAGTTGTTACTATAGTTACCTTTTGTCTTATCACAGAACATCACATCAGAAATCTCAAACAGCCTGAGAGGGAGGGGCATGTTCAGGATGTTACTATAGTTACCTTTTGTCTTATCACAGAACATCACATCAGAAATCTCAAACAACCTCAGAGGGAGGGGCATGTTTAAGTTGTTACTATAGTTATGTACCTTTTGTCTTATCACAGAACATCACATCATAATCTCAAACAGCCTGAGAGGGAGGGGCACGTTCAGGATGTTACTATAGTTACCTTTTGTCTTATCACAGAACATCACATCAGAAATCTCAAACAACCTCAGAGGGAGGGGCATGTTTAAGTTGTTACTATAGTTACCTTTTGTCTTATCACAGAACATCACATCAGAAATCTCAAACAGCCTGAGAGGGAGGGGCATGTTTAAGTTGTTACTATAATTACCTTTTGTCTTATCACAGAACATCACATCAGAAATCTCAAACAGCCTGAGAGGGAGGGGCATGTTTAAGTTGTTACTATAGTTACCTTTTGTCTTATCACAGAACATCACATCAGAAATCTCAAACAGTCTGAGAGGGAGGGGCATGTTCAGGTTGTTACTATAGTTACCTTTTGTCTTATCACAGAACATCACATCAGAAATCTCAAACTGCCTGAGAGGGAGGGGCATGTTCAGGTTGTTACTATAGTTACCTTTTGTCTTATCACAGAACATCACATCAGAAATCTCAAACAGCCTGAGAGGGAGGGGCATGTTTAGGTTGTTACTTATGGTCCTTAAAACTCCTGGAAGCAGTGTCGTTCTGCCAACCTGAAAATACATGTACATACAAAAATTATTAGGAACGGTAAACACATGGCTGGAAAGGGAATTTCAGATTAGACCTACTTTCTTGGTAGACACTCTTACTGACTATTGATATCAGACCTACCTATTTGGTTGCAAAAGTGTAATATTTTCCTCAAGAATATATAATTAAGGGAATTAAAGCATAATATAACAAACTGACGGTAACTTGCATAAAAACATGGTGTTTTCCACTCTTTGACATTGTTACAAATATAAATCATTTTACACAATTGCATGTTAAACATCTTCAAATCAATAGCATCATTTAAGATCAGATACATGTATATAAGATATTAAAACGCTCAAGTAATTTATGTATGCGAGTCTATTCATTTGTTAGAGATAATTTTAAAATGTCATTCTGCTTCGAAATGTGTTTGAAGTGTAAAATTGAGCAGCAAAAGCGTAAAGCATAATTGTACCTTAAAAATTCGTAAAATTACGACAAAATCGTAAAAGTAGGCAGGTCTGGGTTATGGTCAGGAAAAATAACACTATGCTCAATTTTTACATTTTTGGAGTGCAGAAGAATAACGTTATTTGAAACTCTTCTACCGCTGTGAGTCCTTCAAATAGGGCTGATTCTATTACAGACGATGACATCATGCGGCTTGACCTGGGTCTTGCATCAAATGATAATCTAAGAACTGTCATGCATGCAAGTCTAAATTTCATCATTCTTTTGTCTCAGGATAATTTTAGAGTAAAACAGAAAGTAGAATGGATGAATTTGAAATTCTAAATTTTCAATGTCTTGTTATTTATTGTATTTTGAGAATTTGCTGAAGTCAATTGGGGCTTTTCGAAATGCAGAGTTACTTCCCATTTGTGCAGGTATCTGACGTCAACGCATTGTGATGTCATCAAATTCTATGGAAAACAGCATGAAATTTAGGGAAACAGGGTTACATATATGACGTTTTCAAAGGAATTTAATGACGTCACAATGCTTTTACGTCAGATACCTGCACAAATCGAGCGTAGATCTGTAAAATCGAAAAGACGGAATTCCGCAACCTGCTGCACCTGGTTAAATCATTTCCTTAATTTCAAAGGAATTTCTAAAATATTTGAAACATCAGTTAACTAGAATTTATGTAGATTGTATACAAAAAGACATCATTCAATTGAGCTAGAATATACATGTAATTATAAGTCATATTTTTTGTAAAGAGATTTTTTTTCCTCTGATATTTTTCAGAAGGTAAATGCAAATGTATTGGATGTTGAATTCCTTTAACCTCTTGTTGTCAAAAAAATTTAATTCATATCTTTAAAAAAAAAATTATTGGAACGTTTAAAGATATAAAAGATTTAAAATAGTCCATTTTCCAGAAATTATCTACGATTGTTTTAAACCTTGACTTTATATGTACAGACACCAGACATCACATCATTTGGCAAAATTTTCCCTTTGTGACGTCACATCTGCTCGCACCGTCTTGAAGCACCTTGATGTGTCGTCATGCTTTTTATTTTGATGTCACAATGAAATTATCCCCAAATTTTTTTATTATTAGAATGAGAAACATTTTGTTAACAAGAAATTCATTTTGAAGAGACTAAATAATTCACTTCCTCTATAATTGATATTTCCAGTAAAACTCAGTTTCAAAGGAACATAATGAGATTTTTTTGGGGGGCACAAAAGATTTGTGTAATGTCATAGAAATGAATTCATCCTTTAAATGTTAGGAAGCTCAAAATCATTTAATTATCATTGTAGCAAATCTGATTGGCCATTAAAAACAATTCCGGTGTACCGTATACCAAAAATTTCCTAGGTGACGACAGCAAGGACATGTTTTGGAAAAGCTTATAAATAGTGCAGAGTTCATGGAAGAGTGACAGAAAATCTAAAACTCATTGTTCATATTAGAAAGGAAAAATGTTATGATCGCTGAGCGATATAGTCCCCTACCGGCGGCATATATTTATGTCCTGCAACTCTGTCTATGAATTACTCTTGAATTAAACATGTATGAGTTTTAATTAAACTTACTGTCAGTGCAGCAGAATATCTCTATTTGTTGTAGGAAAAAGTCTGGAAAACTGACAAAAACTAAATTTTCCAAGACATAAAGGGGCATAACTCTTGAAAAATAGGTCAAGCGTGACAAAAGTCAAACTTGCTCTGTAACTATCCAAGACCAAGCTGTATATCAAATTTCATCTGAATATCTTCATCTGTTGAAGAAAAAAGTCCGGAAAACTGACAAAAAGTGAATTTTCCAAGTCATCAAGGGGCAGAACTCCTCGAAAAATAGGTCAAGCTTGACGAAAGTCAAACTTGCTCTGTAACTATCCAAGACCAAGCTGTGTATCGAATTTCATCTTGAAATCTTCATCCGTTGAAGAAAAAAGTCCGGAAAACTGACAGAAAGTGAATTTTCCAAGTCATCAAGGGACATAACTCCACAAAAAATGGGTCAAGCGTGATGAAAGTCAAACTTGCTCTGTAACTATCCAAGACCAAGCTGTGTATCGAATTTCATCTGAATATCTCCATCCGTTGCAGAAAAAAGTCCGGAAAACTGACAAAAAGTGAATTTTCCAAGTCATCAAGGGGCATAACTCCACAAAAAATGGGTCAAGCGTGACGAAAGTCAAACTTGCTCTGTAACTATCCAAGACCAAGCTGTGTATCAGATTTCATCTTGATATCTTCATCCGTTGCAGAAAAAAGTCCGGAAAACTGATATTCGGACAGACGGACAGACGGAGGGACAGACGGACAGACAGACCGAGAGGAAACTAAGAGTCCGCTTCGGCGTTGCCGGTAGGGGACTAATAATTAAATAAGGAATTACACCTAATTTTTTTCCTCGGATTGAAGTATACATGCAATGGAACATTTTCCCCTATTTTTCTCGGTCTTTCATGGCATAATTCTGCACAGACATAGCATTGCCTGCACAGAAGTGAAAAGGCATCGAACAAAATTTGAACTTGACCTTTAATACCTCTATTCAAAGCATTATCTTAGAATTATATTAATCACTGTTTCTCATGTTTTCTTTTCAGGGACATAATTAACAGCACAATTAATTTTGAAATTGACCCTTAAATTTTAATATGAATATACATTTTTTTGTATTTCACTTATCATTTCAGGAGGCATAACTCTCAAAGTGTACATGTAATGTATAAAGACATTACCAAATTTTATAGATACATGCACATTATAATTACTTTTACCAAACACTACTACTAAATCACAAAGAAAAGGGTTGGAAATATCCAAAGCTACATGTACATTGTATAAATATGAATGAAGTAAACAATATTAGGCCACAGTAATTAAATATTCTGCTTTACGTCCGGAACTTTTTCTGAAAGTACCCTTCCCACCAGGCATGAAAAGACATAAGCACATATTACTCAGTATGAAGGAATTTAGAAAGAAATACTGAAAACATATAAGAAATATATTTCTTATAACTTGAGGTGCATAATTTTGGAAAAGTCACTATTACATGTATCTCCTGATATTAATGGTGGTATAGGCAATTTGTTTTGTTACTTTATTTTTTACCTGAGAAATGCATGTATGTGTGTGTTTTTTCTGAGTTATACTCCTAAAAGGTACCCGCCCGTGGACATAAAACAAAAATATCTAATTACTATAGCCTTACCTGGAAGTCGAGTGTTTTGGGATTGGCTATGTGGACAGCGTCAACATCTTTAATGTTCTTGCCTAGATTATCTGCTACATCCTCCCTGGAGCACTACAAAACAAAATACGGTAATCACAACAATGAAATAAAATTAAAATCTCTTTGAGTGTAACAAAATCAAATCAAATGAAATAAAATTAAAATCTCTTTGAGTGTAACAAAATAAAATCAAAGTGTTCCCTATTTTTGACTATTCACACTTTTCTGTCTTTTTTATTCAATTTAGTAAAATACCTGGTCAACTAGAAAGGTTTCTTGTTGCGGTTGCAACAAGAGTGTTTTCCTCCTATACAATTTTTGGTTTGGAAATATGAAGGACGTCACATTACATGTATTTATATTATATATTTAAGTTTTCAAATAGCAGTAACATTAAATTTTCAAACCGATAATTGTTGGTGAGCAACCATTTGATTTGGGGGGGGGGGGGCAGGAATTCTATTGCCAGCCGGTAAAATTTTTTCAGCAATTTTCTGTGCAGGCCATTTTTTTCAGCCATTACCAGAGTTGGAGAAAACTTTTCGCCGGTTCTTCGGGCCGGATTTAAACAAATTGTCAAATGTTGTGAATGTCTGTGTAAGTTAAACTCCCCGCTGTTACAGAGTATGAGTTAATAACCGTTCCTTCAGATGTCTCTTTGCAATTAGCGAATTTCAGACAGATTGTATGATGTTTAAATAGAACCTTTTCTAGATTTTTGTGCCTATGCGTATTAGGTCTCTGGTAGATACAGCTATGTGAACAGTTTGTATTTATATTAATTAATTTTTTGACTTTAAATTGTCTGGCACAAAGGGCCAGCAAAAATTTCCATATCATGCAATGTATCCTTACTTTTGCATGGTCCGGGAAAAAAAAAATTGCCGGCCCTTTGGGCCGGAATATTTTTTTCAGCATTTTTCAGAGCCTGGATTTTTTTTTTTGCAAATTCTTCCTGCCCCCTTCCCCCATAAAAAAGGCGAGCTCGTAGCTGTAGAACCAATTTTCTTGAGAAGAGAAATGGTAATAACAAGTTACGTTCAATATATATATATAAATACCATGAGGTTCTCGCTGTGCAGGTTCAAATTTGGACCCCCCCCCCCCCCTTCCCTTTTTTCAAAGTTTATTTTGAATTTCCATCATGGCGACATCGTTCAATATAAACAGAACTGTTTTCGAAAAACGAGGGGAGGGAAGAATGTTGGAGAAATTGTTCATCAATTTGTAAATAAACCAACCGAAAATTATGTTCGAACGTTTGCTAGAATTAGAAATTAAACTTGATGTTCAAAATATAGTTATTGAAGTTTAGAAACAGGTTTGTAGGTTAGAAATCGGAATCAAACTACCACTTTTTGTGTGTAAATTCTGGTTTGTAGCTGATCTCTTCTAAATTAATCAACTGTTTTAAAATCAAATTGTGTATATGGAAATGTATTTATGAAATGCATATTCATCATTGCCGTGAAATCGGAATTTGAAAATCTCAACACTGCTTTTCTCGAGTCGGACTCGGACTACCAATTTTAGTGTGCGCCCGATCTGTTGGCTTGAAGGTGTATCGAAATACCCAACTCAAAATTTCGATGCTCATATCTTTTCAACAGTAAGAGATAGGAAAAATCAGATAGACTAAATAAGACAGATATATGGATAAAAAATAATAATATTGAAATTTTTAGGAAACTTCATAAGCTTAATTTTTGTTTACTATTATAAGCAAAAAAGTGTCTTCATCCTATGAACTTCTGAATTTGGAAATATGAAGGACGGTGAAGGACGTCATCGTAATAAATCATTACAGTGTGCATCTAGCATTTCATATCTTGCATGGCTGTCGACTTTCAAAAAGAATGGAAATTGTAGATAGCAAAATACGAGATATTTAAGCTTACAAATAGCAAAACATGAAATTTTCGGTCCTTTTGAGTAATTCCACGCTCCCGTCAAATATTTGAATCTACTAAAAAACATGATAAAAAAAATAACAGAGACCAAAAATAAAAAAGACCAATCTAGCTTTTACTCCAAACGTAACGTTGGAGAACTTTCATTGTCCTAGCTTACAGGGTTCTTGAGAAATCGCTGATCCAATTTTCCACGGTTACGAAAACAATAGGTCTTCCGACGGTAGTCGGAAGACCTAATTATAGGCATAAAATTATATTTTTTACTTTCGTGTGGTTGGTAATTATCAAAGGACTTGAATGAATAATAACTCTGACATAACACTAGATGGTAGAACAAAAATTTCAAAGACGAAGCAGAAAAAATATCAAGGAGAAGAGTAGGCTAGTTTGAACATATTGGATCCATAATTTAAGGAAACAGACATACTGTAAGCATGGAAGTTTTCATGTTGGGAGCATTTCCGAATATTTCAAACATAAACGGTTTTCGCAAAAAATTTTCCCACACAAAAATAACTCTGCTGCATTCATACAAAGGTAGAGACGTTAAAATCGGGAATATTTCCCCTCAGCGAAACAATCTGATGTTATAATCACAAAATTTTTCAGTAATTTTACAGTAATACATGCTATGGTGTAAGCCTTTCATTGATTGTGAAATTATTCTATTCACAGTAAATATGTCTTCTAATAATGCTATAAAATTCTAAGGTCAGAAACTTTGATATTTGGTTTCTACGGTAATATGTAGCACATTCCAAGGAAAAGTTTTGACCTCTGAGATTTGAATTCTTTTGTAAAATTTCCAATGTTAAATATCCATTAGGCAACTAGAATTATGCTTCTGTGTTTGTTGGTGTATAATTCTGATTGGTCATGTGTAAATTTTGAAGAAAACAATTCACAGAATTTTCATGTGACCAACATTAACCAAGACTACTTTACACCAACAAACACCAATTCTAATGCAACGTTGCTATAACGTTGATTTTCATTGGTAGTTTGCTCCTTAGTTACGACAGTAAAACGAGATCACACTAGGCTTTGACGCTGCTAACGTCACATTTCGCCTTATATTCACAAAAAAATAGATTGCATTAGAATGAGAATAACTAGATACTGACGTTATGTTTGCGGACGGTAAATGCTGATTTTATGGTGCAAACATCCGTTTTTCTGGCTCTACTAATGTGTCGCCAAAAAAACTCAGTTTGCACCGTAAAATCAGCATTTACCGTCTGCAAACATAACGTCAGAAACTAGTTATTCCCTAAATGTAAGACATTTATTTCTTATAAAATACATGAACACCACCAAGGAAAAGTTTATGACATTTAATTTATCATTTCATAAACAGATTGGTTACTATGGTAGAATTATAAGTAAGAAGACAAAAGTTATGACTTCAGATTATGTTTATGGTTTCTATGGCAACATTACACATACATACCAAGGCGAAGGTCAGGACCTCTGTGAATCCAGCTGCCGCTATTTCATTCCGAAGAAGATCTGACAGTTTGTTAATCGGGAACTGATTTGCTACACAGTTTGTGTTAGGGATGGTCATCTTGATTTTGTTATAGCCGTATGATATAGCTACATCCTCTACGATATCACACGTATGGATCACATGTAACTCAAAGTTAAGGAAAATAATTTTTTGATTCAGTGGCAAATTCACAAAATTTGCATGTAAAATACACGTAAGTCTTTCAAGTGAAATTTAAACAACCACAATGCAGTAAGTAAAAGTATCAGAAATGACTGAAAAGGAGACAAGACTATTATTAAATACAGAACCTATAATGATACAATCAGAGGTAAAAAAATTGCGGAAATCTGATAAATATCGGAGGAAAATTATCACTGATAATGACATTGATTAAATTTTTTCATGCACAATTAAAATTTTTGATACATGTACATGTATAATCGATGACAGAGAATTTTGCAATTTGTAGTCAGCTAAGTAGTGTAAATTCAATAAATAAAACTTATGAAAATCTAAATGGAAAACACTGAAATATATTTATACAGAAACTTGACTTGTGTATTGAACTAGAAAAGCAAGAGTGTAAACTTATGAGTAATTGAACAAATTCATTAGAAACCACATGTATATACATGAAAATGTTCTATGTACATGTATTAAAGAAACTTTCTTCTCCTCCCCTGTATCAAACAAACAAACATTTTTACTGCAGTTTAAAAGCAATGTTGAAAAAAAAACATGTAAATAACTTTAACTCAACTCATGACACATGTTATCATAATAGTCATATATGTATATAAAAGTGTCAATGTTATTTTATATGGAGTAAAGGATATCATGTCGTGTGGGCGGGACCTCTACTTTCACTTTAGTATCATTGTCAAAGGTCTCTGATACTAGGCACATCTTAGTCAGGAGTCGTGCCATCTCCTTTCCTGAAATACTGTAAAAGGGAAGACAAAGTACAAAATGTAAGTAATGTTATTATTAACAAATAACATTCGAAGAATAGACTTGATTTTGAAAAGAAAGTAGAAATATTAATGATTTCCTCTCAACAGCTATAAAATTAAAATAGCCATTATAAAGGATATTTCTTGCACACACATGTATACACACGAAAGACATCACAAAACTGATCTAAAGAAACTAAATGTACATGTATTGACGAATTTGTGATAATCTCAGGTATCTGGCTGAATATTGAAAAAGATTAACTCAAATTTTTTAAGTCTGTGTGTGTACACATATTTCTGTCCCCCAAAAGTTAAGCGTTTTTCTTCTTTACTCTTCCAAATTTACTTACTATTTCTATCATATTAAAAGAAGAAATTAGGAACAATAAAACATTTTTATATCAAAACTACACAGTACAATTAATCACATATGACACAAAAGTTTGACATGAAAAGCTCTTGACAATTAATCTCCATGTACTTTAAAATTGATAATAACACTTACTTGATCCCAACTTTTCCATTCACATCTGCCACATCAATTTCTTCAAATCTGTATGGAAGCTCCTGAAAATAGAAGAAAATGTTAGAGTAGAAGGCACTCCTTTCTCACACTTAAGACTGAGAACTCTCAAATTTCCCTGTGGTGAGATAAATCGATCCCACCCTCTGACGTCATCGATCTCACCCTCTGACGTCATTGCTACCAAAGCGACATTATGGAAGCAAGGCAAACTGGTGATTATAACAGACACTCTAGAAAGTCCATAACGTGGGAGAAAAACAATCAAACACCACCATGAGGGAGGGATGGCTAATTCTCAACCCTCGTGTAAAAATTTTGCTTGCCCATGACTTGGCAAGCCTCGTCATGGACTTGCAAAATTTATACACTCGGGTTGAGAAATCGCCATCCCTCCCTCATGGTGGTTTAAGATTATATTATTCTCCCCTACAACAGACATTTTTATGAAACTAAATGCCAAATCAAGAGCGGTCAAGCGGAGAATTCTATTAAATTGTACTTTTCATACAGATACATGTATACATGACATTTTGTATATCTGTCTGAAAAGTATGATTTAATAGGGTTTGCCTCTCAACCGTTCTTGATTTGGCATTTACGTAATTGACTGCCGTACTGCCTAACATCATTATAGGGAACCTAGAAGTTAAAAGGTACTCAGACTTACATGTAATTGTTAAAATAAGGCATTTTATTTAATATTTTTCACTGAATATATGTATATATCCCTAATGTTTGATCAACAACTTCAAAAGAAAGTAAGAAAACCAAGTTGAAATATTCCATTCTCCCTACGAAGAGGCAATAAATCCAAAGAGTATGACTGATAAGCTTTTAAAGGTCAAAATCTATAAATAGATTGCTGTGTTCCCGATTGTAATATATGATTTCACTCTTCTTCCATATTGAATGTCACTAATTCATATCAGTTTGACACAATACCGTATAACCAGAAATTTTCGCGAGTATCAAATTTTGCGATTTGATAGTAAAATAGGGTGTCTTTATCTTCTCGAGTACAATTTTTCGTGATTCCCAAATCATAAGCAAATATGTACATATGATGTTACTACTTTGTACCTTTCATTATTGAAGTTTTGGTAAGGTCTATGATATGAGTACACTCAATTCACTCCTATTTGCATTTAATTGCGAAATGTAAATGGTATACCAATTTATGTTGTAACTTATCAAACACAATTTTTTCCCGAGAATAATTTTTCACGATTCCAAATCACTCGCGAATATAGCAAAAATTAGTATCTCGCAAAAATTTCTGGTTATACGTTGTGACAACGGGCACGCTATGCAGCTCTTTGCTTTACCCTGATGTTGTTGACTGAATTCTAAGATTCTTATACAATAGATTTGTAAAGAAATTATTAAACCATTTCAGATAATAGATGGTGAAATAATGTTACATCTTCTTGATGTTTGACTGAAATGTGTGAACTTTTTTTAGCTGTATTCAGTAACTGGATTATTTGTAGACATGGAGGGTGTGATCTGGTCGTACGAATGATCAAGGTTGAAACTTAGAATTCTCTTATAAAATCCATTTAAATAAGTTATTATGGGTTGATCTACAGTTTGTCTAAACTAAGTTAAATGTCACTCTTAATTACTGTGGAATGTACATGTGATCCTTATGCCAAGCTGACAACAGACTGGACTTTGTGTAAAAGATTGATATGATCATACCAATGGGATAAAAGTGTTACAACACCCAATTACAGAATTTTTACAATAAACCTTAAAATAATTGAAAGAAGTCTGAATTGAGATGTCTGATGATACTGTCACAACAATAAGTGTTTAAGATACATATACATTGTACTAAAGGACAATCAAAACCAAGTGGATAGGGCATCGGGCCAGTGACCGAAAGGTTGCTGGTTTGAGCCTCACTTGGACTACTGGTGGGCCAACATACATGTATAATCATCTATGTTCAGTGTTTATACCCAAAGAAAGCCCCAAAATGTCCTTGTCTGTGCATTGCTTAATTGTCTTTGGTGGTTTTTTTTTAAAGTGGTCTAGAACTTCAGCATCCAATTAGTTTAATTCAACTACATGTACCATTTAAGGTGGCTCCACACACCTACCCCCCAAAAAAGATCCTCTCGTTTAATTTTTCTGAAACTCTCGGAATTTGATAATTGGTATACAAGATTAAATTTTTCAAAGTATGAACAAAATCGAACCTACGTAACTGTTTTCATGACGCTCTGAATTTTGGCGGTTTGGGGTTTCTCTTCTATTTTTGCCAACGTTGCCAATTGGAAGAAAGTATGCTGATTTTTAAAATTTTTTGCTGAATTTATGAATGTTTTTATGATTTAATTTTATATTCAAACTATTCTTTCATCTTTAAACAAAGATATTGAACTAAACTAAGAAAATGGAGGAATTATTACAAATTTAAGATCATCTGGGAGGTTAAAAACTCGTGTTTCGATCGTCATTTTTTGACGTTATATGCCTATTGCATGAAATTCTATCGTTTAATTTTCTTGAAACAAATATCAAATGATAAACTATTGTATATGAAGTATTTCTATGCAATATGAACAAAATCGAATCTAGCGAACGGAAGTTATGACTATTTTTGTAACCCCACCCCCTTAATTTCTACGTTGCAATCCATATTCATTCGACTTTATAGTGACGTCAGAGGTAAGAGTTAATCAGCGTATGACTACAGGAATTTGTAGGAATTCTGGACGGAAACGGCCTTAACGGAAACCTTACAAAGCTTTTATAGTGCGTGTCCATACTTACGAGATTCTTGATATGTCTTAACAACAGAATGCCATCCCCCCTCAAAGAAATTTAGGAAAAGAGAATTAAAAGTGCGAAACTAGAGGGAGAAAGACTCAGAATTAAGAACTAATGGGCTCTCATCCTGATATTTTTTTTTATTTAGTGAGGCAGGGGCAGAGTTCTCAATAATCTTTCAAGAAGCTGGGGCGATTCTGAAAGATATTTTGCGATTAATCAGAGTGCCTTTACTATGAAAGTAGGCGTCATATTTTCTCAAAGTAGGTCCTGACAAATAATCGGGCACCGACTTATAAATTGGGGGGAGGCGCTGTTTCGTATACGTTTCGGGACAGGGAAGAAATAATTTTCTTTGACTTTTATGAATAGAAATTTTAAAAGATCAGGCTATATGTTAAAGTCAGATTCAGGAGCGTATCCAGAAACTCAATTACAGTGTGCATATATAACTGTTAATTTGATGACTTACGATACTAGGAGGATTGAGGGCATTGAAGGATATTTATATTATCAACATATAGCTCATATTGCAACATCTAGAATACAATTACATGTAACATAAAAAATATCAAAACAAGCTTCGAGGACAATCTAATTTATTACGCAGGGAAATGCAAAGTGCAATGAATGTGAGCGTCAAAAATATTTCCTTAGAGGGGCTTCACATGAAGTTGAGAGAGAGAGAGAGAGAGAGAGAAGCTTGGATTTGTTTTCTTTTATTTGCTCAAATTCAAAATAGGACGCCCTTATTCTTTTTTCGGTGCTTTTTTTCAAACGACTTCGGTGATATTCGGCCCCATTCCCCCTCCCTGGAATATATATTTTTCCCCTCCTGTCAGAGAAATTTCCCCCATATAAAAGGTTTTTTCTATAGCTGAAAATATTTTAAAATAGTGTGTAAAATTTAACAAAATCAGAGATATACGGCAGTATGAATCTGAGAGAAGGGAAAAAGTAAACGGAATTTTATTTTTATGGACGTCATTCACCTCGCTCGTTCTCGATAATGCGTGTAGTTATCTGCATAATGGATACATCTTTGAACAAAGCAGGATTGATACTAATATTCGTTCGCTTTAAGATAACATTTCTCTGCAAAGTAGGAAAGTTGCCAAAATTGCAGAAAAATTCTTCTGATCATAGATAATCAGAGATACAATACTTTAAATATCTGATCCATCATATCGCTAAAATCTCCAAGAAATAGCCTGTTAGATAGTTAAACCAATATTCTCCTACTTTTTATTCGATTTTATTTCAAAGTAACAAGTTGTTGAATTTCCGATGATGACGTTATAGAAAGGAAACTTTTACAGCGATAGCCAGGGGTCTCATTCATGGATATTTTGTACGTATATAGATCAAACGATAAATCTAGCTAAAATTAATTACTATCAGATTGTAGACGATATTGTTTTGGTTTCATCGATACCAAGCTTACTGAAATCCGTTATGAAATAAGCGAGATAGAAGAGTTTGAACGCCGAAAATTCCGAGCGCTGTGGACACTATTCATCGGCGAGTTCACAATATTTATTTGGCGCGTTATCATGACGTCATAATGACATCAATATCTTCGATAAGAGAGCCTCCGAAAAGACTATATACAGTGATGATTCGTTAGTCCGGAATTCGTTACTCCGGAAAATTCGTTACTCCGGACGATTTCTCAGGGAACAAACGTGCATAGTGCAAAAATGATCAGATAGTCCGGAAATCCGCGTTCCGGATCCGGACGGTAGTTTTCGGAAACGGACAAGCGGATCATATATTATATTGTCCCGTTAGTCCGGACGATATAAGCAACTACGGACGTGTTTTCATAACAATTTTTACCTGGAGAAATCTACACGGAGATGTTTTCATAACAATTAATTTTTACCTGGAGAAATGTGCACGGACATTTATTCATAACAATCAAATTTTACCTTGAGAAATTTAACTGAAAACGGGCAGGTTAATTAAGCGATGGGATACGCAGCACTTGTCACGGCTTGGGGTACATGTACTTACGTGGTTATTAAATCTATGCATTAAAAGACTTAATTAATTGTTCGCTTCTTTGGTCACTTTCTTAATTCTTATTGTGACATTTTTCAGCTTGTAGCGTTCAACCATTATTTTGAACAGATGCACGCCCTAAAATCATTTCAAATTAAAGTTAATATCTTTAAATTAAATGTTTGTATCGCGATGAAGATGAGAGGCAACAACTTGGATATTGAGGGCTTGTTTTTAGTTAAAACAGAATCGAAAACGGCCGTCAACCGCTCTTGGCAGACGATGATTCCCGTATTTTTCAGGAAGAAAAGTGGTACGTTTCGGTAGGTATTGGTAAATATCGGCGCCAGCGGAACCTCAATGTTTAGATAAGATTTTATTCTTATTTTAAAGGTTAAAGTAACGCTCTATCCCCCAATAAAACTTATAGATCTCAGCGTAATAAAACGGAGGCCTCCCTCCACTTTTATTTGATCTTTATTCTTGCGCATTTTGTTCTATTCATTTCTATTAATTTGATTAGAATTATACAGAATTAAAACTACTTCTATATTTATTTTTATTGATGAGAAAAGCATTGATTTCAAGACGATCTTACCAATACAAAAAAACGAAGACAAAATTCGGGCGCCCGAACCACCTTCCCCCTTTCTAGCTTTTAGCGCTCATGCTTTTCAGACTTATCTAGAGATTAAGTAATCCATTATTATCAAGAAATAAACATTTAATCAAATTATCTATGATGAGAAATTAAATATTTGTTTACAAGACAATTTAACCGCACAAACACACGCACAAAAAAAAAAAAAAAAAAAAAAAACGGCCGACCATTCCCCCCTTTTTTTTCGCGCTCAAGTTTTGACATTTTAAACATGATTCATTAATCCGGAAAATTTGTTAATCCGGACGAATTCCTCGTGAACCAATTCGTCCGGACTAACGAATCATCACTGTATTCGGATACTATGTGGAGCCACCTTAACATGTTTAAGATGGAAAAATTTCTCTTTTTTCTACCTACATTCATGTAAAATATCATTTTCACAAGTGCAATAAATATATCAAATATTTCATCGGAGGACAAATAAATTCTTCAGACATCATCTTTGGGAGATTAAAAATCAAACATTGATCTTAAAAAAAAAAGGTTTTGAATCACTAATACAAGGGGGAAACAAGATCATCTACAGGCATGGCAGAGAAGGTAACTCTTGCTTCTACATGTACATCTACATCTAAATGTATGTGTCGGTACTTACAGGGTAGATAACTCTTGTACCATCTGGTTGGATTACTTCAGCTGGTTCTATACCTCTGAAAAATAACAATTATACGTTTACATGTTCAATATGATTACATCGTGGGATAACACTGAAGCAAGGCTGGCATGTGGTTCCTTTGGAAATAATTTTAATTAAGAAATGACTGTCTTACTTTTGGTAATCATGGATGTATAATTAAGGTAGAGCATCCCTCAGATCTGAGATGTTTAAATTTCCTAAATAACAACTTTTACAATATTTTCATTTCCATATATTCAAAGTTATGTTAAACCTGATATACAAATAAAATATAATTCGTGGTTTCATGATCATACCAAGTACAATGTAATTAGCCGTTTGAACTTTAACATTGGGCCCTATGGGAAAAATCCCTTTTTAGGGGTAATAAAATGTAACTATAAAAGTTTCTTTTCCCAAAACCATATTAGTGTGATACTCTGAACAATATTCTGAAGAGAAAAAGTAGGGTATCCAGGCAAAAAATTTCCAGTACACAGCCAATTGTGCCTCACATGAAATTCATATGAAATTAGCATTATGTAAATTTCATATGAAATTTCATGTAAAATTCATATAATTTTCACATAAGATATATGTGAAAAATATTTCACATGAATTTTTCTAAGTGACCTTCACAGGAAACTGAATTCACATAACATCCATGTAAAAATCTTCACATGAATTTTATGTGAAAAATTCCATGTAAATGTCATAATCGTTCTCGTTTCACATAAATTTCATGTGAACTTTCATGTAAAGTTCATGTAAATTTTACATGAATTTCATATGAGGCACAATTGGCTGTGTAATTCTGACCTGAGGGACACTCTACCTTAAGTTTGTTTGATCATGTGCAAATTCCATGAATCACAAAGTGATTATCGGAAAATTTGTGTATGTCCACCTGAATTATACACCAAAGAACACTAAAAGCAAGACAGTCATTACTTATACATGTATTTACATTTATTTTAAAACATTAGAAATCAATATTTGCAGGAACATGTCACATTTTGCATGTAACAGCAACAGAAGTATTTTAAACTTGGTAAATTGTCCCTACATTCAAAACTTGAACATGATGTCACAATAAACAACCCAAATTATTGGAATATACATGTAGTTCTAATAGCCTAATGTGTGTTGAACATGGGAAATCTACTGGTAATGTAAATATAGTAGAATACATTCATGATATAACATTCACATTGCAAGTTCAATACCCATGTAACACATCTACCTGATATTGAAGTTCATTTTGTAATGAACCCCACTACGACAAGAAAAGAAATATACAATGTACAATGTACATGTTACAGGATATTTTTTCATGTGACTTGTGCATGTTAACACTTCTAATTGAATGGAAATACATGTATGTAGATAATGTGACAATTTCAAGAAATATCAAATTAGGCTCTAGTTATAAAGTAAACTCTGAAAACTCAAGAGAGAATTTGAAAAGGCATTGAGTCACTGAAAATGTTTCATAAAGTATGGTACAAAAATGGGCTTTGTGTGTTATCCCTTTCTAAAGAAGTTTAATTTTGTATTATCTTTTTTAGAAAATTGTGTACTTGTTTCCACACAATTATGATGACCTCATAATTAGTTTAATTGAATACCATCGTCAATTGGAGATTATTTTGTACATATGACTTACTGGTAGGGTACATCACAGTACTGGCTGAACATTGTGACCAGTGTGTCCAGTACAATCTTTGCTTTATTCAGATCTGTGGCTGTACATTCTATGAAAACATTCCTCGTCTTCAGGCTTATTTTACTATGATCTCCTAAAAACAAATGCAAAATTCATGAATCAAATATCAGTTACATGTATGTTATCATCAATTAATATTCATTTCACTGTCCTTCTTTCAAAGATTATTTCAAGATGAAATTAGAAAAATTAAATTTGGAATAAAAAATTAAAAGGCTTTAAATTTCAAAAAATGAAATATGAAAATCATCCAAATTCAACAATTTTACTTGCGGTTTCTAAGTAAATTTGTCAAATAATAAAGTTTGATGAAGAATGCATGTCAAACATTCAATGTGCCAAGTTTCATACTTTTTTTCAAAAAACACCACAGACATGTAAACAATACACAAACAAGGACATCTTTGTTTATAGACACAGAACGTAGAAGAGTTCATGTCTGCCGACCCATGGTCCTAGTGAGGCTTGAACCAGCAACCTTTCCGTCAATGGCCCGACGCCTTATCCACTAGACCACGGCACTGACCAAAAGTTTCATACTTATTATCACTGTACTTACATGTACCTAATGGAATATATATAATCATACTTTTATCATATCTTTCATTCCTTAGTTCCTATTGTAAAATAAAAGACTTACTTTATTATTAGTTATTGTAAAATTTTTCTTACCGTTTATGATCGGGGGCATAGAGAGAACGACACCATTTTGGTCGTAGATGATAGGATATACAGGCTTGTCTTGTATGATGTGTAAATACTGTCGTAGGTGACTCTCTCCCTACAACACAAAACATAAGATCAAACATTCATGTGAAGCTACTTTAAATACCTATAGATAGTATTGTGATGAACTTTTCCATGTGCATAAAATTTGTTTTGGGTGAAGCTTGGCACCAAATTGAATTTTGAAGAATTCTATAGTTTATGTAACATTTCAGGTGATTTCCAGTTACTCTGAGTAAATCATATCAGAAAATGAAATTATATCTCACAAACATGTATGTGACACTACGACAAATCAAAATTTGGATGCAATATTTCCTCTCACATTCAATATTGCAATTTGAGATAATTATTCAGTTGATTAAAGCATTGTTTATGAAAATTATACAGCCAATTCGAAGGGTTACGCTCTCATAGTCATTTCCTTCAGGCAAATTTGATACACTGTTAGCCAGTACAAGAAAAACTGGCAACAGCAGAGTTCTTGAAATCTTTCAAATAAATGTCAGACATTTGGGAATTTCATCCGTCCAAATAATAGATATAACGTTAGTTTCATCGGATAAAACAATAATTTTATCTGCAAATGATTGAAATCTGATACATTTCAAGAATTCTGTGACAGTCTTTGATTAAACTTTTGGAAATAAAATATGCTGAATTCACAGAATTTTGCATACTCTCCATATGATACATCAATGTACATGTATGAAGGTAAAATGGATAATGTAATGTGTGTGTATTATTTGACCGAGTATATTTCCGTCACTTCTACCGCTTCTTTTTCTCTACATTTCTCTACATACAATACATCAATTTA
Organism: Pinctada imbricata; assembly: GCA_033119305.1. Lineage (NCBI taxonomy): Eukaryota > Metazoa > Mollusca > Bivalvia > Pterioida > Pteriidae > Pinctada > Pinctada imbricata. The sequence goes on from VSWD01000004.1 coordinate 20,479,453, forward strand.
CATGTATGAGAATAATGTAATGTCTTATTTTACCAAATACATTTCCATCAGTTCTACTGCTGTTTTTTCTCGACAAACAATACATCAATTTACATGTATGAGGATAACATGGATAATGTAAAGTGTTATTTTACCGAGTAAATTTCCATCAGTTCTACCGCTGTTTTCTCCTCTTTCTGACTCAGAGCTTGGAATTTGATATCTGAAGGAGGCTGTGCATCGTATATAAATGGTCCCTGTATCGTGTCAAGGTCATGGGTTCCTATGGCAACCAGAGTTCTTCTCCTGTAACATACAAGAAAAGCTAAAATTGTTGATTGTGCAGAAAATAAAACTATAAATGAAAGATAATACATGTACATGTACATTTGCCTTTTTCATATGGGAATTTTGTATTACGGTACATCTATATCATAAATGCTTTACTCTCTTGTCATTCTATAGTAAAGTCATTGAAAAGTGCTTTTAAAATAAACATCTATTAAATGAAACTTCTACTTCACATCAAATGTAACACACAATTTCAGTGGTTGACATTGCTAGATTTGGGATTATTAAATCATAAATCAACGACAAGGTAATGTCCCTAGCAAAGCTGTATAGTGAAATCATGAAATTTGCAATTCAAAATGGTAAATAAGAATGGGGATAATATTGTTTGAATTTGATTGATTTCCAGGCAAAAATTGTATGATTTTAAAGTCGCAAATAATCTACCTGTTTTACCACTTCTTTACACAATATGATTTGTTCAAACTATTCCGAGGCAAAATGAAGAATTATACAATCTATACCAGCAAATCATTCAAATATAAACATGTCATCTCCAAGATCTAAATCATTGAATGGTTAATTTGTAAACATTAAATGAAAACCATTGCACCGTTTTATTTTTCTTCTGACATTTCTAATTTTGTTAAAATAAGGAATTCTTTCAGAAGAGGTGTAGTTGGTATTGTCCTCTATGAAGAAAACCTGAATCTGGCCCATAATTCACAACATATAACATATAAAATGAGTACATAATTAATTAATTGCTCAAAACGTTCTTATCATTTCACTTCAAAATCAGAAAACGACCAAATCTAATGCATGCTGTAACTGCTGTACAAAGTGGAGATAACTCTCAAATTTTAGAGATTGTACAAAATTTCATAAATATTAGTTTTATGTAAACAAAATTGTGAAATTCAACGGCACATCAAAAAATTGAATATTAAACAATACAGTACTATATGCTGACCTTATTTTCTAAATTAACTTGAAACTTTTTTTTTTAAATGACGAACCTGCAGATATTGTGATGTAATTTGTCCTGCAGATCAATGAAACTTTTATACATATCCTGCAAAATAAAATTGATAAATGTAAAATTTAACAATGAATTAGTAGATGCAAACATCATGTGAATAAAATTCTTAAATTTTTCAACCAATATCTCAGGAAAAGTAAATATAATTTGAACCAATTAACTTAGTTTTGATTTTTTGGAGCTGTCAACTTATTGGTTATCAGCAAAATTAGAGTTTACCCTTTCTGAATTTTAACTAACATCATACTTTCCTCTCGGTTCATTTGCACTTTATCAAATTCATAAATTTCTGCTAGAACTCCAATAATGGATTTTGTCTCCTGACCCTGTACAGGTTTTTTCATGTGTCTTAAACTTACAAAATATTTGTTTATACTGTGGACAACATTTACCTATTAATGCCCGTTTGTGTGGGTACTATTCTCTCAAAGTGTTGCTTTTGGAAGGAATAGTGCCCGAGCGTTAGCAACACTATGATAGAATAGTACCAACACAAACAGGCATTAATAGGTTTAGTGCATCACATGACCTTGGTAAGATAAAAGGGCCGACAAAGCTATTCAGATTTTACACTGAAGCTGTTTTATAAGGAAGTGGAGACATCTAAAGCACGTTACTCTCCAAGTGACGTACATGTACATGTAACTCTGTAAAGCAAAAAGCAATAGTGCCCCGTCACTGGGCACTATATAACATTCTCTCATAGTACCCGAGTGCTAAGCCAATGGAATTCCAAGGATTTATCATGTGATGCACTAATGTCCAATGATGTGAGCCTTCTTTGAACGCGAAGAGATTGTACCCAAAATAATTTGGAAAAGTTTTCACATGTCACAAATTAAACAAGATTACTGTCCACTCAACTTACTTCAGAAATCGGAAAATTGAAGTTTTGTCTACTTTCTCAGCAAATGCTCCGATTGAAATTCATATAAGGGGATGGATCTCGAACTCTCGTAACTAATGGTGTAAGTTTGATGTCTGTACAACCAATACTATTCTCACAGTGAAACATTATAATTTTAGATGGGGAGTTTTCCATGTAAATTTTCGCCGATCTTTAACATCGAGTCTACTGAGAACATTGATGACGTCACGCTAAAATTTACATTGAAAAATCCCCATCTAAAACTATTTTCTTTCACTGTGCACTTGGTATTGGTTGTACAGACATATAATTTACAAAGTCAGTTTTGAGAGTTTGAGATTTATCCCCCTACATGAAGTTTAATGGCAAAATATCCGACAAATGAGGCAAAACTTCAATTTTTCCAATTTCTGTAGTGAGCTGAACGTACAGTAAGTAAATCTATCAGATACGTACAGGAGTGAAGGTGATGTTCCTGAGGACTGCTGCTACAGCATGGGGTCTCACTTGGGCAGTCTGAAAATATAAACAAGTTTAGGCCATGTAAAATAAAATCTATGTTTCTCAGACACCGCCGCGCGCTATAATTTGCCGTCGACGAGACGTTTTTATTGCAACTTCAGAGAAAAATATCCGCCGTGTCTCATCCTCGATCGTCGATTAAAAACGGAGTATCAATTTATTTCATTGAACATGTCTATTGTCCTTTAAAATCGTCAAAACTGTACCCGATGAATAAATACTTTTAAAAGCCCGTGTAAATCACGGCGCGTTCCGTATTTACGTTACGGGTAAAGACTTTATCCACGCGTCGTTTAAAGGGAATTGTATAGGATACACTAACAACGTGCCGCGGACACTTGGACGGCTGGCTATTCGCGTGTTTAATACATCGAGTATTACATATATTAAAACGTTCGTATAGTTTTCTTTATTGATCTCCACAGCATATGTAAATACCTATGCCGAACAATAGCAAGTGTCCATTGTAATACTTGTAAAAAGTATAAACAAGGACCGCCGACGAACGCAAGAGAAACGTACATGAAGTTAAATCCTTAAATCTATGAATAAAAGAATGTACCCGGGCCGTGTACATTATTTTATCAGACGGTGGTTAATGCTGAACACTTCATTCGATTTCTAAAGATTCTGCTTCATCTAGACTTGACTTCCGAAGATATACGCTATCAGCCAAATTTTTATTTACCATATGAACGGATCCATCCGAGGAAGTGAGGGGTCGTATTTAATTTGAACTGGGTTTAAACAAGATGTGAGCAAATACTGTAACAGCCGTCGAGTCTCGTACGCGATTCTACTAAATACTCACGGCAATCAAAACATGTCATACTTCGTAATCAAATTTTGAATTGATTAGCTTCTTCCATTCAGACAGATGAGCTACGTCTTCCCGTGCTCAGAAGGAATAGGTTATTTTACTTTAAAAAAATCAACTTTTTTACAGGAGAAAGCCATAAATTTTAATGTACATGTACCATCATTTTCTATGGGGGGGGCAGCATAAGATTTTTTGCCTACATGAATAATTGGGGAGGGGGGGGGGGAGGGCAGTACAGACGACTTCTTTGCCTTACATGAATAATAAGAGCACTTTTGATGGAAATAAAAAACAAAAAATAAAAACCCTACCTACCTTGCCACTTTTTTAGACCCAATTATCTGAGAAACATAGAATTTATTTTACATGGCCTTATTAACGAGGGACTGGAAGGGGAAAGTCTTCAAATAGATCATATTCATATATCTCCGCACTAGAATTGCTTTTTATACATGCTAAGAAGAGTCATGACAATATTTGAGGAAACTTCTTAGAGTGATCTATGAAGTTACAGTAAGAGATGCACCATAATTTTCAGATATATGCCAACCATAACACATTTTCATCTACTAGTAAATGCAGAGTGTTTAAGAAATAGCTTGAAAACAACAAGACATTTTCAATTTTCTTAAAATTTTTCTCATAGAAATAGAATATGATCAAAACCCCAAAATCCACAAGAAATCAAAAGCAATCAAGCATTTTTTTTGGTTTACAAACACACACATGTACATGATAAACCAACAAACATTTCTTTCACTCAGTCAGTTTTGTTGATTAAATATGCAAGGGGCTACAAGGCACATGTTTTCCAAAACCTGACAAGGCATCAGCAAAGCCTCTGTCAGAAATCCGGTTTTACTGCAAGGCATTAGAGTAAAACATATTTCTAGCAGAGGATTCACCAATACCTTGTCAGTTTTTGGAAAACATCAGTAAGGTAACCCTTTACTAATGCTTTGGTCTGATCTACAAAACACCCTTTTTAAACAGCATCAGCACAAAGTACATGACATCATAGCAAAAACTGCAGTGAAACAGGAAATTCAATTCTCCTACAGTTTTTTATCTCTTAACCAATCAGAATGCGTGTTACAAACATAGTGCATCAGATACATGTATATGTTACACAAAGACAAGGTGTAACTATTTACCACCGGTTTGATGATAAGTTGCTGCATCTTTCCTGTACATGGTGGGACTGTCTTGTATCTAGGTGCCTGTGACCTGAACGAGAAAATATACAACGTTAGGAATGAACGAGGAAATAAAGAACAATAGTTATTGAGAAAATATACATGTTCAACATGAGTTATGAAACAATTAAATTGAATTTGATCAATAGCAAAAATTCAATTTATACAAATAATCGAAAATAAAAATTATAAGTCCCATGGATCACAGTGGATAATCTCGCAACGCAGAACATTAAGTTTTTCTATATTTTCATCTGATAAAAATTATTCATCACAAAAAGGGGAATGTGATGCAGTGTAAGGATGCCATTACTACGAGTTTTACCCAAAATAGGACAATATTATCTTTTTTGGTAAGCTGAAAGAACTAAGAGTTTTACCCAAAATAAGACATTATTATCTTTTTGTAAAGCCGACTGTTTTTATGCATTATTTAAAGCTAATATTCACCTATTTCGGATACAACTCATAGCTAAAATATTCTTACACTGCATCACATTCTCCTTTTTGTTATAAATGGTCTGTTTTGCACAAAAATATAGAAAAACATATTGTTCTGCGTTGCGAGATTACCCATCGTGATGGATATACCCAGTAAAATGTACCTTAATTTTGTACATTGCTATCTTATTTATCCCAACATAGTTATCAATCTGACAATTTACCAAATAAAAATCTAATCTGACTCTTCTTACATATCAGATGTAAAATCTGGCACAAATTGAATTATTTCCTTTAATATTTTGTGAGATAAAAATCATCTAATAAGAATAAAATAAAATGCTTCATGAAACAAAACAAATGAAAAACTTACTTTTCTAAGAATATAAGTATTGCTCGAGTGATACCCTCTATGCATAGTAAATCATATCTGTAAAGAAAATAATAAGAGAATAAAGTTACAATAACATGTGAATATGTTGATTAAGATAATTTTTTATTTTCATGTACATTAACATAAATGTACATACATGTAAAAAATTGAAATCGAAACAGTAGAAATATAATAAATTAAAAAAATAATTTTGTTAAACATCGGATTTTTTACAGCATAATGTTCTCCTAACGTACATGTACACGTATATATATAATATATACATTTATCTCATGATACACCCGTTATGCAGTTTCATAAAGCCATCTCATAAATATATGATATGATAACACGTTACATATCGCTCTGCTTGAATGCGATTGGTCAAGTTTGGAACCTAATCAAATGAACCTTGACAATGTGACCTTTCAAATATCGGTCAACTGTTAAATTCAGACCCGGAGTCAATATCAATGATTAAAATTGTTGTTGTTGAATTAAATCTTGCATTATAATACTATTCAAAATTGAAATACTTTTCTCTTACGCACAGAATATCTATACGATGGGGAAACTACTTCTCATGGCGTAGCAGACGACCTCTAGATCACAGCGTGCTTCGCCTCTGTAGTTCTCGGAAACGTTGATTTCACGTTAGAAATACACATTTTTTTGGCAATATCATGTGATAAAAAGAATCTCAAATGAATTTTCATTTCATACGATGTATTATGAAACTCGTTGTGCGTTTTATATCCCCTCGCCAAGGCTCGGGGATATAAAACTCACAACTCGTTTCATAATACATCGTATGAAATGAAAATTCATTTGAGATCCTATATGTATCAAGATGTTGAAAATAAGCATCAACAGATTGTCATTACCAGTAAGCATCAATCTCCGCACAAATTTAAGATTTTTCAGATTATATATTGTTTCGGCAGGTTGACTTCCTTTAGTACTGATAGGACATTTGCATTAACTCACCCTTTCATTTGTTTTGAACCTGCTATATGGAAAAATAAAATGGCTACAGGAAATTTCTATGTTAATTTCAGGCTGCAGCCATTTTGTTCTCTGTAACAACTTTAGTACACAGCCAATTGTGCCTCATATGAAATTGACATAAACTTTACGTAAAAGTTCACATGAAATTTATGTGAAACCAGCACGAACATGAAATTTACTTGAAATTTTTCACATGATATTCAAGTGAAGTTTCTGATAAACATTTTATGTGAATTCAATTTTGCATAGTGGTCACAAAGAAAAATTCATGTAAAATTCATGTGAAGTAAATTTATATGAAATTCATGTGAAAAATATTTAACATAAATCTTATGTGAAATTTATATATGAATTTCACATGAACTTTCATGTGAAATTTATATGAATTGCACATGAACTTTCATGTGAAATTTACATGATGCTCATTTCATATGAATTTCATGTGAAGCACAATTGGCTGTGTATACCATGACTTCATGGCGTTCAAAATCATGCATTTTACTACATGTACAGAAAATTCCAGGAGACATTTTCATTTTCCGTCCTTATTTTCGGTTGAAGCCATTCACAAGCAAAAGGTCCGCATTTTCTATTACAACTACATGTAAGAGTATTTTACAGCATGGGTATCTTTTTTGAGATGACAGCAGTTAATCTAAGAGAAAATAGTCAAGAACAGATTGCTCTGGATTTAATGAACAGGACAGTAGATCCGAGTGAGATACCCGCTATAATGCCTTACCTATTTGCTCCTATCTCTATTTTCCATTGGTTTGCTAACTCTGGGTTTGCCTTAATGTCTTCATCATCCTAAAATTAAAGGAGTTCTTATGAAAAGTGTAAATTTATTATACCTGTTGAAGTTTCCAGCATTTCAGGAGAAAGAGAATGTTTAGTTACATACAACATTTGCATGAAAGCATTATTCCATTAAGCATTTTTAAAAGGCAATAAATTAGAAATAATTTGCTTTACATTAATTTTTTTTTGTAATTAAATTTAAAGGACCACAACAAGTTCGAAAAAAGTATGAAATTTAGAAATACACATTGTACATAGTTCTACATTTGAATACATTTGTACATTAATACCTATTATATTGATTGGAAGAATGATCATTTTCTCATAAAATATACAAATTGACTGTCAAGTAGAAAGACTATAAAAGTTTAAAAAAAAAATATGCAAAGTTTATATTTACAGGAAATAAAACACCGCTAAAGACGGTATGGCCGGATTGCAAAGTAAGTTTTTGTCACCAACTGGGTCAAGGTCACTAAGTCAAATATTACAGCATACATTGAGAGGTCTTGTCAGAGGCAACCTACATGTATAATATAAAGTTTCTACTGTATACAGTTCCTTAGATTTTGCTTAAACCAGGAACTTTAACTAAAGTCTTTAACTAGGTCAAGGTCACTAGGTCAAATGTTACGGCATAAATTGAAAGGTCTCGTCATGGGCAACCTAAATGTATAATATAAGGTTTCTACTGCATACAGTTCCTTAGACTTTGCTTAAACCAAGAACTTTAACCAAAATCTTTAATTAGGTCTAAGTTCAAGGTCAAGGTCACTGGGTCAAATGTTACGGCATAAATTGAAAGGTCTCATCATGGGCAACCTACATGTATAATATAAAGTTTCTACTGCATACAGTTCCTTAGATTTTGCTTAAACCAGGAATATTAACCGAAATCTTTAACTAGGTCAAAGTCCAAGGTCAAGGTCACTAGGTCCAATGTTATGGCATAAATTTAAAAGTCTCATCATGGGCAACCTAAATGTATAATATAAGGTTTCTACTGCATACAGTTCCTTAGATTTTGCTTAAACCAGAAACTTTAACCAAAATCTTTAACGAGGTCAAAGTCCAAGGTCAAGGTCACTAGGTCAAATGTTACGGCATAAATTGAAAGGTCTTGTCATGGGCAACCTTCATGTATAATATAAAGTTTCTACTGCATACAGTTCCATAGATTTTGCTTAAACCAGGAACTTTAACCAAAATCTTTAACTAGGTCAAAGTCCAAGGTCAAGGTCACTAGGTCCAATGTTACGACATAAATTGAAAGGTCTCATCATGGGCAACCTAAATGTATAATATAAGGTTTCTACTGCATACAGTTCCTTAGATTTTGCTTAAACCAGAAACTTTAACCAAAATCTTTAACTAGGTCAAAGTCCAAGGTCAAGGTCACTAGGTCCAATGTTACGGCATAAATTGAAAAGTCTCATCATGGGCAACCTACATGTATAATATAAGGTTTCTACTGCATACAGTTCCTTAGATTTTGCTTAAATCAGAAACTTTAACCAAAATCTTTAACTAGGTCAAAGTCCAAGGTCAAGGTCACTAGGTCAAATGTTACGGCATAAATTGAAAGGTCTTGTCATGGGCAACCTTCATGTATAATATAAAGTTTCTACTGCATACAGTTCCATAGATTTTGCTTAAACCAGGAACTTTAACCAAAATCTTTAACTAGGTCAAAGTCCAAGGTCAAGGTCACTAGGTCAAATGTTACGGCATAAATTGAAAGGTCTTGTCATGGGCAACCTTCATGTATAATATAAAGTTTCTACTGCATACAGTTCCATAGATTTTGCTTAAACCAGGAACTTTAACCAAAATCTTTAACTAGGTCAAAGTCCAAGGTCAAGGTCACTAGGTCAAATGTTACGGCATAAATTGAAAGGTCTTGTCATGGGCAACCTTCATGTATAATATAAAGTTTCTACTGCATACAGTTCCATAGATTTTGCTTAAACCAGGAACTTTAACCAAATCTTTAACTAGGTCAAAGTCCAAGGTCAAGGTCACTAGGTCAAATGTTACGGCATAAATTGAAAGGTCTTGTCATGGGCAACCTTCATGTATAATATAAAGTTTCTACTGCATACAGTTCCATAGATTTTGCTTAAACCAGGAACTTTAACCAAAATCTTTAACTAGGTCAAAGTCCAAGGTCAAGGTCACTAGGTCAAATGTTACGGCATAAATTGAAAGGTCTTGTCATGGGCAACCTTCATGTATAATATAAAGTTTCTACTGCATATAGGTCCTTAGATTTTGCCTCAACCAGAAACTTTAACCAAAATGTTGACGGCAGACGGACAGACGGACAGACGGACATCGTCAATCTATAGACCGGAATTGCTTTGCAATCCAGCCAATAAAATTATAAACTTTAAGCTACTTGTAAACTGAGTAAAATATTTATCAAAGGGGATGAAATTCCACTACTATACTTACTGCCTCCTCTGGCTCTAGTCCAAATTCGAAGCACAGCTCATCAAACTCTTCAAATGCTGAAATAAATTGTATGTATATATACATGTAAATGCAGTAAAGCTGCAGCTTTAAAATAATGATAAAGTTAATTGTAGTGTCTATGAAAGCTGATTGATTGTATCCATAATAAAACTCCTTTTATTCAAATCTTACATTTTTTACAAAGGAAATTTTAATAAAGCCTACACTCACGCAGCAAGATACGCCCGTTGGGATTTTTTTCACAACACCAAAATATCTAAGTCCCATAACTCCATAAGGACAAATTGGATGAACCTTAAAATCGAAAGGCGGCTTCCTCTTCAAAGTCTGATCAAAATGTACAAATATCATGAAAATGTGTTGACACATATTCAAGTTATTGCACCTATATTTTGCCCTTAGCTTAACATGTATGTGCATATAACCCCCCCCCCCTTCCTATTACACACAATATCTCGCTTATGCGACCAAAAAATTAAAAACCCGTTACATACGTCAAAGAGCATCCTTTCTACCTTAAGTATACAAAATTTCAAAACATTTCGACCAGAAATAGATTTTTAAATAATTTTTAACTATTTTAGTATATTTTCACTGTATTTTAAAATATCTAAGTCCCATAACTCTGTAACGACATATCGAATGAACCTGAAAATCGAAAGGCGGCTTCCTCTCCACAGTCCAATCAAAATGTATGAATATCATGAAAATCCGTTGACGCATATTCAAGTTATTGCGTTCCATGCGCCTATATTTTGCCCATAGCTTAACATGCATGTGCATATTACCCCCCCCTTCCTATTACACGCAATATCTGGCTTATGCGACCAAAAAGTCAAAGAGCATCCTTTCTACCTTAAGTATACAAAATTTCAAAACATTTCGACCAGAAATTGATTTTTAAATAATTTTTAACTATTTTAGTATATTTTCACTGTATTTTAAAATGTCTAAGTCCCATAACTCTATAAGGACAAATTGGATGAACCTTAAAATCGAAAGGCGGCTTCCTCTTCAAAGTCTGATCAAAATGTACAAATATCATGAAAATGTGTTGACACATATTCAAGTTATTGCACCTATATTTTGCCCTTAGCTTAACATGTATGTGCATATAACCCCCCCCCCCCTTCCTATTACACACAATATCTCGCTTATGCGACCAAAAAATTAAAAACCCGTTACATATGTCAAAGAGCATCCTTTCTACCTTAAGTATACAAAATTTCAAAACATTTCGACCAGAAATAGATTTTTAAATAATTTTTAACTATTTTAGTATATTTTCACTGTATTTTAAAATATCTAAGTCCCATAACTCTGTAACGACATATCGAATGAACCTGAAAATCGAAAGGTGGCTTCCTCTCCACAGTCCAATCAAAATGTATGAATATCATGAAAATCCGTTGACGCATATTCAAGTTATTGCGTTCCATGCGCCTATATTTTGCCCTTAGCTTAACATGTATGTGCATATAACCCACCCCTCCCCCCTTCCTATTACATACAATATCTCGGTTATGCGACAAAAAAATTAAAAACCCGTTACATATGTCAAAGAACACCCTTCCTACATGAAGTATACAAAATTTCAAAACATTTCGACCAGAAATAGATTTTTAAATAATTTTTAAATATTTTAGTATATTTTCACTGTATTTTAAAAATCTAAGTCCCATAACTCTGTAACGACATATCGAATAAACCTGAAAATCGAAAGGCGGCTTCCTCTCCACAGTCCAATCATAATGTATGAATATCATGAAAATCCGTTGACGCATATTCAAGTTATCGCGTTCCATGCGCCTATATTTTGCCCTTAACTTAAAATGTATGTGCATATAACCCACCCCCCCTTCCTATTACACACAATATCTCGCTTATGCGACAAAAAAATTAAAAACCCGTTACATATGTCAAAGAACATCCTTTCTACTTGAAGTATACAAAATTTCAAAACATTTCGACCAGAAATAGATTTTTAAATAATTTTTAAATATTTTAGTATATTTTCACTGTATTTTAAAAATCTAAGTCCCATAACTCTGTAACGACAAATCGGATGAACCTGAAAATCGAAAGGCGGCTTCCTCTCCACAGTCTGATCACTATGTATAAATTTCATAAAAATCCGTTGATGCGTATTCAAGTTATTGCGTTCCATAGGCGGACGGACAGACGGACAGACGGACGGACGGACAGACGGACGAACTTCGCCATACCATAATACGTCCCGTCAAATGACGGGCGTATAAAAATTAGAAGATAAATATGAAATACCAAATAAATCTCTGTATTCTGAAATGTTAAGAGAGCATAGGCTAGCAGTATCTATTTTTAAATTTGGCGGGAGAATTGCGCAATTGCTGTCATACTGTAACTTTGGAAATCCCCTACTTTCTTTTTAGCACATCGTGAACATTCATGTTCAAGGACAGCATAAACGTATGTTTTGTATTTAATTTAACTTTGTGACAGGTGCGCTTCATGTAAGAAAGTTCATAATCTTGTAAAACTCACAACATTTTACTTTAAATAGAGACTTGGAATCTAATTTAACAAGCCTGCACTGAGGATGATGAAATCAACCCATACCTTGATAATTGCATTACTGAGAACCAAAAATAAAAAGAATTAATTAATTTTTTTTAGCTTGGAAAATACTCACAGTAACGTTTTCCAAGCTTTTGGAATAGCTCATCCTTGTCAACTTCTACTGTTGGCATAGTTTAGTTTCTTTCCTTTTGCAAGATCCTCAATTGCAGGACACTCAATAAAAAAACCTCTGTTGCTATGAACAACAAATGTCTTTTTTAAAACAAAAGTTGGAAACTCCCTACTTTCTTTTTAACAAATTGCTTACATGTCTATTCATGAAATGATTTTTTTTATTGTTTACAAGCAGATTTGTTGTACGCCATGCCTCCTTCTGGGAGGAATGTTCTTTTTTGAAAATAAAAAAGATCATTTCAAGATTTTTCGAAAATAAAGGGAAATGTATTACACTGAGGTAGGAACTAACACATACATAGATTTTTTTTTTTCTGTTTGTTTAAACATTCAATATGACTACTATTAGAAAATTGACATGAATGTCATTGAATTTACTCATTGTTGTCCCCTTACAATCTCGCATGACATAGTTGCAGGGGGATGTAGTTCGATAACATATAACCTTGCTGCAAGACACTGTGTGTAAGCAGCATAAAAAAGAGTACCAAGTCTTACACAGGACTACAGGGGGATGTAGTAACTTGCTGCTCATTTAATAGAGTGGGTCTGTACATGAATACAATGTGTACATGTACTGTGTATCACACTCTTGTAGATAATATGACCTACAGGGATAATTCTTATCAGATCTTGGTCAAACTTCATAAACTGGGTACTTAGTATTGCTTATGATATACATGTATTGAAAATGAGGCGTTTTTTTTCCCAAAAAAAAATCGGCGATATTTGGCTCTATTCCCCCATCTCTGGAGTATATATTTTCCCCCTCCTGTCAGAAAAATTCCCCGCCATTTGAAAGACTTTTTCTTTGGCAAAAATATGTTTTAAAATAGTGTGTAAAATTCAACAAAATCAGAAAAGTAGAATATGGTTTCTTTAATATGTTTAAAGTCCCTCTTTGTACTAAAGCCATTATAATTATATTGATGCTATCTAATACAGTTTTTGCAAGAATTTTGATTTATAAATTAAAAAATTTCCCCTTTTGAGTAGTTCATGCCCATATTTTCCCCCATATATTGGCCCTGACCCCTTCTTCCAAAAGTGAGAAAAAACACTGAAATGCCAAGGTCATAGGTGAAAGGGCAAGGCTGTAGACTATTCACTAAAATTAATAGTTAGGATCGTTGCAACTTAATATAAAGAAAAGAATTCTTTCAATAGAATTAGTTATAATACATGCATATTTTTATAAACATTCTATATTTACTTTCAAGGTTATAGTTCAGACCTGAAGGTCCTGAATCTGGGAATGGTCAAAATCTTTGTAATGCTCTAGAGGGTTCATTTTTCTACAGGCCAGGATTTCATCAAATTCAGTATACATTTACAGTGATTCAATTTGAAAATTGTTTGAGAGGGTACAGCGTACCCGTTCAGCAGAAATGAATGGGTCATAACTCAATTCACAGGTCAGATTTGTAATTATACATGATCTCTCCACACAACTTTCTTAAACATGTGTACTTTGTTCAGTTTATCATACTGAAAGCAAATTACTGATAGGTTTCAAAGACTATAACCATGATTGTATTTTTGATTACTTCTTGTTCTGCATTTGTTTTGTAGATGAGTACATCACCTCTTGCTGTGGCTAGTAGGTCTTTTTCTGGTGAGAAGACAATACAACTATTACTAGTATGAGTCTTTTCATTCATTACAGAACATATGTTCGGGCCTATTAAACGGCAAGTTGCAACTGAACTTGCCATAACCCATTTATACAACTGACTCCAATCTTTCTAATTTCTTTTTCTTTGAAATGGTTTCAGCTGACCCGGATTGTTTTCTAGTGCTCGATATGTCCAGAAATGTCAGAAAGAAATTTTAATCAGTGATATTCAGTATTCAGTCTATAAAGTATGTACATGATCAGTTAAACTCACTAACAGTTTTCACAGCTTAATTAATTACCCTTAGGCATTGATATACACACGCCATGTCCTGATTGTAATGCAAACAACCTGCGTCGTTTGTAAACGAACTTTCATTTTCATATGAAATGTTCCGAAAGTCACACTAGACTTATATTTCTTACGTTATACATGTATGAAGCTCAAACTTGAAAGAGGAAGAAATCGGGTGATAGGATCGAAATGTGGGAGTTTTCAGTCTCCGGCGAGGGAGGAAATCGAACTCAGGAGATATTTAGGTTCAAAAGCGGGGGTCTCCTGCGAAATGCGGGAGAGTTGATAGGTACGTATGCAGGGCCAATAATAATACATTTCCCTCGCAATATTATACCATACATATATTTGTGTCACACTTCGTTTAGTCGGTTTAAGAGCTCTACAGAGCTCATGTTATTTGTTATGTATGTACAAATGTACAAATTGCCGACTCTAAATAAAAATTACTTTACTTTACTTTACTTCAAGACGTCAGTTTCGGTATTTTATTTAATTGATATGATACATGAATTTGAAACTTCTGTCATATTGGTTTACCTTATGTAATGCTGAAGTGATTCATCAACCAAATCACTGACAAAGCGTTATAAGAGTGAAAGTAAAATATGAATTCTAAACCGTATTGAACCATAAAAAATACAGATTCACTGTGATGCACTGAGGATTAAATTGCAATGAATTGTTGAATCCTTGAGTGTAAAATAACAAATTTACAAACATTCTGTTCAAATCTGATGATGATGAAATGTTTTGAAACCAATATGTACAACATAGTTGAACAAATAAACTCACTGTAACGTCTTCCAAGCCTTTTGAACAGCTCTTCCTTGTCCACGGCTATCGTTGGCATCCTCACTCTCTATCAGGTCAGAGGATTTACTCCCTACTTCTTTAGTTTAAGCTACTGGGTAAGTGCATACGTCAAACGTCAAAAAGCCGGCCGAATACAACGTGCTACGTGAATTATTGTTTCCAATCAGAAGAGTTACAGTAAGATGTAAAAGCTGAGTCTGATTCGTTCATTTCATCTTTTCATTCTTGTCTTTTTTTCTGCGATCTGAATTTATTTTATAAAGTATTTTACGTACATTTGATTCATTTTCGTGTCATTAAATGGGAATTTTTGAGAAAAAATAACGTTTTGAGATGCTTAATAATTATCTAAACTCATCAAATGAAAAACCAATTTCCGGATTTCATTTCTTTGACTTGAAAACGGAAAACGAAAGTAGACGTAACGTTTCATCAAGGGCATTGAACCGTAAAGATCTTTACCTGTTGTACTTTAATGGTCTTTATTTGTCTACACAACAGAATGAATTGGTAATAAACCAACGGATGTGCAGGGCTACGCCATGACAATACTTTATTGTAAACATGAGGAGATGCTTATCTTGGAAAAAAGCTGTCATTTTGGCGTTAGCAATCACAGGCCTATATCTTGGCTGGATTTTGTGTATGTCACCATTTTATTTAGTTCATGACTACATTACTTCATTTTTTTTTTAAATTAGAAATTTACAGGTACATGTATCTATTTGCTAATTAACAATAATGTCCCTTTTTTGAGATTTTCGCAGGTGTACTATGTTGTTGTTTACACAGGCACAGTACATGTAGAAAGAGCGTCAATATCCTGTATGATACCCCTTTAAAGGTCATAAGAGAATATATGTTTAGAAATACAAGGCTTCCGACGAATTTTCAGCTAGAAGTAGCATCTGCAGTTTTTGCATTTGACATGTCTTTTTAAGGGCAAAATGGGATCTGACCATAAAGATTGATTTGTATACATCCTAGAAACATAAGTAAATCCCCCAAAAAGATCTCATAACATAGCCTACTCGCCTACCATAGTTGGACTGTTTTCTACTTTCTGTCCAATTGAATCTCCATTGCCAGATTGGACAAATACTGATTCATTCAGAGGCTTTACTCTGCTTACTAAGCAGAGTAAAACACTTAGATGATTCAGACTAGCTAATCTGTGTCCCAAATGGACTACAAAATAAACACTGTATACCCCCCCCCCCCCCCCCTCAATATTGGTGCCTTTTCCCTTTTTACATACTCAAATTGCGTAACTATGTAAAAAGGAAAAGCCTGGGCACTAAACAAGTGCCTATGTACTGTCAAGATTGGTTTGAGCGTTAAAACTCAAATCTACTCTTTAGACCCTCCCTAGTATAGCTTCTGACAGGGGGGGGGGGGGGGCGCTTCAAAGGGCCTTGAGTGTGATTAAGCGTCTTATTATAAGACTTATATGCTTTAGCAATGGTATTCAGGTGTGATGATACTTGGTAAAAGCTAGCTGTTGGAAATATGGACCATCCAAGTAGTACATACATACATAAATGGCAAATTTTGAAGAGGGATTCAAGTCACTTTTGTTATATATGTATTACCTTCATATTCTCCTATGATACAATGATGTTGAGGTATTTTATATCCATGTTACAAACATTGATTCATCATTCATATCTTTATTTTATTTCAGACTTTTCTTCCCTGCATGCACAAGAAGTACATGATAGTAAAGAGGAGCCCTCCTTGAGGAGAGATGAAGATAAGAGGGAGAGGCAGATGGACAGACCCCCTCCCCCTCCTCCAGGGGTGGGGGATACAGAGACAAACTATATGTCTTTACCCAGTGTCCATGAGTATTGTAATCCTCCTGACAGTATGCTTGTAGGAGATGAAGGTAAACTATGGTGGTACCGTAAACTGTGTGTCTACATATTACAGCAGGATTCATATTTTAGCAGAGTTAGTGCTGAAGACTGTTAAGACTGTGCTAATTTAAGAATGTGCTAAATCTTAAATCTTTAAGGTAGTTTGTACCTCTGGCCCAAAATCAGGGAAAATTATGCATCATGATGGATACCCAACATTTTCTTTTCATATTATTACACATTGGGTAAAGCTAAAACAAGTTTCAAATATATTTTTGGTGAGAAAATGTTTCTACAATGTAAAAAATGTAAACTTTTGGATTTTTCTATCATGTCTATAGGGTGTAATGTTAAAGTTGGGGTCATTTGAATGTATAGATGATAAAGATATCCCTACCAGTACAATCTAGGGTCTATTTGAAAAGGTATTTATAAGAGGTTAAAAGATGATAAGCACAAGAATTCTAAAAAAAAGTGATAATAGGGAGAATATAAGCTCTCATGACCAGAGGTATGAGCTACCTTAATACTAGATTTTTGTGCAAAGTAAGTCAAGTGCACTTATTCATGATTAAAACTATGTCAATTTGCTCATTTTTGCTCTGATTCTGCAAAAATTTGGTTGCACTAAAATAAATACACATATACAGTATTTCTGTCATCAATTCTTGTCAGATATTTAAAGTAATAGCAAATAGGTAAGAAATGTAACCATTCTAAACCTATAAATTTTATATGCCACTGGATAGACACCAGACATCACATTATTGGCAAATGATACATCCAAATGTGTTGTAATGTTAATTTGCCATTTCAACGTCACAATGAAATTACCACAAAATTTTGTGATGTCCAGTCTAAGTATAGACTTTTAAAAGCCTGTGCCATGACCTAGAAAAGTGGCGTCATCTGCATGGTCAAGGTCACAGTGAAATGAATTTGTAAAATCTTGATATTACTGTAGTTTTTAGCTCTACTGGTCATAGACCAGTCGAGCTTATGCGATACCCCGTCTTCCAGCGTCTGTCCATCTGTCTGTCCGTCTGTCCGTAAACAATTCTTGTGCTCGCAACTCCTCTGAAACTATAACAGATAGAAATGTAACTCTTTTTGCATTACACTTGGTCTGTGGTCTAGTTGTGCACCTGACATTTTGTTTGAGCCCCTGACCCCCAAGGTCCTGGAAAATGGGCGTGGTCATTTTCTCCTATATAACTGTATGCAATCTTATGCTCGCAAATCCTCTGACACTATAAATGATGGAGACTTAATTCTTTTTGCAATATGATGGTTCTGTGGTCTAGTTGTGCACCTGATATTTTGTTTGAGCCCCTGACCCCCAGGGTCTTAGAAAGAGGGTGTGGTCATTTTCACCTAATGTACATAACTCTATGAAATCTTGTGCTTCCAACTCCTCTGACACTATAAATGATGGAGACTTAATTCTTTTTGCAATATGATGGGTCTGTGATCTAGTTGTGCACCTGATATTTTGTTTGAACCCCTGATCCCCAGGGTCTTAGAAAAAGGGTGTGGTGATTTTCTCTTATTTAACTCTATGTAATCTTGTGCTCGCAACTCCTCTGACACCATAAATGATGGAGACTTGATCATTTATGCAGTATGATGGATGTGTGGTCTAGTTGTGCACCTGATATTTTGTTTGAGCCCCTGACCCCCAGGGTCTTAGAAAAAGGGAGTGGTCATTTTCTCCTATTTAACTCTATGTAATCTTGTGCTTCGAACTCCTCTTACACTATAAATGATGGAGACTTAATCATTTATGCAGTATGATGGGTCTGTGGTCTAGTAGTGCGCCTGATATTTTGTTTGAGCCCCTGACCCCCAGGGTCTTAGAAAAAGGGTGTGGTCATTTTCTCCTATATAACTCTATGTAATCTTGTGCTTCCAACTCCTCTGACACTATAAATGATGGAGACTTAATCATTTATGCAGTATGATGGGTCTGTGGTCTAGTAGTGCGCCTGATATTTTGTTTGAACCCCTGACCCCCAGGGTCTTAGAAAAAGGGTGTAGTCATTTTCATTTATATAACTCAATGTAATCTTGTGCTTGCAACTCCTCTGACACTATAAATGATGGAGACTTAATTCTTTTTGCAATATTATGCATCTATGGTCTAGTTGCGCACCTGATATTTTGTTTGAGTCCCTGACTCTATGTAATCTTGTGCTCGCAACTCCTCTGACACCATAAATGATGGAGACTTAATCATTTATACAGTATGATGGATGTGTGGTCTAGTTGTGCACCTGATATTTTGTTTGAGTCCCTGACCCCCAGAGTCTTAGAAAATGGGTGTGGTCATTTTCACCTATATAACTCTATGTCAGATCTTGTGCTCTCAACTCCTCAGACACTATGAATGATGGAGACTTAATTCTTTTCGCAATATGATGGATGTGTGGTCTAGTTGTGCACCTGATATTTTGTTTGAGCCCCTGACCCCCAGGGTCATAGAAAAACGTTGTGGTCATTTTCTTGTTTATAGTTGTGCTCTCAATTCTTCTAAAGCTATTAATGATGGAAACTTAATTCTTTATGCAATATAATGGATCTGTAATCTTATTGTGTCATTGATAATACATTTGAGCTAGCAGCCCCTGACCCCTAGGATCTTGGAAAATGGATATGGCATTAATTTTTGAAATCCTTTATCTCGGATATTAAAAATTATGAGTGATATTCTAGTTGCAGTCTAATGGATTTGTTATTTTTTTGCGCTACTTATAATTTGTTAAAGCACCTGCTTGCTATAATTTGTTAGAGCACCTGCTTGCTATGGTCTTTGGTTTAAAATAAAAGGGAAGTTGTTATTTATGTATTTGTATCTTATTCACTTGTCAATGAGTGAATAAAACAAAACAACCAGGAGAGCTACAGTCTCGTCAGAGACTTCTGGTTAGCTCACCTGAGCGAAGCTCAAGTGAGCTTTTGTCATAGCGCGCGTCTGGTGTCCGTCCGTCGGTGGCGTCCGTAAACTTTTAACATTTTCGACAACTCCTCTGCACAGAGTTTCACGAAACTTAACAGAAAGCAAGTACTCAATGCCCTCTACCAAGTTTGTGTTTTTTAGCTCGCCGGGACGAATGTCCGGAGAGCTATTGTCATACCCCCGGCGTCGGCGTTGGCGTCTGCGTCTGCGTCTGCGTGCGCGTGCACAAAAACTTTAACCTTGCTTATAACTTTTAAACCAATACAGATTGGGCTTTCATATTTCACATGTGCATTCCTTGTGACAAGACCTTTCCATGGATACCAAAATTTTTGACCTTGTGACCTTGACCTTGGAGATTGACCTTCTTTTGAAAAACTTTAACCTTGGCCATATTTTTGGAATGGTAAGTGATAGGGCTTTGATATTTCACATGTGTATTTCTTGTGACAAGACCTTTCCATGGATACCAAAATTTTTGACCTTGTGACCTTGACCTTGGAGATTGACCTACTTTTGAAAAACTTTAACCTTGGCCATATTTTTGGAATGGTAAGTGATAGGGCTTTGATATTTCACATGTGTATTCCTTGTGACAAGACCTTTCCATGGATACCAAAATTTTTGACCTTGTGACCTTGACCTTGGAGATTGACCTACTTTTGAAAAACTTTAACCTTGGCCATATTTTTGGAATGGTAAGTGATAGGGCTTTGATATTTCACATGTGTATTCCTTGTGACAAGACCTTTCCATGGATACCAAAATTTTTGACCTTGTGACCTCGACCTTGGAGATTGACCTACTTTTGAAAAACTTTAACCTTGGTCATATTTTTGGAATGGTAAGTGATAGGGCTTTGATATTTCACATGTGTATTCCTTGTGACAAGACGTTTCCATGGATACCAAAATTTTTGACCTTGTGACCTTGACCTTGGAGATGATTGACCTACTTTTGAAAAACTTTAACCTTGGCCATATTTTTTGAATGGTAAGTGATAGGGCTTTGATATTTCACATGTGTATTCCTTGTGACAAGACCTTTCCATGGATACCAAAATTTTTGACCTTGTGACCTTGACCTTGGAGATGATTGACCTACTTTTGAAAAACTTTAACCTTGGCCATATTTTTTGAATGGTTAGTGATAGGGCTTTGATATTCCTTGTGATAAGACCTTTTTTATTGTTGTTGTTGCAATTTACATATGGTTGCCACCGGCGAGCTATGTTGTCATTCTGACAAGTCTGGTTGAGCCAATCTTAAATCCAAGATGGCCGCCACAAGCTCTGATTGGCTGACACATTTCCGACTTCTCCTCTGAAACCGCTGCACAGAATTTCATGAAACTTCACAGGAAGCAAGCACTAAATGCCCTCTACCAAGTTTGTGTTTTTTTAGCTGATCTGAAATCCAAGATGGCCGCCACAGGCTCTGATTTGCTGACACATTTTCGACCTCTCCTCTGAAACCGCTGCACAGAATTTCATGAAACTTCACAGGAAGCAAATACTCAGTGCCCTCTACCAAGTTTGTGTTTTTCGAGCTGATGGGAAATCCAAGATGGCTGCCACAAGCTCTGATTGGCTTACACATTTTCGACTGCTCCTCTGAAACCGCTGCACAGAATCTCTCGAAACTTCACAGGATGCAAGAACTCAATGCCCTCTACAAAGTTTGTGTTTTTTGAGCCGATTGGAAATCCAAGATGGCTGCCACAGGCTATGATTGGATGACGCATTTTCGACTTCTCCTCTGAAACCGCTGCACAGAATTTCACAAAACTTCACAGGAAGCAAGAACTCAATGCCCTCTACCAAATTTGTGTTTTTCGAGCCGATCAGAAATCCAAGATGGCCGCCACAGGCCCTGATTGGCTGACACATTTTTGACTTCTCTTCTGAAACCGCTGCATAGAATTTCACGAAACTTCACAGGAAGCAAGTACTCATTGCCCTCTTAGTCTACCAAGTTTGTGTTTTTCGAGCCGATTGGAAACCCAAGATGTCCTCCATAGGCTCTAATTGGATGACACATTTTTGACTTATCCTCTTAAACTACTGCATAGAATGTCCCCAAACTTTACAGGAAGTAAGTACACATTGTCCTTCTCAAAGCTTCACTTAAAGTGATTTTCTTCAGTTCTTATACTGACTTTGCTTGAAAACATACATACAATCCCCTCAGGTGAGCAATGTGGCCCCCTTGGGCCTCTTGTTTAGTCTCTTAGTGATCATAATGTTTCTCAAAATTGTTGTCCAGGACCCACAGTTGTTACATGACCTTAAACTAATGTCATTCATGAGTTAATTAACTAATTTGAATACGTCCTTATTGAAATTCAGCACTCATCATGTATTGAGATCTGACAATGTCCCCCGTGTAAACAGGAAGTATACTTGACCAATGAAATCATGCTGTGCAAAACACAAGTTTTTTTTTCTCAGGTAATTCTAGTCTTGAGAAATTCCAAATTTGACCCAGACATGACCTCTAACAGAACATTGTCAGATCTCTATGCTGGTTATGTATAATGTGCCGAATTTTAATCAGATTTGATTTGAGTACATGTATTCAGTTTGAGACCAGTAGACCGTATGATAAAAGTAATCTTCTATCTCTTTTCTAATATCCAAATTTTATTGTTTAATACTGTTTTATAGGAGAGGCTCCTGGTACATACAAGTTAGAGTTGGTCCATGTTATCATACGTCATGGAGACAGAACTCCCATGCATCGTATCGGAAATTCTCCAAATCCTCCCGTACCGTGCAAGTTTGATCAACAACTGATAGACCAAGACGAGATTGTCAAACATTATCTCAAACATCTTACCCAGAATTCCAAGCATCATCATCCAGGAAGTGACTTTGCATTCTGGGAAACATATCCAAATGATGCCACATGTGATTCTTCAAAACTCACCCCTACTGGAGCCTACCAGCATCTTATAAATGGTCGTAATCTTTATTACAAATATGCTGTGAAATGGAAACTGTTCGGTAGCAACGTAAGCAATATAGATTATCAGATCAGGAGCACTGAGGTCTCGAGAACATTTCAAAGTGCATTAGCTTTCATGTATGGATTTTTGCAGAATTTCAATTTCTCTAATTTGTTAGTGAAAAAATCCCCGATAAATTTCTGTTCCGAGAAATTGTCTGGCCATAAATGTAACTGTCCAGGAAAAATGAAATATTTACAAAAGTCTGAAAAATATGCTGCAAATTTGAATGTGAATAGAGGGCCTCAGAAAGATATACGTAAACATTTAGGTGAAATTTATAACCTCCCCCCTTCCCAAGTCCCATACCTAACCCAAGTCATGGATGTACTGATGGGACAAGCGTGCCATAAAATTCCACTCAAATGTGGTAGAAAGAATGGAAAATGCGTGGACAAATCCACCGTGGATATCATTTGGAGCCTTATCGAGGAAGAAGGAATAAAAGGGCGCATGAAAAACAAAGACTACCTCAAGTACGCACACTTGACATTCCATCCCTTATTAACTGAGATTATGTTACGCATGAGTAATGTAACAAAGCAAAAACCTACTCCCAAATTTGTGATATACTCTGGACATGATGTCACACTCACACCTCTACTTGCCACGTTGGGGATCTATGACGGAAAATGGCCGCCTTATGCTTCTCGACTCAACATAGAAATGTATGGAGGTATGGAAAATGGAAAGAGCCATCACTTTATACGCGTCGTATATAACGGAGTGGATGTTACCAAGAAACTAAACTTCTGTAAAACCTTTGTTGACGGAATGTGCCGATTCAAACACTTTCAACTTTTTGTTAAAAATCACCTCAAAATTCTCGGCTTCAAATCTTACAATTCAGCTTGTCATGGAATCCAGAGCAGTAAATTTAATAAGAAGTTAGTATTATAATACATAACTGTGTAGCTTAAATGACCAATAAAAGCATTATTCAGAAATTTATCATCTGAAATATGGGCTATGTGCAACTATTTTATTTACTTTACCTCTTTTTAAGTTGGTATGCATGTAGAGGGTGTAAGATTTTAAATATCAATATATCAAGATTGAATTTTTAATGGCTAGGTATCATTTATGATACACATATTATATAATATTTTAGGATTTGGGTTTTCTTCTTTTAAGTAATAGAATGTTCTTTTTATTTAGCTTTGAACAATATTAGTCTTACCAAATTTTTTCTCTAAAATCAAATTCTTCGATTTTATTATGAAATTGGAGCGTCTTTATTTTTGCAATTATATTTTGACATGATCGCAAAATTACAGACATAACGTTATACATGTATGTAATTGAAATGTTTTTGCTTTTTATCATAATTGAATTTTTAGAAAGTTCTGTCTTAAGAATATGCTTGGTTTATTCCTCTTTATGTTTTATTGGGGAAAAGTGAAGAATTGCACTATTTTACAATTAGAACAAAAGGCAACTATTATGCCAATCTTTGAGATACATCATCAAGCACAATATTTCCTGAGAATATTTTTCCGAAAAAATTATAGTTATACGGTAGTTTTTTATCCCCCCCCCCCCCCCATTTTTTACAATATAAGCTTGAATGAAGGACTTGGTTCTTAAGCCTAGTACATTACTTAAACATTTGTAAACATCATGTACAAAGTGGAAATTACATTATTGAACACTTGCTCAAAAGATTGATTTTATCAATAATATACACCTTAGTAAGGTAACCTATTGTGTACCTTTATTCCATAATATTACACATGTACATGTATGTATAATTTACATAATAAATAATATGTGTACTTAAAGTTTATATGTTTTTGAAGAAGTTTACTTGACTTAATAGCAATATTCAAGTTATTAAATGTGACCAATTTCTAGTTTGTTCGTTACCATGTAAAACCATTTATATTCAATTGAGCATTGAACAATTGATTCTTTGTTGGAGTATACAGAGCTATTTCCCATTTTAGACTGTATATTATTTAAAACTGTTTTAACATAAAAAAAAATGCTGTGGTAACAACAATTTTGTACTTTCATTTCCAAGATTTAATTGAATTAGTCGGGGAGCCAGTGGGGACCCCCATGCACCCCCTTGAGTACTTTTTTTCACGGGTACCATTTATAATAATGTTCCTTAGGATCTACAGAATCGGTTTTCAGGATGTACTCAAAAATAAACTCATTTAGGCTATGTGTTTTTGGACCGTTTCCATGGCAACCCCTGCTAAAGTCACAAAAAGCACTATTGGTTAAGTAAAATAGCCATATCTTGGCCAAATGATGAGCTTAACATCTGTAACTGGTATCAATATAACGAGGAATGGTAGTTCTATTAATCACGTGATCATATGCAAAATAACTATTTTGCATATTCATGAATATTCATGAATTGAAATAGAAATGCTTGCAAAATACATAAAAATTGACACTTATCATTTGTTTTGGCTCCTAAACTCTATAGTTTTATCTATGATCGTCATTAGATTATATAAGAAATACCTACAAAGTCTTCTCTCTCCAATGACATAATATTTGGCTCAATATTTTGTTCAATGGCTTCTAAATTGATGTTTTTACAGAAAAATGGCTATTTTAAGTAAGATAAGCTGATTTTTGTATACTAATTATAAGATATTTACTACTTATAAAATCGAATATCTGAACCTGTTTTCTAGTGAATTTTCATGTTTTTCTCATGTAATAAATGTTTACAAAACATGACATATGTAATTTTGGTAATTTTGGGGCAAAAAAACCCGTATTTTTCAGTAAAAAAACAACAGATAACAGTTCCTGTAAACTATAAATGAAACATATATATTGATGTAATTTCATGGTTCTAAGATCGGTTTTTGTGTTAGAAGTTAAAAATGTTACTTTTTTCTGCCATTTTTGGTTAAAATGTCGGTTTTTCATACTAAATTTACAAATTTCTGATAAATATTCTAAATATGATTAACAATTCAATTACATGTATACAGTATATTCAACCAATAATAAAGCAAAGCCACTCAATAACATGGTCTTTCAACCTCTACCACTTAATAATTCAGTATAACCGCACAAAAACATAGCAAAACCACTCAATAACATAGTAATTTGACCCTTAATAACATAAAAAAAAACACATCTCAATACAGTGTAAACACCCAATGACATAGCAAAACCACTCAATAAAGACATTGTTTGACCCTTAACTATATGAAAATCACTAAATTATACAGCATAACCAACCAATAACATAAAAAACACCCAATAACGTGATGGTTTGACCCTTTGTTATAACAAAACCACTTACATTTGTAATAACACAGCATATCCACCTTATTACTTAGCATTACTACATAATAACGTGATGATTTGATCCTTTATTGTAACAAAACTACTCAATAACACAGAATTATCACCCCAAAACATAGCATTACTAATCAATAGCGTGATGATTTGACACTTTATTATAACAAAACCGCCAAATAATAAGGTGGTCGTTTGACCCTTAATTATATCAAAACCACTCAATTACACAGCATAAGTACCCAATAACATAGCATTACCACTCAAAAACGTGATGGTTTGACACTTTATTGTAACAAATCCACTTAATAACACTGCATAATTACCCAATAACTTAGCATTACTACTCAATAACAATCTTTCCTCGTTCTCTCTATGGAACCAGGACTGTTTTAATAATTTCATAACATTTTTTACCAAGAATATGTACTAAATCCAACTTTTTGCATAAAAAAACAGATGAATTTTTTTCATTTTGTAATATTTCATAAAATTATGTATGTAGATGAAGAAAAAATCACATACAGGTACACAATTTTTGAAATGATCAAGGTATGGCTCCAAACATAGGGGTACCCCCTTATAATGTTATCATATGTTCGACAAATAATATATTAGTATATCACATGTTTGTGCAAAAAACAACAGATGGAATTTCTTCAAATTGGATCATTTTATACAATAATGTATATAGATGGTGAAAAAATCGCATACAGGTATACAATTTTATAAATGATCAAGATATGGCTACTAACATAAGGGTACCCCCTTATAATTTCAACACATTTTCAACTAAGAAATTATACTATATGATTGGTGTGGATATTGATAGATTGCACCATTTTTTGCTTCTTTTGGCATTTAAGATCTTCTGTCTGTGTTTTTCAATGCGCTGGCTCGTCCCCCACCAGCCATTGTAGAACGTTAAAGGCAGGCTGCTGCATATAAGGAAAAACCTATAACGGTTCGAGTAGGGAGCCACCTTAATGTGGATTCCAGCAGTATAACGGGTCAAACAGACATGCTAATCAGTGATTTGATACAATAAAGGGTCAAACCATCACGTTATTTGTTGGTTTTGTAATGTTATTGGGTACTCATGCTTTGTTCTCGAGTGGTTTCATTATAAAATAGAGGCAAACGACCACGTAATTGAGAAGTTATTTGGTGGTTATGGTGTGATATTAAGTGGTTTTGTAATAATAAAGTGTCAAATCATCACGTTATTGAGTAAAAATGCTAAGTTATTTGGTGGCTATAGTATGTTATTGAGTGGTTTTGTTATAATAAAAGATCAAACAATCACGTTATTGAGTTGTAATGCTAAGTTATTGGGTAGCTATGCTGCATTATTGAGCGGTTTTGCTAAGATAAGAACCAAATCATCACGTTATGCTAAGTTATTGGGTAGCTATGCGGTGTTATTTTAATTTTTATGCCCCCGGAATCAAAGATTCGGGGGCATATAGTTTTTGGCCTGTCCGTCTGTTTGTCTGTTTATCTGTTTGTCTTTCTGTTTGTCCGAAAAACTTTAACATTGGACATAACTTTTGAATGGGAAGTGATAGGGCTTTCATATTTCACATGTGTATTCCTTGTGACAAGACCTTTCCATTGATACCAAAATTTTTGACCTCGTGACCTTGACCTTGACTTTTGACCTACTTTTCAAAAACTTTAATATTGGGCATAACTTTTGAATGGGAAGTGATAGGGCTTTCATATTTCACATGTGTATTCCTTGTGACAAGACCTTTCCATTGATACCAAAATTTTTGACCTCGTGACCTTGACCTTGACTTTTGACCTACTTTTCAAAAACTTTAATATTGGGCATAACTTTTGAATGGGAAGTGATAGGGCTTTCATATTTCACATGTGTATTTCTTGTGACAAGACCTTTCCATTGATACCAAAATTTTTGACCTCGTGACCTTGACCTTGACCTTTGACCTACTTTTCAAAAACTTTAACATTGGGCATAACTTTTGAATGGGAAGTGATAGGGCTTTCATATTTCACATGTGTATTCCTTGTGACAAGACCTTTCCATTGATACCAAAATTTTTGACCTCGTGACCTTGACCTTTGACCTACTTTTCAAAAACTTTAACATTGGGCATAACTTTTGAATGGAAAGTGATAGGGCTTTCATATTTCACATGTGTATCCCTTGTGACAAGACCTTTCCATTGATACTAAAATTTTTGACCTCATGACCTTGACCTTGACCTTTGACCTACTTTTCAAAAACTTTAACATTTGGCTTAACTTTTGAATGGTAAGTGATAGGGCTTTCATATTTCACATGTGTATTCCTTGTGACAAGACCTTTCCATCGATACCAAAATTTTTGACCTCGTGACCTTGACCTTTGACCTTTTAACCCAGTGACCTCACATACATGTACTTAACAGAAAATAGTGTTCATACTAACAAAGATGCCACCGGGGGCATTCGTGTTTCACAAACACAGGCTTTATTGTTATAGCAAATGTTCAAACCATCACGTTATTGGTTGGTAATGTTGTATTGTTAAGTGATTTTGATATATAAAAGGGTCTAACAACCACTTTATTGAGGGGTTTCGCTATGTCATTGAGTGTTTACACTGTATAATTAAGTGGTTCCTATGTGATAAAGGATCAAACGACTATGTTATTCAGTGGTTTTGCTATGTTATCAAGTGATTATACTGTATTATTAATTTGTGTATATATAATGAATGGTTTAAAGACCATAATTTGAATTTGGCTTTGCTATTTTATTGGTTGGTTATTTTTTTTTTTATTGAGTTGCTCTGTTATATTATTGGGTGGTCATACCGTGTTATTCACGATTCAATGAATGAAATGTTATTCTGTGGTTATGGAATGAATTTCTATATTTCTTACTATTTTATTTTTCTAATTTGATACTCTCATGATATGTACAAATAAATTTAGTTTCATATCCTATATTACAACTAATATAAATTATACTTGAAATATTTCTCAGAAATCTGACATTTTAGTATAAAAAACCGACATTTTTACTCAAAATAGCAGAAAAAAGTAGTATTTTTGCTTCTAATACAAACATCGATCTTAGAATTATGAAATTACATCAGCATATACGTTTCATTTATAGATTACAGGAACTGTTTGCCTTTTATAGATAATATCCAGATATCTGTTGTTTTTTTTTACTGAAAAATACGGTTTTTGCCCAAACATTACCAAAATTACGTATATCATGTTTTGTAAACATTTATTGCATGAGAAAAACATGAAAATACACTAGAAAACAGGTTCAGATATTCGATTTTATAAGTAGTAAATATCTTATAATTAGTATACAAAAATCAGCTTATCTTACTTAAAATAACAATTTTTCTGTAAAAACATCAATTTAGAAGCCATTGAACAAAAATATTGAGCCAAATATAATGTCATTGGAGAGAGAAGACTTTGTAGGTATTTCTGATATAATCAAATAACGATCATAGATATACCTATAGAGTTTAGGAGCCAAAACAAATGATAAGTGTCAATTTTTTATGTATTTTGCAAGCATTTTTATTTCAATTCATGAATATTCATGATATAGTTATTTTGCATATGATCACGTGATAATAGAACTACCTTTCCTCGTTATATTGATACCAGTTACAGATGTTAAGCTCAACATTTGGCCAAGATATGGCTATTTTACTTAAGCAATAGCGTTTTCGTGACTTTAGCAGGGGGTTGCCATGGAAACGGTCGAAAAACACATAGCCTAAATGAGTTTATTTTTGAGTACATCCTGAAAACCGATTTTGTAGACCCTAAGGAACATTATGGTACCCGTGAAAAAAAGTACTCAAGGGGGTGCATGGGGGTCCCCACTGGCTCCCCAACTAAATATTCACACAGAATTTAATGAAATCACAGTAAATTTACGTCAGATACTATCCTGAAATGGGAAGTAACTCTTGTTATAAAAAATACCGCATAGATTGTACTTTATTTGTCTAGTAAAACAAATAATGTACATTCTTATTTACTGGTATTGAGCATTGAGCAACAGAAAGTACTTAATTTTTCTAATAAACCATGTAATGTATGTTCTAAGTAACCTACATATCTTTTATGATTTTGGTTTTACCAGGTTCATGGTAATGGTCTATGTATCTCCTGTTTTATTTGAATTGTATTTATTTGAATAATTAAAAATTGTATCTGACTCAAACTTTTTTGTTGTGTTATTAAATCTGATAGAAATTGCTTTAATATTTTATTGAAAATTATGATGAATTTAGTATGGAAAAGAACCTTCTCCAGAAATTCTATGACGTCACAATGGTATCATGTCACAGACCTATTTATCCTTCAATAATAATAACGTAATTTTGAGTCAAAAAATAGATTCATAAATTCTACATACAAGTAATTTTTTTTTCTATTGAGACATAGAATGCACATTTAATGCATATTTAAAGACAGTCTTTTACTACTTAAACTTTTAGATTGACACAAAGTTGTGTAAATTTAAACCTGGTGTTTGGAGTCATATTTATTAAAACGCAATACATGTATTGATATACAGTTTCTCTGTTTTCAGCTCACCTCGACGAGTTTATGCTATACCCCAACCTGTCTGTGTCTGATTAAGAAGTTTGGGGTAGCTCAGTATTTTGCAAAGTACTGATGTTACAGTAACCAAACTTGCACAAGTGATTTCTCTTGAGATGCTGAGGTGAACCCATGCAATGGATGCTGAATCAGACCTTCATTTTTCGCTTGAGTGACTTGGTTAAGAACGTTGGGGTAGCTCAGTATTTGGCAGAGTACTGACGCTACAGTAACCAAACTTGCACAAGAAGTTTGGGGTAGCTCAGTATCTGAAAAAGAACTGATGCTACAGTAACCAAACTTAATTCATCTTGGGATGCTGAGATCGACCCATGCATCGGATGCATTATCTGACCTATTATTTCCACTTGGGTAATTTTGCTTTTAAAAGCCAATATTGAGCAAAGTATAAGTGCTACATGTACCAAACTTGCATATTGGATGTATTTTTGATTAAACTTTCACTTTTTTTGCTTGAATGATTTTGCCTTTAAAAGCCAATATATATGTACTCAGAAATATATTTGAATTGAATTTTGCTGCAACGAGGTGAGCTTCATGATCTGTGATTACCTATATTTCCATTTGAAATGGAATTAATGACAAGCCCCCCAGTATACGGTTGACCTTGACCTACTTTTTCTGCTTGAGTGATTTTGCCTTTAAAAGCCTATATTAAACAAAGTATGAATGCGAAATACCAAACTTGCATATTGATCAAACTTTAATAAAATGACCTTGACCTACTTTTTCCACTTGAGTGATTTTACTCATAAAAGCCAGTTTTGAGCAAATAATAAGTGCTACATGTACCAAACTTGCATATTGGATTCATATTTTATCAAACTTTCATAAAATGACATTGACCTATTTTTTCCGTTAGAATGATTTTGCCTTTAAAAACTAATGTATGTGTACTTAGAAATATGTTTAAATTGAATTTTGCTCCAACGACGTGAGCTTCATGATCTGTGATAATCTATGTTTCCATTTGAAATGAAAATAAAGACAAGCCTCCTAGAATATGGTTTCTTGACCCCAATATAACTGACATGCTTTGGGGAAGGGGAGGTAAAGATGTCTGATTTCAGGTACCAGGTATTTTTGGTGATGATGTTTGGTCACATTCTAATAAGTCTGACTTAAGGAGCATGTATAATAATGGTATTTTTATCAAGGTGATGATAAAGTTTATCATTGTCCTATGCAAGGTATAGCTATCTCAAGGTCATGACACACCATGTTTGGATGTCATTCAAATGTTACAGAAATGACCTTGAAGGTATAAGTGTACTTATTTTAGCAGAATTTATATTTTAGCGGTGCGCTAATTCAAGACTACACTAAGTATTTAACGTTCCGTATATTTTAATGAAGAATGATTACGCAATTATGTCTATTTGTTAATTTGCCCTGATTCCGCTAAAATTTGGTTGCGACAAAATAAGTATACGTGTACAGATCAAGTGCACCATGGTCGACCTTGACCTTTGATCTTGGTTCAAAATCATGAGATACTTTTTGGTTTCGGGATTCTGTGAAATATATTTTAATCTAACCAGTGCAAATTTATCCCAAGAACAAGATTTCATAGACCGCAAGTATTCTGAACTTTACCCTTGACCTTGTATTAAGGTCACGGTACATCCTGAAATCCTTGGCAACAATTACTAGTAGTGAAATAACAGTGAAAAAAGGTAGTGTCATCAGAGATGACAGAGCTCACCTCGATGGCAACATTGTCACATGACCAGCATCTGTACCTACACAAAGTATTTCCAGATGCATCAACTGTCAAAGTTTGGTTGATAAAGAATTTAACGAAGGCCGGAGATGAAAATGTCTAACTTTACCTTACCTGGTCGATCAAGCTTGAAATATAGTTCAGATGCTTTGCAGTAAGCATCCTTAGATACATCAGCCACACACGTTCAAATGATTGATCTAGGACTTAAAATAGACCTGTCCAATTTTTTCTTAATCTGATTGCTCAAGCATGAAACATAGTTAATTGCAGCAACTGCCATGAATTGCACATGTTGCAGTAAGCATCCTCGGATGCATCACCCACACAAGTTTGGATGATCTAGGACTTATAATATTTTGGAAAAAAGACCTGTCCCATTTTTACCTAACCTTGTCGTTCAAGCGTGAAATATAAGGCAGATGCAGCATCTGTACCATGCTTTGCTTTAAGCATCCTCAGATAATAAACAGTAATAACAATAACATACATCAAGGTACCTATAACAGTTATTCAGTCTTAGAGTCGAGATGGCAAGGCCAAATACATCACCCACACAAGTTTGGATGACATAGTACTTATAATGGGCTGGAAATAGACCTGTCCCATTTTACTTAACCTGGTTGTTTAATTGTGAAATAAAGGTTAGCTGCGGCAACCGTACCATGCATTGCAGTAAGCATCCTCAGATGCATCATCCACACAAGTTTTGATGACATAGGACATAAAATAGGCTGGGAAAAGACCTGTCCCATTTTACTTAAGCTGCTCGTTCAAGTGTTAAATGTGGGTCAGATGCAGCCTCCATACCATGCATAGTAGCAAGCATCTTCTGATGCATCTTCCATGCAAGTTTGGTTGATGTATGACTTAAAGAGGTGTCTCATTTTACTTGGTCGCTCAAGCATGAAGTATAGGTCATATGCAACATCTGTATCATGCAATGTAGTGAGCATCCTCAGATGCATCATCCATGCAAGTTTGGTTGATGTTGGACTTGCAGGAGGCTGGGAATGGATGTGTCCCATTTTGATTAACCTTGTCGCTTAAGGGTCAAATATGTGCCAGATTATGTATCCTTACCATGTAATGTAGTAAGCATTCATAGATGCATCATTAATGTAAGTTTGGTTAATGTAGGACTTATAGGAAGCTACAGAATGTAGGTGACCCGTTTTCTTTAACCTGAATGCGGATGCCAATGCGCTAGCTCAAGCCCCCCCCCCCTCTACTTCGTCGAGGTGAGCTAAAAAATATGGTAGGTGCAAGATTTTTCAACCCACAGCCAGTATGACCTTGATTCAAGGTCATAATACATCCTTAGGTCCTGGATGACATACTTTTTAAATATCATTCAGATCTATGCAGTCAGTGAAAAATTATAGTCCAAACAAGAAAAGGTGTACTTTGACCTTGAATCAATAACCTTGGGTCAAGGTCATGCAACATCCTTGGATTCTGGTGAACAATTCTTTGAAATATTCATATCCTTGCTGGCAATGGAAAATTATGGTCTAGACAAGATTTTTCAGCTCTCATGTATGGTGTCCTTGACCTTTTGACCTATGAAGTTTGAACAGGGTCCTGTGCAATACGTATCGGGTCCACTTAAGTAGTTAAAATAATGTTGTGGACTAGATTTTTCAACCAGGAGGCAATATGATCTAGATGTATGGCCTTGGATCCAGGTATTGACACATCCTTGGGCCATGGGCAATAATTCTGCATAATAGGAAGAAATTATATGCAGGCAGTGAACAAATATGGTCCTGTTTAGCCAATCATGTACTGTGACCTTGACCTTTTGAGCTATGACCTCGGTCAAGGTCATGCCATTTCCTTGTGTCCTGGTCAATAATTCTGCAAGATGTTATTCAGGTCCTTGGAGGCAGTGAATAAGACTTGTCAGAAGACAACATCGCTTACCGTGCAGGTTTCTGATAGTAAAATGGTAATTTCATAAAAAAAAAACCAAAGGTCAAGGTCACTAAGTCAAACGTCACGATATTGACTCGCTAAAAATTATGTTCCAAACAAGATTTTCAATCCAAATGTATTATGACTTTGACCTTGTATCAAGGTTATGACACGTCCTGTGCAAAAATACTATGGAATATTTTTCAGATCACGTAGTGAAAATTGTGGCCCAGACAAGATTTTCCAGCTTATTTAGTGACCTTGACCTACAGACCTTTTATCAAGGTCATGACACTTCGGAGAGTCCTGGACATCAGTTCTAAGCAATGTTATTTAGGTCGAAACAATCAGCGAAAAAATATAGTTCGGACAAGATTGTTCAACCCACGTGCAAAGTGACCTTGACCTATGAAGTTTTATCAAGGTCATGAATCATCCTCGGGTCTAGTGTGCAACAGTTGAGAAATATTTTTCAGACAAGGGCCATGCAGCAGTGAGAAAATTATGACAATATTTTTCGACCGACTGTGACCTCAACCTTTGACTAAGATTATCACACATCCTTGGCTGCTGTGAAACAATTCTGCGAGATATTCAAATCCATGCAAGTTGTAAAAATACAGATAAGTGGTTCCATCAAAATTTATCTCTACTGATAATGCAGTAAGTCCATGGTCAAGGTCACTAGGTCAAGTATCATGGTCTCAAAAGAAAGGTCTTGTCACAAGGTATCTACATGTGAAATATAAAAGTCCTATACCTTGTAGTAGAAGAGGTATAACCTATGATTAAGTTTTTGAAATATAGGTCAAAGTCCAATGTCAACGTTATTAGGTCAAAAGACAGTCATGATCTCAAATGAAAGGTCTCATCACAAGAAATTTACATATGAAATATCAAAGCCCTACCCCAAATAGTTCAAGATATAGCCAAGGTTAAAGTTTTTGAAAACAAGGTCAAAGTCCATGGTCAAGGTCACTAGACAAAAGGTCATGTTCTCAAAAGAAAGGTCTTGTCACAAGGTATCTGTGAAATATCAAAGCCCTACCCCTCATAGTAGAAGATGTATAGCCTAGGTTAAAGTTTTTTTTAAATATAGGTCAAAGTCCAAGGTCAATGTTACTAGGTCAAAGGACATGGTCTCAAAAGAAAGGTCTTGCCAGAAGGTATCTACATGTGAAATATCAAAGCCCTAACCCCTCATAGTTCAAGAGATATAGCCCAGGTTAAAGTTTTTGAAAAGTTGGTCAAAGTCCAAGGTCAAATTCTCAGATGAAAGGTCTCGTCACAAGGTACATGTATCTACATGACATATCAAAGCCCTATCCCTTATAGTTCCAGAGATATAGCCCAGTTAAAGTTTTGTATATGACGCCAACTACGCTGCCAAGGGTATAGCATTAACTTCTGGACTTTTTCTTGGCAAGCTAAAATTTATGGCCAAGAGATTTTTCAGCTAACATGTACTGTGACCTTGACCTTTAATCAAGTTATGGCACTTCCTTGTGTCTTGGTCAAAATTCCATGCAATATTACTCGGGTCCATGCAATCAGTGAGAATTCAACTAACATGTACTATGACCTTGACATTTACCTTGGATCATTTAAAACATTGACCTTGAATCTTTGAAATTATCATTATACATTTTTCCCACGTATCACATATGAAAGACTGATAGTCTGACGAATCATGTCATCAAAACCAGTGATGATACTAGTAATGGACAGACTGGAGCACAAGACAGACAGATAACATTATTCTCTAACTACAGCATGAATTTATTCTGTATACCATGTGGTCATCATCCTGATAAAACAAGGGGAATGGACAACTCACATAACAATATTGAAAAACCATATCATATTTACAAAATTTCATTTTACTACATAGTACCTATTTACATCATATTCCACTCACAACATTCAGAATGCTAATAAAACATATTCCCCTATAATACAAACATGTCAACATCCTGAAGCAGAGGTACTAGCTAATCAATGACCTTGACATCACAACCTTTTCTTTGTGATAAATGATCAAGTAAAACATTTCATAAACTACTTTTAATCTCCGTCAATTTCTCTGAGCAGTGACCTGGTCGCAGATTCATTTACCTTGACCTGATGGTGACAAAATGACGTCTGATCAATGACCTTGGCAACATGACATTTTCTACATCTGATAAATAATCAAGTATAAAATGTGCATAAACTACTTCTAATTTCTGTCAATTTTTCTGAGCAGTGACCTGGTCAGAGATTCATAAAGATTCATTTACCCTGACCTGATGGTGACAAATGACCTCTCATCGATGATCCTTGGCTACATGACCTTTTCTATATCTGATAAATAATCAAGTATAAAATGTGCATAAAATACTTTTAATTTCCATCAATTCTTCTGAGCAGTGACCTGGTCGCAGAATAATAAAGATTCATTTACCTTGACCTGATGGTGTCAAAATGACCTCTAATCAATGTACCTTGGCAACATGATCTTTTTAACATCTGATAAATAATCAAGTATAAAATGTGCATAAACTACTTTTAATTTCTGTCAATTTTTCTCGAGCAAGTGACCTGGTCGCAGATTCATATAGATTCATTCACCTTGACCTGATGGTGACAAATTGAACTCTAATCGATGACACCTTTTCTACATCTGATAAATAACAAAGTATTAAATGTGCATAACTACTTTTAATTTCTGTTGATTTTTCTGAGCAGTGACCTGGTCGCAGATTCATTTACCTTGACCTGATGGTGTCAAGATGACCTCTAATCAATGACCTTGGCAACATGACCTTTTTTACATCCGATAAATAACAAAGTATAAAATGTGCATAAACTACTTTTAATTTCCGTTGATTTTTCCGAGCAGTGACCTGGTCGCAGATTCATTTACCTTGATCTGATGGTGTCAAAATGACCTCTAATCAATGACCTTGGCAACATGACCTTTTTTACATCTAATAAATAATCAAGTATAAAATGTGCATAAACTGCTTTTAATTTCCGTCAATTTTTCTGAGCAGTAACCTGGTCGCAGATTCATAAAGATTCATTTACCTTGACCTGATGGTGTCAAAATGACCTCTAATCAATGACCTTGGCAACATGACCTTTTTTACATCCGATAAATAACAAAGTATAAAATGTGCATAAACTACTTTTAATTTCTGTTGATTTTTCTGAGCAGTGACCTGGTCGCAGATTCATAAAGATTCATTTACCTTGACCTGATGTTGACAAATTGACCTCTAATCGATGACCTTGGCTACACGACCTTTTCTACATCTGACAAATAATCAAGTATAAAATGTGCATAAATTACTTTATTTTCCATCCAATTTTCTTAGCAGTGACTTAAACTCCTGGCACAGATTCATAAAGATTTATTTACCTTGACCTGATAGTATCAGATCAATAGACATCTACTGACCTTGACCTTTTGTTCTAAGACCTATAGCCATCTATTGGGTTCTGGAACATTGTTATAAGTAACTCTTCAATTAAAACCCAGAAACCGATGATTTCTGTCTTTCAGAATAGAAATGTGACCTTGCCCTTTTGTCTACGATACCAATTATACAGCTTGCATCATGTTAAATGATTGGATTGGATCTTTTAATGGGCTTTCCAAACTTAAAATCCGAAACTAAATGTCCGAAGTTGGTTGACGATGACAGACGAAGCAAATGCTTGTACTATATTATTTGGCAGTCAAGGCAAAAAAATCAGTACAACATTATCAAACAGCATAATAATAATAATAAATACTTTATTTATAGAGGTAAACTGATAAGCAATTATTAAATAAGCTTTTCTTCCCCAGGGCCTTCTAGACATCGTTTTAAAACATGCAAATCATTAAAGCTTTCTCTATATATAATTATCTCGCAGACGTTATTTTGGTTTCATATACTGATACATTAAATTAAATCGAATTTAGTCTCTCTCTCTCTACCTTGCCTTTCTAACATGTACACATCAATGTATAAAATTGTATACAGTCAAGCGTCACAAACCTGAAAAGAAAGAATATCAAAACATGCAATAAAGTCTCTCTCTCAGACTCTCACACACATCCTGCCTTTCTCACTAGTATGCTTCAATACATTAAATTGTATACAGTCAAGCATCAAAAACCTGAAAAGAAACAATATAGAAAATACAATGAAGTCTCTCTCTCTCTCAGACCACCACACACACCATGCCTTTCTCACTAAGCATGCATCAATACATTAAATTGTATACAGTCAAATACTACAAACCTGAAAAGAACGAATATCAAAACATTACAATAAAGTCTCTCTCTCACACATACATGCCCTCTCACCCTCACACAAAATACATTCTAACCTATCTCCACAATTACATATGCATATTTAAAAGCAAGACTTTCAATGTAAAATGACCCCCCCCCCCCCTTTTTTTCAACATATCTAATGCACTGTTGTTACAATGATTTTTTTGACACAAAATTAAGGTCATGTAAATTTTTATGATTTTTTAAAGACTCTAGTTAAAGAAAACACCCATAAAATACAAAAAAAACCTCATCAATGACTTTACACTGCAGACCAATTAGTTAAAAACCTCAGAAAATAATTTGGTAATTAATTTTTCAAATAATTTTTTTAATCTAAGTATGTCACAATTTTTGGACTTTTTTTTAGACTGAGGATCCTGCATGGGTATCACTGGTTTCCTGTTTATTACTTTTTGTAGACATAGTCTGATTAAGAGTTTTTATATTTATAACTGTGAAATTCTATAGTCAAGTAACATTTGTGTTGCCTCTTTGCACTAAATTCAGTTTCTGACCTTGAAAAGGACAGGTATATCAACATGATCTATTCATCCCCATGGCGACAGAAAGTCGCTGGAATAGTGTGACCTTCATCTGTGACTAATGGCACAAGTTAGAATTGAAATTGTTTATGTAAACATTATTAAGGTCAGGGTCAATTTTAGCTCGCAGGGACGAAAGTCCGAAGAGTTAATGTCATACCCTCGGTGTAGGCATCTGTAGACAAAACTTTAACCTGGGCTATATCTTTTAAACGATGAAGGATATGGCTTTCATATTTCACAGGTATATACCTTGTGACAAGACCTTTCATTTGAGACCACGACCTTTGACCTAGTAACCTTGACCTTGGACTTTCACCTACTTTTCAAAAACTTTAACCTGGTCTATATCTCTTCAACCATAAGGAGTAGGGCTTTCATATTTCACAAGTAGATACCTTGTGATAAGACCTTTCATTTGAGACCATGACCTTTGACCTAGTGACCTTGGACTTTGACCTTCTTTTCAAAAACTTTAACCTGGGCTGTATCTCTTGAACTATAAGGGGTAGGGCTTTGATATTTCACATGTAGATTCCTTGTGATGGGACCTTTCATTTGAGACAATGGCCTTTGACTCAGTGACGTTGACATTTGAATTTGACCTTAACCATTAACCTACTATTCAATTACTCATACTTTGGCTGTATCTTAAGCGCTCTAAGGGATAAGACTAACATTAGATGAATAGAATCCTTATAACAATACTTTTCGTATTTAAGAAGTTGTTTGATTTTTGACAAAAACCTGCTACAGCAAGCTATGTAATCTTTGATTACCCTATGTTATTTCTACAAATAAAAGAGAATTCAATCTTAATCAGTTGGTCAAACGGGAAGACATTTATAGACTGTACTGTGATCATAGCATCCTTTTCCTTTGAGTGACCCCTTGACCTTTAACTTTAATTTATCTGCAATAAGATTAGCTGAATGGAAGAAAGAATCTGATTATTAACTTGAATCTTATTTATATCAACTTTAAATTGTGATACCAACTTTGTTTCGCGATCTTTTTATAATGAACTCATTTCCACGGGTGAATAATGTATACTACATACATGTATACACGACATTATAATAATAATTTACTTACATTTATCTGACTTTGTTGATCTTGTACACATCAGATGTCTACCATAAGCACACCATACAACCAAAAAAATGCCTTACAATTCAATAAAATTACCTAACCAAAAAAAAAAAAAACATAATCTGATGTACATATAACATCCAGTCTACCAAAGCATAAGCCTACCAAATGCACAGGTGTGCAAAAAAATATGAACCTGATGTTCATAACATCCAGTCTACCATGGCACATTATACAGCAAGCACAATGTGCAAAAACGGGGAATAGAACAAAAAAAGAAATAAACAAATAATTTATGAAGCTGATGATCACTACAAGATCAACGAAGCATTGGGAATTAAGACTTCATGACATAATTGTATATTTAGATAACGCATTCATTTTGTTTCACGATCTTTTAATAATTTCGCGATCTTTTTGTATAAGGAACTAACTTCCGCATGTAAATAAAATTAGTAGAATACAATTGTAAACGACATTGTAATATGGTACAATAATTAGACTTTGTTGATTTTGTACACATCAGTCTACCATAAGCACGCCACACAACCAAAAAAATTCCTATCAATAAGACAATTTCACATTACCGCAGTAAACCTGCATTTTATGCCAAGACCCGAAATAACAACTTTTGACGTTATATCTTACTGTGGCATCGTAAGAGATTCTATGACAGTACTCACAGTAAGAAATAACGTCAAATGTTGTGATATCGGGTCTTGGAACGTCTAAAATGCAAGTCTTAAGGTAGCCGCAATATGAAAATAGTCTACTAAATAAATTTATCACTTAACAAAAAAAAAATCATAACCTGATGTACATAGACATCCAGTCTACCATATCATTAAGCCTACCAATGCACAGGTGTGCAAAAAAATATTAACCTGATGTTCATAACATCCAGTCTACCATGGCACATTATGCAGCAAGCACAATGTGCAAAAAGGGGGAAAAGTAAAAAGAAATAAACAAATAAGCTATAAGCTGATGATCACTACAAAATCAACAAAGCACGGAATAACAATTAACTTCATATTAGTTGCTTTAATTGCCGCATGTTCTGTATGATATTAGACAAGATTATTCAATATATCATAATGTTAAAAATTTCAGAGGGACGATATTATCCTTCTTCCATTATCAACCCTCACCACTGACAAATTCCTTTTATGGGTGTACGGATCGAGTCACTCTTGGGAAGAATGTTCAGAGCAAAGTACAACATTGTTTTTGCTCATAAATATTTTGACGTTACGTGGGCCAGTTCATCATTTACATATCCAAAACATGAATGTCCGTAGACAAAATAAATCCATTCTCTGAAACAGATCAGCTACTTGTTTCAAATTATATTTTCAATTCATTTCAATACAGATAACAAACAGATGGACAGACAGACAGACAATAAGACAAAATGATCCCAAAGGCAAATAAAATATTTCACATTTTCAAAAAATCTTCAACTTTGCAAAAATCACTTTTAAATAGAATTAGCCCTAAGGCACAGTAAGTGTATCAAAATTTACAAAATTTAATTTTAGGATTCAAATATTAATTGATATCAGACTCAAAGACATTTATCATTTATTAAGATTTTTTCTTCAAATTTTAAGAAATTCTACTTTACTATTTCAGTTTTCTTAGAGCGTTTATCACGTTTTACTGTCTTTCAGCTATCATTGTTGATGTTCTAATTTACATATGGATAATTAAGAAAGAAATTTAAATTGAAGTTGAAGTTGACTTAGCTAGGTTTTTTGTGTTCTGTTAATAAAATCAAAGTAAAAATGGTGAATATATGAGCATTAGTCCCAAAAATTAATTTAAAAAAAGCTACAATCTGTCAAAAGTCAGTTTGTCCAAGTAATCCGATATAATATTGCTGGTAATTAATCTAATGTATGCTCGTTTTGTATGTTGGTTATGTATGTTCGTCCAAATAATCTAATGTATGCTGCTTCTGTACTCCAATCAAGAATTCTCAGAACTATAGTTCACAGTTAAGATCACTGACGGTTCAATGTATTGGATCCTGTTTTAGGTCATGTATCATCTCTTGTTGGGTACAATATCCACCATTTCCTTTCTGAAATACAAATAAAAAAGTTTATATTATATATCATTAGCATGATAAGAACAATAAAGGAAACACAAGCGTAGTATCCCCCCGCAATAGCATCCTCTATTCTATCAGCAAATTAATTTTAAGTCCACAGTGACCTTGGTTACTTTCACCCTTGACCTTGAAAATAAATAGGGGAATATTTGTGGAAGGTTTGATGTTTCTATGATGATTGTTTCGTCTTCTATGCTGTTCACAAGGATTTCCAGCCTTAGTCTACAGCGACCTTGACCTTGAAAATTAATAGGGTTAATCCTCTTCCAATGGAGAACATTTGTGAAAGTTTTGATATTTCTATGATGATTACTTTGTCCTCTATGATGTTTGCAAGGATTATAAGTCCACTGTGATCTTGACCCTTGACCTTGAAAATTGATAGGGTTCATCCCAATCTAATTAAAATTCGATGTTTCTCAAAGAGTAGAGTAACGGAGCAGAAACATTGAATTTTTTAGATTGGGTTCATCCTCTTCTTATTTGAAACATTTGTGGAAGGTTTGATGTTTCTATGATGATTTCATTGTCTTCTATGCTGTTCACAAGTCCACTGTGACCTTAAACTTTGACCTTGAAAATCAATAGGGTTCATCCTCTTCTTATGTGAAACATTCTATGATGATTATTTTGTCTTTTAAGCTGTTCACAAGTATATTAAGCCAAAGTCCACTGTGACCTTGACCTTTGCCCTTGAAAATCAATAGGGTTCATCCTCTTCTTATGTGAAACATTCTATGATGATTATTTTGTCTTCTAAGCTGTTCACAAATATATTAAGCCTAAGTCCACTGTGACCTTGACCTTTGCCCTTGAAAATCAATAGGGTTCATCCTTTTCCCATGGGAACATTTGTGGAAAGTTTTATGTTTCTATCATGATTACTTTTTTCTTCTATGCTGTTTGCAAGAATCTGGACACATCAACACATGTTCACAAGGATTAAAATCCAAGTTCACAGTGACTTTGAACTTTGATCCTTGTCCTTGAAAATAAATGATAATTGTTTCATCTTTTAAGATGTCCACAGGATTTCCGGTCTAAGTCTACAGTGATCTTTGACCTTGAGAATCAATAGGGATCATCCTCTTTCCATGGGGAACATTTATGGAAGGTTTGATGTTTCTATAATTATTACTTTATCTTCTATGCTGTTCACAAGAATCCGGACACATCAACACAAAAACAAACAAACACAGGGATGCACAGCAACAGTGTTGTCCGGGGATAATAAAAGCAGTAAAACTGAATGCTTCCTAAAGCAACTTTGATAAGTGAAGTTCTTTTGTTTGAGTGACCTTGACCTTTCAGATACAATCATAATTTACCTATTTCCATAAAGTCTGTTTTTCATTTTAATGAACTTGACCTCTACTCCCAGCATCATGACCTAATCACCTCTGACAAAACGCCAACATCCTGCAGAGCAATATGTGAAGTTTGATCAAACTCTGCTGAACAGAAAAATGTACATGACAGCAAATATCATTCCCGAGAAATCTATGAGGAGCTTAAACATTTAAATTCTATGATAGTTGAGAGACGTATGACAATAAGCATCATCAACCC
Organism: Pinctada imbricata; assembly: GCA_033119305.1. Taxonomy (NCBI): domain Eukaryota; kingdom Metazoa; phylum Mollusca; class Bivalvia; order Pterioida; family Pteriidae; genus Pinctada; species Pinctada imbricata. Next base: position 20,523,709 of record VSWD01000004.1, read on the forward strand.
CATTTTTTTCTTCAGTAAAATGACTGATGGGACTTTTTTTCTTCGATCAAATGACTGATGGGACTAATTTGTGTCACACTTATGCCCTTTGCCATGTGGAGCTCGTAAAAAAGTTCCCCGCGAGGGGTTCGACAGTAAGTGTTTTGAATATTTTCCCTGACATGGTAGCCATAGCACTTTCTATATGAATATAACCTCAGACAGTGCAATGCATGTATTTTATATATTGTTTTTATTTTCGTGCAGTAACATTAACAGTGGGTGCGGCTAGCAAACAGGGGATGCTTACCCCTCTTGGGCACTTGGTCCCACCTTTAGCTTGCTAAGGGTCTGTTGATGCTCAATTTGGTGCTCTATTGTGAGTGCTGTTGAGATTATCGTCAGGATCTTCTTTAACTCATTTGTGTCACACTTTTGCCCTTTGCCATGTGGAGCTCATAAAAAATGTCCCTGCAAGGGGTTTGACAGTAAGTGTTTTGAATATTTTCCCTGACATGGTAGCCATAGCACATTCTATATAGATATAACCTCAGACAGTGCAATGCATGTATTTTATATATTGTTTTTATTTTCATGCATGAACATTGACGGTGGGTGTGGCTAGCCAACAGGGGATGCTTACTCCTCCAAGGCACCTGGTCCCACCTCAAGCTTGCTAGGGGTCTGTCAATGCTCAATTTGGTGCTCTATTGTGAGTGCTGTTGAGATTATTGTCAGGATCTTCTTTAACTCTTAAGTATAAGAATGCATCAGACAGTTATATCTCATGACAACAATGGAGTAGCCTAACCTGCCTGGATTAATTCTTACATCTCGTCTGAAAATCCCTGTCATCCATAGCTAAATGTAATCCACAACCTGGATTCCATGTATAACTTCAGTAGATTGTGTATTGTCTTTTCTTATAGCATTGCATTTCTGAAATACAAATTCAAGAGCTTTCTAAAATAGTGTATGACAAAAACACAATCAACTCTATTTTTCACCTTCAGTCCAATAACTAAAGGGACTATAAAGTAAGCATAATGTAAAGTAAATGTATCAGACAGTTACCTGACATGACAGCAATGGAGTAGCCTCCCCTGCCTGGATTCTGTCATCTCCTTTGGAAGTCTCTGTCATCCACATCTCCATGTCAATAATCTTTGACCTCAGTATATTTGCGTATTATCTCTGGTTGGGTACACATCCCCCATTGCCTTTTGGAAATACAGATGAATATTTTATACATAATATATAATAAGAACAATAAACAAGAGGCCCAAGGGGGCCACATCGCTCACCTGAGTTGCAAACAAAAGAATGACAGTGAAATTCTGTGCAGCTGCTAACGAAGAGAAATCAAAAATGTGTCAGACAATCAGAGCCCTTAACGGCAATATCAGTTTACCGATCGGCATAAATGACACAACTTGTTAGAGGACCATCAGTTCTTGCTTCCTGAAAGGTTTTGTAAAATTCTGTGCAGCGCTTGAAGTGGAGATGTCAAAAATTTGTCAGCCAATCAGAGCCCTCAGCAGCCATATTTGTTGACCATTCCACACGAAACATAAACTTGGTAGAGTACCTTGAGTTGTTGCTTCCTGAAAGGTTTCGTGAAATTCTGTGCAACTAGTGCTTGAAGAGGAGATGTCAAAAATGCATCAGCCAATCAGAGCCCTCAGCAGTCATATTTGTTGACTGATCAGCATGAAAAATAAACTTAGTAGAGGATCTATAGTTCTTGCTTTCAGTGAGGTTTTGTGGAATTCTGTGCAGTTGCAGAGGAGATGTCAAAAATGCATCAGCCAATCAGAGACCTCGGCAACTATATCAGTTTACCGATCAGCACAAAAAACACAAACTTGGTAGAGGACCTTGTGTTATTGCTTCCTGAAAGGTTTAGTGAAATTCTGCGCAGCACTTGCAGAGATATCAAAAATGCGTCAGCCAATCAGAGCCCTCAACAGCCATATTTGTAGACCAATTGGCACGAAAAACACAAACTTGGTACTCACTTGGAATTCAGTGCAGCAGTTGCAGAGGAGATGTCAAAAATGTGTCAGGCAGTAATAGTCCTAGGCAGCCATATTTGTAGCCTGAACGGCACGAAAAACACAAAATTGGTACAGGAGCTTGAGTTCTTGCTTCCTGTAAGATTTCATGAAATTCTTTGCAGCCGTTGCAGAGGAGAAGTCGGAAATGCATCAGCCAATCAGAACCCTCGGCGGCTATATTTTTTTTAACAGATCAGCACAAAAAACACAAACTTAATCGAGGACCTCTGGTTCTTGCTTCCTTTACGGTTTTGTGGAATTCAGTGCAGCAGTTGCAGAGATGTCAAAAATGCATCACTGATTGAGCCAGTCAGAGTCCTTGACAGCCATATTTATAGACCGTTCAGCACGAACAATACAAACTTGGTACTGGAGCTTGAGTTCTTGCTTCCTGTAAGATTTCATGAAATTCTGTGCAGATGTTATAGAGGAGATGTGGTAAATGTTAAAAGTTTGCGCTGGACATCGATGGACAGACGGATGGCGAACGATATGCTATGACAAAAGCTCACTTGAGCTATGCTCAGGTGAGCTAAAAACAGTAAAACTGATGAATCAAGCTCAATAAATCACAGAAACTTTGATACTATTGTCTGAGTGACCTTTACAAACAAAATTAGAAAGATTGAAAGTAGACAGTATAACCATTGATAATGCGTCAGAATCATAAACGCCTTTTATATCGTTTATATGATCCTAGTGTGACCAGACGGACACTAAAACCCCTATCACACTTTTACGTATCGGCCCACGTATCTACAACGTATCAGGATACGTGGCAGTAAGAAAGGAACGCAGCAGCAACGCAAGCTTACGTAGCGAGTACTCTTTGAAACGTAGCATGATCTCTTGATACGAAAGAGTGCCGCGTTTTTTTAAGTTCGCACCTAATGTAGCACATACGTAGCAGCTTCCATACGCCGTGTGTACGTAGCACGAATGCAGTGCAAACGAAAGAAGCGCAGTAGCAACGTAGCAGGAATGTCGCTAATACTCTTACTATGCAGTACGAACGAATCACAAACGCAAGCGATATCCCTATGGCATACGTGCTACGTACAAGGCATTGTTAATTCGTACCCGCAGCATTCTTTTCTTATCTACTACATATGGTACACGTTTCAATTTCTTATTTTTCGTTTCTTCGATATACTCCTGCGTATGCATGGCGTAGGAACTACGTTCTTTTTGTTCCTGCTACATAAGAGCTTTGTTGGTGTTGCGTTGTATGAGTATCTGCAACGCTAAAGGGGTATTGCTCATTCCACCTCGGCGTAAAAGGTGTATTTGCTATGTTTTTATGAACACATGATAAAAATCTAGAGGGAAAATAAAGTTTTGAACCTATTAAGAATGAATCAAGATTAATTATACCGTATAATTACAAACTTCCACTAGATCAACCAAGCAGCTTTATTTCATATGGTGAAATGAGTCTAAATAAAGTATGCGCTAATTTCAAAGGGCACTTTGACAGTGCCCTTTACCCTTTTTGTATTATTTTGAGTGGTAAATCGAGAGAAATAATATTTGGCAACCAAAGAACTTTTTCATACGAATGTGAACGCCACGGCAACGCAGCAGAAACGTCGCCAATAAGAAGACTACGTAGCACCAACGTCGTACTTACGCAGTAGAAACGCACTGAACATCACATGTACGTGCCAAACGCTGCACGTACGTGATGGTAGGACGCATTGATACCCTGCTCATACGTGATAGAAACGCCTCTTACGCCGTATAAACGTCGCACTTACGCCTTTGACTTCTGAGAAAGACGAAATACGTGGCAGACCTTTTCATTTCTCTTGCATAAAGAATTTTTGCAAAAATACTCCTCTTACGTAGCTGATACGAAAAAGTGTGATAGGGGCTTAAGCTTGGTACTTGACCAATCTACAGTCTTGTACCAGCGCATTTCTGACGTCGGGACTCCCATGATCACCCCTGTCCAAACCTCTCTAGAGAATGGCCCTGACCACTTGTCCTCTCTGAATGTCAGTCAGGACTCCTCAAGTCATAACCTGTATGAACTCGCTACAGTGAGCAGATCAGGGACTGTTAATGATTACGTAAGCCTCCCTTTTTATATCCACTTACATATTATCTGTGTTGCTTTGGCCCCTGCATTTTGCTGTCTTGTTTGTGTGGTCATCTAACAGTGAGGAGGTTATTTTACACTACAATTATTCGTTCTTCAAGACCTTTTGGTAACCAGAGAAGTGATAGGGTTGTATGCAGTTAATCCGGATAACCACACCATTTGGTACTTGCGTATTGTTGTGGCAAACTGACCTGACTGGGGGGGGGGGGGGCTTATTTTCACCTCGTCTTCAAAAAAGTTTACTTCTAACCAGGTGATATCAGCTATCAAAATAAACCATAAACCGCTAAAGGCGGTAAGGCCGGATTTGTATTAGATGACGTATACATTTTTGGGCAGACAGAAAGGACAAAGGTCATTAATACTACTGCGCAATGAAAAAAGCTATGGTTAAAAGGAATAAGAATGTGAAATATCAAAACTCTACCCCTTATAGTTCAAAAAGTAGGTCAAAGGTCAATGTCAAGGTCAATTAATCAAAAGTCATGATATCAAATGAAAGGTCTGGTCATGAGGATGACATATACATTTTTGGGCTGACAGAATGGTCAAAGGTCATTAATACTATTGCACAATGAAAAAAAAGCTATGGTTATAAGGAATCTAAATGTGAAATATCGAAGCTCTACCCTTTATAGTTCAAAAAGTAGGTCTAAGGTCAATGTCAAGGTCATTTGATCAAGTCATGATATCAAATGAAAGGTCTGGTCATGAAGATTCTACAACTGAAATATCAAAATCCTACCTCTCATCATTTAAAAGAAGGTCAAAGGTCAATGTCAAGGTCACTAGGTCAAACATCATGATATCAAATATGCCTGTGTTTGTGAAACACGAATGCCCCTGGTGGCATCTTTGTTATTATAAACACTATTTTCTGTTAAGTACATGTATGTGAAAGGTCAAGGTCAGGGTCACAGGGTTGAAAGGTCAAAGGTCAAGGTCAGGAGGTAAAAAAATTGGTATCAATGGAAAGGTCTTGTCACAATGAATACACATGTGAAATATGAAAGCCCTATCACTTACCATTAAAAAGTTATGCCCAATGTTAAAGTTTTTTGAAAAGTAAGTCAAAGGTCAAGGTCAAGGTAACAAGGTCAAAACTTTTGTTATCAATGGAAAGGTCTTGTCATAAGGAATACACATGTGAAATATGAAAGCCCTATCACTTCCCATTCAAAATTTATGTCCAATGTTAAAGTTTTTCGGACAAACAGACAGACAGACAAACAGACGGACAGGCCAAAATCTATATGCCCCCGAATCTTTGATTCCGGGGGCATAAAAAATCTCGTCATAAGGAATCTATATGCAAAATATCAAAACCCTAACTCTAATACTTTAAAAGTAAGTCAAAGGTCAAGGTCAATTGATCAAGAGTCATGATATCGAATGGTCATGAGGAATCTACATCTGAAATATCAAAACCCTACCTCTGATAGTTTAAAAGTAGGTCAAAGGTCAATGTCAAGGTCACTGGGTCAAATGTCATGATATCAAATGAAATAAAACACCGCTAAAGACGGTATGGCCGGATTGCAAAGTAAGTTTTTGTCACCAACTGGGTCAAGGTCAATAGGTCAAATAATACAGCATAAATTGAGAGGTTTTGTCAGAGGCAACCTACATGTATAAAATAAAGTTTCTACTGCATACAGTTCCATAGATTTTGCTTAAACCAGGAACTTTAACCAAAATCCTTAACTAGGTCAAAGTCCAAGGTCAAGGTCACTAGGTCAAATGTTACGGCATAAATTGAAAGGTCTTGTCATGGGCGAGCTTCATTAATAATATAAAGTTTCTACTGCATACAGTACCATAGATTTTGCCTCAACCAGGAACTTTAATCAAAATCTTTGAGTAGGTCAAAGTCGAAGGTCAAGGTCACTAGGTCAAATGTTACGGCATAAATTGAAAGGTCTTGTCATGGGCAAGCTTCATGTATAATATAAAGTTTCTACTGCATATAGTTACTTAAATTTGCCTCAACCAGAAACTTTAACCAAAATCTTTAACTAGGTCAAAGTCCAAGGTCAAGGTCACTAGGTCAAATGTTATGGCATAAATTGAAAGGTCTTGTCATGGGCAAGCTTCATGTATAATATAAAGTTTCTACTGCATATAGTTCCTTAGATTTTGCCTCAACCAGAAACTTTAACCAAAATCTTTAACTAGGTCAAATACCAAGGTCAAGGTCACTAGGTCAAATGTTATGGCATAAATTGAAAGGTCTTGTGATGGGCAAGCTTCATGTATAATATAAAGTTTCTACTGCATATAGTTACTTAGATTTTGCCTCAACCAGAAACTTTAACCAAAATCTTTCACTAGGTCAAAGTCCAAGGTCAAGGTCACTAGGTCAAATGTTACGGCATAAATTGAAAGGTCTTGTCATGGGCAAGCTTCATGTATAATATAAAGTTTCTACTGCATATAGTTACTTAGATTTTGCCTCAACCAGAAACTTTAACCAAAATCTTTAACTAGGTCAAAGTCCAAGGTCAAGGTCACTAGGTCAAATGTTATGGCATAAATTGAAAGGTCTTGTCATGGGTATGCTTCATGTATAATATAAAGTTTCTACTGCATATAGTTCCTTAGATTTTGCCTCAACCAGAAACCTTAACCAAAATGTTGACGGCAGACGGACGGACAGACAGACAGACGGACAGACGGACGGACATTGTTAATCTATAGACCGGAATTGCTTTGCAATCCGGCCAAAAATCTCGTCATAAGGAATCTATATGCGAAATATCAAAACCCTAACTCTAATACTTTAAAAGTAGGTCAAAGGTCAATTGATCAAGAGTCATGATATCAAATGAAAGGTCTTGTCATGAGGAATCTACATGTGAAATATCAAAACCCTACCTCTGATAGTTTAAAAGTAGGTCAAAGGTCAATGTCAAGGTCACTAGGTCAAACGTCATGATATCAAATGAAAGTTCTGGTCATGAGGTATCTATATGTGAAATATCAAAATCCTACCTCTTAAAATTCAAAAGTAGGTCAAAGACCAATGTCAAGGTCACTAGGTCTAAAGTCATGATATCAAATGAAAGTTCTGGTCATGAGGTATCTATATGTGAAATATCAAAATCCTACCTCTTAAAATTCAAAAATAGGTCAAAGGTCAATGTCAAGGTCATTAGGTCAAAAGTCATGATATCAAATGAATGGTCTGGTCATAAAGATTCTGCATGTGAAATTTCAAAGCCATAGCCTTTATAGTTCATGGGATATAGCCCAGATTTATTATTCTTAAAAGTAGGTCAATCTCCAAGGTCAAGGTCACAAGGTTAAAACTTTTGGTATCCATGGTGAGATCTTGCGACAAGGAATACATGTGAAATATGAAAGCCCTATCATTTACCATTCAAAAGTTATGGCCAAGGTTAGTTTTTCAAAAGTAGGTCAAACTCCAAGGTCAAGGTCACTAGGTCAAATTTTGTTGCTGTGTTTGATTTGTCTCATCATGGTCTATCACCATGTCAAGTTTCAAGTTGCTCCTCCAAACAATTTTCTCTCAACGGACTTAAACACAACACTTTAACCAAAATGTTGACGCACTGACGGACGGACGGACTTCGCCATTTCATAGACCGGATTTTGCTTCGCAATCCAGCCATTAACAGGTAATGAGTATTTACTCTAATTACTACTACATGCAATTCAATTTGTATATCTATCCTAAAATTTAATTGACTCGTCTCATTCGCTTTATTGAATTAGCTCGGCCCGTTCAGGTAACTTTGCTATGACAAAAGCAGATGGTAGTCCTAAGTCGGCACCCGTTACCTATTGGTCTCGTTGGTTTATGTATAGTCTTTTGTATTTAATGTTTCTATGTTGTATGTCTCTTTTTCGTCTCTTGCTGTGCTCATCTTCTCTGTGTTTTTGCATAGGGTGATTTGGTGTTTTACTGTTGGTACAGCAACCACTTCTGGTTGGAGATCCCTTCTCTTCTTGACCTTTCAGAGACATTCATAATTGATCTATAGACTGATGGGACTAATGTAAGTATCAGACGGTCACCTAATAACAGCAATGGAGAAGCCTCTCCTGTCTGGATTCAACCATCATCTTTGCCCTCAGTAGATCATGTAACGCCTCTAGTTGGGTACATATCCCCCATTGCATGCCTTTCTGAATAACAAATAATATATCTTATGTAATGTATGATAATTAAGAACAATAAATACAGTTAAACTGATGGATGCTCCCCAAATCACAGCAATTTTGATACTTGGTGTTCTATTGTCTGAGTGACCTTGACCTTACAGAAACAATTATAGACTAATTGGACAGTATAATGTAAGTTACAGACAGTTACCTCAGGACAGCAATGGAGTAGCCTCCCCTGCCTGGATTCTGTCATCTCGTCTGGAAATCTCTGTAATCCATGACCACGATTCCTGGATTCCTTCATGGCGTTGACTTGAACTGCCTCAGTAACACATCCCTCATTGCCTTTCTGAAATACAAATTCAAGAGCTTTATAAAAAGTATGTATGAGCTGTATAAAAAGTATGGATGATATTCTGTCATAGACTATTTGAACCATCCAACCAAAGATTATACTCTATGTCTTCCGAAATGGAAGTAACCGGATGTGACAGTTCTACCAAATTGAAGCGGCGGGTTTTGCATGCAAGCCAGAGATGCTTACTCTTCCTGGGCACCTGGTCTCACTCCCATATCGGCAGTTTGCTTCTTTTCATGTGGTGGAGGTTTTTGTTTGTTTGCTTTGGTTCCTGTTTTATCCTAATTTTGTATGCCTTCGGTTTCTGATTTTCTGAATTATCGATTTTGTGCTGTATACAGGGATATGTTATAATCCATATTTGTCATGTACATGTACGGCAAAAAACAATAAAATTCCATTTTTCTTCTTTTTTTCCAAATAACAAAAGGAACTATAGTGTAAGCATAATGTAATGTAAGTTAACAAACAGTTACCTCTTGACAGCAATGGGGTAGCCTCAACTGCCTGGATTCTGTCATTTCATCTTGAAATCTTCGTCATCCACAGCTCCACGTTAATCATCATTTTTGCCCTCAGTAGATCCTGTAGTGTCTCTGGGTGGGTACACATCCTCCATTGCTTCAACAAAATTTATATGATGTATAAAAATAAGATCAATAAAAACAGTAAAACTAATGGATGCTGGTGGATGCTTCCCAAAATCACTTGAAGTTCTATTGTCTAAGTAACCTTGACCTTTCAGATACAATTATAGTTGACCTATGTCTGCAAGGTCTTTTTTTTACATTAATGTCCTTGACCTTTAATCACAAAATGACCTGGAAGACCTTTGTCAGAAAGCCCACATCCTTCTTTAAAACAGTGTGAAGTTTGATCAAAATCTGCTGCACAGATATAACTTTGAGTCCAATGACAAAAAATACAATCAACACCATATTTTTTCTTCAGTCACATAACTAATAGGGCTATAATGTAAGTGTCAGACAGCTATCTTATGACAACAATTGAGTAGCCTCCCCTGCCTGGATTCTGTCACCTCGTCTGGAATTCTCTGTCATCCAAGACATGGGTTCCTTCTACTTCCTGTCTAGATTCAACCGTGCGTTGACATCTTCCTGTCTTGATTCCACCATAGCGTCTACATCTTCCTGTCTAGATTCCACCATAGCGTAGACATCTTCCCGTCTAGATTCCACCATAGCCTAAAGATAACTTTCTGCCTAGTTTCCACCATACTATCGACAATATAAATTGTAAAATCATAAGCTGCAGTTCAAACATTTTTTAAAAAAATAATCAAATAATTTATATTTATAATTTGGAGAAAAGTAAGATAAAAAATACAACACCAAAATACATATATAATTACCTCAGGACTATGCCAGCGATAACTTCACCAAATCTCATGCAGCTATCATGTCCATGTACATTTCAACAAGAAAATAATCCTGTTGGCTGGTTGGTTTGTACCTATTCAACTTTGTTACCTTTAACACTTGAAATATCAAGTTGTGCACTAGACCTTAACCACAAAGTTGCTTGTTTGGAAGACGGCCCCATGTGCTAATTACTTAACCTCATTGTGCTCTGACTCTACCTGGATGTGCACTACAGTCAAACTCTACCCTTCACTCTACCTGGACGTGCACTACAGTCAAACACTACCCCTCACTCTACCTGCATGTGCACTTCAATCAAACTCTACCCTTCACTCTACCTGAATATGCACTAGTCAAACTCTATCTTTCACTCTACCTGGATGTGCACTACAGTCAAACTCTACCCTTCACTCTAACTGGATGTGCACTACAGTCAAACTCTACCCAATACTCTACCTGGATATGCACTACAGACAAACTCTAACCTTCACTCTACCTGGATGTGCACTACACATGCTACAGTCAAACTCTACCCTTCACTCAACCTGGATGTGTACTTCAATCAAATTCTACCTTGCTGTTTAGTATTTTCCTTGCAACAATTCCTGTACCTGGTCTGGTGTGAGCAGTAGCCTTACCATGCTATATACTACAGTCTTTATTATGTATTTGTGTGTACCCTTACTCACACCCTAATTGTAATGCCCTCTGATTGATTGTGGTGTTTTAACCTCTTAGTCCAACCTGCTTATTTGTATGTTGGTTTCTCATGGACTTGATCTCTACTCAGCTCTATTGTAAGTTAGCTGCTCTCTGTCCTGTGTTATCTTACTGAATGTTTTAAACATTTCTGTTTCTGTGCTATTTACATTTTATGCATTATTTACAAAAACCTTTAACAAATAATATCTTTAAGTACATTTTGTATATAAAACAGATATACTTAACGTTTTTAAAAATCATTTTACACTATCATACATTTGTAACTATTTAAAAAAGTTTAAAATCAATATCACAGATGTGCATTTATGTTTGAAATAAATATCAAAGATGTGCATTGAAGTTTAAAATAAATATCACAGACAAATGGGAGTGTAAAAATAATATCATAGACAAATTAATATCACAGAGATGCAAAGTTTAAAAAAAATATCACAGATAGGCAAAGTTTAAAATCAATATCACAGATACAAAAAGTTTAAAATCAATATCACAGAAACACAAGGTTTAAAATCAATATCACAGACAAATGGGAGTTTGACAGCTGAAAGAAAACACAAAGATTAGCAGTAAGAAATATCACAGATAGGCAAAGTTTAAAACCAATATCACAGATACACAAAGTTTAAAACCAATATCACAGATACACAAAGTTTAAAACCAATATCACAGATACACAAAGTTTAAAACCAATATCACAGATACACAAAGTTTAAAACCAATATCACAGATACACAAAGTTTAAAACCAATATCACAGATACACAAAGTTTAAAACCAATATCACAGATACACAAAGTTTAAAACCAATATCACAGATACACAAAGTTTAAAACCAATATCACAGATACACAAAGTTTAAAACCAATATCACAGATACACAAAGTTTAAAACCAATATCACAGATACACAAAGTTTAAAACCAATATCACAGATACACAAAGTTTAAAACCAATATCACAGATACACAAAGTTTAAAACCAATATCACAGATACACAAAGTTTAAAACCAATATCACAGATACACAAAGTTTAAAACCAATATCACAGATACACAAAGTTTAAAACCAATATCACAGATACACAAAGTTTAAAATCAATATCACAGATACACAAAGTTTAAAACCAATATCACAGATACACAAAGTTTAAAACCAATATCACAGATACACAAAGTTTAAAACCAATATCACAGATACACAAAGTTTAAAACCAATATCACAGATACACAAAGTTTAAAACCAATATCACAGATACACAAAGTTTAAAATCAATATCACAGATACACAAAGTTTAAAACCAATATCACAGATACACAAAGTTTAAAACCAATATCACAGATACACAAAGTTTAAAACCAATATCACAGATACACAAAGTTTAAAACCAATATCACAGATACACAAAGTTTAAAATCAATATCACAGATACACAAAGTTTAAAATCAATATCACAGACAAATGGGAGTTTGACAGCTGAAAGAAAACACAAAGATCTACAGTAAGAGCTAAAACAAAATAAAAAGATTAGCAGTGTGAACAATAATAATTGAAAGAAAATCCAAAGATAAATAGAAACAGCTGAGAAAAAACACTAAGATTAGCAGCATAAACAACAACAGCTGAAACAAAACACAAATATTAACAGCAAAAGCTAAAACAAAGATTAACAATTATTACCATAACAGCTGAAACAAAACATGAATATTAATAGTACATGTAATAACAGCATCAGCTGAAAGAAAACACAAAATCTTAATTACACTAAAACAGTATCAGCTGAAACAAAACAAAAAGATTAAGTGTTATAACAGTAACAGCTGAAAGAAAATACAAAGATTAAGTGTTATAACAGTACCAGCTGTAAGAAAACACAAAGATTAAGTGTTACAATAGTAACAGCTGAAAGAAAACACAAAGATTAGAAGTTATAGCAGTAACAGCTGAAAGAAAACACAAAAATTAAGTGTTATAACAGAAACAGCTGAAAGAAAACACAAAAATTAAGTGTTATAACAGAAACAGCTGAAAGAAAACACAAAGATTAAGTGTTATAACAGTATCAGCTGAAAGAAAACACAAAGATTAAGTGTTATAGCAGTAACAGCTGAAAGAAAACACAAAAATTAAGTGTTATAACAATAACAGCTGAAAGAAAATACAAAGATTAACAGTAAAAATTAGAGTTTGACAATTATCTATTTCATTGCTGTCAAGTGCAGGTGAGAGAAAGCAGTTAACATGCAGGAACGGGAGTGCATAGATATGGTGAAGGACAGGAAGGTAAGAGATAAGGAAAATACCAGCACCGATATTACATGACAAGAAGTACGCAATGTAAAGATAATTGTCAAATATTTTATTATTTTCAATTTTGATCCAACAAATGAAGCTGAATCAGCAATTAATATATAGATGCAATGTCAAGTTGCAGAAAGCAGACATTACATTAAAAAAACAGATGCTTGTGGAATTGCTGATGATTTCTCAGATTTTGATGAAACTCAACTTGGTTCGCAGTTTTATTTGAATTCAACTCTCAATTAGAGCATACATTTCTATGAATATATCAAAGAGGTATTATAGAATCATTACAACAGTCTAATGAAAGTTCCATTGACACAACGCAGAAGTGTGTCAAATTTTGATGAAACTTAACTGTGTAAACAGTCTGATTCAAGTTGAACTTATACACAGCAGACTTTGCTGTAAATATACCAAATGTGGAATAACATGACTATGCCAATAGTCTAATTCAAGCTCAATTCACATAAAGCAGACTTTGCTGTTCATGTGTCAAATTTTGATGAAACTCAACTGTGTAATCAGTCTAATTCACTTGCATTTATACACAGCAGAATTTGCTGTAAATGTTTCCAAGTGGTATAATAGGACTGTGTCCATAGTCTAATTCAAGCTCAATCCACATAAAGCAGACTGCTGTAAATGTGTCAAATTTTGTTGAAACTCAACTTGTTACACAGTAGAATTCATATTTAATTCACATAAAGCATATATTCCTGTCAATATATCTAAGTGGTACAACAGGACTGTTTCAACAGTCCAATTCAAGTTCAATTCACATTAAGCATACATTCCTATGAATGTATCAAATATGCATCATAGAACTGTGTCAACAGTCTAATGAAAATATCATTCTCACAAAGCAGACTTTACTGTTCAGGTCTATAATTTTGATGAAACTCAACTGGATGAACAGTAAAATTCGAATTAAATTCACATAAAGCATACATTCCTGTGAATGTATCAAAGTGGTATAACTGGACTGTGTCAACAGTCTGATGAAAGTGCAATTAACACAGAGCAGACTTTGCTGTTCATGTGTCAAATTTTTATGAAACTCAACTTGGTAAACAGTAATTCAAATTCAATTCACATAAAGCATACATTCCTGTGAATGTATCAAAGTCAGGTATAACAGGACTGTGTTAACAGTCTGATTAAAGTTCAGTTTACACAAAGCAGACTTTGCTGTTCATGTGTCAAATTTTGATGAAACTCAACTTGGTAAACAGTTATTCAAATTCAATTCACATAAAGCATACATTCCTGTGAATGTATCAAAGTGCTTTAACAGGACTGTGTCAACAATCTGATGAAAGTGCAATTAACACAGAGCAGACTTTGCTGTTCATGTGTCAAATTTTGATGAAACTCAACTTGGTAAACAGTTATTCAAATTCAATTCACATAAAGCATACATTCCTGTGAATGTATCAAAGTGCTTTAACAGGACTGTGTCAACAATCTGATGAAAGTGCAATTAACACAGAGCAGACTTTGCTGTTCATGTGTCAAATTTTGATGAAACTCAACTTGGTAAACAGTAATTCAAATTCAATTCACATAAAGCATACATTCCTGTGAATGTATCAAAGTGCTTTAACAGGACTGTGTCAACAGTCTAATGAAAGTTCAGTTTACACAAAGCAGACATAGCTGTTCATGTGTCAAAGTTTGATGAAACTCAACTGTCTAAACAGTCTGATTCAAGTTCAATTCATACACAGTAAACGTTTTTGTGAATGTTCGGTTTGACTGGTATAACAGGACTGTGTCATTAGTCTAATGAATTTTAATTTATACAAAACAGATTTCGCTGTTAATTTGTCAAATTTTGATGAAACTCAACTTGGTTAACTGTTAAATTCGAATTCAACTCACATAAAAGTGTGATTAATATATGTAGTAAATTTTGATATCTTTAGAATCAACAAGGTTTTCCTATCAAGTCCTATTTTGACCTTTACTTTTGACCATGAAAATTGTGGTTGCTATCTCACCACCAACTTCTAACATGCAAAGTTTGATGAAGATTGGAAGTAAAGCGTGACCTCTATAGTGTTCCCAAGGCTTTTCAATAATTTAACAAAGTACCTTGACCTTTGACCTTGAAGATAAATAGGTGCAGTTCTCTCACTATGGACAACATGTATGTAAAGTTTGATGTAGAGTTTAAGTAAATTGTGACCTCTAGTATGTCCAGAAGCTTTCATGGAAACACACCAATGCATGGCAGCATTACTACATCCCTTCAGCAACTAAGGTGCACAAGGGGATAACTAAAATTCATTCAAAATTTCTACGATAACCAGTTTTTTACTTCTCTGGAAGCCCTCTTTTGATGGGCTGCTCCAACATTCTCCAGTTGTGTCCTATGCCTGCATGGGACCCTCCATAGTGCCATACAAGAAAAAAGAAAAGAACAAGGTTAATGGCATGGTAAACAGAATTATATGCTAAAGAGATGTCTAATAATATACGTCATATACATTGTTCATCTCAGTATCCAAAGATGAATCACTTGTGCAAGTTTGGTCATATATGTAGCATCAGGATTTAAAATGTCAAATTCTGCACTACTTTAAATTTCTGATCAACATATAGTGGAACATTACAGACATGATGACTGCTAGTAATTGATACAAAACTCCTCCCACCTACCCAAGCTTTTAATGTTGTCTACCACCGACACTGAAATAACAAAATTCCCAACTCCAATGGAGAGCTCCAAAGGAGTCCAAACTGACACACCTAAATCAATAAAAAAAAAAAAAAAGAAAAATAAGAGATAGCATGAATCAACAAGCAAAGATAAGTGAGGAGTTAAAGAATCAATTCGAAGCAGATACATGTCTGTAATGTTCCAGTGTCAGTTCAAGCAAAAGGCTCATTATTTTATAAGTCCAGTTGTTATGTGCTCACAACAACACTTCCTATTCCATCAAAATTAATACTACAAATAGGTCAATACATAGGTCAAGAGGTCAAACTGTGGAAATTATCTGAAATGCATACCCATACCATCTTCTGGTTACTTAAAACACTTCTACAACTTTGAAAACTGAATTGAAAAGCTGAGAAAGAAATGCTGAAAACAAATTAATATGATCTTCATTACCTTATTTTTTTTTATAATTTTACCAATTCACTTTCTACTGCCATTCCATGGCCTTTGGAAGTCCTTCACATGTGTCTAGGCACCAAGCAAGGCTAAGAGTTGTATGTCTTCTCCTTATAAAGTGGGCACATGTTGATTTTTTAGGGGGAGGGTAGGGAACAGCTTGGGGTTTTCCTTGAATGAAATAGAAAAAAAAACTTCAGGAACAGGTATATCACCTGTTGCAATTTGATGCTAAGTATATGACCTTGACCTTAATAGTGATCTTGACCTACATTACATATTGAGTCTCATCATGCTTTAAAATCCCTGCAAGTTTGAATTATGTCCAATTCAAATCATGGAAGTTATAGCCAAATATGTGAAAGTGTCACTACCAGACACCAGACAGACAGACGGACAGCAGACAGAGTGATCCCTATATATCATAATTGAATTGCAGGCGACATAAAAATATTATGAAACATGAAATTTAATTCCAATACCATTGTTTGTCTCATAAATTGCCAATACCATTGATTGTCCAATTGATGGTCCTTGCTATATATAGATTTTCTCAATCATGGCCCCTGACATTGGTTGTTCCATTCATAGCTCCTGCCATTGGTTGTCCAAATCATGGTCCCTGCCAATGACGACCCCTGCCAATGGTTATCTCATTGATGGCCCCGGCCATTGGTTGTCTCATTGATAGCCCCTGCCATTAATTTGCTTATTGTTGGCCCCTGCCATTGATTGTCTCATTGATGACCCCTGTCATTGTTTGTGTCATTGTTGGCTTATGCCATTGGTTTTCCCATTGATGACCACTGCCATTGATTGTCCTATTGATGACCCCTGCCATTGGTTGTCTCATTGTTGGCCCCTGCCATTAATTTACCAATTGTTGGCCCCTGCAATTGATTGTCCGATTGATGACCCCTGCCATTTTTTGCGTCATTGTTGGCCCATGCCAATTGGTTTTCCCATTGATGACCTCTGCCACTGATCATCCAATTGATGGCCATTGCCATTTGTTGTCCCATCGATGACCTCTGCGATAAATTGTCCCGTTGATGGCCCCTGCCATTGTTTGTCTCATTGATTGCCCAAGCCATTGGTTGTCTCATTGATGACCCCTGCCATTGATTTTCCCATTGTTGGCCCCTACCATTAACTGCCTCATTGATGACCCCTGCCATTGTTTGTGTCATTGTTGGCCCCTGCCATTGGTTTTCCCATTGATGACCTCTGCCATTCATTGTCCCATTGATGACCCCTGCCATTGATTGTCCCATTGTTGGCCCCTGCCATTTGTTTTCCCATTGATGACCTCTACCATTGGTTGTTCCATTCATGTCCCTGCCATTGGTTTTCCCATTGATAACCTCTGTCATTGATTGTCCCATTCATGGCCCCTGCCATTGGTTTTCCCATTGATAACCTCTGCCATTGATTGTCCCATTGTTGGCCCCTGGCATTGATTGTCTCATTGAAGACACCTGCCATTGTGTGTGGAATTCTTGGCCCAAGCCATTGGTTTTCCCATTGATGACCTCTGCAATTGATTGTCCCATTGTTGGCCCCTGGCATTGATTGTCTCATTGAAGACACCTGCTATTGTTTGTGTTTTTGGTGGCCCATGCCATTTGTTATCCCAATGATGACCTCTCCCATTTATTGTCCCATTGATGGCCCCTGTCATTTGCTGTAACATTGATTACTTCTGCGATTGATTGTCCCATTCATGGCCCCTGCCATTTGTTATCTCATTGATGGCCTCTGCCATTGCTTGTCCCATTGATGGCCCCTGCCATTTGTTGTCCCATTGATGGCCCCTACCACTGATTGTCCCATTGATGACCGCTGCCATTGGTTAGTCCATTGCAGACCTCTGCCATTGATTCTCTCACTGATGGCCCCTGCCATTTGTTGTCCCATTGATGACCTCTGCCATTGATTGTCCCATTGATGGCCCTGCCATTGATTATCCCATCGAGGGCATCTGCCATTGATTATCCCATCGATGACCTCTGCCATTGATTGTCCCATTGATGACCCCTGCCATTGATTGTCCCATTGTTGGCCCCTGCCATTTGTTTTCCCATTGATGACCTCTACCATTGGTTGTTCCCTTCATGTCCCTGCCATTGGTTTTCCCATTGATAACCTCTGTCATTGATTGTCCCATTCATGGCCCCTGCCATTGGTTTTCCCATTGATAACCTCTGCCATTGATTGTCCCATTGTTGGCCCCTGGCATTGATTGTCTCATTGAAGACACCTGCCATTGTGTGTGTAATTCTTGGCCCAAGCCATTGGTTTTCCCATTGATGACCTCTGCAATTGATTGTCCCATTGTTGGCCCCTGGCATTGATTGTCTCATTGAAGACACCTGCCATTGTTTGTGTTTTTGGTGGCCCATGCCATTGGTTTTCCCAATGATGGCCTCTCCCATTTATTGTCCCATTGATGGCCCCTGTCATTTGCTGTAACATTGATTACTTCTGCGATTGATTGTCCCATTCATGGCCCCTGCCATTTGTTATCTCATTGATGGCCTCTGCCATTGCTTGTCCCATTGATGGCCCCTGCTATTTGTTGTCCCATTGATGGCCCCTACCACTGATTGTCCCATTGATGACCCCTGCCATTGGTTGGTCCATTGCAGACCTCTGCCATTGATTCTCTCACTGATGGCCCCTGCCATTGGTTGTCCCATTGATGACCTCTGCCATTTGGTGTCCAAATTATGACCCCTACCATTGATTACCCCTGCTAAGTGTTGTCTAATTGATGGTTCCTGCCATTGGTTGTCTCTTTGTTGGCCCCTGCCATTGATTTTCCCATTGTTGGCCCCTGTCATTGATTGGCCCATTGATGGCCCCTGCCATTCATTCTCTCATTTGATGGCCCCTGCCATTTGTTGTTCCATTGTTGGCCCCTGCTATTGGTTTTCCCATTTATTGTCCAATTGATGGCCCTGCCATTAGTTATTCCATTGTTGACCCCTGCCATTGATTGTCTCATTGATGTCCCCTGCCATTGTTTGTGTCATTTGTGACCCCTGCCAATGGTTTTCCCATTGATGACCTCTGCCATTGATTGTCCCATTGATGGCCCCTGCCATTGGTTGTCCCATTGATGGCCCAAGTCATTCATTCTCTAATTGATGTCCCCTGCAATTGGTAATCTCATTGATGACCTCTGCTATCGATTGTCCCATTGATGGCCCTGCCATTGTTTGTGTCATTGTTGGCCCCTGCCATTGGTTTTCCCATTGATGACCTCTGCCATTGATCGTCCCATTTATGGCCCCTGCCATTAGTTGTCCCATTGATGACCTTTGCGATTGATTGCCTATTGATGACCCCTGCCATTTGTTGTCCCAATTATGGCCATTGCCATTGTTTGTCTCATTGATGGCCCCGGCCATTGGTTGTTTCATTGATGGCCCCTGCCATTGATTTTCCAATTGTTGGCCCCTGCCATTGATTGCTGCATTGATGATCACTGCCATTGATTGTCCCATTGATGGCCCCTGCCATTTATGTCCCAATAATGGCCCCTAACATTGATTGTCTCATTGATGGTCCAGGTCATTGGTTGTTCCATTGAAGGCACCGCCATTGGTTGTCCCATTCATGGCCACAGCCATTTTTTGTCTCATTTATGTGCCCTACCACTGATTGTCCCATTGATGGCCACTGCCATTGGTTATTCCATTGATGACATCTGACACTGATTGTCCCATTGATAGTCCCTGCCATTTGTTGTCCCATTGATGGCCCCTGCCATTTGTTGTCCCATTGATGACCCATGCCATTGGTTGTCCCATTGATGACCTCTGCCATTCATTGTCCCATTGATTACCCCTGCCATTCATTGTCCCATTGATGACCCCTGCCATTGGTTGTTCCAATGATGACCTCTGCAATTGATTGTTCCATTGATGGCCCCTGCCATTAATTGTCCCATTCATGGCCCCTGCCATTTTGTGTCCAAATTATGACCCCTGCCTTTTATGAACCCTGCAAATGGTTGTCTCATTAATGGTCCCTGTCATTTTTTGTCTCATTGTTGGCCCCTGCCATTGGTTTTTCCATTGATGACCTCTGTCATCGATTGTCCCATTCATGGCTCTGTCATTGGTTGTTCCATTGTTGACCCCTGCCATTGATTGTCTCATTGATGACCCCTGCCATTGTTTGTGTCATTGTTGGCCCCTCCCATTGGTTTTCCCATTGATGGCCCCTGCCATTTGTTATCTCATTGATGACCCCTGCCATTGGTTGCCACATTATTGGCCCCTGCCATTCATTCTCTCATTGATATCCCCTGCCATTGGTAATCTCATTGATGACCTCTGCCATTTGTTGTCCCATTGATTACCTCTGCGATGGATTGTCCCATTGATGTCCCCTGCCATTTGTTGTCCAAATTATGGCCCCTGCCATTTGTTGTCTCATTGATGGCCCTGCCATTGATTGTCTCATTGATGACCTCTGCCATTGAATGACTCATTAATGACCTTGCCATTGGTTTTCACATTGATGACCTCTGCGACTGATTTTTAAATTGTTGGCCCCTGCCATTGATTGTCTCATTGATGACCCCTGTAATTGTTTGTGTCATTGTTGGCCCCTGCCATTGGTTTTCCCATTGATGACCTCTGCCATTGATTCTCTCCTTGATGGCCCCTGCATGTCCCATTGATGACCTCTGTCATTTGTTGTCCTATTGAAGACTTCTGCGATTGATTGTCCAATTGATGGCCCCTGCCATTGGTTGTCCAATTGATGGCCCCTGCCATTCGTTGTCTCATTGATGTTCCCTTCCACTGATTGTCCCATTGATTGCTGCTGCCATTGATGGCCCCTGCCATTTGTTATCGTATTAATGGCCCTGCCATTGGTTGTCACATTGTTGACCCCTGATATTCATTCTCTCATTGATATGCCCTGCCATTGGTAATCTCATTGATGACCTCTGCCATTTGTTGTCCCATTGATGACCTCTCCAATGGATTGTCCAAATGATGTCCCCAGCCATTTGTTGTCCAAATTATGGCCCCTTGATTTTCCCATTGTTGGCCCTTGCCATTGATTGTCTCATTGATGACCCCTGTCATTGTTTGTGTCATTGTTGGCCCCTGCCATTGGTTTTCCCATTGATGACCTCTGCCATTGATTGTCTCATTAATAGCCCCTGCCATTGGTTGACCAATTGATGGCCCCTGCCATTTGATGTCTCATTGACGTCCCCTACCATTTGTTACCTCATTGATGGCCCTGCCATTGGTTGTCCCATTGACGGCCCCTGCCATTCATTTTCTCATTGGTGTCGCCTGCCATTGGTAATCTCATTGATGACCTCTGCAATTGATTGTCCCATTGATGGCCCTGCCATTGGTTGTTCCATTGTTGACACCTTCCATTCATTGTCTCATTGATGACCCCTGCCATTGTTTGTGTCATTGTTGGCCCCTGCCATTGGTTATCCCATTGATGACCTCTGCCACGATTGTCCCACTGATGGCCCCTGCAATTTGTTATCTCATTGATGACCCCTGCCATTGGTTGTCCAATTGATGGCCCCTGCCATTCATTCTCTCATTGATGTCCCCTGCCATTGGTAATCCAATTGATGTCCCCTGCCATTTGTAGTCCCATTGATGACCTCTGCGATGGATTGTCCCATTGATGTCCCTGCCATTTGTTCTCCAAATTATGGCCCCTGCCATTGGTTGTCTCATTGATGTTCCGGCCATTGGTTGTCTCACTGATGGCCTTGCCATTGATTTTCAATTGTTGGCTCCTGTCATTGATTGTCCCATTGATGACCCCTGTCATTGTCAGTGTCAATGTTGGCCCCTGCCATTGGTTTTTCTATTGATGACCTCTGTCATTGATTGTCCCATTGATGGCCCCTGCTATCAGTTGTCCCATTGATGACCTCTGCCATTGATTGTCTCATAAATGGCCCCTGCAATTGGTTGTCCAATTGATGACCTCACCATTGGTTGTCTCATTGATGTCCCCTACCACTGAATGTCCCATTGATGGCCCCGGCCATTGGTTGTCTCATTGATGGCCCCTGCCATTGATTTTCCCATTGATGACCCCTGCCATTTTGATGTCATTGTTGGCCCCTGCCATTTGTTGTCCCATTGATTACTTCTGCGATTGATTGTCCCATTGATGGTCCCTGCAATCTGTTATCTCATTGATGACCTCTGCCATTGGTTGTCCAAATGATGGCCCTTGCCATTCGTTGTCTCATTGATGTGCCCTACCACTAATTGTCCCATTGATGGCCGCTGTCATTGGTTGTTACATTGATGACCTCTTTCATTGATTGTCTCATTGATGGCCCCTGAAATTGGTCTCCATTGATGACCTCTGCCTTTGATTGTCCCATTGATGGCCCCTGCCATTGGTTGTAACATTGATGGCCCCTGCCATTGATTGTCCCATTGATGGCCCCTGCCATTTGTTATCTCATTGATGGCCCCTGCCATTTGTTGTCCAATTGATGACCCCTGCCATTCATTCTCTCTTTGATGTCCCCTGCCATAGATGGCCCTGTCATTCGTTGTCACATTGATGGCCCCTGCCATTCGTTGTCTCATTGATGTGCCTACGACTGTTTGTCCCATTAATGGCCCCATCCATTTGTTGTCCCATTGATGGCTCCTGCCATTGGTTGTACCATTGATTGCCCATGCCATTGTTTGATCCATTGATGGTCCCTGCCATTGGTTGTTCCATTGATGACCCCTACAATTGGCTGTTAAATTGATGGCCCCTGCCATTGGTTATCCCATTGATGGGCCCTGCCATTGGTTGTTGCATTGATGGCCGATGTCAATTGTTGTCCCATTGATGGCCCCTGCCATTTGTTGTCTTTTTGATGGCCCCTGCCATTGGTTGTCCCATGCCATTGATTTTCCCATTGATGGCCCCTTCCATTGGTTTTCCCATTGATGGCCCATGTCATTGATATTCCCATTTATGGCCCCTGCTATTGGTTGTCCTATTGATGGCCCCTGCCATTGTTTGTCCCATTGATGCCAGTGGTTTTCCCATTCATGACCTCTGCCATTGATTCTCCCATTGATGGTCCCTGCCATTTGTTGTCCCATTGATGAATTCTGTCATTGATTGTCCCATTGATGGCCCCTGCCATTTGTTGTCCCATTGAAGGCCCCTGCCATTGGTTGTTCCGTTGATGGCCCCTGCCATTGTTTCTTCCACTGATGGCCCCTGCCATTGGTTGTCTCATAGTTTGTCCCATTGATGGCCATGCCATTGATTGTCCCATTGATGGCTCTTCCATTCATTGTCCCATTGATGACCCTGCCATTGGTTGACCCATTGATGGCCCCTGCCATTGTTTGTCCCGTTGATGCCAGTGCTTTTCCCATTCATGACCTCTGCCATTGATTGTTCCATTGATGGTCCCTGCCATTTGTTGTCCCATTGATGACCTCTACCATTGATTGTCCCATTGATGGCCCCTGTCATTGGTTGTTCCATTTATGACCTCTGCCATTGATTGTTTCATTGATGGCCCCTGCCATTGGTTGTCCCATTGATGGCTCCTGCCATTGGTTCTCCCATTGAAGGCCCCTGCCATTGGTTGTTCCGTTGATGGCCCCTGCCATTGTTTGTGCCACTGATGGCCCCTGTCATTGGTTGTTTAATTGATGGCCCCTGCCATTTGTTGTCCCATTAATGACCTCTGCCATTGATTGTCAAATTGATGGTCCCTGCCATTGTGTTCCACTGATGGACCCTCCCTTTGGTTGTTTAATTGATGGCCCCTGTCATTGGTTGTCCCATTGATGGCCCCTGCCATTGGTTGTCCCATTGATGACCTCTGCCATTGATTGTCCCATTGATAGCCCCTGCCATTGGTTGTTCCATTTATGACCTCTGCAATTGATTGTTTCATTGATGGCCCCTGCCATTGGTTGTCCCATTGATGGCTCCTGCCATTGGTTGTCCAATTGAAGGGCCCTGCCATTGGTTGTTCCGTTGATGGGCCCTGCCATTGTTTGTCCCATTGAAGGCCTCTGCCATTGCTTGTTCCGTTGATGGCCCCTGCCATTGTTTGTTCCACCGATGGCTCCTGCCATTGGTTGTCTCATTAGTTGTCCCGTTGATGGCCCTGCCATTGATTGTCCCATTGATGGCCTTTCCATTCATTGTCCCATTGATGGCCCCTGCCATTGTTTGTCCCATTGATGCCAGTGGTTTTCCCATATATGACCTCTGCCATTGATTGTTCCATTGATGGTCTCTGCCATTGGTTGTCACATTGATGACCTCTGCCATTGATTGTCCCATTAATGGCCCCTGCCATTTGTTGTCCCATTGATGACCTCTACCATTGATTGTCCCATTGATGGCCCCTGCCATTGGTTGTTCCATTTATGACCTCTGCAATTGATTGTTTCATTGATGGCCCCTGCCATTGGTTGTCCCATTGATGGCTCCTGTCATTGGTTGTCCCAATGAAGGCCCCTACCATTGGTTGTTCCGTTGATAGCCCCTGCCATTGTTTGTTCAACTGATGGCCCCTGCCATTGGTTGTTTCATTGATGGCCCCTGTCATTGGTTGTCCCATTAATAGCCCCTGCTATTGATTGTCTCATTGATGGCCCCGTCATTTGTTCTCCCATTGATGACCTCTACCATTGGTTGTTCCACTGATGACCTCTGCCATTGATTGTTTCAGTGATGGCCCCTGCCATTGGTTGTCCCATTGATGGCCCCTGCCATTGGTTGTCCCATTGATGGCCCCTGCCATTGTTTGTTCCACTTATGGCCCCTACCATTGATTGTTCCATTGATGACATCTGCCATTGGTTGTTCCATTTATGACCTCTGCAATTGATTGTTTCATTGATGGCCCCTGCCATTGGTTGTCCCATTGATGGCACCTGTCATTGGTTGTCCCAATGAAGGCCCCTGCCATTGGTTGTTCTGTTGATAGCCCCTGCCATGGTTTGTTCCACTGATGGCCCCTGCCATTTGTTGTTCCGTAGATAGACCCTGCCATTGTTTGTCCCATTAATGGACCCTGCCATTGGTTGTTCCACTGATGACATCTCCCATTAATTGTTTTATTGATGGCCCCTGCCATTGGTTGTCCCATTGATGGCCCCTGCCATTGGTTGTTCCACTGATGGCCCCTGCCTTTGGTTGTTTAATTGATTGTCCCTGTCATTGGTTGTCCCATTGATAGCCCCTGCCATTGATTGTCTCATTGATGGCCCCGTCACTTGTTCTCCCATTGATGACCTCTACCATTGATTGTCCCATTAATGGCCCCTGCCATTTGGTTGTTCCACTGATGACCTCTACCATTGATTGTTTCATTGATGGCCCCTGCCATTGGTTGTCCCATTGATGGTCCCTGCCATTGGTTGTCCCATTGATGGCCCCTGCCATTGTTTGTTCCACTGATAGCCCCTCCCTTTGGTTGTTTAATTGATGGCCCCTGTCATTGGTTGTCCCATTGAGGGCCCCTGCCATTGGTTGTCCCATTGATGACCTCTGCCATTGATTGTCCCATTGATGACCCCTGCCATTGGTTGTTCCATTTATGACCTCTGCAATTGATTGTTATATTAATGGCCCCTGCCATTGGTTGTCCCATTGATGGCTCCTGCCATTGGTTGTCCCATTGAAGGCCCCTGCCATTGGTTGTTCCGTTGATAGCCCCTGCCATTGGTTGTTCCACTGATGGCCCCTGCCATTTTTTGTTTAATTGATTGCCCCTGTCATTGGTTGTCCCATTGATAGCCCCTGCCATTGATTGTCTCATTGATGGCCCCGTCATTTGTTCTCCCATTGATGACCTCTACCATTGGTTGTTCCACTGATGACCTCTGCCATTGATTGTTTCATTGATGCCCCTGCCATTGGTTGTCCCATTGATAGCCCCTGCCATTGGTTGTCCGATTGATGGCCCCTGCCATTGTTTGTTCCACTGATGGCCCCTGCCTTTGGTTGTTTAACTGATGCCCCTACCATTGGTTGTTCCAATGATGACCTCTGCCATTGATTATCCCATTGATGACCCCTGCCATTGGTTGTTCAATTTATGGCCTCTGCAATTGATTGTTTCATTGAT
This sequence comes from Pinctada imbricata, assembly GCA_033119305.1. Lineage (NCBI taxonomy): Eukaryota > Metazoa > Mollusca > Bivalvia > Pterioida > Pteriidae > Pinctada > Pinctada imbricata. Next base: position 20,549,980 of record VSWD01000004.1, read on the forward strand.
GGCCCCTGCCATTGGTTGTCCAATTCATGGCTCCTGCCATTGGTTGTCCTATTGAAGGCCCCTGCCATTGGTTGTTCCGTTGATAGCCCCTGCCATTGTTTGTTCCATTGATGTCCCCTGCCATTGGTTGTTTAATTGATGGCCCCTGTCATTGGTTGTTCCATTGATGGACCATGTCAGTTGTTGTCCCATTCATGGCCCCTGCCATTTGTTGTTTTATTGATGGCCCCTGCCTTTGGATGTCCCATTGATGGCCCCTGTCATTGGTTGATCTATTGATAACCCCTGCCATTGGTTGTCCCATTGAAGGCCCCTGCCATTGGTTGTTCCGTTGATGGCCCCTGCCATTTGTTGTTCCACTGATGGCCCCTGCCATTGGTTGTTTAATTGATGGCCCCTGTCATTGGTTGTCCCATTGATAGCCCCTGCCATTGGTTCTTCCATTGATGGCACTGTCATTGATTTTCCCATTGATTGATGCTGCCATTGATTGTCCCATTGATGGCCCCTGCCATTGGTTGTCCCATTGATGGCCCTTCCATTCATTATCCCATTTATGGCCCATGCCATTAATTGTCCCATTGATGCCATTGGTTTTCCCATTGATGACCTCTGCCATTGGTTGTTCCATTGATGGCCCGTGTGAGTTGTTGTTCCATTGATGGCCCCTGCCATTGGTTGTCTCATTGATGTCCCCTGCCATTGATTTTCCAAATGATGCCCCCTGCCATTGGTTGTTCCATTGATGACCTCTGCCATTTATTGTCTCATTAATGGTCTCTGCCATTGGTTGTCTCATTGTTTGTTCCATTGATGGCCCTGCCATTGATTGTCCCATTGATGCCATTGGTTGTCCCATTGATGACCTCTGCCATTGATTGTCCCATTGATGGTCCTTGCCATTTGTTGTCCCATTCATGACATCTGCCTTTGATTGTCCCATTGATGGCCCCTGCCATTGGTTATCCCATTGATGGCCCCTGCCATTGGTTGTTCCATTGATGGCCAATGTCAATTGTTATCCCATTGATGGCCCCTGCCATTTGTTGTCCCATTGATGAACCCTGCCATTGGTTGTCCCATGCCATTGATTTTCCAATTGATGGCCCCTTCCATTCGTTTTCCCATTGATTGCCCCTGTCATTGTTTGTCCCATTGATGCCAGTGGTTTTCCCATTCATGACCTCTGCCATTGATTGTCCCATTGATGGTCCCTGCCATTTGTTGTCCCATTGATGAACTCTGCCATTGATTGTCCCATTGATGGCCCCTGCCATTGGTTCTTCCATTTATGGTCTCTGCCATTGATTGTTTCATTGATGGCCCCTGCCATTGGTTGTCCTATTGAAGGCTCCTGCCATTGGTTGTCCCATTGAAGGCCCCTGCCATTGGTTGTTCCGTTGATGGCCCCTGCCATTGTTTGTTCCACTGATTGCCCCTGCCATTGGTTGTCTCATTGTTTGTCCCATTAATGGCCCTGCCATTGATTGTCCCATTGAAGGCTCCTGCCATTGGTTGTCCCATTGATGGCCCCTGCCATTGGTTGTCCCATTGATGGCCCTTCCATTCATTGTTCCATTGGTGGCCCCTGCCATTGGTTGTCCCATTGATGGCCCTTCCATTCATTGTCCCACTGATGGCCCCTGCCATTGTTTGTCCCATTGATGGCCCTTCCATTCATTGTCCCATTGATTGCCCCTGTTATTGGTTGTCCCATTGATGGCTCCTGCCATTGGTTGTCCCATTGATGGCCCTTCCATTCATTGTCCCATTGATGGCCCCTGCCATTGGTTGTCCCATTGATGGCCCCTGCCATTGGTTGTCCCATTGATGGCCCTTCCATTCATTGTCCCATTGATGGCCCCTGCCATTGGTTGTCCCATTGGTGGCCCCTGCCATTAATTGTCCCATTGATGGCCCTTCCATTCATTGTCCCATTGATGGCCCCTGCCATTGGTTGTCCCATTGATGGCCCCTGCCATTGGTTGTCCCATTGATGGCCCTTCCATTCATTGTCCCATTGATGGCCCTTGCCATTCGTTGTCCCATTGATGGCCCCTGCCATTGGTTGTCCCATTGATGGCCCTTCCATTCATTGTCCCATTAATGGCCCCTGCCATTGGTTGTCCCATTGATGGCCCCTGCCATTGATTGTCCCATTGATGGCCCTTCCATTCATTGTTCCATTGATGGCCCCTGCCATTGGTTGTCTCATTGTTTGTCCCATATATGGCCCTGCCATTGATTGTCCCATTGATGGCCCTTCCAATCATTGTCCCATTGATGACTCCTGCCATTGGTTGTCCCATTGATGGCCCCTGCCATTGGTTGTCCCATTGATGACCCCTGCCATTGGTTGTCCCATTGATGGCCCCTGCCATTGGTTGTCCCATTGATGGTCCCTGCCATTTGTTGTCGCATTGATGAACTCTGTCATTGATTGTCCCATTGATGGTCCCTGCCATTTGTTGACCCATTGATGACCTCTGCCATTGATTGTCTCATTGATGGCCCCGTCATTTGTTCTCCCATTGATGACCTCTACCATTGATTGTCGCATTAATGGCCCCTGCCATTGGTTGTTCCACTGATGACCTCTGCCATTAATTGTTTCATTGATGGCCCCTGCCATTTGTTGTCCCATTGATGGCCCCTGCCATTGGTTGTTCCACTGATGGCCCCTGCCTTTGGTTGTTTAATTGATGGCCCCTGTCATTGGTTGTCCCATTGATGGCCCCTGCCATTGGTTGTTCAATTGATGGACCATGTCGTTGATGTCCCATTGATGGCCCCTGCCATTTGTTGTTTTGTTGATGGCTCCTGCCATTGGTTCTCCCATTGATGGCCCCTGCCATTGGTTGTTCTATTGATGACCTCTGCCATTGATTGTTCCATTGATGGTCCCTGCCATTATTTCCGATTGATGAATGCTTCCATTGATTGTCCCATTGATGACCTCTGCCATTGATTGTCCAATTGATGGCCCCTGTCATTGTTTGTTCCATTAATGTCCCTGTCCCATTGATGGCCCCTGCCATTGTTTGTTCCACTGATGACCTCTGCCATTGATTGTTTCATTGATGGCCCCTGCCATTGGTTGTCCCATTGATGGCCCCTGCCATTGTTTCTTCCACTGATGCCCCCTGCCATTGGTTTTTAAATTGATGGTCCCTGTCATCAGTTGTCCCATTAGTGGCCCCTGCCATTGGTTGTTCCATTGATGGCCCATGTCAGTTGTTGTCCCATTAATGGCCCGTCTTTTGTTGTCCCATTGATGGCCCCTGCCATTTGTTGTCCCATTGATGGCCCCTGTCATTGATCTTCCCATTGATGGCCCCTGCTATTTGCTGTTCCATTGATGACCTCTGCCATTGATTGTCTCATTAATGGTCCCTGCCATTGGTTACTCATTTTTTTGTTTCATTGATGGCCCTGCTATTGATTGTCCTATAGATGGCCCTTCAATTCATTGTCCAATTCATGGCACCTGCCATTGGTTATCCCATCGATGTCCCCTGCCATTGGTTGTTCCATTGATGGCCCATGTCAATTGTTGTCCCATTGATGGCCCCTGCCATTTGTTGTCCCATTGATGGCCCCTGCCATTGGTTGTCCCATGCCATTAATTTTCCCATTGATGGCCCCTGCCATTGGTTTTCCCATTGATGGCCCATGTCATTGATTTTTCCATTGATGGCCCCTGCTATTGGTTGTCCCATTGATGGCCCCTGCCATTGTTTGTCCCATTGATGCCAGTGGTTTTCCCATTCATGACCTCTGCCATCGATTGTCCCATTATGGTCCCTGCCAGTTGTTGTCCCATTGATTAACCCTGCCATTGATTGTCCCATTGATGGTCCCTGCCATTTGTTGTCCCACTGATGACCTCTACCATTGATTGTCCCATTGATGGCCCCTGCCATTGGTTGTTCCATTTATGACCTCTGCCATTAATTGTTTCATTGATGGCCCCTGCCATTGGTTGTCCCATTGAAGGCTCCTGCCATTGGTTGTCCCATTGAAGGCCCCTGCCATTGTTTGTTCCACTGATGGCCCCTGCCATTGGTTGTCTCATTGTTTGTCCCATTGATGGCCCTGCCATTGATTGTCCCATTGATGGCCCTTCCATTCATTGTCCCATTGATGGCCCCTGCCATTGGTTGTCCCATTGATGGCCCCTGCCATTGTTTGTCCCATTGGTGCCAGTGGTTTTCCCATTCATAACCTCTGCCATTGATTGTCCCATTGATGGCCCCTGCCATTTGTTGTCCCATAGATGACCTCTACCATTGATTGTCTCATTGATGGCCCCTGCCATTAATTGTTCCATTTATGACCTCTGCCATTGATTGTTTCATTGATGGCCCCTGCCATTGGTTGTCCCATTGATGGCTCCTGCCATTGGTTGTCCCATTGAAGGCCCCTGCAATTGGTTGTTCCGTTGATAGCCCCTGCCATTGTTTGTTCCATTCATGGCCCCTGCCATTGGTTGTTTAATTGATGGCCCCTGTCATTGGTTGTTCCATTGATGGACCATGTCAGTTGTTGTCCCATTCATGGCCCTGCCATTTGTTGTTTCATTGATGGCCACTGCCTCTGGATGTCCAATTGATGGCCCCTGTCATTGGTTGATCTATTGATAACCTCTGCCATTGATTGTTCCATTGATAGTCATTGCCATTGATTCCCATTGATGGATGCTTCCATTCGTTCTTCCATTGATGGTCCTTGCCATTGATTTTCCCATTGATGGATGCTTCCATTGATTTTCCAATTTATGACCTCTGTCATTGATTGTCCCATTTATGGCCCCTGCCATTGGTTCTTCCACTGATGACCTCTGCCATTGATTGTTTCATTGATGGCCCCTGCCATTGGTTGTCCCATTGATGGCCCCTGTCATTGGTTGTTCCATCGATGGCCCCTGCCACTGGTTGTTCCACTGATGGCCCCTGCCTTTGGTTGTTTAATTGATGGCCCCTGTCATTAGTTGTCCCATTGATGGCCCCTGCCATTGATTGTTCCATTGACGGCCCACATCAGTTGTCCCATTGATGGCCCCTGCCATTTGTTGTCCCTTTGATGGTCCCTGCCATTGGTTTTCCCATTGATGGCCTATGTCATTGATTTTCCCATTGATGACCCCTGCCATTGGTTGTTCCATTGATGACCTCTGCCATTGATTGTCTCATTAATGGTCCCTGCTATTAGTTGTCTCATTGCTTGTCCAATTGATGGCCCTGCCATTGATTGTCCAATTGATGGCCCTTCCATTCATTGTACAATTGATGGCCCCTGTCATTCGTTGTCCCATTGATGGCCTTTTCCACTGTTTGTCCTATAGATGCCATTCGTTTTCCCATTGATGACCTCTGCCTTTCATTGTCCCATTGATGATCCCTGCCATTTGTTGTCCCATTGATGACCTCTGCCATTCATTGCCCCACTGATGGCCCCTGCCATTTGTTCTCCCATTGATGACCTCTGCCATTGTTTGTTCCATTGATGGCCCTGCCATTGATTATCCCATCGATGGCCCTTCCATTCATTGTCCCATTGATGGCCCCTGCCATTGGTTGTCCCATTGATGGCCCCTGCCATTGGTTGTCCCATTAATGGCCCCTGCCATTGTTTGTTCCTCTGATGGCCCCTACCATTGATTGTTCCATTGATGACATCTGCCATTGATTGTCCCATTGATGACAGTGGTTTTCTCATATATGACCTCTGCCATTGATTGTCCCAGCCATTTGTAGTCCCATTAATGACCTCTGCCATTGATTGCCCATTGATGGCCCCTGCCATTTGTTGTCCCATTGATGACCTCTACCATTGATTGTCCCATTGATGGCCCCTGCCATTGGTTGTTCCATTTATGACCTCTGCAATTGATTGTTTCATTGATGGCCCCTGCCATTGGTTGTTCCGTTGATAGCCCCTGCCATTGTTTGTTCCACTGATGGCCCCTGCCATTGGTCGTTCCGTTGATAGCCCCTGCCATTGTTTGTCCCATTAATGGACCCTGCCATTGGTTGTTCCACTGATTACCTCTGCCATTAATTGTTTTATTGATGGCCCCTGCCATTGGTTGTCCCATTGATGGCCCCTGCCATTGTTTGTTCCACTGATGGCCCCTGCCTTTGGTTGTTTAATTGATGGCTCCTACCATTGGTTGTTCCATTGATGACCTCTGCCATTGATTATCCCATTGATGGCCCCTGCCATTGGTTGTTCAATTTATGGCCTCTGCAATTAATTGTTTCATTGATGGCCCCTGCCATTGGTTGTCCCATTGATGGCTCCTGCCATTGGATGTCCCATTGAAGGCCCCTGCCATTGGTTGATCCGTTGATGGCCCCTGCCATTTGTTGTTCCACTGATGGCCCCTGCAATTGGTTGTTTAATTGATGGCCCCTGTCATTGGTTGTCCCATTGATAGCCCCTGCCATTGGTTCTTCCATTGATGGCACTGTCATTGATTTTCCCATTGATTGATGCTGCCATTGATTGTCCCATTGATGGCCCCTGCCATTGGTTGTCCCATTGATGGCCCTTCCATTCATTATCCCATTTATGGCCCCTGCCATTAATTGTCCCATTGATGCCATTGGTTTTCCCATTGATGACATCTGCCATCGGTTGTTCCATTGATGGCCCGTGTGAGTTGTTGTTCCATTGATGGCCCCTGCCATTTGTTGTCCCATTGATGGCCCATGCCATTGGTTTTCTCATTGATGTCCCCTGCCATTGATTTTCCAAATGATGCCCCCTGCCATTGGTTGTTCCATTGATGACCTCTGCCATTTATTGTCTCATTAATGGTCTCTGCCATTAGTTGTCTCATTGTTTGTTCCATTGATGGCCCTGCCATTGATTGTCCCATTGATGCCATTGGTTGTCCCATTGATGACCTCTGCCATTGATTGTCCCATTGATGGTCCTTGCCATTTGTTGTCCCAATCATGACATCTGCCTTTGATTGTCCCATTGATGGCCCCTGCCATTGGTTATCCCATTGATGGCCCCTGCCATTGGTTGTTCCATTGATGGCCAATGTCAATTGTTATCCCATTGATGGCCCCTGCCATTCGTTTTCCCATTGATGGCCCCCGCTATTGTTTGTCCCATTGATGCCCCTGCCATTGTTTGTCCCATTGATGCCAGTGGTTTTCCCATTCATGACCTCTGCCATTGATTGTCCCATTGATGGTCCCTGCCATTTGTTGTCCCATTGATGAACTCTGCCATTGATTGTCCCATTGATGGCCCCTACCATTGGTTCTTCCATTTATGGTCTCTGCCATTGATTGTTTCATTTATGGTCCCTGCCATTGGTTGTCCCATTGAAGGCTCCTGCCATTGGTTGTCCCATTGAAGACCCCTGCCATTGGTTGTTCCGTTGATGGCCCCTGCCATTGTTTCTTCCACTGATGGCCCCTGCCATTGGTTGTATCATTGTTTGTCCCATTGATGGCACTGCCATTGATTGTCCCATTGATGGCCCTTCCATTCATTGTCCCATTGATGACTCCTGCCATTTGTTGTCCCATTGATGGCCCCTGTCATTGGTTGTCCCATTGAAGGTCCCTGCCATTCATTGTCCCATTGATGACCTCTGCCATTGATTGTCTCATTGATGGCCCCGTCATTTGTTCTCCCATTGATGACCTCTACCATTGATTGTCCCATTAATGGCCCCTGCCATTGGTTGTTCAACTGATGACCTCTGCCATTTATTGTTTCATTGATGGCCCCTGCCATTGGTTGTCCCATTGATGGCCCCTGCCATTAGTTGTTCCACTGATGGCCCCTGCCTTTGGTTGTTTAATTGATGGCCCCTGTCATTGGTTGTCCCATTGATGGACCATGCCATTGGTTGTTCAATTGATGGACCATGTCGTTGATGTCCCATTGATGGCCCCTGCCATTTGTTGTTTCGTTGATGGCTCCTGCCATTGGTTCTCCCATTGATGGCCCCTGCCATTGGTTGTTCTATTGATGACCTCTGCCATTTATTGTTCCATTGATGGTCCCTGCCATTATTTCCGATTGATGAATGCTTCCATTAATTGTCCCATTGATGACCTCTGCCATTGGTTGTTCCATTGATGGTTTCTGCCATTGATTTTCCCATTGATGGATGCTTCAATTGATTGTCCAATTGATGACCTCTGCCATTGATTGTCCAATTGATGGCCCCTGCCATTGTTTGTTCCATTAATGTCCCTGTCCCATTGATGGCCCCTGCCATTGTTTGTTCCACTGATGACCTCTGCCATTGATTGTTTCATTGATGGCCCCTGCCATTGGTTGTCCCATTGATCGCCCCTGCCATTGTTTCTTCCACTGATGCCCCCTGCCATTGGTTTTTAAATTGATGGTCCCTGTCATTAGTTGTCCCATTAGTGGCCCCTGCCATTGGTTGTTCCATTGATGGCCCATGTCAGTTGTTGTCCCATTAATGGCCCGTCTTTTGTTGTCCCATTGATGGCCCCTGCCATTTGTTGTCCCATTGATGGCCCCTGTCATTGATCTTCCCATTGATGGCCCCTGCTATTGGCTGTTCCATTGATGACCTCTGCCATTGATTGTCTCATTAATGGTCCCTGCCATTGGTTGTCTCATTTTTTTGTTCCATTGATGGCCCTGCCATTGATTGTTCCATTGATGGCCCTTCAATTCATTGTCCAATTCATGGCTCCTGCCATTGGTTATCCCATTGATGTCCCCTGCCATTGGTTGTTCCATTGATGGCCCATGTCAATTGTTGTCCCATTGATGGCCCCTGCCATTTGTTGTCCCATTGATGGCCCCTGCCGTTGGTTGTCCCATGCCATTGATTTTCCCATTGATGGCCCCTGCCATTGGTTTTTCCATTGATGGCCCATGTCATTGATTTTCCCATTGATGGCCCCTGCTATTGGTTGTCCCATTGATGGCCCCTGCCATTGTCTGTCCCATTGATGCCAGTGGTTTTCCCATTCATGACCTCTGCCATTGATTGTCCCATTATGGCCCCTGCCAGTTGTTGTCCCATTGATGAACCCTGCCATTGATTGTCCCATTGATGGCCCCTGCCATTTGTTGTCCCACTGATGACCTCTAGCATTGATTGTCCCATTGATGGCCCCTGCCATTGGTTGTTCCATTTATTACCTCTGCCATTGATTGTTTCATTGATGGCCCCTGCCATTGGTTGTCCCATTGAATGCTCCTGCCATTGGTTGTCCCATTGAAGGCCAATGCCATTATTTGTTCCACTGATGGCCCCTGCCATTGGTTGTCTCATTGTTTGTCCCATTGATGGCCCTGCCATTGATTGTCCCATTGATGGCCCTTCCATTCATTGTCCCATTCATGGCCCCTGCCATTTGTTGTCCCATTCATGGCCCCTGCCATTGTTTGTCCCATTGATGCCAGTGGTTTTCCCATTCATGACCTCTGCCATTGATTGTCCATTGATGGCCCCTGCCATTTGTTGTCCCATAGATGACCTCTACCATTGATTGTCTCATTGATGGCCCCTGCCATTAATTGTTCCATTTATGACCTCTGCAATTGATTGTTTCATTGATGGCCCCTGTCATTGGTTGTCCCATTGATGGCTCCTGCCATTGGTTGTCCCATTGAAGGCCCCTGCCATTGGTTGTTCCGTTGATAGCCCCTGCCATTTTTTGTTCCATTGATGGCCCCTGCCATTGGTTGTTAAATTGATGGCCCCTGGCATTGGTTGTTCCATTGATGGACCATGTCAGTTGTCCAATTCATGGCCCCTGCCATTTGTTGTTCCATTGATGGCCCCTGCCTTTGGATGTCCCATTGATGGCCCCTGTCATTGGTTGATCTATTGATAACCTCTGCCATTGATTGTTCCATTGATAGTCATTCCCATTGATTCCCATTGATGGATGCTTCCATTCGTAGTTCCATTGATGGTCCTTACCATTGATTTTCACATTGATGGATGCTTCCACTGATTTTCCAATTGATGACCTCTGCCATTGATTGTCCCATTGATGGCCCCTGCCATTGGTTGTTCCATTGATGGCCCACATCAGTTGTCCCATTGATGGCCCCTGCAATTTGTTGTCCCTTTGATGGCCCCTCCCATTGGTTTTCCCATTGATGGCCTATGTCATTGATTTTCCCATTGATGACCCCTGCCATTGGTTGTTCCATTGATGACCTCTGCCATTGATTGTCTCATTAATGGTCCCTGCTATTAGTTGTCTCATTGCTTGTCCCATTGATGGCCCCTGCCATTTGTTGTCCCATTGATGACCCCTGCCGTTGGTTGTCCCATGCCATTGATTTTCCCATTGATGGCCCCTGCCATTGGTTTTCCCATTGATGGCCCATGTCATTGATTTTCCCATTGATGGCCCCTGCTATTGGTTGTCCCATTGATGGCCCCTGCCATTGTCTGTCCCATTGATGCCAGTGGTTTTCCCATTCATGACCTCTGCCATTGATTGTCCCATTATGGTCCCTGCCAGTTGTTGTCCCATTGATGAACCCTGCCATTGATTGTCCCATTGATGGCCCCTGCCATTTGTTGTCCCACTGATGACCTCTAGCATTGATTGTCCCATTGATGGCCCCTGCCATTGGTTGTTCCATTTATTACCTCTGCCATTGATTGTTTCATTGATGGCCCCTGCCATTGGTTGTCCCATTGAAGGCTCCTGCCATTGGTTGTCCCATTGAAGGCCAATGCCATTATTTGTTCCACTGATGGCCCCTGCCATTGGTTGTCTCATTGTTTGTCCCATTGATGGCCCTGCCATTGATTGTCCCATTGATGGCCCTTCCATTCATTGTCCCATTCATGGCCCCTGCCATTTGTTGTCCCATTCATGGCCCCTGCCATTGTTTGTCCCATTGATGCCAGTGGTTTTCCCATTCATGACCTCTGCCATTGATTGTCCCATTGATGGCCCCTGCCATTTGTTGTCCCATAGATGACCTCTACCATTGATTGTCTCATTGATGGCCCCTGCCATTAATTGTTCCATTTATGACCTCTGCAATTGATTGTTTCATTGATGGCCCCTGTCATTGGTTGTCCCATAGATGGCTCCTGCCATTGGTTGTCCCATTGAAGGCCCCTGCCATTGGTTGTTCTGTTGATAGCCCCTGCCATTTTTTGTTCCATTGATGGCCCCTGCCATTGGTTGTTAAATTGATGGCCCCTGTCATTGGTTGTTCCATTGATGGACCATGTCAGTTGTCCAATTCATGGCCCCTGCCATTTGTTGTTCCATTGATGGCCCCTGCCTTTGGATGTCCCATTGATGGCCCCTGTCATTGGTTGATCTATTGATAACCTCTGCCATTGATTGTTCCATTGATAGTCATTCCCATTGATTCCCATTGATGGATGTTTCCATTCGTAGTTCCATTGATGGTCCTTACCATTGATTTTCACATTGATGGATGCTTCCACTGATTTTCCAATTGATGACCTCTGCCATTGATTGTCCCATTGATGGCCCCTGCCATTGGTTGTTCCATTGATGGCCCACATCAGTTGTCCCATTGATGGCCCCTGCCATTTGTTGTCCCTTTGATGGCCCCTCCCATTGGTTTTCCCATTGATGGCCTATGTCATTGATTTTCCCATTGATGACCCCTGCCATTGGTTGTTCCATTGATGACCTCTGCCATTGATTGTCTCATTAATGGTCCCTGCTATTAGTTGTCTCATTGCTTGTCCCATTGATGGCCCTGCCATTGATTGTCCCATTGATGGCCCCTGTCATTGGTTGTCCCATTGATGGCCTTTTCCACTGTTTGTCCTATTGATGCCATTCGTTTTCCCATTGATGACCTCTGCCTTTCAGTGTTCCATTGATGATCCCTGCCATTTGTTGTCCCATTGATGACCTCTGCCATTCATTGTCCCACTGATGGCCCCTGCCATTTGTTCTCCCATTGATGACCTCTGCCATTGATGGCCCCTGCCATTGTTTGTTCCATTGATGGCCCTGCCATTGATTATCCCATTGATGGCCCTTACATTCATTGTCCCATTGATGGCCCCTGCCATTTGATGTCCCATTGATGGCCCCTGCCATTGGTTGTCACATTGATGTCCCCTGCCAATGGTTGTTCTATTGATGGCCCCTGCAATTGGTTGTCCCATTGATGGCCTTGCCATTGGATGTCCCAATGATGGCCCCTGCCATTGGTTGTCCCATTGATGGCCCTGCCATTGATTGTCCCATTGATGGCCCTTCCATTCATTGTCCCATTGATGGCCCCTGCAATTGGTTGTTCCACTGATGACCTCTGCCATTGATTGTTTCATTCATGGTCCCTGCCATTGGTTGTCCCATTGATGGCCCCTGTCATTGGTTGTTCCATTGATGGCCCCTGCCATTGGTTGTTCCACTGATGGCCCCTGCCTTTGGTTGTTTAATTGATGGCCCCTGTCATTAGTTGTCCCATTGATGGCCCCTGCCATTGGTTGTTCCATTGATGGCCCACATCAGTTGTCCCATTGATGGCCCCTGCCATTTGTTGTCCCTTTGATGGCCCCTGCCATTGGTTTTCCCATTGATGGCCTATGTCATTGATTTTCCCATTGATGACCCCTGCCATTGGTTGTTCCATTGATGACCTCTGCCATTGATTGCTCATTAATGGTCCCTGCTATTAGTTGTCTCATTGCTTGTCCCATTGATGGCCCTGCCATTGATTGTCCCATTGATGGCCCTTCCATTCATTGTACCATTGATGGCCCCTGTCATTGGTTTTCCCATTGATGGCCTTTTCCACTGTTTGTCCTATTGATGCCATTTGTTTTCCCATTGATGACCTCTGCCTTTCATTGTCCCATTGATGATCCCTGCCATTTGTTGTCCCATTGATGACCTCTGCCATTCATTGTCCCACTGATGGCCCCTGCCATTTGTTCTCCCATTGATGACCTCTGCCATTGATGGCCCCTGCCATTGTTTGTTCCATTGATGGCCCTGCCATTGATTATCCCATTGATGGCCCTTCCATTCATTGTCCCATTGATGGCCCCTGCCATTTGATGTCCCATTGATGGCCCCTGCCATTGGTTGTCAAATTGATGTCCCCTGCCAAAGGTTGTTCCATTGATTGCCCCTGCCATTGGTTGTCCCATTAATGGCCTTGCCATTGGTTGTTCCATTGATGGTCCCTGCCATTTGTTGTCCTATTGATGACCTCTGCCATTGATTGTACCAAGATGGTCCCTGCCATTTGTCGTCCCATTGATGGCCCCTACCATTGGTTGTTCCATTGATGGCACTGCCATTGATTTTCCCATTGATAGATGCTGCCACTGATTATCCCATTGATGGCCCCTGCCATTTGTTGTCCCATTGATGACCTCTACCAGTGATTGTCCAATTGATGGCCTCTGTCATTGCTTCTTCCATTGATGACCTCTGCCATTGATTGTTTCATTGATGGCCCCTGCCATTGGTTGTCCCATTGATGGTTCCTGCCATAGTTTGTTCCATTGATGGCCCCTGCCATTGTTTCTTCCACTGATGGCCTCTACAACTGGTTGTTAAATTGATGGCCCCTGTCATTGGTTATCCCATTAATGGACCCTGTCATTGGTTGTTCCATTGATGGCCCATGTCAGTTGTTGTCCCATTGATGGCCCCTGCCTGATGTCCCATTGATGGCCCCTGCCAATGGTTGTCCCATTGATGGCCCCTGCAATTGGTTGTTCCATTGATTGCCCATGTAAGTTTTTGTCCCATTGATGGCCACTGCAATTTGTTGTCCCATTTATGGTCCCTGCCATTGGTTGTCCAATCGATGGCCCCTGTCATTGATTTTCCCATTGATGGCCCCGGCCATTGGTTGTTCCAATGATGACCTCTGCCATTGATTGTCTCATTAATGGTCCCTGCCATTGGTTGTCTCATTGTTTGTTCCATTGATGGCCCCTGCCATTTGTTGTTCCACTGATGACCTCTGCCATTGATTGTTTCAGTGATGGCCCCTGCCATTGGTTGTCCCATTGATGGCCCCTGCCATTGGTTGTCCCATTGATGGCCCCTGCCATTGGTTGTTCCACTGATGGCCCCTACCATTGGTTGTCCCATCGAGGGCCCCTGCCATTTGTTGTCCCATTGATGGCCCCTGCCATAGGTTGTCCCACTGAGGGCCCCTGTCATAGGTTGTTGCATTGATTGCCCCTGCCTTTGATTCTCCCATTGATGGCCCCTGCCTTTGATTTTCCCATTGATGGCCTCTACCATTAGTTGTTCAATTGATGGACCCTGCCATTGGATGTCCCATTAATGGCCCTTGCCATTGTTTGTCCCATTGATGCAATTCGTTTTCCCATTGATGACCTGTCATTGATTGTCCCATTTATGGTCCCTGTCATTTGTTGTCCTATTGATGACCTCTGCCATTGATTGTCCCATTGATGGCGCCTGCCATCGGTTCATTGTCCCATTGATGGCCCTGCCATTGATTGTCACAATGATGGCCCTTCCATTCATTGTACTATTGAGGGCCCCTTCCATTAATTGTCCCATTGATGCCATTGGTTTTCACATTGATGACCTTTGCCATTGATTGTCCCACTGATGGCCCCTGCCATTGGTTGTTCCATTGATGGCCCTGCCATTGATTTTCCCATTGATGGAAGCTGCCGTTGACTGTCCCATTTTTGGCCCCTGCCATTTGTTGTTCCATTGATGACCTCTGCCGTTGATTGTCCCATTGATGACCTCTTCCATTTGTTGTCCCATTGTTGGACACTGCCAGTGGTTTTCCCATTGATGGCCTCTGCCATTGGTTGTTCCATTGATGGCCCTGCCATTGGTTGTCCCATTGGTTACCCCTGCCATTGATTGTTCCAGTGATGGCCCCTGCCATTTGTTGTTTCATTGATTGCCCCTGCCATTGGTTATTCCATTGATAGCCCCTTCCATTGGTTGTCCCAATGATGGCCCCTGCAATTGGTTGTCTCATTGATAGCCCCTGCCATTGATCATTCCATTGTTGGCCCCTGTCATGTCTCATTGATGACCCCTGCCTTTGGTTTTCTTATTGATGGTACCTGCAATAGATCATGCAATTCATGAACCCTATCATTGGTTGTTCCATTTATGGCTCCTGCCATTGGTTGTCTCATTGATTGCCCCTGCCATTGGTCGTCTCATTGATGGCCCCTGCCATCTGTTATCCCAATGATAGCCCCTAACATTGATTGTCCCATTGATGGCACCTGTCATTGGTTGTTCCATTGATGGCTCCTGCCATTAGTAGTCTCATTGATGGCCCCTGTCATTTGTTGTCTCATTGATGGTCCCTGCCATTGGTTGTCTCATTGATGGCCCCTGTCATTGGTTGTCTCATTGATGGCCCCTGCCATTGATTGTCCCATTGTTGGCCTCTGCCATTGGTTTTCTCATTGATGTCCCCTGCCATTAATTGTTCAATTGATGGCCCCTGCCAATTGTTGTCCCATTGATGGCCCTTGCCATTTGTTATCCCAATTATGACCCCTGCCATTGATGGTGTCTCACTGATGGTCCCTGCCATTGATTGTCCCATTGATGAAACCTGACATTGGGTGTCCCATTGATTGCCCCTGCAATCTGTTGTCTCTTTGATGGTCCAAGCCATAGGTTGTCTCATTGATGGCCCCTGTCATTGTTTCTCCCATTGATAGCTCTGCTATAGGTTGTCTCATTAATTGTCCATGCCATAGGTTGTCTCATTGATGGCCACTGCTATAGGTTGTCTCATTGGTGGTCGATGCCATAGGTTGTCTCATTTGTGGCCCCTGTAATTGTTTCTCCCATTGATAGCCCCTGCCATAGGTTGTCCCATTGATGGTCCATGCCATAGGTTGTCTCAGTTGTGGCCCCTGTCATTGTTTCTTCCATTGATAGCCCCTACCATAGGTTGTATCATTGGTTGTCCTTGCCATAGGTTGTCTCATTTGTGGCCCCTGTCATCGTTTCTCCCATTGATAGCCCCTGCCATAGGTTGTCTCATTGGTGGTCAATTTCATAGGTTTTCTCATTGGTGGTCAATTTCATAGGTTTTCTCATTTGTGGCCCCTGCCATAGGTTGTCTCATTGGTGGTCCATGCCATATGTTATCTCAATTGTGGCCACTGTCATTGTTTCTCCCATTGATAGCCCCTGCCATAGGTTGTCTCATTGGTGGCCCATGCCAAAGGTTGTCTCATTGATGGCCCCTGCTATTGGTTTAGCCCCTGTCATAGGTTGTCTCATTGATGGCCCCTGCTATTGGTTTAGCCCCTGCCATAGGTTGTCTCATTGATGGCCCCTGCTAGAGCTTTAGCCCCTGCCATAGGTTGTCTCATTGATGGCCCCTGCTATTGCTTTAGCCCCTGCCATAGGGTGTCTCATTGAACGCCCCTGCTATTGCTTTAGCCCCTTGCCATAGGTTGTCTAATCGATGGTCCCTGCCATTGTTTGTCTCTTTGATTGCCCTTTCCGTTGTTTCTCTCACTTATTGCCCTTTTTATTGGTTGCCTCATTGATTGCCCCGGCCATTGTGTGTCTCATAATTTGTCTTAGCAGAGCCATGTAGATCCTATATACAGCCAGTTTTCTCTACAACTAAAAGAGAAAGAAATGGATTAAAATTGAAAGAAGGATAAAAATTGAAATATGCTATTGCGTGAAGTTTTTCAGTAATACTTCAAAGCGAGGCCAAAATGTACAATTGACAGAGCTGACACATTAAAATTTCGGAAACAATCTTACCTAACCTACAATACCTACATTTTACATATACTAAAATACTTACAGATTACTACATAACCTGAAATACTTACAGATTACTACACTAAACTTAAATACTTACATATTACTACCTAACTTACATATTACTACCTACAGCCTATAATACATATGTTACAACCTATTAACCTTATATACTTTCATTTTACTAATTAACCTAAAATACTTACATATTACAACCTTGAGCCAACAATACTTACATATTACTACCTAGCTTACATATTACTACCTACAGCCTATAATACATATGTTACAACCTATTAACCTTATATACTTTCATTTTACTAATTAACCTAAAATACTTACATATTACAACCTTTAGCCAACAATACTTACTTATTACTACCTAGCCTAAATACTTTCTTTTTACTAACCTAAATGACTTTGAATTACTACCTAGCCTAATGTACTAACATATTACTACCTAGATCCTACAATACCTAAATATTACTACCTATCCTAAATACCTTCAGATTACCACCTTTCCTAAAATATCTACATGTAATAATCCTACCTAACCTCATTAATATATGTATAACCCACAGGGAGTTCATACCTCGCAAACCCCAGGGGACAGACGGAACCTAAACCTTCAGAAGGTAATATTGTCCCGAACTGCAACAATAAACAGGGATGTTTTCATCGCTTAGGATGACGATCCACATATTACTTCACAACGCGGTGATTGGGGAATTTCCGGAAAATGAAAATTCAGAATTTTACAGATTCAATTCTTTAAGAAAAACTCAATAATAAATACATTTTAAAAAGTTCATAAG
This sequence comes from Pinctada imbricata, assembly GCA_033119305.1. Taxonomy (NCBI): domain Eukaryota; kingdom Metazoa; phylum Mollusca; class Bivalvia; order Pterioida; family Pteriidae; genus Pinctada; species Pinctada imbricata. The sequence continues at coordinate 20,567,540 of VSWD01000004.1, forward strand.
GAAACTGATGTACAAAGTCCTTTTTTCATGCCTGGTAAGGTACTATAAACTACATATTTTCATATGTCCACAGCACAGAAATATTAATTTTGGGCTAGAAAAGAAAGGGGAATAACTCATGAAGCATGAAATGCCCATTTTTTCTATATAACTATTACAAAATAGCTAACTAAGTCATACATGAGTTTTTCCCCTTAGATTTTCAAGCCCTGGGAGCCTAATATCTTTAGTTCAGACAATATTACCTTTCAGAATATATATAGTTTTTAGTACCTTTACCAGGCATAAAATTTGCCAATATCCATAAAGGAGATGATAAAATTGTAATGTAAAATGAATTATGGTACAACATATTCCTTAACTAGGCGGTCATTTTGATTAATATCAGATTTGAAATTAAAAAAAACAAGTATACAAGAGTTGTTCCTAAGGTTTTCGTTTCTTCTGTCCCACAGCGTTATGTGAGGTAGGATCTACCCTGGGGATTCACACAATGACCTAAGCTAAAATACCTACATATAAGAAGATGGTGGAGATAATTGATATACAATACTGGGGTAACTACGTTACGCCAGAGGTGGATGGCTCTCCAGACTCCAGCAGGCCGTGCTTACCCTGCACCTTGTCCCCGTACGACATTACTAAAAATGGAATGTTGTCACACTCTCCAGGCAAGGACATCTCTGATTGGATGACAGATTGAGAAATGAATTTCATTGCTGTCAGTTATAAATAACACAGGGACTTGAAACACTTAATTTGTACTGTGATATTTGAATTATGTTGATCGTTGTGAAGTGTTCCAAGTCCCTATGTTCATAGTTAAAATCCAGACCAGTCAGTCTAATGCATAGAACACTTAAAGCCAAATGCCATTATCATCACTGGTGTAAAGCAGATGCTCGTAACATTGGGTCCCAACATCTCTTCAGGGCAACAGGCGATGTTGATTTGTGTGTCTACACCCTTCAATATCAATCATTTACACACTACATTCATGTTGGATTTGCACAATCGACTTGAAGATTGATATTGAAGGAGATAAACATATGAAACGGGATTGCCTGTCACCATGAGGGGATGTTGGTGCCAGACGGTACATGCATCTGCTTTACACCAGTGTATCATGCAGCATGAAAGGGTCTTGAATCTTATTAAAATTATTCTAAAGCCTGGCTTACACTAAGAACCATACTTTAAATGTGTAATAAAAGCATTATACAATAATATGTGACCAGTCAGTGGTTGAACCTACTTTGGCACATGTAGATCGCAGCTCTCATCTGAATTAACCGGGCATCATGATACAAAAACCATCACACAGCTGCTACGACACAAAGTCTGCCGACAAACATTACATCATGTAAATGGTACAAAGGCAAAATCCCCAGACCAATTGCTTATTATACTGTGATGGGTCAGGATTTGAACCTGGGACCATCTGCTAACTTGGTACATATAGATATGTTCTCGCCTGAATTAACCGGGCATGATACAAAAACCGTCACACTGCTACGACACAAAGTCTGCCAAAAACATTACTAATTATATAAACGGTACAAAGGTACAAAGGTAAACTCCCCAGACTAACAACTTATAACAATTGCTACAGCAGAAAGTCTGCAAACAAACATTACTTCATGTAAATGGTACAAAGGTAAAATCCCCAGACCAATTATTAATTATACTGTGATGGGTCAGGCTTTGAACCTGTGACCTTCTGCTACCTCCGATGTTCTCCGCAGTGAATTAATCGAGCATGATACAAAAACCGTCACAACGCTACGACACAAAGTCTGCTTACATACATTATGACATGTAAACAGTAATGGAAGAAAAGACCATGAGCAAATCAAGCCCTGTTCACACCCCACCATATGTGCAAGTACATGCAACTTGGGGACCGTATCTGTATGTTACAAGTGCATGGTCCGTAAAGCCTCCATACAGATTTGGTAGCACACAGACAAGACGGAGCAGTTCTAGTGTGCAGAACTTTCACTGGGTCCTCTGCCAGTGTGTGTGCGGTCTACTGACTACATGCACGCTGCAAGTACGTTGTAAATTACATGCAACTCGCATTGTAGGTGAGTGAAGGTCCCATGTATTAACAGTACATATATATGTACAACACCCTTATGATGACCTGGAATATGTACAGAGTTCGCATGTTGTTAACAAATTGTACGCATGATGTCAGCATGTACAATGTTCTTACCGTGCGTGCAAAATATGACACACAACTGACCCACTACTTGTTTCCCTACATCAATCTTAGAATAAAGCCTACGCTCACGCAGCAAGATACGCCCGTTGGGATTTTTTTCACAACACCAAAATATTTAAGTCCCATAACTCCATAAGGACAAATTGGATGAACCTAGCTTAAAATCGAAAGGCGGCTTCCTCTTCAAAGTCTGATCAAAATGTACAAATATCATGAAAATCTGTTGACACATATTCAAGTTATTGCGTTCCATGCACCTATATTTTGCCCTTAGCTTAACATGTATGTGCATATAACCCCCCCCCCCCCCCCATTACACATAATTTCTGGATTATGTGACAAAAAATTGAAGAACCCCTTATATATGTGAAAGAACATCCTTTCTACTTGAAGTATACAAAATTTCAAAACATTTCAACCAGAAATAGATTTTTAAATAATTTTTAACTATTTTAGTATATTTTCACTGTATTTTAAAATATCTCAGTCCAATAACTCTGTAACGACATATCGAATGAACCTGAAAATCGAAAGGCGGCTTCCTCTCCACAGTCCAATCAAAATGTATGAATATCATGAAAATCCGTTGACGCATATTCAAGTTATTGCGTTCCATGCGCCTATATTTTGCCCATAGCTTAACATGTATGTGCATACATTGTATAACCCCCCCCCTTCCTATTACACACAATATCTCGCTTATGCGACCAAAAAATTAAAAACCCCTTAGATATGTCAAAGAGCATCCTTTCTACCTTAAGTATACAAAATTTCAAAACATTTCGACCAGAAATAGATTTTTGAATAATTTTTAACTATTTTAGTATATTTTCACTGTATTTTAAAATGTCTAAGTCCCATAACTCTGTAACGACATATCGAATGAACCTGAAAATCGAAAGGCGGCTTCCTCTCCACAGTCCAATCAAAATGTATGAATATCATGAAAATCCGTTGACGCATATTCAAGTTATTGCATTCCATGCGCCTATATTTTGCCCTTAGCTTAACATGTATGTGCATATAACCCACCCCTCCCCCCTTCCTATTACACACAATATCTCGGTTATGCGACAAAAAAATTAAAAACCCGTTACATATGTCAAAGAACATCCTTCCTACATGAAGTATACAAAATTTCAAAACATTTCGACCAGAAATAGATTTTTAAATAATTTTTAAATATTTTAGTATATTTTCACTGTATTTTAAAAATCTAAGTCCCATAACTCTGTAACGACATATCGAATAAACCTGAAAATCGAAAGGCGGCTTCCTCTCCACAGTCCAATCATAATGTATGAATATCATGAAAATCCGTTGACGCATATTCAAGTTATCGCGTTCCATGCGCCTATATTTTGCCCTTAGCTTAAAATGTATGTGCATATAACCCACCCACCCTTCCCATTACACACAATATCTCGGTTATGCGACAAAAAAATTAAAAACCCGTTACATATGTCAAAGAACATCCTTTCTACTTGAAGTATACCAAATTTCAAAACATTTCGACCAGAAATAGATTTTTAAATAATTTTTAAATATTTTAGTATATTTTCACTGTATTTTAAAAATCTAAGTCCCATAACTCTGTAACGACAAATCGGATGAACCTGAAAATCGAAAGGCGGCTTCCTCTCCACAGTCTGATCACTATGTATAAATTTCATAAAAATCCGTTGACGCGTATTCAAGTTATTGCGTTCCATAGGCGGACGGACAGACGGACAGACGGACGGACGGACAGACGGACGGACGGACGGACTTCGCCATACCATAATACGTCCCGTCAAATGACGGGCGTATAAAAACGTAGCGACCGCAGCCTCCCCAAAACACCCAAGGCCAAAAACGAGCAAGACGGATTGTGACAAGGGCTTTACTCAAACGTTTTCAGGAAACATACATACTGCCTGCAAGTTTTGGAAAGTAAATTGAAAAATACAATTCAAAGCATATCTAAACTCTAGAGCTTTTGATCTTTATGCATGCACTCCTTTTTTCTAGAAACAGACAGGTTTCATGAGATAGACACATGTTCTATAATCCTTGAGACTTTGTTCTATTATAACATTATGCAATCAAAATATCTCTTGCATTAAGAAAACTAGAACACTAACAAAGCCATGAAGGGTTCCGCTACACAGGCCTTTGAAGTATTGATACTTTATTGAATTTTGCCGAAGTTTGACTTGACCTTGACCTTGGACCTTGAAGGTTCAAACTTGATAGGCATATTCCTCTCATGATCCTCTATCTGTGTATGAAATATGAAAGCTGTACACTGCAATCTACTTGAGTTATCATTTAAGAACCAACATATTAATATCTTATTGACCTTTGAACTTGAAGGTTCAAAATATATCGGCATGTATTGTCTCCAAATTGTACATTGAATGTGGCATTATAGGAAAGTATTGAATAGACTGATAACGCAAAATATTTGGTAGAACGAAATTATCTGAAAATCTGTATAGAATTATACCGCCGACTACATCAGATTTTAATTTTCATTACTATCATCTTTTCATGGCATAGTGTACCATAGAAATGGAATGAATATTTGAAACATGTATGTCGTGTGCACTGTACTTAACATTTTTGTCCAGAAGACTCATGCTCTCTAGCCCCAGAGGTTAGACACTTTTGCCTTGCTTCATAAATGTTACAAAGAATGAATTTAATGTAAAAATAAACATGGGTAACTACCTAAGATTTTGTAACTGACACCTTTCCAAGGTATTCTTCATAAGCATAGACAAGTTACAAAGCCATCCATATATTAGTATGTACTTTAACTGTACATGTTACTTTTAGAAAAGAATTGGTAAAAGGTTATTGCTTTGTTATTCTGAAAATGATGGTTAAAACTTTAATTTCTGACAAATTTGACTCAAAATGTTTCAGTTTGTGATTTTTTGACTATGTTTCAGATGTACATTTTCTCAAGGGATAAATCCCCGTCTCATCAGAATTATGGTATCCACATGGAAGGATGAAATTTAAGATATCCCTTGGATGCAGATTAAATGGACTTTGCATATACATGTAGTGAATTATCCTGTATTTTCATGTGCAAATGTGCAAAGAAAAAGGAAAAAAATCAAAAAATTTTACAAGAAAATTAGAATTGTGGTGTCCTGCTTTTGCATGTTATCACAGCAAAAATTTGCAAACAGTCTTGTCACAAGAAAAGTGCATGAAAAGTATGACAACTTTGTCACTTTCTGTTCAAAATTTATACCTAAGTATTGTAAGATTTCATTTTTTTAAGTTACTGTTTAAACGTTGTAAGATTTCATTTTTTAAGTTACTGTTTAAACTCCAAGGTCAAGGTTACTAGGTAAAACATAACTCAATTTGGTATGGAGTAAAAGGTCTTGTCACAGGGAATAAACATGTGAAATAAGACAGTAGTGTCACTCACCTGTCATTCAGTTGTAATGTCCAGGGTCAGTGTTTGTAAAAAGTAGGTCAAACTCCAAGTTCAATTTAAAAATGTGAAATATTAGGTCATTTCAATCACCATTAAAAAAGTTGTCCAAGGTTGTTCAGACTGACAGGCAGATGGATTTGTTTAATTTCCTATCACTTTCTTAAGCACGGTGGACTTGATGTAAAACAAACATCAGATCAAGCAATCCCACATTAATATGCAATCTCTTCTCAGCAATTAAATAACTTTTGTTAATTTTCAGCACATGATAGCGTTTTAACCAGAAATATGTCCCTTGGATTAAATGAATTCATACAATGTTTTCTTACCATCTGTTTGCTAATATTACAAAAGCCAATGATTTTATCGCACCCCAATAAAACAGTATGTTTTAGCATGTAACCATTCATTCCTCAGATCTGCAAGTCAATCCGGCCATTACGCTTTTAGAAGATTTCCGTAGCAACTGCAGAATTTTCGCAATGATTATTTCAGTCCTTGTATAATATAACACTGAAGGAGCACCTTTCTTGCAAGCCACCTCTATAACGATGAAAATTGTCTTATTTGGAACATGTTATGGAGTACCAATTAGATAAGAAACAAAAACGCCATAAATAGAAGACTGACTGAATGTTGCTACTCATGAAAGGGAAGCTCGTCATGTGGAAGGTGAAATCATTACACTTGTCATATTATAGTGAGATATTTAAATGGCCGTTTGCGTAGAAAGAAGAAGTATGTACAAGTACGAAGCAGGTCTGTTGCTCTCGATTGATTCCTTTATGTCTAGTTCATGAAGATAGATTTCATATAGACGATCCTTAAAGTTCGGATTATTTCCTCTAAGGATTATTGATGGACAACACGTCATCTATGTATCTGAAGGTAAACTTGAAGCGAGATGCGACTTGCTTTCGCCCAATCAAGTGCAAGGTCTGGAAGAGGTCAGCTCAGTATGAATATATAAATTTTTCTGCAACAAGTGGGGCATCATTGGTACTCATGGGGATCCATCAAACACCAAGAAAATGTTGTCAATCAAAATAACAGGCAGCGGGATGATATATCATCTTCAGTATACTTTTGTCTGAATCGCTGTTGTTCCCAAGTATCCTCCATCCCTATGTAAATGTATTTGTATCTCCTGTTCACATTTTTCCAAAGAGGGGCGTTGCGAATTATATTAGACAGTCTGTTTTTGTGTATTTGGTGAGGAATGTCAGTGTAGAGCGTGGAGAAGTCAAAAGAAAATAAAGTTTTAAGTCGACTTCATGTTTGCGCCATAAGCCAATTGGATGCTAGCGATAAAAGTCTCTGTGTGTCTGTTCGTAATGCTTTTTGCGTCAAGCCTAACCGCGTTGGGCATGCAGTGTTAGTCTACTATATGTTAGATTTGTCATTATGTCATGTCGGTCCTGTAACACAGTAATCACCAGACCCATACTGACTATGCATGCATGGCTGACATGGAATCTACTTTATAAATCAAGCAATCAGAAAATAGACAACCCAGCCAAGCACTGAACCAAAGCAGTGCTTCATCAAAGAGAATAACACATCATCTCATTCTCCTTCCAAACTTCTTATCTGCTTTCATAGGAATTTGTATGTTACCGAACGTAGACAAAGATAAAGAAAAGAACAACAAAATGTATAGCTCAACAAAAAGGAGATGATCTTAAGACATAAAAATGTTATGATCGCTGAGCGATATAGTCCCCTACCGGCGGCATATATTTATGTCCTGCAACTCTGCCTATGAATTACTCTTCAATTAAACATGTATGAGTTTTAATTAAACTTACTGTTAGTGCAGCAGAATATCTCTATTTGTTGCAGGAAAAAGTCTGGAAAACTGACAAAAACTAAATTTTCCAAGACATAAAGGGGCGTAACTCCTCGAAAAATAGGTCAAGCGTGACAAAAGTCAAACTTGCTCTGTAACTATCCAAGACCAAGCTGTATATCAAATTTCATCTGAATATCTTCATCAGTTGAAGAAAAAAGTCCGGAAAACTGACAAAAAGTGAATTTTCCAAGTCATCAAGGGACATAACTCCACGAAAAATTGTTCAAGCGTGACGAAAGTCAAACTTGCTCTGTAACTATCCAAGACCAAGCTGTGTATCAAATTTCATCTGAATATCTCCATCAGTTGCAGAAAAATGTCTGGAAAACTGACAAAAAGTGAATTTTCCAAGTCATCAAGGGGCATAACTCCTCGCAAAATGGGTCAAGCGTGACGAAAGTCGAACTTGCTCTGTAACTATCCAAGACCAAGCTGTGTATCAAATTTCATCTTGATATCTTCATCCGTTGCAGAAAAAAGTCCGGAAAACTGATATTCGGACAGACGGACAGACAGACCGAGAGGAAACTAAGAGTCCCCTTCGGCATTGCCGGTAGGGGACTAAAAAGAGATGAACTATGAAAAACACACAGAAAAGCAATTCAAGTAGATTTCATGAATTTGCACCATAAGCCAATTGAATGCTGATGATAAAAGTCGCAGTCAGTATGTTGGTAATGCTTTTTGCGTCATAATCCTAACATTGTTGGGCAAGCAGTGTTAGTCTACTTTATGTTAGGTCTGTCATTATGTCATGTCAGTCCAGTAACCTAGTAATCACCAGACCCATACTGACTATACATGCATGGCTGACATGAAATCTACTTAACTATCATAATGAAAGTGAAAGAAAGTTGAGTAAATAAGTTTAGAAAAAGCTAAATATGGAGGTGGAAGACTTTCCTTTGAACGAACATGACAATCTTTTCATATAACATGGATGATAAAATGGTAATTGGGTAATGCTAACGTTAAAAGGAGTGAAGAAGTCAATTAAAGCATATCATGAAAGTAATATAAATTTAGACATTAGGAAACAGTTCTTTAACAGATCTCCTCCCTTCTTTTTAATGAACTCGAAAACTGAAATTAAGAAATAGAGGTCTAGGACATTAACTTAGACATAGGGGGTGTTTCAATATTTTACTGTGGATGCTTAAACCAAGTCTGATTTGACTTTTAGACAAAAGCAAATAAACTTTTTTTTACTTTTTCACAGAAGGACGTACGTACCAATTAGTTAAGAAACAAAACGCCATAAATAGAAGACTGAATATTGCTACTCATGAAAGGAAAGCTTGTCATGTAGAAGGTGAAATCATTCAGCTTGCTATATTATAGTGAGGTATTTAAATGACCGTTTGTGTAGAAAGAAGAAGTATGTACAAGTACGAAGCAGGTCTGTTGCTCTCGATTGTTTCCTTTATATCTAGTTCATGAAGATAGATTTCATATAGATGATCCTTAAAGTTCGGATTATTTCCTTAAAGTTCTGATTATTGATGGACAACACATCATCTATTTATTTGAAGGTAAAATTGAACAGAGATGCGAGTTGCTTTCGCCAAATCCAGTGCAAGGTCTGGATGAGGTCTGAGCTCAGTATGAATATAAAAATAAGTCCGCAAGCAGTGGGGCGGTATTGGTACCCATGGGGATGCCAAATATTTGCTGGAATACAGTTCCTCTAAACACCACGAAAATGTTGTCAATCAAAATATCCAGCATCAGGATGATATATCATGAGTTAAAGAAGATCCTGACGATAATCTCAACAGCACTCACAATAGAGTACAAAACTAAGCATCGACGGACCCCTTGCAAGCTAGAGGTGGGACCAGGTGCCCGGGAGGAGTAAGCATCCCCTGTTGGCTAGCCACACCCGCCGTCGATGTTTAAGCACGAAAATGAAAACAATATCTAAAATTCATCCTCAGTATACTTTTCGTCTGAATCGCTGTTGTACTCAAGTATCCTCCATCCCTATGAAAATGTATTATATCTCATGCTCACATTTTTGAAAGAAAGGTGTTGCGAATTATATTAGACAGTCTGTTTTTGCGTATTTTGTGTGGAATGTCAGTGTATAGAGCGTGGAGAAGTCAAAAGAAAATAAAGTTTTAAGTTGACTACATGTTTGCGCCATCAGCCAATTGGATGCTAGTGATGAAAGTACCAGTGTGTCTGTTAGTAATGCTTTTTGCGTCAAGCCTAACCGCGTTAGACATGCAGTGTTAGTCTACTTTATGTTAGATCTGTCATTATGTCATGTCAGTCCTGTCACACAGTAATCACCAGACCCATACTGACTATGCATGCATGGCTGACATGAAATCTACTTTATAAATCAACCATCAGAAAATAGACAGCCAAGCACTGAACCAAATCAGTGCTTCATGAAAGAGAATAACACATCATCTCAATTCTCCTTCCTAACTTCTTATCTGCTTTCGTAGGCATGTGTATGTTACTGAACGTAGACAAAGATAAAGAAAAGAACAACAAAATGTATAGCTCAACAAAAAGGAGATGATCTTAACACATAAAAAGAGATGAACTATGAAAAACACACAGAAAAGCAATTCAAGTAGATTTCATGAATTTGCGCCATAAGCCAATTGAATGCTGATGATAAAAGTCACAGTCAGTATGTTGGTGATGCTTTTTGCGTCATAATCCTAACATTGTTTGGGCAAGCAGTGTTAGTTTACTTTATGTTAGGTCTGTCATTATGTCATGTCAGTCCAGTAACCTAGTAATCACCAGACCCATACTGACTATACATGCATGGCTGACATGAAATCTACTTAACTATCATAATGAAAGTGAAAGAAAGTTGAGTAAATAAGTTTAGAAAAAGCTAAATATGGAGGTGGAAGACTTTCCTTTGAACGAACATGACAATCTTTTCATATAACATGGATGATAAAATGGTAATTGGGTAATGCTAACGTTAAAAGGAGTGAAGAAGTCAATTACAGCATATCATGAAAGTAATATGAATTTAGACATTAGGAAACAGTTCTTTAATGAACTCGTAAACTGAAATTAAGAAATAGAGGTCTAGGACATTAACTTAGACATAGGGGGTGTTTCAATATTTTACTGTGGATGCTTAAACCAAGTCTGATTTGACTTTTAGACAAAAGCAAATAAACTTTTTCACTTTTTCACAGAAAGATAAGACCTCTGAATATTATCAGATGTGCTGTTTATTCCTTTCTTATAAATATAACTGTGGTGAAAAGGGTGGCTGTGCAAATCATTGATTAAGTATTCAATACTCTCATATTCATGGACATAATAAGATTAGGAGGACCCATTTCAGGATAAGCTTTGCTTACAGTGCTAAAACCCCAAAATACATGGTTTTACCGGTATATATGAAGTATATCAAATTTATCAATTTATGAACAACATTAGTCAATATACATGTATAAACAGAGTTTGGAAGCTTGCACATCTAATTAATACAGTTCTTTTTCTTAGTCTTAGATTTGTCTATCCAAATTCATTCTATTTTCAAAAATAAATTTCTGTACTATTAAAAATATTAGCAACAAAAACGAAACAGCCTAAAACTAATTGAACAGTCCAACTCTCTTGAAAACCATCTCTCACTTGTATCCTAAAACTAGTGAAAACCCAATCTTTGCCAAGGTCAATGAATACAGTGTTTGACCTTGACCTTTGATCCCAAGAAAATTATACAAGCAGAACAAACTTCAAGTATGGACAATGACGCATATATCATTAATACAGATTATTCTATAGATTATAAATAGCGACGCTGTGATTGGCTGATAACGTCGTCGACGCTCCTGAATAAATCACCATATACCAAGGTCTAAAAAATAGACCGGGATTACCCCGACTTACTTCTGCAAATGGCGACGTTATCTATTGTGAATCAAATATGAAATTATACATAGAATAAAACAGTTATGGACTTTTAACTCAGTTTTTAACTCAGGCTTCGCCTAGGTCAATATTTTCACTGTAAGACAATATCACATCATATGCACAGAGTTAAAAGTCCATAATTGTATAATAACTTTTAATCCCAAGAAATTCAATTGTAAGCGTTTTGATTGAGATTTTTGGATTTTGATTTCCGGTTTGACTTTCACTCACTGATTCAATTTTTACATACACATTGCTTTTCTATGAACAATTAGAAATTAAGGTATTCGAACCCTAATGCATTTTCAATAATAAATACCAGAGAAAAGAATTTTCATTCTCTTCAAAAAGAATGCTATACATACTTTTCTAGCCAAAATTAGATAATACACTTCTCATACAATGATCTACTCTGTCACCCCGAAGATTTCCGATCATGAAATCATCGCCATTTGTCGGGAAATTATAAAAATGTGCATAAATTTTAACCGGAAGTTCTCTATTAGGGTGCGGGATCCTTAAGCCTTACATCATCTCTAACGTTTCAATATTTCCATCAAGATAATTTGCAATGTATGAGGTTACTCCCTTTATAGTTCTATGCTCTTTATTTACATTATTTAAGTTAAACATTGATTACTATTCAAATACCAAGGAATCAAGGTGGTATCGTATTGTTATAAAAATAGTTGCCAGAGTCACCTAATGCTCGACTGCATAGCATAATATCTCTCATGACAGCCAATTTATTTAAACTCCCTTTCTCAGGCAACAACATATATCTCATCATAAATCACTGAAGCAGAAAAAGTAGGTCAAGGTCAGATTTCAATAGTCAAACCCAAGATGCATCCAATATGCAAGTCTGGTGCATGTAGCACTTATAGTTAGCTCAATATTGCCAATTTAAAGCAAAATCACTGAAGCGGAAAAAGTAGGTCAAGGTCATATTTCAATAGTCTAACCCAAGATGCATCCAATATGCAAGTCTGGTGCATGTAGCACTTATACTTTTCTCAATATTGGCTTTTAAAGGTAAAATAATTCAAGCGGAAAAAGTAGGTCAAGGTCATTTTATGAAAGTTTGATCAGAGATACATCCAATATGCAAGTTTGGTACATGTAGCACTTATACTTTGCTCAATATTGGCTTTGAAAGGCAAAATCATTCAAGCGGAAAAAAGTAGGTCAAGGTCATTTTTTGAAAGTTTGATCAAAGATACATCAAATATGTAAGTTTGGTTCATGTAGCACTTATACTTTGCTCAATATTGGCTTTTAAAGGCAAAATCATTCAAGCGGAAAAAAGTAGGTCAAGGTCATTTTATGAAAGTTTGATCAAAGATACATCCAATATGCAAGTTTGGTACATGTAGCACTTATACTTTGCTCAATATTGGCTTTTAAAGGCAAAATCATTCAAGCGGAAAAAAGTAGGTCAAGGTCATTTTTTGAAAGTTTGATCAAAGATACATCAAATATGTAAGTTTGGTTCATGTAGCACTTATACTTTGCTCAATATTGGCTTTTAAAGGCAAAATCATTCAAGCGGAAAAAAGTAGGTCAAGGTCATTTTTTGAAAGTTTGATCAAAGATACATCAAATATGTAAGTTTGGTACATGTAGCACTTATACTTTGCTCAATATTGGCTTTTAAAGACTTTATTGCTATCTTAACATTTACCTTATCATCTCAACATTAGCCTTATCATTTGAAATAATTTTAAAAATCCCAACCCCAGGGGCTATATCCTCATCTGGATATATTAAATGATGTATAATTAAACATTTGCAACAAAAAAAACCAACAGAATATGAATATAGGAAAGGTAAATGTGTAATCTTAACATTTACCTTATCATCTAGTTCGGACGACGCCGACGCGGACGCCGACGCCGACGCCGACGCCGGGGGTATTGCAATAGCTCTTTTGCACTAAAGTGCAGTCGAGCTAAAAATAGAACAATGCTCATATTAGATAAATTCAGAAAATGCCTCAATCCCGTGGCTTTATCAAGTAAACACGTATATTTTTGTCACAATATGATTAAAATCTACTGTTCAATACCCCATTAAGCTACAGACTAATTGTTCACAACGGGCAAAATAAAAAGATTGATATTTCGGTTCATAAAGATAAATAGATTAGTAATCTTGATAATGTACAAGGTTCGATCACTTGATTTTCAAAATCTGCCACCAAATGATTTTTACAAAATTATATTTTATACTTGTTCAAACAAGTAATGTCTTAATCTCTAGTGATATTGAGTGTTTACATCCAATCATTTTCCCCATTAACAAGAGAATAGCATTATAAACTTAAAATTTTTCAAATCATTCCCCTTTCAAGTCAACTAAGTCTCAATAAGGAAACCTTGTGGTCATAGAATTTAAAGTTGATACTCAAGAATTTTAAATTTTGTGGCCAGGATAGTAAAATGCATTGGGACCTCCATAATCCTAATCAAATCAATGCTTAAGGAATGGGTCATTTGTAGGAGAGAAAAGTGACAGCCCAAAAGGTCAAATTCCACTTTAAAACTCCAGAATTTCATCAAATAAATATTTTGTTCACAAACAGATAAGCCAGTAGGAGTTATTGATGCAAATACTCTCAGACTGAATGACTTGATTTATTTTCAATTCATACGTCAGCTGACTGAAATATGAAAAAAAAATTGTCTATTGATACTTCCCAGTGGTGTTAAATTATAGATAAGCACCATAATTATTGTTTTTCGTGTCAACTTTGGTAAATCATGACATAATTCCATCAGCATCACTCTTTTTACTACAGAAAATCCCCAATCGTCAATTAATTTTCCGTCTCATCTGAAGTTTATGAATCATATATACCTATGACACAAAGTAGAGGTACACTAAGAGCTAGATAAATGAGTTAAAGAAGATCCTGACGATAATCTCATCAGCACTCACAATAGGATAATTGATAAAAGGACACATGACGTACACACATTAAAGTTTGTATTTTAGTCCAAAAATTATTTTGAATATGAAGACAAGATGCTAGCAAATCAGAGATTAGTGATATAACTTATGGTAAGTTTTGATGACTTTGTGAAGATGAATGGTATTTTATAGCAAACGTTATGCTTAATGACAAAATTATTCCAAGCTTCATACTCCAAACTACCAGAGAGGATACTTCAGTTATCACATATTTTTATATTTTCACCATAAACCCAATCACTACTAATCAAATCTTTCTTTATCACACATGGATGAAGTTTTTTTCATAATTTTGAAATAGATAAAAAATATAATTTAATTTATCTTTTAAGTGAGAAAATATAACCAGTCTCATATATACCTCTAATCTTGATTTTTAATTTTTCAGTCTTTTCTGATTTATTTTTCTATCATTAACTGCAGCATGAAGTAAGTCATAACTCCCTCTACGAGAGATTGGCCCAATTTTTCTTCATTTTTTCCCTTCTTTTTCATCCATTTCACTGGAAAACAACAGAGTTTTGTGTTCTAAGGTTTAAATTCATCAAGACGTATATCTGCCGAGCCTCAGATAGTGTTCTTGCCACCTAATGTCTGCAACATAGACCTTCTCCATTGTTCTTTTTTAGTCTTTTTTTCAACTTCATTCCATTTGGTTTGAGAATAGTTCATTTCACCCTTACAGGTGTGCTTAAGTTCTATCAATTCATATATATCAAGTATGTAGCATATCTACCAAGTCTCAGATAATGTTGATAAAAACCATCAATTGGTTGCAAAATATGCATACTTTTTGTAGCAATTTCTACCAAGAATAATTTAATGGTAGGAAAAACCAGTTATCTACAATCTGGACAATCTCCATTATTCTTTTTATCCATTTTTCCCCCTTTGGTGTAAAATTAACTTTCTTTACCTGTATAGGTATAAATGGTATGTCTGATTTCTTGTATGAAATACATGTATATCAAGTTTGTAGTGTATCTACCAAATCTCTGATAGTAGTGAGAATAGCTGCATCCTGTCTGCAAGTGGACTACTTTCATGATCTTTTTTCATTTATTCCCAATATCTTGAATTAAATTTAATCATAAAATCTCTTTCAACACCTATACCGTTCTATTCCTTGAACTTGATACATCAAGTGGGTAGCATATGAACCAACTCAAGTCTCAAATAGTGATGGGAAAAGCCAGCAATTGTCTGCAGAATATTTATTCTTATACAATTACAGAACTACATTTGTCATAATTCACAGCTAGCCCGAACTTTGAATTCAGAAGTGTAAGCATATGAGCAGAGAGACACCGAGGTAACTAGCTCAACTTAAGATGAGCTTCATACAAAAAAAAAAAGGTTAACAATAAATGAAGAGAAATACAGATTTTAAGTAGACTTCATGAATTTGCACCAATTTAAATGATAGCAATGAATGTCTCAGTGTGTCTGTTAGTTTTGCTTTTTGTGTCATAATCCTAACCTTGTAGGACATGCACTGTGTTAGTCTACTTAATGTTAAATTTGGCAATATGTCCATACTGTCTATGCATGCATGGCTGACATGAAATCTACCTAGTAGAAAGCAATAAAGAAGACGATGAACAATGAACAAATATCAAAAAGAAAGTGAAACAATGTGCACAAAAGCATGTAAACGAAAGTAATCTCTAAAGAAGTAGTTTCATAAAGGCTTTATAAATCAAGCCATCAGAAAATTGACACTCCAGTACTGAACAAAGGGATGAATCCTGAAAAAATAATCATCTCAATTCTTTTCCAATCTTCTGTTTAATTGTCAAAAGAGTCATCAACATGCACTAAATGACAAGTATGTTAACTTACGTGGAACTGATGAGAACAGGGATGCCGAGAAAAAATAGCTCAACTCAATTATAGGTGAGCAAAACACCAATAAAGGGATGGATTTATATGAAGAAAAGAAAAACACTCAGGAAAAGTAGGTTGAAGTAGACTTCATGAGTTTGCGCCATAAGCCAATTGGATGCTAGCGATAAAAGTACCAGTGTGTCTGTTAGTAAAGCTTTTTGCGTCAAGCCTAACCGCGTTGGGCATGCAGTGTTAGTCTACTTTATGTTAGGTCTGTCATTATGTCGTGTCAGTCCAGTAACCTAGTAATCACCAGACCCATACTGTCTATACATGCATGGCTGACATGAAATCTACTTAATATGAGAAAATGTATAAAAACCATAAAGAATTAGTGAAAGAAAGTGGAGCATCTTCATGATTTTTTTTTTTTTTCATTTATTTCCATTATCTTGATTTAAATTTAATGTTAAAATCTCTTCCATCACCTTTACAGGTATGTTCCATTCCTTGAACATGGTATATCAAGTAGGTAGCATCGATCTACCAAGTCTGAAATAGTGATGGGGAAAAGCCATCAATTGTCTGCAGAACAGCTATTCTTGTAGCAGGTCTACGATTGTCATATTCTCAGCTAGCCCAAACTTCGAAATCAGAAGTGTAAGTATATGAGCATAGAGAAACCCAGGTTACTAGCAAAACTTTGTTGAGATAGCTTAATACACAAAAATGGATGAATAATGAATGAAGATAAATACAGAATTTAAGTAGACTTCATGAATTTGCGCCAATGTAGATGATAGCAATGAATGTCTCAGTGCGTCTGTTAGTTTTGCTTTTTGTTTCATAATCCTAACCTTGTTGGGCATGCAGTGTTAGTCTACTTTATGTTAAATCTATCAATATGTCAATACTGCCTATGCATGCATGGCTGACATGAAATCTACATATGAGAAAGCAACAAAGACGATGAACAAATATCAGAAAGAAAGTGAAACAATGTGAACAAAAGCATGTAAAAGAAAGTAAATTGTACAGTAGTTATTTTTTCATAAAGGCTTTATAAATCATGCCATCAGAAAATTGACACTCAATTACTGAACAAAGGGATGAATCCTGAAATAACAATTGTCCCAATTCTTTTCCAATCTTCTCTTCTGTATCATTATCAAAAGAGTCAACAACATGCACTAAATGACAAGTATGTTACCTCGAGTGGAACTGATGACGACAGGGATACCAAGAAAAATGGCTCAACTCAATTGGAGGTGAGCACAAATGTTGTGGGTCATGTATTATTTTAGTTTTACTTTATGTGTAGGTACACATGTACTTAGTCATGTTATTTAATGATTTCATAATAATTCTTTCTA
The DNA here is from genome assembly GCA_033119305.1 of Pinctada imbricata. Lineage (NCBI taxonomy): Eukaryota > Metazoa > Mollusca > Bivalvia > Pterioida > Pteriidae > Pinctada > Pinctada imbricata. The sequence goes on from VSWD01000004.1 coordinate 20,585,134, forward strand.
GATTTTACTATGTCATGTTTATTTCATTAGAGAATATTCCAGTATGTTCTTTGTTACATCATTATCATCACATGACTGTGATTTCTAGAATTTACTCTATTGTTAATCATTTGTAATGAGTCAGTGTTCTAGAAGCTTCTGGTAAATTCATTTGTATTAAGTATATATACCTCTGAGGAACTGTGTTGAGGGGACATTCGTACACATTCGTAGACACGATTCATTCATCTATTCTGATATACTGGGACACTTTATTTGTTGAGACTTTAATCCATTTAACAACGTTTGGACACCGATCTTTCGAGAACGTTTGTGATCACCGGAAACCATACCTTTGATAGACTTTGTGGACCGTAACGGACACTTTGATCCGGACATTGTTTTGTAAGTTGTAATCATTTGAAATATATATATTTTGTACATAATTAAACTTGTAAATTTATATTCTGTCTTTGTCTGATTTTTGCTGGCGTTTTGGGGTATTCTGACCCATAACAGAATTGGGGGCTCGTCCGGGATAGTAATCTCTGCATATTTGCATTTTTACGTAAAGTTCGTTTTTTGAAAAAAGGAAAATTCTCAAAACTTTTGCCAGCAGAAATCAATCATGGTATTTTCGGTCACTGAATTTTTGAAATCGCCGACTGTAGATGAGTTCGAATCACTGAAAAAAGATGATTTGATTGGTTTAGGTCTTCACTTGAAGTTAGATGTAAAATCTTCTATGAGAAAACAAGAAATTAGAAATATTGTGGCTAAAAAGCTTTTAGCTGAGGAAATCTTTTCGTCATACGATTTTCCTGTTGAACCTGTTTCAAGCGAAACCAAAATGTCAAAATATGAGTTTGAATTAGAGAAAATGAAATTACAATTACAATTTGAAAAAGAAGAAAAAGAAAGACAATTTCAAATTGAAAAAGAAGAAAAAGAAAGACAATTTCAAATTGAAAGAGAAGAAAAAAAAAGAAAATTTGAAAAAGAAGAAAAAGAAAGACAATTAGAAAGAGAGAAACAGGAACGTATGCACGAGAGAGAACTCCAGTTTGAGTTAGAAAAGTTACAGTTAGAAAAAGGCGCTAAGGAAAATCCTGTTCCTTCGCCTGTCAAGTCTGAATTCGATGCCGCCAAAAACATCAGATTAGTTCCAAAATTTCAAGAAAAGTCCGTGGACAAATATTTTCCACATTTTGAGAAAATCGCGGCCAATCTGAAGTGGCCACGTGATTTTTGGCCAACTTTGTTACAAAGCGTACTTATTGGCAAAGCGGCTGAAGTGTACTCGGCGCTCAGTATTGCTGAGAGTTCAGACTATGACAAGGTCAAGGACACGATTTTGAGAGCATATCAGTTAGTACCTGAAGCGTACAGACAAAAGTTTAGAAAGTACAAAAAGTTCGAAAATCAAACATATGTTGAATTTGCTCGAGAAAAAGAAGATTTATTTGATCAGTGGTTTCGATCTAAGAAAATTCCCAATTCATTTGACAATTTGCGTCAGATCATTCTGATAGAAGAGTTCAAAGAGTGTGTACATCAAGATTTAAGAACTCATTTGGAAGACAAAAATGTTAAAACTCTTGAAGAAGCCGCTGTTTTGTCTGATACGTATGCTCTCACTCATAAGAAAAATTTTGTGTCAAAAACTCAATCTAGCGATAGCGCAAAAACTTCAGATTTTCCAAAGAAAAATTTACAAGAGTCTCAGTCGTCCATTAGTTCCCAGTCACCATCTCAAGGTGGTTCTACATCCGGTCCTAGGTCCGAGCGTTCTGAGGCATCCCCAGGGGTGGGGTCGCTTCCTACATGCAATTATTGTAAGAAAAAAGGTCATGTTATTGGTGAGTGTTTGAAGCTTAAGAAGAAAAAAGAACTTAAGTCACAGGCCTGTGCGTCTGTTAGAAATGATAGGAAAGCCTTAGATTCGATTTGTTCTGACACTCCTGAGATTCAGGGTTCTAAGTCCAGTTCTGATGATTTTGTGGAGGATCATTATAAGCCCTTTTTGTCACAGGGATTTGTTTCACTCAGTGATTCTGGCGAAGCGTTGCCTGTTCAGATTTTGAGAGATACTGGTGCTGCCCAGACTTTATTGTTAGAGGGTTCATTGCCTTTGTCTGAGCACACTTTTACTGGTAGGTCAGTTTTATTACAGGGTGTGGAGCTAGGCGTCATTGATGTTCCCCTTCATAAAATTTATTTGAAGTCAGACTTAATTACTGGACCTGTTATCGTAGGTGTTCGACCTACTCTTCCCGTTCAAGGCGTTTCCTTGTTGCTTGGCAACGACTTAGCTGGCGGCAAAGTTGTAGCCGATCCGATTGTTTGTGAGAAAATCACGTCCGATGTCGTGTCCGATGATGAAGACGACGACTTGTACCCAGCCTGCGCAGTTACCAGGGCGATGGCCAGGAACAGACTAAAAGAGGCTGAGAGTACTTCTGCACTTAACGAGGACCATCCCTCCGAAGATATAGACCTTTCTGACACATTCATGTCTATCATTGATGACAGTGTACCTGAGACGTCAGTACCACTTCATGTTGACAAGTCTCCGACGGTACCTGATGATGATTACCATCCGCCATTAGACAGAGATACAGATGCCTTAAGCCGTGAGCAGCTCCTCTCCGAACAAACTAAAGATCCGGAGATCATCCGACTAAGCAAGAGGGCCCTTCCCCGAGATGAAGCGGACAAAGTCGGAGAGTGCTTCTACATACAAGATGGCATCCTCATGCGGAAATGGAGGCCACCCGATGCACCCCCTAATGAAGTGTGGCGGGTCGTTCACCAGATAGTGGTTCCAGTAGCGTATCGCGGGGACATCATGAGTTTAGCTCACGACACACCCATGGCAGGTCATTTAGGTGTCAATAAGACTTATAATAGGATTTTAAGTCACTTTTACTGGCCTAAGTTGAGAAAAGATGTGTCTGAGTTTTGTAAGTCTTGTCATAGTTGTCAGATGGTAGGTAAACCCAATCAAGTTATACCACCCGCTCCCCTCCAACCCATTCCAGCCTTTGAGGAACCTTTTAGTAGGGTGTTAGTTGATTGTGTAGGTCCTTTGCCTAGGACTAGGTCAGGGAATCAGTACTTACTGACAATTATGTGTACTTCGACTAGGTTTCCTGAAGCCATACCTCTTAGGAATATTAAGGCAAAGACCATAGTTAAGGCCCTTACAAAGTTTTTCAGTTTCGTAGGTGCTCCCAAGGCTATTCAGTCAGATCAGGGTTCCAATTTTATGTCAGGATTGTTTCAGCAGGTTATGCATGAGCTAGGTATCAGGCAGTATAAGTCTTCTGCGTACCATCCTGAGTCCCAGGGGGCACTTGAACGCTTTCATCAAACCCTTAAAACTATGATGAAAACATATTGTCACCAGTATGGAAACGACTGGGATGAAGGGGTTCACCTCGTGTTGTTTGCTGCACGAGAAGCGGTTCAGGAGTCCCTGGGGTTCAGTCCCTTTGAGCTAGTTTTTGGGCATACGGTCAGGGGGCCATTGAAGTTATTGAAGGAAAAATGGTTGACTGAGACTAGCGATTTGAATCTCTTAGACTACGTGTCTAATTTCAAAGAGAAATTATATAATGCTTGCAAATTAGCTCAAGAAAATCTCAAAACATCACAAATGAAAATGAAAACATGGTATGACAAAGATGCTAGAAACAGAGTTTTTAAACCAGGCGATAAAGTTCTTGTATTTTTGCCTATCCCTGGTCATCCTTTGCAAGCTAGATATTTCGGTCCTTATGAGATTGAGAGTAAAATTAGTGATGTTAACTATGTGGTTAAGACACCAGGTCGGCGAAAAGAAAAAAGAGTGTGTCATGTTAACATGTTGAAAGAGTATTTTGATAGAAGTGACCGAAATTTTGTAAAACCAGTTTCCACTTTGGCCAATGTAAATACATTAGAAAATTGTGTTGAACCTGAATGTAATGAAGAGACTGTCGAAAAAGACTTCACTCAAAGTGTCCGTTTGAAGAATTCTGAAATTCTGACAAGTCCGGAAGTGAAACTCGGACATCTGACCGTGCATCAAAAAGAGGAAGTGCACCAATTAATGCGGGAATATACGACCATCTTTCCGGACGTTCCAAAAAAGACGAATGCATCTCATCATGACGTCATTGTGGGTGATGCGTCACCTATCAAACAGCATCCCTATCGGTTAAACCCGATAAAGCTTCAATACATGCGGAAAGAAATTCAATACATGCTTGAAAATGACATTATTGAACCCAGCAATAGTGATTGGAGTTCCCCATGTATTCTGGTTCCGAAGCCAGACGGAACTTACCGATTGTGTACGGACTTTAGAAAAGTCAATTCGGTCACCAAAACTGACTCTTATCCGATCCCACGAATCGATGACTGTATAGATAAAATTGGCAGTGCAAAATTTGTCAGTAAATTTGACTTGCTTAAAGGCTATTGGCAGGTCCCGCTTACCGAGAGAGCCAGAGAAATATCGGCATTTGCGACTCCAGATGGGCTATACCAATATAAAGTAATGCCCTTTGGTATGAAAAACGCACCAGCCACATTCCAGAGGATGATTCATTCGCTCTTAAATAATCTCGAAGGATGCGAGGCGTACATCGATGACGTCATCATCTACAGCGACACCTGGAATGACCATCTCCGAATCATGCGTACCTTCTTCGACATACTGGCGAAAGCAAACCTTACAGTGAACCTTGCGAAAAGTGAATTTTGTCATGCGACTGTAGAATATTTGGGTCACAAAGTAGGTCAAGGTTTTGTTACTCCTATCATGGCCAAGGTGGAAGCTATTTCAAAGTTCCCGATTCCTACCAATAAGAAAGAGATAATGAGATTTTTGGGAATGGCAGGATTTTACAGAAAATTTTGTCCAAATTTCTCGTCAGTTGTTGGTCCACTTACCAATCTGTTACAAAAGAGAGTGAATTTTGCATGGACCAATGAATGTGACGAATCTTTTAAGAAAATCAAATGTGTTCTTATGAATAGTCCTGTCCTGTCAGCTCCAAATTTTGATAAGCAATTTAAGCTTACTGTTGATGCTAGTGACGTAGGAATCGGGGCTGCTTTGTTTCAAGAAAATGATGATAGTGTAGATAGAGTTGTTTGTTATTTTTCAAAGAAATTGACTAAATGTCAAAAGAATTACTCTACTATTGAAAAAGAGTGTCTTGCATTATTGTTAGCTTTACAACATTTTGATGTTTATTTGAATGTTACTCTACATCCCATTCTTGTGTATACTGACCACAACCCTCTCACATTTTTGCACAAAATGTCAAACAAGAATCAAAGACTTACAAGGTGGAGTTTATTGTTGCAAGAGTACAATATCATTATTAACCATATCAAGGGCAAAGACAATGTGATTGCAGATGCACTATCGAGAGTTTCATGAGTGATTTTTGAAGAATTTACCACCTAAGTTTTCATTGACATTCAAACTTTTTTTAAGGGGGGAGGTGTTGTGGGTCATGTATTATTTTAGTTTTACTTTATGTGTAGGTACACATGTACTTAGTCATGTTATTTAATGATTTCATAATAATTCTTTCTAGATTTTACTATGTCATGTTTATTTCATTAGAGAATATTCCAGTATGTTCTTTGTTACATCATTATCATCACATGACTGTGATTTCTAGAATTTACTCTATTGTTAATCATTTGTAATGAGTCAGTGTTCTAGAAGCTTCTGGTAAATTCATTTGTATTAAGTATATATACCTCTGAGGAACTGTGTTGAGGGGACATTCGTACACATTCGTAGACACGATTCATTCATCTATTCTGATATACTGGGACACTTTATTTGTTGAGACTTTAATCCATTTAACAACGTTTGGACACCGATCTTTCGAGAACGTTTGTGATCACCGGAAACCATACCTTTGATAGACTTTGTGGACCGTAACGGACACTTTGATCCGGACATTGTTTTGTAAGTTGTAATCATTTGAAATATATATATTTTGTACATAATTAAACTTGTAAATTTATATTCTGTCTTTGTCTGATTTTTGCTGGCGTTTTGGGGTATTCTGACCCATAACACAAAACACCGAAAAGGGATGGAAAAGCACACAGAAAAGTAAGTTTTGAGTAGACTTCATGAATTTGCGCCATAAGCCAATTGGATGCTAGCGATACAAGTCCCAGTGTGTCTGTTAGTAATGCTTTTTGCGTCAAGCCTAACCGCGTTGGGCATGCAGTGTTAGTCTACTATATGTTAGATTTGTCATTATGTCATGTCAGTCCTGTAACACAGAAATCACCAGACCCATACTGACTATACATGCATGGCTGACATGAAATCTACTTAACATGAGAAAATGTATAAAAACCATAAAGAAAGTGAAAGAAAGAATACAAACTTATATCTGGTATCTTGTATATATAATATATGCATTCTACCACAATATATCTAACATTTGCATTGACAATTATATGCAATATTTCACTTAACTCTGCAGCTGGTCAACACAGACTTCTGTGTGAAATGGTTGGTATCACCATAGCAACGTTCAATAATTATTTTTTTCTGAGATACACATTATCACTTTAAAGACATTATATCACCAAAGAAACAGTGAATCACTATAGAAACAATAGGTAATCACCATTGAAACATCTTATCACCATAAAGACATTAGATCACCAAAGAAACAGTATATCACCATAGAAACAATAGGTTATCACCATTGAAACATCTTATCACCATAAAGACATTAGATCACCAAAGAAACAGTATATCACCATAGAAACAATAGATAATCACCATTGAAACATCTTATCACCATTAAGACATTAGATCTTCAAAGAAACAGTATATCACCATAGAAACAATAGATAATCACCATTGAAACATCTTATCACCATAAAGACAGTATATCACCAAAGAAACAGTATATCACCATAGAAACAATAGATAATCACCATTGAAACACCTTATCACCACAAAAGCTTATATCAGTATAGAAACTTTCAGATCCAGACAATGTCTCAATTTCACACTAAGATTGGCTGTGTTGTAAAGATAAGATTACATTAAATTCTTTTAAAACATAATGATATAAGGTTTATGTGCCTGGGAGGAGTAAGACACTTTTGCTAGAAAAAATATGGGATTACGTTTGTTTGGATCATAAGCAAGCTTAATCATTTACAGACTTCCTAAGTGAGAAGAAAACCTCATTTCTATTGAATTTGAAGACATTTAACATCAAAACATTTTCAACAGCCCTTTTGTTTGCATCTACTTTTTCATATTTACAATAGAGAAATACTTTGTTGTACTTAGATTAAATACCATGCCTTAGTATTTTGAATTCTGTTGAGATTATACAAAGGTATGGGTATTTTTTTTTACTTTCAACAAGAGGCCCAAATGGGACATCATTAACCAGACAACTGTGTGTCTCAAATGTACATTTTACAAACTCTACCTTGGTAAAGCCTTTCAGATTTCATGAAATACTGTGCAAAAGTTGCAGAGAAGTGAAAATGTGCTTATCAATCACAATTATCTGCAGTAATATCTCCCTTCCCCCAACCTCACTAGGCCACTTGCCAAAATTTATAATGGCTGATTAAATGACGAAAAATGTCTGAGGTAGGCAATTTTTGTGCATTTTCATTGTTGCGTCTCAATGGAATTGCGTCTTTTATCAGTGACGTCAAAAGATGTTAATCCGGACATTTTGTGCTTTATAATAAAATCGGAAAATGGTCTGTAGTCTTCTTATTGCAGAAATTTCACTCTAGCATCAGCTATTAGAGCTGCAGTAAATCGTCCAAATTAATACTTTATGAAATGTACACATTATGAAGAATATAATAAAATGATAAGAATCTATTGTAAGATTGCAGCATCCTATTCACCTAGAGATTCGATATGATATTAATGCAAATTAAATCATTTCTATCTCTACATGGAGCTATGTTCCTGATGGGTGATATTTTTGTCTACTATCTCTAAATCAAAATCCAAATATAAATTTCAGCTTCCTAATTATATTACTTCAAAGCGACAGCAAAGCAAAAGACATTGTAACCGTCAGTAACAGTTACAAAAAAATTCTTTTCTCTATTCTTTTCACTATACTGGTATGTATCAGCTTTAACTCCCCCCCCCCCCTCCCAAAAGGTCCCCTAAGTCTTCCCACAGACTTAGCATTAAAAAGGACCACATATTAAAGTCAACAACTTAAGATTATTCAAACTTGATCTGAGAATATTGCACAAAGCTTGACCTTCACAAGTTTCATTACAAACAACCTAATTTCCCACAAAGGGTTTAGGTAGACCAAACATGGGACAACTTGAATTGCAAAACAAAGTATTCCTGCTCACACAGTCTTCTGATGTCACCATCAATCATGCCAAGTTTGTGTTTGACAGAACCATTTCTTTCTCCCCTCAGTCCCGCACTGACTGCTCAGAACACACAACCACATGGAGAAAATTTTGGAGTTTTATTCATGTCTTCACACAATTGGTCTCTCAAAATTCAATAATTCATGCAAGATCTTGTACTGAGAAGTTGGTTCCTTCACTTCTTGGTTATCTTGGGTTAAAATATGGGAAGACATTTAGGTATACAAATGTGGTTATGTTTTGACCAAATGTTGTCTCTAAACAATGAAGCTGTGATAAGTTTGAAATACCCCAGTCTTCACCAAAACTCACTAGCTTTACACCAACAAATTGCACTAGAAATTCTGCCTGGATAACAGAAATTGTGTAACAAACTATGAAATTGACAGTAGAACTGGGGCTAGTTTTTAAAATAGTTTTCATGATGACTGAGGTCATACCAAACATATAATGCAAAACAAGGAAATATTTGTTACAAAAATCAGCAAAGATCTTAGAATTTTTCATCAATCTCAATGACTTGCACATCTGATCTTGAACTTTAACTTGAAATTGTTTGTTACATTCATATTACTGAGAATTACCCCCTTATGCCACTTGTTATATTAAGCAACAATGTTTTATCTTAGTTTGTTTACTAACCATGATATAATTAAAACAAAACTATAGACAAAGAACCATAGATGCTGAGCTATAATTTGGATATATATATAACAACGTTCTTGTACACATGATCTCTAAAAAGATTAAGTACCTAATAGCATATAAGTAGCCATTCTTGCTAACAATAAGATTGTGCAGACAAGGATCCAACTATTCATGAAAGGTCTGTAGGGATTGGATACTAAGGATCCAATCATTTTCAAAATGTCAGCATAGATTGTATATGTTGACGATACAAGAGTCCAAATGTTCACAAATTCAAGCTTTGATTCAGTATATTGTTGGCTTTAAAGGGGTCCATACAAGGATCTATTTGATCTAAAAAGCCAGATTGGACTGTATATGCTGGCAATACAAGATTCATGTATTGGCTTTTAGTTGACAATGTATGGATCCATTTCTTCCCAAATCGCCAACTTTGATTGTATATGTTACATGGATCCATTAATTCACAAGTTGTTATGTTGACTATACAAGATTCCATTCATTCACAAATTGCCAACTTTGATTGTATATGTTGACAATACAAGATTAGATTCATTCACAAATTGCCAACATTGATTGTATATGTTGACTATATAAGATTCCATTCATTAACAAAAATTGCCAACATTGATTGTATATGTTGACTATACACGATTCCATTCATTCACAAATTGCCAGCATTGATTGCGTATGTTGACAATACAAGGATCCTTCATTCACAAATTGAAGACATCATTTGTATATGATGACTTGATTAATACAAGATTTAATTCATTCACAAATCTCCAACACTGATTGTATATGTTGATAAAACAAGGATCCATCTAGTTACAAATTGTCAGCATTGATTGTATATGTTTTCAATAGAAGATTCCACTTATTCACAAATTATTGCCAGCATTGTTTGTATATGTTCACAAATCAGAAATCAATATATTCATAAAAGTCAGCAAAAAAAATTATATATTGGAATACATTCATTTACTTGAGACTTTTATGGATTCTATATGTTAGAACAAAGAGCGGCATTAATATTGGCTATTTACAAATAGCCATCTTGAACAGTTATTAAGTTATAAAGGGAAACACTCCTTTCACAAAAGGCCAGCATGTGGATTGTGTATTCATAGAAGACAAAGGTCTAGTTTTTAGTTAAGTGCCACGTTTGTGAAGGTACAATTATTAGCATTCGAATGACAGGTTCTTTGAACCAATCACAATGCATAGCCCTGTTTTTTGTTGGCCTTCACATACATTTTTAATAATGTTTGGATTTTCTCTTTCCATGTATTCAATAGTCTGACCTCCTCTTTGCAAATTCAAGCATCACTGATGATCCTTTTTTTCTTCAAATATGCATTTTATGTACTGACATTATAAGCATAGATCAAATAAATTAGATTGAATTTTCAAATGTTACAGCTGCTAGTCTGAAAATCCCAAGATAATAATACATTGCAGTGCCCTTACATTAATATTGTATGTATTTCACAGTTTTCTAATATATTCCTTTAATGAACCACTACTGTGTCAAGATCATCAATAAATAATGGACTTGACAGCTTCACTAAATTTTTGAACTACATTTCACAGACAGATTTTTTTTACAGGCAAAAACAAAGACTTCATTTAGACGAAGTCAAAGCATTGTCCTTCATCTGGTAAGTGAACCTTTTTTTTAATTTTTATTTTCTTTTTTTTTTTTTTCTTTTTTTTTCTATTTTTTATTGTTTTGTTTTTGTTTTTGTTTTTCTTACTTTTGTTTTGTTTTTTTCTTTTTGGTTTTGTTTATGTTCATTCTTTTTTATATTCTTAGACTTTTTTGTATTGTTTTGATTAGTCCGGTTTTTTTTTTTTTTTTTGGGGGGGGGGGGTTTTTTGTTATGTTTTGGCTATTTTTGTCACATTTTTGTTTTGGTTCTTTTTTTTTATTTGATGTTTATTATATTTTTCTATTTTTTGTTTTGTTTTTGTTTTGTGGTGTTTTGATATTTCTTATATTTTTTGTTTGTTGTTGTATTGCTTTGTTGTTTTTTTTTCTCTTTTTTTATGGGGGGGGGGGGCTTGTTGTTTTGCTTTGGCTTTTGTATTCTTTTGTTTTTGTTTTTCCTTTTTTGTCTTTGGTTTTTTTATGTGCACAGATATGATAGCTTGATATGTTTTGTTTTGTTTTTTTTTTCTTTTACTGTTTTGTTTTTGTACTTTGTTTTTTCTGTTGGTTTTGTTTTTGTTTTTGTTTTGTTCTTGTTTTGTTTTATTTTGTTTTGTTTTGTTTTGTTTTGTTTTATTTTATTTTGTTTTGCTTTGTTTTGTTCTGTTTTGTTTTTTTGTTTTGTTTTGTTTTTTATTTTTGTTTTGTTTTGTTTTTAGGTTGTTTTTTTTTTTGGGGGGGGGGGGGGGTTCACTTACACAGAGTAGGAAATGATAAGTCTATAACAAAAACATGTTACAAGACTGACAAGACTTTCTAGACACATTTCATATTTAATCTTTAATACATGCATAATTATAAGAGGAGAAACTTAAGTTCACATGTATTTCTTCAATAAAAACACCAATGATTCAATTAAATTAATACATTTTATTCTATCTTATATGGATAATACCTTCTTCACTTTCATTCAATCAGTATCAAAGAATAACTAAACACTATCATATTTAATTTGCAAGGCCTAATTTTATTCTGCCTTTCTTCTCTCTTCCTCTTTTTTGTCTGTTTTTCTTTGAGATATTTTTTTTATTTCCATTTTTTTTTCTTTTTCCCTTTTTTCTTGTACTTTTTTCTTTGTTTGTTTGTTTTTTTTCTTTTTTTTTTCTTGTTTTTTTTTTTTTTTATTATTTTTTGTTTTGTTTTTCTTTTTCTTTTTTTCTTTTTTGTTTTCTTTTTTCTTCATTATGTTTTCTCTATCATTTCACACACACACAATAATACATTTAATATACTAAACCTGTCTCTCTAATATTCCATTTACTTAAAACACACACACACAAACACATTCAAACTTTTAACTATATACTTACACGCAATATAATTCACACTCACAAACACACAACACATCCAAACTTTTCACTGTATAATTACACGCAATATGCTTCACACTCACAAACATACACACAACACATCCAAACTTTTAACTGTATAATTTTACTAAATATGCTTCACACTCACAAACATACACACAACACATCCAAACTTTTAACTGTATAATTTCACTTTATATACTTCACACTCACAAACATACACACAACACATCCAAACTTTTAACTGTATACTTACACTCAATATACTTCACACTCACAAACATTCACACAATGCATCCAAACTTTTAATTGTATAATTACACTTAATATACTTCACACTCACAAACATACACAGACAGCACATCCAAACTTTTAACTGTATAATTACACTGAATATGCTTCACACTCGCATACACACAACACATCCAAGCTTTTAACTGTATAATTACACTGAATATGCTTCACACTCGCATACACACAACACATCCAAGCTTTTAACTGTATAATTACACTTAATATGCTTCACACTCACAAACATACACACAACACTACACTCACAAACATACACACAACACATCCAAACTTTAAACTGTATAACTACCATTAATATGCTTCACACTCACAAACATACACACAGCACATCCAAACTTTTAAATGTTTAATTACACTTCATATGCTTCATACTCACAGACATACACACAGCACATCCAACATTTTAATTGTATAATTACACTTAATATACTTCACACTCACAAACATACACAGACAGCACATCCAACCTTTTAACTGTATAATTTCACTTAATATACTCCACACTCACAAACATACACACAACACATCCAAACTTTTCACTGTATAATTACACTAAATATGCTTCACACTCACAAACATACACAGACAGCACATCCAACATTTTAATTGTATAATTACACTTAATATACTTCACACTCACAAACATACACACAACACATCCAAACTTTTAACTGTATAATTACACTTAATATACTTCACACTCACAAACATACACACAAAACATCCACACTTTTAACTGTATAATTACACTTAATATACTTCACACTCACAAACATACACACAACACATCCAAACTTTTAACTGTATAATTACACTTAATATACTTCACACTCACAAACATACACACAAAACATCCACAATTTTAACTGTATAATTACACTATATATGCTTCACACTCACAAACATACACACAACATATCCAAACTTTTTACTGTAAAATTTCACTTAATCACGCTCACAAACATACACATAACACATCCAAACTTTTAACTGTTTAATTACACTTCATATACTTCACACTCACAAACATACACATAGCACATCCAACCTTTTAACTGTATACTCAATATACTTCACACACCCAGACATACACTCAAACACATCCAAACGTTTAACTGTATACTTGCATTCAATAAACTCCACACTCACAAACACACATTCAAACACACCCTAACTTACACTCAATATACTTCACACTAACAAACTTGGAAGAAGTGGTTGATTGTATATCTTCAGTGGCACAAATACATGTTTGAATGTCTTAAGTCGTGATATACAACTTTTATGGAAGTATAAATCAAAACTTGCTAACTTTATGGAAGTATAAAACAAAACTTGCTTAAGTATAAGAAAAACAATGATTTCAATTCATCATGAAGGAGTTTTCTTTAAACTTTCTTAAAAATGGCATAAAAGTGAAAAATTATTCCTTTTTTTTTTAAATATTCCATGTATTGTCAATTACTTAAAACTTAATTACTCAGATATGCCAAGTTCTGCCATAACAGAGTACTTAAGTTATTCAGATATGACATTTTGTGCCACTGAAAATGAAGGTTCAATTTATATAGTACAACTTAATGTAGCATCTATGAATCATCCTAAATTAATTTTATATTAAACTGTGTTTTCTGTAGTTATCCATTGTAGATATCTGCTACATTCCAGCCAGACTAGGTGATCAATTAGCTTGTCTTTTTATGTTGAAATAATATTAAATCCACACTGATAGCCAATTCCTCTGAAATACAAATAAAGAAAATTTGATATATACGTAACAAGATTGATACTATGATCAGATCAATACAATAACATTAGACTAGTGTTGTATAATCGGTAAAATTTCATAATCGATTATCGGTTTATAAGCGGTGAGGATTTTAATCGATTATTTCAATTTAATCAGAAATAATTCTTTCTTGTTTTTACAGAAAGGAATATGACAAGAAATGAATAAACTTCACTAAATCTTATGCTACTATACATTGCAAAATGTCCAGAAAGAACACCAACTACAGAATGATAAAATCCTGTCTAGTAAATGAAATATTTTGTCAAGATCACAGCAGTAATGGAGTCAAAACAAATATGTGATTGTAATAGTCGACAACTTTATACGGCAGATGAAGGGATGGGGGGGGGGGAGGAGGGTTCCCAAGAGTTAAGATTTTGCTCATTCAAGGAATCAAGCAATATCTTCGTGGAGTTCAGGCTAACAGTACTGTGAAATTCACTGACCTTGTCCTTCTTACAAAGCTCAGGAGTTCGTCGTAAAACTAAAAAGTTTTTTTTAGACAAGTAGATATTGACGTATCGCAGGCCCGCATCGCATCTGATGTTGAAGTTTTCTATAAGAGTACTTGTCATTACTATTAAATTCAATGAGAGTCCTAATTCCATCCATTGTATGCCTTAGAAAAGGTATCCTTTTCAAATTATTTACGCTACGCCCGGAACTTTAACTCGTAGAAATGATCGTTGATCTACTTTCGTTTTATTCGTACTTGTCATACGCGATTTCGACCGAAAAATATGTCATTCTTTTTCACGTTGAATATTTCCGATTATAATTGATTCTTAAAAACATAATCGATTAATCGAAATCGAAGGATATTAGCGATGATGTCGCTGATGTCGGCAATAATCGTTACAACACTACATTAGACCATCAAAATTAAACCAATAACAAACTAAAACTTCCCAAAATGAAAGGATCCCCCTCCCCCACATCCCAAAAACATAGGTAATCACAGATTACGAAGCTCACCTCGTGGCAGCAAAATTCAATTCAAACATATTTCTAAGTAAATGTATTTTGGCTTTTAAAGGCAAAATCATTCAAGCCGAAAAAGTAGGTCAAGGTCATTTTATGAAAGTTTGATCAAAGATACATCCAATATGCAAGTTTGGTATATGTAGCACTTATACTTTGCTCAATATTGGCTATTAAAGGCAAAATTACTCAAGCAGAAAAAGTAGGTCAAGGTCATTTTTTGAAAGTTTGATCAAAGATACATCCAATATGCAAGTTTGGTACATGTAGCACTTATACTTTGCTCAATATTGGCTTTTAAATGCAAAATCACTCAAGAGGAAAAATTAGGTCAAGGTCATTTTT
Organism: Pinctada imbricata; assembly: GCA_033119305.1. Lineage (NCBI taxonomy): Eukaryota > Metazoa > Mollusca > Bivalvia > Pterioida > Pteriidae > Pinctada > Pinctada imbricata. Next base: position 20,600,624 of record VSWD01000004.1, read on the forward strand.
TGAAAGTTTGATCAAAGATACATCCAATAAACAAGTTTGGTACATGTAGCACTTATACTTTGCTCAATATTGGCTTTTAAAAGCAAAATCACTTAAGTGGAAAAAGTAGGTCAGATGCTGCATCCGGTGCATGTGTCCATCTCGGCATTCCATGATGAATCACTTGTGCAAGTTTGATTACTGTAGAATCAGTACTTTGTCAGATACTGAGCTACCTCAAACTTCTTAACCAAGCCACTCTGAGCTACCCCAAACTTCTTAACCAAGTCATTCAAGCGGAAAATGTAGGTCAGATGCAGCATCTGATGCATGGGTTCACCTCAGCATCCAAAGATGAATTACTTGTGCAAGTTTGGTTACAGTAGCATCAGTACTTTGCCAAATACTGAGCTACCCCAAACTTCTTAACCAAGGCACTCTGAGCTACCCCAAACTTCTTAACCAAGTCAATCAAGCTGAAAATGTAGGTCAGATGCAGTATCCGATGGATGGGTTCACCTCAGCATCCAAATATGAATCACTTGTGCAAGTTTGGTTATTGTAGCATCAGTACTTTGCCAAACACTGAGCTACCCCAAACTTCTTAACCCGACACGGACACGGACACGGACGCGCGGGGGTATAGCATAAGCTCACTCAACTTCGTCGAGGTGAGCTAAAAATAGGGTAATCAAAGATTACATAGCTCGCCGAAGCAGGTTTTTGTCAAAAATCAAATAACTTCTACATAAATCAAAGCACTAAAGGTACTGAGTGCGAATAGCCAGAATAATATCACTTACAATGTATGACAAAATATTGTGTTTTCAAAGTTATATTTGTTCATGAACACCTTCGTAGGCCAGTTTATGGAAGTATAAAGACAGAACTAAAATGCAAATGCATAATGTTGTCGTAATGAATTGAAAGATGATGTCTGACAGTGAACATGAAAATTAAATAACATCACATTAAATCTACCCCTCCCCCTAAAAAATACAACAATCCAATATGACTATCAATTGATGATTCCATATACAAGGAAAGAAGACGAATCTTATTTTCTAATTTGATCCCCACTCTCTCTTTAACCTTTCATGTTCAATGTTAGGTGTGTGCTAAGAATTTGATGGAAAATTCACTTCTTTTTTAGTATATAAAAACATGATACATCCTAAACGGGAATGTTTTGATCTTTCATTTTTCATAATTCTTAATATCATATTTCATGATGGAAGTTCCTAATTTTTCCGTCGTATACACATTTTATTTTGTGAAGAGGGGCAAAATAAGCCTACTTGAAGTTAGTTTTACGTTTCAATGATTCAACTTAACATCTTTATCGATAGCACCGTTTCATTTATATATTGTCCACTAAAACAGATAATCACCTGGTAATGGAAAGGGGTTTCCAACACACTGTGTTCATCTAAGTACATACAGATGCAACTTTTCATTAGGTCATGCATTTACATAACACGACAGCTCGATTCATATAGATATAATTCATTGATTCAGACAGTGATCAGACTTTATACCGATCATGACGCTGACGCAGTCCCAAGGTACATGTAAACAGAGTAACATCGTTTATACATATTCAGTAGACGGGGCTCCCATGAGTGAAGAAATCAGGCAATCACTATGTGCTATTCGCACAAAAAGCATTGTCATAAAGAGTCTATGCATCTAATATCAGTCTTATTCCATAGAGAGCTAAAGATACAGCCAAAGTATGAGTAATTTTTAACCAGACTTGTCAGAATGACAACATAGCTCGCCGGTGGCAACCATATGTAAATTGCAACAACAACAATAAATAACTCCTCTGATTAACAAGTTAAAGTTTTTGAAAAGTAGGTAAAATTTCAAGTTCAAGGTCACTAGGTCAAAATTTATGGTACGGCATGAAAGGTCTTATCACAAGGAATGCACATGTGAAATATCAAAGCCCTATCACTTACCATTCAAAAAATATGGCCCAAGTTAAAGTTTTTGAAAAGTAGGTAAAATTTCAAGGTCAAGGTCACTAGGTCAAAATTTATGGTACGGCATGAAAGGTCTTATCACAAGGAATGCACATGTGAAATATCAAAGCCCTATCACTTACCAATCAAAAAATATGGCCAAGGTTAAAGTTTTTCAAAAGTAGGTCAATCATCTCCAAGGTCAAGGTCACAAGGTCAAAATTTTGGGATCCATGGAAAGGTCTTGTCACAAGGAATACACATGTGAAATATCAAAGCCCTATCACTTACCATTCAAAAAATATGGCCAAGGTTAAAGTTTTTCAAAAGTAGGTCAATCTCCAAGGTCAAGGTCACAAGGTCAAAAATTTTGGTATCCATGGAAAGGTCTTGTCACAAGGAATACACATGTGAAATATCAAAGCCCTATCACTTACCATTCAAAAAATATGGCCAAGGTTAAAGTTTTTCAAAAGTAGGTCAATCTCCAAGGTCAAGGTCACAAGGTCAAAAATTTTGGTATCCATGGAAAGGTCTTGTCACAAGGAATACACATGTGAAATATCAAAGCCCTATCACTTACCATTCAAAAAATATGGCCAAGGTTAAAGTTTTTCAAAAGTACGTCAATCTCCAATGTCAAGGTCACAAGGTCAAAAATTTTGGTATCCATGGAAAGGTCTTGTCACAAGGAATGCACATGTGAAATATGAAAGCCCAATGTGTATTGGTTTAAAAGTTATAAGCAAGGTTAAAGTTTTTGTGCACGCGCACGCAGACGCCAACGCCAACACCAACACCAACGCCAACGCCAACGCCGACACCGGGGGTATGACAATAGCTCTCCGGACATTCGTCCCGGCGAGCTAAAAAGTAGGTTCATGGTTAAGGTCAAAGTCACAACAATAATGGTCATCAATGGTCATGGTCTCAAATGAAAGGTATTGGTAATAACATATACATCTATATGCATGAGATAACCAGACTTGTCAGAATGACAACATAGCTCGTCGGTGGCAACCATATGTAAATTGCAACAACAACAATAAATAACTCCTCTGATTAAAAAGTCCCAGTGCCAATAAAGTTTACTTAAATCAGTAAACTTATTCCATAAATTAGCCCTGTAATCAAATTATTATTACTAAGGCTTTGTATATAAATTCATGCTTCAATGAGCATGAATATGTCAAGTTATCTATACACCCGTACGCATATTCAATTCAAAAATATGAAAGCCCCTCCCTATTCGGGGGTAAAGAAGCTATGGCCCAAGTTAAAGTTTTTGAAAAGTAGGTAAAATTTCAAGGTCAAGGTCACTAGGTCAAAATTTATGGTACGGCATGAAAGGTCTTATCACAAGGAATGCACATGTGAAATATCAAAGCCCTATCACTTACCATTCAAAAAATATGGCCCAAGTTAAAGTTTTTGAAAAGTAGGTAAAATTTCAAGGTCAAGGTCACTAGGTCAAAATTTATGGTACGGCATGAAAGGTCTTATCACAAGGAATGCACATGTGAAATATCAAAGCCCTATCACTTACCATTCAAAAAATATGGCCAAGGTTAAAGTTTTTCAAAAGTAGGTCAATCATCTCCAAGGTCAAGGTCACAAGGTCAAAAATTTTGGTATCCATGGAAACGTCTTGTCACAAGGAATACACATGTGAAATATCAAAGCCCTATCACTTACCATTCAAAAAATATGGCCAAGGTTAAAGTTTTTCAAAAGTAGGTCAATCTCCAAGGTCAAGGTCTCAAGGTCAAAAATTTTGGTATCCATGGAAAGGTCTTGTCACAAGGAATGCACATGTGAAATATGAAAACCCAATCTGTATTGGTTTAAAAGTTATAAGCAAGGTTAAAGTTTTTGTGCACGCGCACGCCGACGCAGACGCCAACGCAGACGCCGACACCGGGGGTATGACAATAGCTCTCCGGACATTCGTCCCGGCGAGCTAAAAAATTCCTTTCCCTTATAGTTAAAGAGATGAAGACAAAAGTAATTTCTTGAAAAGTAGGTCTAAGTCCAAGGTCAAGGTCATTAGGTTAAAGGACATGGTCTCGAATAAGAGGTCTCGTCACATAGTACCTATATGTGAAACATAAAAGCTATACCCTTTATAGTAGAAGAGGTATAGCTCAGGTTAAAGTTTTTGAAATATAGGTCAAAGTTCAAGGTCAAGAGGTCAAAGGTCATGGTCTCAAATGATAGGTCCTGTCACATGGTATCAACATGTGAAATATAACCGCCCTACCCCTTATAGGTCAAGAAATATAGCACAGGTTAAAGTTTTTGAATAGTAGATCAAAGTCCAAGGTCAAGGTCACTGGGTCAAAGGTCATGGTCTCAAAAGAAAGGTCTCATCACAAGGTATATATATATATGAAATATCAAAGCTCTATCCCTTTATATTTCAAGAGATACACTGCCATCCATAAATTAGTATACACCATTTCTATTCATGTTGCTGTTACAAAATGAACAATTTCGAATCTATCGCTGTATAAATCTGAAATTGAACCTTGTAGAAATCATTAGTAACAAACCTGATCCAAATATTTGCTTATTTTGAAATTTTACTTTTTTTATATAAAAATGACAATTTTTGAAAAAAAATGTGCTGATGAAAAAAGTATCTTTTTACATTTTTGTTATCACAATTCATAATTGTATGAAGCCAATAATTATGATTCTTTCAAGTTGAGAATTCAAAAAATTAGGATAAATTTATAAAGATTTTAGAATGATTTCCTTGTTTGTACAGTTATTTATGGATGGCAGTGTATGGCCCAGGTTAAAGTTTTGTCTACAGACACCGACATTGACAACGAAGCCGAGGGTATGGCATTAGCTCTCTGGACTTTTTTGTCCCGGCGAGCTAAAAACTCAGAAGGGAAAACCCTTTCATCTCCGCAATCTGTTTGTGATGTGTCATCACTGGAGGTCAAGAAGGTGTAGGTGTTCAGGTATTGAAATACTATTTTCCATGCAAGTAACGATTTACCTTGACCTTTGACCTTCTAACATCAAAAGCAATAGAGCTGTGTAAATAAATCCTTTTAAAGATTGTGCATCTATTGTACAAGTTCACAGCAAAAAACATAGAGGTATTAATTGACTACATGCTGGCACATGTTTTTGACAATTAAATTGACTATTCGTACGCTTATATTATTCAAGTTTGTAAACTTTTCTTCATAGATCTCCTTTCTTTTTACCATATAAATACATTGTGTTAAATCAACAGGGGTCATCCTTGACTCAAGGGAGTAAGTGTATGAAGTTTCATTGCTCTAGCACTTATCATATTTGACTTATAGTTAAGATTATACAATACTAATGGCTGCATCTGTGACCCGGACATGTGACCTTGATCTCTGACCTTGAAAATCGATTAGAATTTATCTTTATTAACAGCAAAAATATCCTGTGTGAAGAAAATCCAAATAAATCTTTAATTTCATGACCATCCAAAGATGATATCAGTATTGCAAGCTGTGACCGTGACCTTAAAATTATAGTAATCCCTTAAGTTTTGGGATTTCACCTAATCAGATGATGAAATAAAAGTAGAGTGAAAAATAATCTATTTCAAATTCCCTGATTGGCCTTGACCTTTAACACTGGAACATTACAAATCAATTGACATAATTACTAAATCATTGTCAGTGATTTCGTTTCATCCAAACTAGAATATCTACAAGAACTTTCTATTTGAAATCTGTTGTAACCTTGACAATGACCTCTGACCTTGAACTTAAATTCAATAGAAACCCCACTAAGCATTGAATTAGCAGATTAATTTAGGTTAGAACACCATAGCATCAGGGATGTATAAACATAACAGGTAACCTACTCTACTTTTGATGTCACCTGTGGATCTCTTAACTGATATAAAGGGAGTAATCTGATATCTATGTGTGAAATAAATAAAATATTCATAATCATACCTGTTCAGTATTTCTCTGATGACATCAGATAATGTTGCTGTTATTACTTTCAGTTTCTTCACATCTTTTCTTGTTTTTTCAGTGCAACTTCATGTTGCTATTCTATTCAGTTCTTTCAAATCTTCTCATCGTTGTTATTTCATCTTTGTTTTCTATTTTGTTCAATTACGTCTTCCTGTTGTTGATAATTTATTGATCCTTGCACTTGTTATATTATTAAGCTTCAATACGACTTTCTTTTCTCATTATTGCATCTTGCTGTTATTTCATTCAGTTTTGTTACATCTTTCTCTCTATAAGGCAGTCTTGTTTATATCTTCCCATACTGTCCTTATTCACGAGATTTCTTAGTACCAGTCTTGCTATGAGTGCCTGAAAAAACGAATACATTTATAGTATTAAAGACATACACGGGTGATACTTTGCTGTCACCTCCTACACTGAAGAGTTTTCAAATGCAGGGATATAAAAATAAATTACTCCTCACGAATGATATCCTCGACACATGTCAGCTTGTGGACAATACATAGCTTAGACTATACAATATCTGTTCAATTTTCTTCTCAAAAAAAAATGATTTACAAGGTGTGTGGATAAAGTCACCCTATACTTGCCTATTACCAGTAACTGTAAATACAGAACGCGCTGCAATATAATACTTTTAAAAGTATTTATTGGGTACTGTTTGTACAAATTTTACAAGAAAAGTTAATTTCCCTTAAACATGTTCAGTGAAATTGACGATCAAGGACAATGAGCAGCAGATTTTTTTTCTGAAGTTGCAATAAAAACGTCTCGGCGGCGGCAAATTATAGCTTGCAGCAGTGTTTGAAAAACAACGATTTAATTTTACCTGGCTTAATGTTAACAAACAGACAATGGACAGACAACAGACAGACAATGGACAGACAACAGACAGATGGACACTGGACAGCAGGGTAAGACATTAGCCTTTGCTTCAGGTGGACTTAAAATTATACTCAAAATTAGCAATATCTAATATTTGAAGAATATACCTGTAAGTTTTGGGGTAAAGTGTCCCAAGATATCCTTTGACTTTTTGCTCGTCCCTTTCTATCTTCGAGACTTTGTAGCTGATGGAGCATAAGGTATAAGAGTATACTGTAACAGGAAAGAGACATGCAATTACTGTACATAATCACTGCTTCTGAATTAAATCCTAATTTGTAAACCTAATCAACAAGAGGCCCAAGGGGGCCACATCGCTCACCTGAGGAGACTGTATGTATGTTTTCAATCAAAGTCAAGACCTGAAGGAAATCGCTTTTAGTGAAGCTTTGAGAAGGACAAGGTGTACAAGTTACTTCCTGTAAAGTTTGGTGACATTCTGTGCAGTAGTTTAAGAGGATAAGTCAAAAATGTGTCATTCAAATAGAGCCTACAGAGGACATCTTGGATTTCCAATCGGCTTGAAAAACAGAAACTTAGTAGAGGACAATGAGTACTTGCGTCCTGTGAAGTTTCATGAAATTCTGTGCAGCGGTTTCAGAGGAGAAGTCGAAAATTTGTCAGCCAATCAGAGCCTGTGGCGGCCATCTTGGATTTCTGATCAGCTCCAAAAAACACAAACTTGGTAGAGAGCAATCAGTACTTGCTTCCTGTGAAGGTTTGTGAAATTCTATGCAGCCGTTTGAGAGGAGAAGTCGAAAATGTGTCAGCCAATCAGAGCCTGTGGCGGCCATCTTGGATTTCCGATTGGCTCGAGAAACACAAACTTGGTAGAGGGCATTGAGTACTTGCTTCCTGTGAAGTTTCGTGAAATTATGTGTAGTGGTTATAGAAGAGAAGTCGAAAATGTGTCAGCCAATCAGAGCCTGTGGCAGCCATCTTGGATTTCCGATTGGCTCGAAAAACACGAACTTGGTAGAGGGCATTGAGTACTTGCTTCCCGTGAAGTTTCATGAAATTCTGTGCAGCGGTTTAAGAGGAGAAGTCAAGATGTGTCAGCCAATTAGAGCTTGTGGCGGCCATCTTGGATTTCCAATCGGCTCCAAAAACACAAACTTGGTAGAGGGCATTGAGTACTTGCTTCCTGTGAAGTTTCATGAAATTCTGTGCATCGGTTTCAGAGGATTAGTCAAAAATGTGTCAGCCTATCAGAGCCTGTGGCGGCCATCTTGGATTTCCGATCGGCTCGAAAAACACAAACTTGGTAGAGGGCATTGAGTACTTGATTCCTGTGAAGTTTAATGAAATTCTGTGATGCAGTTTCAGAAGAGAAGTCGAAAATGTGTCAGCCAATCAGAGCTTGTGGCGGCCATCTTGGATTTCCGATCGGCTTGAAAAACAGATACTTGATAGAGGGCATTGAGTACTTGCTTCCTGTGAAGTTTCGTGAAATTCTGTGCAGCGGTTGCAGAAAGATATCGAAAATGTTAAAAGTTTACATCAGACGGACGGACGATGGACGGACGACGCGCTATAACAATAGCTCACTTGAGCTTCGCTCAGTTGAGCTAAAAACAACAATACTTGTAGGGGACCATGATTACTTCATTCCTACCAAGTTTAACGAAAATCTGTTCAGCGGCTCTGGAGAAGAAGTTGAATATGTATGAAAATCATCCCCCCCTTCTTCTTGAGTAATCTAAGTAATCCGAGAAAAGCTAATGCAAAATAACAGCCCCCCTCCCCCTCCTTTCACTGGATTATTGATAACATTGATCTGTTCTTACATTAATATTTTGAGCTGCTCTCAATATTGTAATTTCAAAGTTGTATATCTAAGTCTTCACAAGATAAATTTGAAAATACTTATTCATCTTTTTAAAATTATTTAGTTTCCTTTTCCATACTTATTTAATATATAACATTCAAATGAATCGATAATCAAAAAATTTAAACCTCAAAAACATATATCAATATTGAGAAAGATAACTCTTGCATACATGAACACGAAACTAAAGTTACCAGGGTACCAGAACTTGAACCCACAAGCCTTGGGTCCATGTTCACAGTAAACATATCTATTCATGATTGAAAAAATACTCATAAAAATCTGTTCAGCAGTTCTGGAGAAGAAGTTGAATATGTATGAAAATCACCCCCCCCCCCTTTCCTTTTCACATAAGAAAATAATTCATAAAAAATCAAAAAATTAAAATTTCAGTATAAAATACATATCAAAGCATTTAGTAACTTAAATGTGATAAATGTACAGTAAATGAATGTGTAAAATCATACACATATTGAGTTATTTAAAGAAATAGTGCAAAAATGTGCATTTCTGACAAAGTCCGAAAAGACGACAAAAATGCGTCAAAAATTTGACTTCCGAGTGGAACCAAAAATAACAACACTTCTTGAAACATCTCTCTAGATCATCCTGATGCTTTCGGTTTGTCGATACCTGCTTCCATTCTGAAGAAGAAGTTTGTCATTGGAGGGTACCCCCTGTAACCTACTTTTGCCTCTGGTGGCGCCACCTTTTGATGGATCCGGACGAAAAATAACAACACTTGTAGGGGACCATGAGTACTTCATTCCTACCAAGTTTCATGAAAATCTGTTCAGTGGTTCTGGAGAAGAAGTTGAATATGTATGAAAATCACCCCCCCCCCCCCCTTCCTTTTCACATAAGAATATAATTCATAAAAAATAGCAATCCAAGGAATGCTTGTGTCGCCTGCGAAGCGGTTTGATTATTATTCTAGAAAGTGGATCAAAATTATTCAGAAAAGAGTGTCAGTCATCTAAGTCAAGGTCACTACGTAAAAATTGGTAACAAAAAGGTCTCATCATAAGAAATATTAAAGACCTATCACCTACCAATTAAAAGATATATACAACCTTAGAAAAGAAGGTCAAATAGCTAGGTCATGGTCAAAAGGTAAAAAATCATGGTATGTGTAGAATGGCATTGTTACAAGGAAAATACATGTGAAATATCAAAGTCCTATCACCTACCAATGAAAAGATATAGCCAATATTACTTTTCTTGAAAAGTAGGTCAAATATCTAGATCGAAGGTCAAAAGGTCAAATTTTATGGTCTGTATAGAAAGGTCTTGTCACAAGGAATACACATGTGAAATATCAAAGCCCTATCACTTACCAATAAAAAGATGTATCTATTCTTATCCTTTTTTCAAAAGTAGGTCAAATATCTAGGTCAAGGTCACAAGGTCAAAAATTATGGTATGTGTTGAAAGGTCTTGCCACAAGGATAGCACATGTGAAATATCAAAGCCCTATCACCTACCAATCAAGAGATATATCCATTCTTAATTTTTTTGAAAAGTAGGTCAAATATGTAGGTCAAGGTCACTAGGTCAAAAATTATGGTATGTGTAGGAAGGTCTTGTCACAAGGAATACACATGTGAAATATCAAAGCCCTATCACTTACCAATCAAAAGTTATGGGCTGTGACACCCAAAGTGTGACAGACAGACAGACTGACAGACGGACGGACGGACAGACGGACAGACGGACAACGGACAAAGTGATCCCTAAGTGTCGCTATGCTTCGCAGGCGACACAAAAATCAAAAAATTTAAATTTTAGAATAAAATACTTATCAAAGCATTTAGTAACTTATATATGATAAATATGCAGTAAATGAATGTGTAAATTCATATACTTATTGAGTTATTTAAAGAAATAGTGCAAAAATGTGCATTTCTGACAAAGTCCGAAAAGACGTCAAAAACGCGTCAAAAAGTTGACTTCCGAGTGGTACCAAAAATAACAACACTTCTTAAGACATCTCTCTAGATCATCCTGATGCTTTCGGTTTGTCGATACGTCCTTCCGTTCTGAAGAAGAAGTTTGTCAAAGGAGGGTACCCCCTGTGACCTACTTTTGCCTGTGGTGGCGCCACCTGTTGATGGATCCGGACGAAAAACAACAACACTTGTAGGGGACCATGAGTACTTCATTCCTACCAAGTTTCATGAAAATCTGTTCAGTGGTTCTGGAGAAGAAGTCGAAAATGTTGAAAAGTTTACGACGGACGGACGACGGACGGACGACGGACGACAGATGACGGACGCCGGAAGGTGCGCTATGACAATAGCTCACTTGAGCTTTGCTCAGGTGAGCTAAAAAGACAAAAGGAGTCAAAACAGCTTTGTAGCCAATAAATACCGTGACAAATTGTTAATTTAAACATTGATATATTGCAAAAACTCCATCACAAATAAAATAGTTCTATTTCATTTGAGGATTACTGTACACGTGGTTTTTTTTTCGGGGGAAAATTTCGCGATTGTAACATCAAGACTTTTCACGTGGGGGAAATATTCACGATAAAAAGACCTTTCTCACTGTAAGGAAGCCATGGGAGATATTTTCGTGTTGGGGGAAATTTTCGCATGGAAGAAATTTTGGCCACATCCCTCTATTTGCGGATAATGCAAAAATTACCCCCACGCAAAAGATTTCCACGTTTACAGTATTTGATTCAAATAGCGAGTCAAATGAAGTGTTTACAAGGAATTTAAGTAGGTCCCTTCTGTGACCTTGACCTTTGACCAATGACCTTGATGAACGATTGGATTCTTCCAGTGATCTTAACCATTAAGTATACCAAGTATAATGAATTTCTGTTGATAGGATTTTGGTCAAGTTAAATCTGTGACCTTCGTCTTTAACCTATGACCTTGAAAATTAATAGAGTTGCTACTTGCAGCATATGTGTCCAGTTAGAATGATTACAATAATTGTGACCAAGTCCATACTGTGACCTTGACCTTTGAGCTGTAGCACTGAGGATCAGTAGTCATAGTTAAATAAATTTCAGCTGCAAAATATGCCCTAAATATTCAATACAACCAAAAGGCTTCTTTACATCACAACCAATAAATATACCAAATGTAAAGAAACTTTGTTGAAACATGTGAGTTCTAGCATTCAAGGATTTTCTTTTGGTCCCTGACCTTGACCTCTAACCTTGAAAATCAGTAGGATAGGTCATGAGTAATAAGCATTTAAATTTGAACAAGTCCTTATGAAAAATGTTCCCTCTATGTTGAAATATTATCTATCAGCTACCACTGCAACTATATTGCAAGATGATAAATTATGCTAGCATTAATTAAATGTTAGAATTGAAGTAAAAAGAGTTCTTACCGAGAATCATGAAAGGGGCGTGCCTTATCCTTGACATTGTGACTTGGTCAAGGTTAATGTCTGACAGCATCTCATTCCAATAAAGGGACCTGTAACATAAATACAATGAAATCTTTAAGAATAATCTTCAAAGTTTCATGCACTTTAAATAGACAATCTTCACATTAACACAGTAGAGTTGAATTTTAAACACTCTACAACCCGACATCACAATATTTGATGTTATTTCTTACTGTGATGTCATAATGAAAAATAACGTCAAAAGTTGTGATGTCGGGTCTTGGAGTGTCTAAAATGCAAGTCTAGCGGTAATATGAAAATGGTCTATCACCTAGCTTCTAGTATAACTCCAGATGTTTAATAAGTCGAGCATGATATCTGGAATAACCTTGTAAAATTCAAGTTCAAAACACTCACATAGTCTAAAAACTTAAATCTTACCGAGACAGCTGACAGGAAGTTCTCCGACCCTCATATTTTATGCTCCATGCTTGCTGATCATCGATCAGTACATAACCCCAAATACTGGAATACTGCATACAGCTTTGCTGTCTTATTTTTCCATGGCAGTGATGGAATCAAGGTGTGGCAGTGTTGGAATCAAGGCGTGTCAGTGATGGAATCAAGGCGTGGCAGACAATGGCAACAGGACATACTGTTCTGTAAATGAAAGTTAATTTTTAACCTAATACTCCAGACATTTAAAAATATCCCATAACAATTATAACAATTGCACTTAAAATTCCACTTAATCAACACATTATCACAATTATTTGAAGCTCTGCCTGGACAGTCACTGCAGCAGCTTATCTAATAGGGTATCGGTAAAATTTCAACTCAAAGGTCAAGTCTCAAGGTCATGAATTAAAGCTATCAAATGAAGTCTTTTCCCATGAAAGAACATATTAATAATAATGACTAACTTAAACCTACAGTTAGTTTAAAATTTATTTAAGTGCAAGGATAGAATTTTTTTCTTTATTTTACAAAACACCACAGACACATAAACAATATGCAAACAAGGACATTTTTTGTATATAAACACAGAACATAGATGAGTATATGTCGGCCGACCCATGCTCCTATAGTGAGGCTCAAACCAGCTACCTTTCGATCACTGGCCTGACGCCCTATCCACATTGAGTAGACCATGGGGATATAATTTTTTGTAGGTTGAGACTGGGCATATTTTTCGTGGCATCATAGTTAATGTTCACACAAAAGTATAACTTTTCATATAGCCATGCAAACTTGGTTTGTGAAATTTACGGACAAACCTCCTGTATCTATTATAATAATATTGTTGGTAATATATAAGATGATCCCTTCTTCTCTTCCCAGTCCTAATGTCAAAGATAATGCTTAATTAAACAAAATGTTTTTCATAAAAAAACAGATGTCTCCCCCCCTCCCTCTAAGTTACTTTGAGCTTAGGCCAAAATGCAAAATGATGTGAAACCTTTGAGTCATGGGCAACATCATACTAAAACATGAAAGTGATTCATTACATTGTTTGAGGTAAAGGCCAAACATGATTGGCATATACAATTTCATTATAAGCATATTTAAAGAAATTGACTTTGGTCACATGACCTTGGATATAGGTGATCTGAAACCTACACTCACTGACGAGGGTTAAGTACCCGAAACATGCACGTCTGGTCCATGCAGCAAACTTATCTGCTTTTAAATGATGCTATTGAATTTGAAGACGTTTAACATTGTATGGATCATGAGCAACAAAAAACTGAATTAGTGATTGGATACACGGTTCAAAATATAAAGCCTAAACATTATTAGAATAGACCATTTCAACCTGGACATGCTTAGCATATACAATTTCATTACCAAAGTAAGAAGCTACCTTAACCATGTGACGTTGGGACAATGTGATAAGAAACATTTAGTCCTTAGAAACAACATACTAAAATATGAAAACAATTGTAAGAAGGGTTCAGGAGATATAGCCCAGACAATATTAGTATGTACAATTTCATTAAAAAGAACTAAATGACCTTGACCTTGGGCACATGACCTTGGGTCAAGGTGATAAGAAACCCTCCAATCCTGAGCAACAGCATACTATAGTATAAGAGTGATCCAGTATACGATTCCACAGATATAGCACAGACTCAATAGCATTTACAATTTCATTAAAAAATGTAATACTTGACCTTAGTCATATGACTTTGATCAAGAAGGTGTGAAACCTTTGGGTCATCAGCACCATCATACTAAAATATGACGTGATCCGATCACGGTTCAAAAAATTAAGCCTGGACATAATACATGTAACAAATACAATTTCATTTAAAGTATACTAATTGACCTTGACTTTGGTCACATGACCTTGAGTCAACGTGATGTAAAACCTTTACGTGATAAGCAACAACATACTAAAATATGAAAGTGATCCGGCAAATGGTTCAAGAGATATAGCCCGGACAAGAATGTATGCACAATATCATTAAAAATGCACTAAGTGACCTTGACCTTGGTCACATGACCTTGGGTCATGGTGATGTGAAACCTTTGGGTCATAAGCAACAACATACTAAAATATGAAAGTCTTCCGGCAAACGGTTCAAGGGATATAGCACGGACTGGAATGTATGTACAGTTTCATTAAAAATGCACTAAGTGACCTTGACCTTGGTCACATGACCTTGGGTCAAGGTGATGTGAAACCTACGGGTCTTAAGCAACAACATACTTAGATATGAAAGTGATCCAGCAAATGGTTCAAGAGGTATAGCTTGTACAGGAATGTATGCATAATTTCATTAAAAATGCACTAAGTGACCTTGACCTTGGGTCAAGGTGATGTGAAACCTACAGGTCATAAGCAACAACATACTAAAATATGAAAGTGATCCGGCAAAGGGTTCAAGAGATATAGCCCAGACAGGAATGTATGCATAATTTCATTAAAAATGCACTAAGTGACCTTGACCTTGGTCACATGACCTTGGGTCAAGGTGATGTGAAACCTTCGGGTCATAAGCAACAACATACTAAAATATGAAAGTGATCCAACAAAAGATTCAAGAGATATAGCCCGGACAGGAATGTATGCATAATTTCATTAAAAATGCACTAAGTGACCTTGACCTTGGTCACATGACCTTGGGTCAAGGTGATGTGAAACCTTCGGGTCATAAGCAACAACATACTAAAATATGAAAGTGATCGGGCAAACGGTTCAGGAGATATAGCCCGGACACGATGTGTGACAGACGGACGACAAAGGCAAAACCAATATGTCTCCTCCCCGTTGGGGGGGAGACATAACAAGTACCTTATGAATAAAAGTTTACCTGTCAATGTGGGGATAAGTGCCTATTTAATAAGAAAAATATGGCTTGGTGCTCAGGTCCCTTTCAAACTCCGAGACTTAATGTTGTTGGAGCAGTCAACCAATTGGTACTACAGGTTGATAAAATGACGTCATACTGAAAATAACGAATGATAACATAGAAAATTCTATCATCTATAGGATGAAAATGTTCAATGATCAAGATATATTTGATAAGATATATAAGAAATTCATAGTTATACTGTACATCCCTCTTAGATCAGTTAAGTATTTAAACTCAGTTAAAATTTTTCTTCCATAAATCTGACCTTAAAATTCATCAAGTTCCTTTCTCCTGTGAATATCTTTATATCAGTGTGCATGATATAAGCTAGAAATTGAAAATTTAATCCTGACAACATGTGTATCACGTACACTGGTACAGACAGACAGACATCTAAGACACACAGGCAGTGTGTACATAGTACCATGAGAAAGTCCATCTTTTCAAAAACTCATAAAAGAAGTAAATATACTTACCAAGAACTATGAAAGGGCTCGTCCTATCCTCGCCATTTTGAGCTAATCAAGGAATGATTGTCAAATTCTCAGCCCTCCAATGATGGAACCTTAAAAAGAATGCAATACACCAAAATTAATACAAATCTAAAGAATTATAGCTGCAGTAGTTGATTTGTTCAGTAAGAAGTATTATGCACTTCATTTAGTATTCAGCAAAAGCAATCCATATAGCTTTTATCTTTGATATCAAAGTAGCCTAAACTATTTCATGTAATATAGTATTACAGATAAATATTTACATATGCCCATTCTTTTGTATATATTAGAATTTACACTGTTATTATAGGAGTATAGCCGTGGTGGCGTGATTTGAACTAAAATACTGCGATAACCTACAATGGATCCAGGAATTATGTTTCTCATAATGCACGTGCTAACACACCTTATGGAACCATTGTAGGTTATCACAGTATCAGGCAGTTGTTCTATAAATAAGTAAACTTACAGAGATCTTTGACACTGTGTGTCCCAGTTCTTGTAGTTTCTGCTCCATTCAGATTTTTTTCAGATCAACATTCAATATTCAGTCCTACAGTCTAAGTACCTTAAAATAGAAAACATAGGTAATCACAGATTACAAAGCTCACCTCGTGACAGCAAAATTCAATTCAAACATATTTCTTAGTACATGTATATTGGCTTTTAAAGGCAAAACCACTCAAGCAGAAAAAGTAGGTCAAGGTCATTTTATGAAAGTTTGATCAAAGATACATCCAATATGCAAGTTTGGTACATGTAGCAGTTATACTTTGCTCAATATTGGCTTTTAAAGGCAAAATCACTCAAGCGGAAAAAAGTAGGTAAAGATCATTTTATGAAAGATTGATCAAAAATACATCCAATATGCAAGTTTGGTACATGTATCACTTATACTTTGCGCAATATTGGCTTTTAAAGGCAAAATCACTTAAGCGGAAAAAGAAGGTCGAGGTCATTTTATGAAAGATTGATCAAAGATACATCCAATATGCAAGTTTGGTACATGTATCACTTATACTTTGCTCAATATTGGCTTTTAAAGGCAAAATCACTCAAGCGGAAAAAGTAGATCAAGGTCATTTTATGAAAGTTTGATCAAAGATACATCCAATATGCAAGTTTGGTACATGTATCACTTATACTTTGCTCAATATTGGCTTTAAAAGGCAAAATCACTCAAGCGGAAAAAGTAGGTCAAGGTCATTTTATGAAAGTTTTATCAAAGATACATCTAATATGCAAGTTTGGAACATCTAGCACTTATACTTTGCTCAATATTGGCTTTTAAAGGCAAAATCACTCAAGCAGAAAAAGTAGGTCAAGGTCATTTTATGAAATTTTGATCAAAGATACATCCAATATGCAAGTTTGGTACATGTAGCACTTATACTTTGCTCAATATTGGCTTTTAAAAGCGAAATCACTCAAGTGGAAAAAGTAGGTCAGATGCTGCATCCGATGCATGGGTCCATCTCGGCATCCAAAGATGAATCACTTGTGCAAGTTTGGTTACTGTAGCATTAGTACTTTGTTAGATACTGAGCTACCCCAAACTTCTTATCCAAATCACTCAAGCGTAAAATGCAGGTCAGATGCTGCATACGGTGCATGGGTTCACCTCAGCATCCAAAGATGAATCACTTATGCAAGTTTGGTTACTGTAGCATCAGTACTTTGTCAGATACTGAGCTACCCCAAACTTCTTAACCAAGTCACTCAAGCGGAAAATGTAGGTCAGATGCTGCATCCGATGCATGGGTTCACCTCAGCATCCAAAGATGAATCACTTGTGCAAGTTTGGTTACTGTAGCATCAGTACTTTGTCAGATACTGAGCTACCCCAAACTTCTTAACCAAGTCACTCAAGCGGAAAATGTAGGTCAGATGCTGCATTCCATGCATGGGTTCACCTCAGCATCCAAAGATGAATCACTTGTGCAAGTTTGGTTACTGTAGCATTAGTACTTTGTTAGATACTGAGCTACCCCAAACTTCTTATCCAAATCACTCAAGCGTAAAATGCAGGTCAGATGCTGCATCCGGTGCATGGGTTCACCTCAGCATCCAAAGATGAATCACTTATGCAAGTTTGGTTACTGTAGCATCAGTACTTTGTCAGATACAGAGCTACCCCAAACTTCTTAACCAAGTCACTCAAGCGGAAAATGTAGGTCAGATGCTGCATCCGATGCATGGGTTCACCTCAGCATCCAAAGATGAATCACTTGTGCAAGTTTGGTTACTGTAGCATCAGTACTTTGTCAGATACTGAGCTACCCCAAACTTCTTAACCAAGTCACTCAAGCGGAAAATGTAGGTCAGATGCTGCATTCCATGCATGGGTTCACCTCAGCATCCAAAGATGAATCACTTGTGCAAGTTTGGTTACTGTAGCATTAGTACTTTGTCAGATACTGAGCTACCCCAAACTTCTTAACCAAGTCACTCAAGCGGAAAATGTAGGTCAGATGCTGCATACGATGCATGGGTTCACCTCAGCATCCAAAGATGAATCACTTGTGCCAGTTTGGTTACTGTAGCATTAGTACTTTGTCAGATACTGAGCTACCCCAAACTTCTTAACCGGACGCGGACGCGGACGCGGACGCGGACGCGTGGGGTTATAGCATAAGCTCACTCAACTTCGTCGAGGTGAGCTAAAAACAGAACATAAGTTATAAATCCTAGAATGAAAATATTTAATACATGAAATACATGCATCAGTACATAGTATTGCAAATAAATTTGATACTTACCAAAAATCATTTCTTCATGCAAGCTTGATAAAGTGTTCAAATTCTTACAGCAAGTTTGTATTCATCCAATGTTGGGAAGCCTTTCTGACAAAAATAAAATACCTATAGATTAAAATCTACTTCATAACTTTAAAGACAAAATCTAATAATCACATGTTGATGAAACAGGTGATGGTCCTATTAAACAAAACTCGGTTGCTGCTGATGTACACTTTATTTCAAAATCTTGACACACAATAAACAAATGGTTTCATCTCAAATCATGTGATTCAAGTCACTCCAGATACTTTGGTATAAATTCAGTTTTGACTTTCATTAAATTTTTTTTTACATCAATTCAATTTCATTAATTGAATTCATTTATTTTAACCTTTATCACGTTGAAGGTACAGTAACTCATTAATATCTTACCTTTGTTTCATGAGACTTGTTATTCATTGATATCTGAGCCATATAATTCCAAAGTATTACCTTCAAAACAGAAAATATTTATCATGAAATTATCATTTTTACAGATTATATAAAATGTTCTAGTCCTATCAAAAGTTCTTAGGATGACAATAAATTAAATCTGAAAGATAGATCACACCAAATTTATCTTTCTAATCATCAAAATGTAAACTGTCATACAGGAAAATATTGCAAGTTTGAAGGTCAAAAAGGAAAAAAATTCGAGTTTGAAGGTCAGAGGAAAATGATGCTTGTTTCAAGGTCAGAAAGCAAATTGTGCTTGTTTTAAGGTCATTAAGGAGAATGCTGCTTGTTTCAAGGTCATACAAGAGCATTTTGCCATTCAAAAGGAATTTTGCAATCATAAAGAATACTATTGCTAGTTTCAAGGTCATAAAGGAAACTATTGCTTATTTCAAGGTCATAAAGGAAACTATTACTAGTTTCAAGGTCATAAATGAAACTATTTCTAGTTTCAAGGTCATAAAGGAAGCTATTGTTAGTTTCAAGGTCATCAAAAAACCTATTGCTTATTTCAAGGTCAAGGAAAGTATTGCTACTTTCAAGGTCATAAAGGAATATACTGCTTGTTTCAAGGTCGTAAAGGGACCTGTTGCTAGTATCAAGATCATAAAGGAAACTTAATCCAATGTTAGACATAAAGCACTTATCTTTACACTTGAATTCAATAAATTACACATACCATTTCAAGTGTTGTCCAAAATACATGCTCTCAAAAAATATTTATTTGGCTTGAATATATTTATCACTTTTAAAAGTACACATTAAATAAAAGTGAAACAGCATACCACATGAGCAGTGAATTCGAACATTGCCAGATTTTTTTAAAGTGAGCAGTATACTTCTTGAAAATATCTTTTCACTCTTTTGTTAAGTTTCCCTTCAGTCAAAGTAAAAAAAATCGATTCAAGTTAGAAAGAAATTTGTCATGTTACTTTTTCTGGTACTTGACAATACATGAAATACACTGCACATGATCTTCAACTCTAAAAGAAGTGAAAATTAGTCTCACCTTCTGAAGAAACAGTTGTTATTCTTTTTTCTGTCGTTATCACACATCGCAGTGTGAGGTAGAGTTGAAATATCTTCTTATTTATTTAAACAATATTAAGTCTTTCAAAGTTAAATCACTGATTTTATAAACAACAATATTGCAATGTACATATGATGTATGCATAAAAATAAATACTAAGTCTTATAATTTCAGTAAACTTGTTACAAATGATTAATTTCATCTAAACGGAACCTTAATTAAAACTAAGCATATATACCTTAATTAAAACTAAGCATATATACCTTAATTAAAACTAAGCACATATACCTTAATTAAAACTAAGCACATATACACACTCACACACCTACACACAGAGGATTAGGCCCTTTAACATTATCTGCACACCAAATTCAAGGCTCAGATCAACAGGGAATAATCAATAGATAAGTGATGAATCTTTAACAATCAAACGTCGTAAATCTATTGTTTTTTCCACTAGCTGGGCATCAAATAAGACATTTTAATAATGTGAAAGGGTCCAATGCCTTCTCACTCACTTTTGGTACGATAAATGTTGATATGCCAGGAGAATGAACATACTGCACATTTATCGACATTCGTTTGTGAAACAGTAAAGGTTTTTTTTTTTTTGGTCTATTTCTGATGATCTTGACATTTAAAACTTATCGATTAGAAATTTCAGTGAAGCTTTATGACATTCCCATATTCACATTATGTAAATTTCATTCTCTTTTGCTTGATACCCATTAAATTGTTACGTGTCAATATATCATACAAGGGCACTGCAACATTGTTTTTGAAAAGTGCATACAGAGCACTATTAAATAACATGTATATATATATTTCTATATGATATAAATTTCAATTTTGATTTCCTCTGTTTTTGTCTTGTGCATCACTGATGAGATATTATTTGATGAAATGTGCATATGGAGCACTGAATTCACATATTTCAAATATTGATAGTAATTAAATCACAAGGGTAACTGCATTGCTGCTGTTGGACTCTTAGTCCCTGTAAATATAGTTCATCTGGTTTTACAGCATTTCAAAACTTATTCTGGTTCTGTCACTACATATTTCATACATTAAACGTGAGCCTTGTTAAAATGCACATATAGTGCACAACAATTTCATAATAGAACACTGAGATATAGACCTCTATTGAGGTAAAGGTATAGAGGTATAGGTATGTTTCAATATTGACAATTTCTCAATATAAAGCTCTGGCCTTAGCTGGCTTTTCAGCACAATAATTTTAAAGATATATTAGAACTTCTCTCTTTATACAATCAATTTTTGGATTTCCTTTTGCTTTTTTTTCCCTTGGAATTACTGATGAGACATTTGGTGCACTGAAATTATTTTCATACGAAATATCTTAAGACAGACTAGGTTGGTATCACTCCCATTGGACTGCTAGTCCCTGAGAATATCATTGGACTAGTTTGACAGTGTTCGGTTTCTGTTACTGACTTGAAATGTATTCGTAAATTATCTGTCAAATTACATTCTATGTATCATAATACTAATCCTTAATGCATAGCTCTGTCCTTAAAGCTGGCTTTCTGGCTATACCTTTTAAAAGTCATATTCAGAATCTTGCTCATATATTGTTTGGGTTTCCTCTCCTTTTTTTTAAATTGGCATCACTAATGAAACATTGAGTAAATGGTTCTTTATTAATCACCATAGAACATATATTTATAAATCAGTAACGATAATTTCAGCCACTAGCTTGGTTGATATTGCTGCTGGTGGACTGTCTGTCCACAGAATATTTTTTGTCTAAGCTTCATAATATTGTCTAATTCTCTACATATATCTCCGTCAATCTATATATCTGCAGAATGTAGCAGAGATAAACAATGGACAATTTTTCTTTATATACAGCAAAAACGCTGTAACATATAGAACACATTCCAAGGATCTCATATTAATCAGACGAACCAAAAATCTTGTAAAACAAACAACACTTACATGATGGATCCAAATCTCACAAGTGTACAATTTATCTTTTTTTTCATCATTTTATAGCTCAATATATTGTTTATTACGACAAAAAAATAGTAGAACCAGTGTCATTCAAATTGTAACTAAAGTTTTATCACAATACTCATACTGAATTTAAGATGAACTCAAGGCAATTTTTTTTTTACTTTCAAATCATTAATATTTTCTTCAATTTTTAATGATCAGCAGCATCTGAGATTCTTGTCTACATAATCCGAAGGTGCACCTTTTCAAAATCAATATTTCCAAATATATATTCCACCCATCTTGAAGTATGTGTTCATATCATAAATGTCTCTTTATACATTTTATGAGAAAAATATTTTGAGACTTTTTTTCCTAGACTTTTAACATTACTTTCTGAAATTCTAGTCAAGACAACTGACGCTTAGTTCAAAATCAAATGTGACAAATGCTTGAGATTGATTTAGATTTTATTCACCCTTTCACTTCTTAAGATTGATTTTGTAGTGAGGTCCCAGATAATTTTAGTTCTGTTTCATTCTCTTCCCATTAAAATTAGTTAATACAGGTATAGGATGTTCCGGAAAAGAGCATTAAGATTTAATAAGGACCCAAGGTATGGAAGCTCTCCTAATCCAAGATTTCCATGAACTAAAGGATATAACTATTGGTAAAATCCTACATGAATCACTGACGTTCCTCAAGACAAAATGAATGACTGCATGAACAAAACTCCAAACTTTAGTTCTCTTCATGTAAGAGTGAATTCATAACAGCCAGTAAGGGACTGAGGAGAGAAGGGAAGGACTCTATCAAACACAAACTCAGCATGAGAGATGGGAACATAAGATGGCCGTATGAGAAGGAAAATTTTCTTTACAATCCAATTATCAACTAGTGATCTACTATACAAGATAGATATGATAGATATGCAGTTTAGAAAATAAAGTATGCGTCATAAAGAACCTCAAATCATATCAGTTCAGGTTATCATACAGACAAATTGCATTGAAATCAAATACTTAATGTTAAAATACAAGTTTGTATTAGTTAATCCATTAAATGCTTTTATTCAAGTCAAAAGGCTCAAAGGGGAGCAGTGCATTTTACTGATAAAACATGAAACTTAATCATTATACAATAAAGTTCAGTGTTTACTTTTCCCTGAAGTGATTAATCAGGAAACTGAAGTATTTTATACTAAAATAGTACACAAGTCTATGGATAAAGAATTATAAGCATCTTTAACTAAATCATGTTAATAAAAAAAATAAAATTTTCAAGGTGATAATTTCACCAATCAGGTCAAACCTCCATTCTGATTCAGATATAATATTTGAGGCCAAAAAGAAATCTGTGAGTGAGCAAAACATAGTTTCAAGTAGACTTCATGTTTGCGCCATCAGCCAATTGAATACTAGTGATGAAAGTAACAGTGTGTCCGTTAGTAATGCTTTTTGCGTCAAGCCTAACCGCGTTGGGCAAGCAGTGTTAGTCTACTTTATGATAGATTTGTCATTATGTGACATGTCAGTCCTGTAACACAGTAATCAACAGACCCATACTGACTATGCATGAACGGCTGACATGAAATCTACTTATCACAATGTCACAAAGAAGAAAAGTTTTTTGATGAAGGAGTATCAAGAAGGCTTTATATATCAAGCCATCAGAAAAACTGGCATGCATACATGGCTGAAATGAAATTCAAATGCTAGCAACGAAAGTCACAGTTGGTCTGTTAGTAATGCTTTTTGCGTCAAGCCTAACTGCGTTGGGCATACAGTGTTAAACTACTTTATGTTAGATTTGTCATTATGTCATGTCAGTCCTGTTATTCAGTCACTGCAAAGCCATGCATGCATGAGAGAGAGAGAAAACATTTTGGTTTCTGATAAGAAGTCTTTGACAACTGGGATATTGCATGTTTAGGTCAAACCTCTTTGCTGACTAGGATATACTGTAAAAACAGTATATTACATTTCTGATATAAGTTTCATACATGCACTTCAGGTTTCTTCAAAGAGTAGACATTACTATCAAACACAAACTCAGCTTGAGAGATGGGAACACAAGATGGCTGCATGAGAAGGAAAATTTTCTTTACAATCCAATTGTCAACATGTGGTCTACTATACAAGGTACATATGCAGTTTAGAAAATAAATTATATGTCATAATGAATATGTCATAATGAACCTCGAATTATACAAGTTCAGTTCAGGTTGTTGTACAGACAAATTGCATTGAAATCAAATAAGTGTTATCAAAATACAAGTTTGTATTAGTTGATCCATTAACTGTTTTTATTCAAATCAAAAGGCTCAAAGGGGAACAGGGCATTATACTGATAAAACATGAAACAATCATTATACAATAAAGTTCAGTGTTTACTTTTCCCTGAAGTGATTAATCAGGAAACTGAAGTATTTTATACTAAAATATTACACAAGTCTACGGATAAAGAATTAAGCATGTTTAACTAAACCATGTTGATTAAGAAAATAACACTTTCAAGGTGAGAATTTCACCAATCAGGTCAAACCTCCATACTGATTCAGACAAAATATTTAAGGCCAAAAAGAAAAAAAATCAGCAAAACAAAGTTTCAAGTAGACTTCATGCTTGCGCCATCAGCCAATTGAATGCTAGTGATGAAAGTACCAGTGTGTCTGTTAGTAAAATGCTTTTTGCATCAAGCCTAACCGCGTTGGGCATGCAGTGTTAGTCTACTTTATGTTTGGTCTGTCATTATGTCATGTCAGTCCTGTAGCACAGTAATCACCAGACCCATACTGACTATGCATGCATGGCTGACATGAAATCTACTTATCACAATGTCACAAAGAAGAAAAGTATTTTGAAGAAGGAGTATCAAGGAGGCTTTATATATCAAGCCATCAGAAAAAAATGGCATGCATGCATGGCTGACATGAAATTAAAATAATGCTTGCAATGGGAGTCACAGTAAGTTGGTCTGTTGGTTAGGCTTTTTGCGTGCAGGCCTAACTGCATTGGGCAAGCCGTGTTAGTCTACTTTATGTTAGACCTGTCATTATGTCATGTCTGTCCTGTAATTCAGTCACTGCAAAGCCATGCATACATGAGAGAAAGAGAGAGAGAGAGAGAGAGAGAGAGAGAGAGAGCGAGAGCGGGAAAAACATTTTGGTTACTGATAAGAAGTCTTTGATAACTGGGATATTGCATGTTCAGGTCAAACCTCCATGCTGACTAGGATATACTGTAAATACAGCGTATTACATTTCAGATACAAGTTTCATAGATGCACTTCAGGTTTCTTCAAAGAGTAGACAAAATTCTGACATCACGTCATTTGGCAAAGATGACAAACTTCTTCCTGACTTCGCCATGAAAGTGTAAAGTATAAGCATAACTTTTCTTGTTAAGAGAATAGGCTAAAGGATTCCATCAAACACAAACTCAGCATGAGAGATGGGAACACAAGATGGCTGCATGAGAAGGAAAATTTTCTTTACAATCCAATTGTCAACATGTGGTCTACTATACAAGGTAGATATGCAGTTTAGAAAATAATTTATGCATCATAAAGAACCTCAAATCATATCAGTTCATGTTGCTCTACAGACAAATTGCATTGAAATCAAATACTTAATGTTAAAATACAAGTTTGTATTAGTTAATCCATTAAATGCTTTTATTCAAGTCAAAAGAATCAAAGGGGCCGGAACAGGGCATTTTACTGATAAAACATGAAACTTAATCATTATACAATAAAGTTCAATGTTTACTTTCCCTGAAGTGATTATTCAGGAAACTGAAGTATTTTATACTAAAATATTACACAAGTCTATGGATAAAGAATTAAGCATGTTTAACTAAACCATGTTGATTAAGAAAATAAAACTTTCAAGGTGATAATTTCACCAATCAGGTCAAACCTCCATACTGTCATCATTCAGACATAATATTTAAGGCCAAAAAGGAAAAAAAGAAATCAGCAAAACATAGTTTCAAGTAGACTTCATATTTACGCCATAAGCCAATTGGATGCTAGTGATAAAAGTACCAGTGTGTCTGTTAGTAATGCTTTTTGCGTCAAGCCTAACCGAGTTGGGCATGCCGTGTTAGTCTACTTTATGCTAGATCTGTCATTATGTCGTGTCAGTCCTGTAACACAGTAATCATCAGACCCATACTGACTATGCATGCATGGCTGACATGAAATCTACTTGTCACAATGTCACAAAGAAGAAAGGTATTTTGAAGAAGGAGTATCAAGGCTTTATATATTTAGCCATCAGAAAAAAATGGCATGCATGCATGGCTGACATGAAATTCAAATGCTAGCAATGAAAGTCACAGTTGGTCTGTTAGTAATGCTTTTTGGGTCAAGCCTAACCGCGTTGGGCATGCAGTGTTAGTCTACTTTATGTTAGATCTGTCATTATGTCATGTCTGTCCTGTTATTTGGTCACTGCAAAGCCATGCATGTATGAGAGAGAGAGAGAGAGAGAGAGAGAGAGAGAGAGAGAGAGAGAGAGAGAGACAAACAGAGACAGAGGAAAAACATTTTGGTTTCTGATAAGAAGTCTTTGATAACTGGGATATTGCATGCTCAGGTCAAACTTCCATGCTGACAAGGGTATAAATACAGTGTATTACATTTCGGATGTAAGTTTCATAAATGCACTTCTTATCAGGTTTCTTCAAAGATTGGACAAAATTCTGACATCAAGTCATTTGGCAATGATGACAAACTTCTTCCTAACTTTGCCATGAAAGTGCAAAGCTAGTATATAACCATAACTTTTCTTGTTAAGAGAATATGCTAAAGGATTCTATCAAACACAAACTCAGCATGAGAGACAGGGACACAAGATGGCAGCATGAGAAGGAAAACTTTCTCTACAATCCAATTGTCAACATGTGATCTACTATACAAGGTAGATATGCAGTTTAGAAAATAAATTATGCGTGATAAAGAGCCTCAAATCATATCAGTTTATGTTGTTCTACAGACAAATTTGCTTTGAAATCAAATAATTAATGTTACAATACAAGTTTGTATTAGTTAGTCCATTAAATGCTTTTATTCAAGTCAAAAGGCTCAAAGGGGAACAGGGCATTTTACTGATAAAACATCAAACTTATTCATTATACAATAAAGTTCAGTGTTTACTTTTCCCTGAAGTGATTAATCAGGAAACTGAAGTATTTTATACTAAAATATTACACAAGTCTATGGATAAAGAATTAAAGCTTCTTTAACTAAACCATGCTAATTAGAAAATAAAATTTTCAAGGTGAGTTGTCACCAATCAGGTCAAACTTCCATACTGATTCAGACATAATATTTAAGGCCAAAAGGAAAAAAAGAAATTAGCAAAACATAGTTTCAAGTAGACTTCATGTTTGGGCCATCAGCCAATTGAATGCTTAGGCGATAAAAGTACCAGTGTGTCTGTTAGTAATGCTTTTTGCGTCAAGCCTAACCGCGTTGGGCATGCAATGTTAGTCTACTTTATGCTAGATCTGTCATTATGTCGTGTCAGTCCTGTAACACAGTAATCACCAGACCCATACTGACTATGCATGCATGGCTGACATGAAATCTACTTATCACAATGTCACAAAGAAGAAAGGTATTTTGCAGAAGAAGGAGGCTTTATATATCAAGTCACCAGAAAAAACGGCATGCATGCATGGCTGACATGAAATTCAAATACTAGCGATGAAGGTCACAGTTGGTCTGTTAGTAATGCTTTTTGCGTCAAGCCTAAAGGCGTTGGGCATGCCGTGTTAGTCTACTTTATGTTAGATCTGTCATTATGTCATGTCTGTCCTGTAAATCAGTCACTGCAAAGCCATGCATGCATGAGAGAGAGAGAGAGAGGAGAGAGAGAGAGAGAGAGGGGGGGGGATTTTGGTTACTGATAAGAAGTCTTTTATAACTGGGATATTGCATGTTCAGGTCAAACCTCCATGCTGACTAGGATAACTGTAAATACAGTGTATTACATTTCTGATATAAGTTTATAACTGCACTTCAGGTTTCATCAAAGAGTAGACAAAATTCTTGCATCATGTCATAATTGGCAATGATGACAAACTTCTTCCTGACTTCGCCATGAAAGCTGTGCATTAAGTATAAGCATAACTTTTCTTGTTAAGAGAATATGCTAAAAATGGTGTCATGTCAGACTTTTGTCATTCAAACCAATTTATTGGGATAATAAATAAACATCAAAGAAGTACCTATCAGTTATGGTATATTTCGAAAGAAGCCCTGCTTTGTGATGCCGAGAGTGAAAATTTGTCAAGTAATATAACTTCAGATATTTATCCATTATACTCAAAACCAAAAAATGGATAATGCAATTGACAAGCACAACAGCTAGATTAATTTAAAGCTTTTTCATGATTCCCACGAATACAAGGTATTATGTAGACTTGTTATATATGTGTATATATCATTTATTTGATTGTATAATAGTCCCCCAACATATCCCTTAGGGAGGACAGAAATTTGTAATTATTTATCATGCCTATCTTTGTAGGAAACTTAAGATATATCATTGGTCAACTTCAGGTCTATCCAAACTTTAGGGTAATTTAATTCTCTGTTACATTGAGACATAAAATGTCAGGATTTGAATCTTTCTATGGAAATATTTCATCAATAACAAATAAAGAATGGACAAAGAAAACCTCAAGTCAGATGAAATCAACACACCGTCTAAAGATTAGAGGAGCTTATCATCAATCCTTTGATCTCTAAGTTGTAACATTATAACAGGAAACAGCAATCTTCATTACAGGCACTGGAGCGCCTATAATAGGAAACTAATTCTTTATCAATCAAAGCCAAAAGGATCAAACTACTAATATAGAGAAATGGCCACATTCAACAACTAAAGAAACAACGCAACTTTGAGAAATTCACTTTTTAATTCTTTTTTATCAATGTACAAGAAGGCTCTAGCTGCTGTTATAGACGAAGTCTATTTCCAGCTTCCACCATTCATCTATCTATAAAAGCCACATACTGTATTTGTAAATCCAAATATAGGAAGTTTTTTCAATCTGTTCTAATCTTTAAATTTCTAGTACAAATATTTCTATAATTTCACAGTTCATTTGAACTGTGTAGACTACCGGTATTTCTGTTAATAGCTATTTGAATTTCTGATTTCAAAAGATTCAAGAAGTCAAGCTGAAGACTAATAAAATCAAGATGAGTCATTTGAAATATGTTCTGCAACTTTTGACTGTCTTTTTTTTTCAATTCTCATGATAATCAGATTATAAACTATTATGAAAAGTTCTGTAAATATCCATTGATTTTCTCATTTCACGGCTACAGTCTCATATTAAATCAAGTCTTCTTGAAATATCCATTTGAAATTCTTCTTTTATTGCTCATTAGTCTCATGGAGTCAACATGAACAATCATAGATTTAGTTCTGGCAATACATGGTTGTATATGAATTTCTCTTTTTTTTTTGCCAAATTCTCATGAATGAAAATGAAATTGTTTGGCAACATTCAATTGAAATTCTTATTTCGTTACTCATGTGTCATGAAATCAAGATAAGTTTTTAATATAGCTATAGCAATATCCATCTGTCATCAATTTCTTGTTTCAAATCTCATGAAATCAAGATGAACTACAATAAATAGTTCTGACATAATCTGTTTGAATGTACTATTTCATTGCCAATATGGCAACATTAGATCAACATTTACTATTAGAAGTATAGTTCTGGCAAAATTCATTTGACTTTCTCATTTCACTACTCAAGTTTCATCAAATCAAGACATCTTTACATAGTGAAATCTCATCCATCAATCATTGAGTCTTAGTCATATCTCCTCATTAAGCTCAATAAAAACATAAAAATGCTTCAAGACTTATATAAACATGTAAATCTTTCCCCAAGCTGCACAATTTAATAGCTATTCTCTGTAAGCATTTGCACTTTTATGAAGGACGCATGGCACGGCATGTCTCGGATTTTTATGAAATTTGTACATAAGGTTGGGTCTGACCCAAAAGTAAAAAATTGTTAAAAAAATTTTTAATATCACATCCGGTTGCCATGGAAACGGACTTTGAATATTGAAAAAATGCATTTTTGGGCGTTTTTGGAGTCACATACATAATTTATGCAGCATAATCTAAAACAAACACTGATGAATTATCAGTACCCTATCATTGCTCTTTCAAGTTAAGTAATAATAATGTTGGGAATATGGTCTTAACTATATGTTTCCATAGCAACAACACAGGTACCCTATCAAAATAGTAATTTTGGCATTTTTTTCAAAATTCAACGATAAATTACTTATATTTTTGAGTTTGTTATGCAAATAAAACATCAGCATTCACATTGGGACAAAGTTTCTGTTCGTTGCTATGGCAACATGACCTCAAATCGCAAAAATGACAGCAATTTTGGACAATATTTAGAGTCCTTTTTTTACTAGATCATTGAATTTTGATTCAAAGTGATGAAAATTGATTAATGTATTCAAGTAGATCTTTCATTACACGAAAGAAAATTTTTGAAAAATATTCAGGAAATGGCCCGTTGCTATGGGAACGATTATTTAAAATTGCACATAGGCCCACATTGAGTCCTTGGATACGGGCATCAAAAATTAAGAAATCTGAATTTTTTAAAATCTGAAATAAAGTTTAGACTTTATCGGAAATGTGAAAAAGGTTGTGTAAGCCTGTTTCGTTTTTTGAGGAAAAGGCTTGGAAAAAAAAAATGTTTATTTTTATAATGTATGACCAAATTACTAAAGCAACCATTAATCATTTGAAACTTTTTTATTGTATTTTGATAGAGGCTTACTTGATCTTTATTGTTATTGAATTTGAACTTCCTGGGATTAATAATTACTGTTTTATGAAAATAATAAAAAATGGTTGCCATGGTAACATATGTTCCCCATAGCTTTTTCATGGTTTTTGGAAGAGCTCTTTGTGTTGGATATTTCCCAACAATTTTTATCTGTTCGTCTTGATGCAAAATTCCTAAAAATCACTCTGAAGTTGCAAAATAAGTAATATTAAAGCCCATAGTTACCGTTGCCAAGATAACTTATGTACATAGCAACAAGTGGGTTTATCTTGAATTTACTCATTTTATAAAATAAATCCTATTTCTTTATCATATACCCATCAAGAGAGAAGGAAAATTGGAAAATACAAACAGCATTTTAAAATCATTATATCAAAATTAGCTAATTATGTTGTCATGGTAACCAGCCTTATTTACAATATCAGACACTACTAGTGAGCTTATTTAAAAATCCATGTCCTAATCTTTAGGATGCATAAAAAATCTTCCATTGATGTCACATATAGACCAAATTATAGAGCTTCAAATTAGCTCAATTTTGCCAATTTCTCAACTTTAAAGGCCGTTGCCATGGTTACCAGATGACCTAGAATTAATTTTTTTGTCAAATTTTCCTTATTTTATTGGTCCCTACTTATGTGTGAAATTTCATAAAAATCGGAGACCATGCGTGCCGAAATTGTTTAAATGGTTACAGAGAATTGCTATTAGTTATCCTCTATTTAATCTCTATCCTCTCTTGGCACTTTGAAATACAAAGGGTGAGTATTATTTATTTAGTTGATATCCGTTTTAATTATTAGTTTCATAAGTGAGATGGACAATTTCTATGGAATACATAAAGTAAGTAGTAGTCATCAAAACCAACTTTATACAAGTCAATTCATTAGACCTGGCCCCTAAACTATAATCGAATTATTTTCATATCATTTCTTTACAAATGTATTACATTTTTTTTTCATTCAGTTCTTAATTTTCTAAATATTCCTGATAAAGTTGGAAACTTATATTTTGATGCTCAGTATATAGAACAATTCAAAAATGAAATCATCTAAAGCAATACATTTTTATCTTTTTTTCTTAAGTTTGCAACACTTGGTATCAATGGTTTTTACATACGGTATGACATTTGGTACTCTGTTGTGAGTGCTGTTGAGATTAAAATTTGTCAAGATCTTATTTAACTCTTACATGAAAGATATTTTACTATTTTCCAAATCATATGTGGTGCTCTCTATCCAAGTACTATTATCATGTTCAGGTCACAGTGTTTGCAATGGACAGATGGATGCTTTGAAATTTAATCTAAGTTGTTCATCACAAAGAATTCACATCAATTTCTCATGTAGGCATACTTGATAACCTGTTGGTGACATAATCAAGTAGAAACTGGAGTGACCACAGTAAAATGTCAAGTAGCAGCACAGGAG
The DNA here is from genome assembly GCA_033119305.1 of Pinctada imbricata. Classification (NCBI taxonomy): domain Eukaryota; kingdom Metazoa; phylum Mollusca; class Bivalvia; order Pterioida; family Pteriidae; genus Pinctada; species Pinctada imbricata. The sequence goes on from VSWD01000004.1 coordinate 20,632,973, forward strand.
CTCCACTTTACACAAAGAGTACAGAATAAATACACCCCTCCCCTCACCTCCACTTGGAGAGGAGGGGAGGAGGGGTGCATTTATTCTGTACTCTTTTAAGTGGAGAGGAGGGGTGCATTTAAGTGGAGAGGAGGGGTGCATTTATTCTGTACTCTTTGTGTATTGTAGCCCCTGGTAGTAGAATGTCACTATCCTCTCCCACATAATACCATTTAGGAATTGGTTGTACTATGTTCAACTGTTGACCACTAAATTCAAATACTTTCATAGAAATTTCATTGAAATCTGCAATCAGCAATTTTCCATTCTTATGAGGTCAATATATATTTATCAGGGTCAAATCTTAAAAATAGGGCAAACTATAAATAAGTCATAATAAAAATTACATTTTTTTGTACTTGAAATTTTACAAGTTCAAACTGAAAACGGATTGAAGTTATCAGAATGATTACAGCGAAGATGTCTGGCACTTGAAATGGGTATGGAAATTCTATGAAAAATATTGACACCAAAACACTTTGATTTATGGAAGATGCAGCAGAATGACTAAATTGCTGCAGCAATTAATATTAATCAAATAATTAAGATCAAAACATCTAAATATACATCATATTTTCAACAAAACGCTTTACAACGTAGCTTTTACCTGTCTATATATAGTACAAAAGGGAATTTCTTTCATGTTTAGTTTAGTATTGGCACAAATGTAACATATTTTATGAATTCAAAGTAAATTATAGCCTTGAGAGCATCAACATTTTGTCCCTTTAAGGCTTTTCTGAAGATAGAATAGTTCTATACGTCAATGTTTTCTTATATCAAAATGTCTGTAGCATTATAATGAATAATTGAAATCATATGGTTAAAAGTAATTTCTTTGTGCGCAAAATGGTTGTTTTATCATGATACACTTTTGAGCAGGTTGAAAAAACTATGAAGTATTATTGGACTCTAAGGTTTATTAAGTTTTCTTATTGAACCTTTTTACTTGATAAAACTATGAAATTTTTCAAATATAACGGCATTGCTTGAATATAAGAGAATCCTTATCTTTTTTAGAAAAAGCCATGTATGCTGTTTAACTGTGCCAAATGTTTTGTATGTGTTAATTCTTAAATGTCAAATTGACTACTCTTTTAAGAGGATTATTCACAAAAATAAACTAAATGAAATTAATAACTTCAAACATGAAAGTAACAGGAATCTTAACTAGTGAATGAAAGTCAAACTCGGGATTCAAAAATCGCAGTCAAGAGGCTTACAATTTCTTGAAAAAAAAACATAAAACAGAATTTTCTCGCGAGAAAAGGAACGGCTGACAAACAGACGGACACAATAACACAGCACCACAGAAACATGAAGGACAATAAACAATCTCCGGGGTCCACTTCAAAAGGGAATTGTTCATAGATGACACTGATATTAGTAACACACTGTATAATGATGATTTTCAAATATCACATGAAAGTTCATGAAGTCAACTAAGTTTATAATTTAGCTTTTAAAATATTTCGATTTCCTGTTTTGGCCTTGAGTATCAACAATGAGCCGTCATTAACTGAAATATGCATATGGTGCATGGAAATTATGACCTTAGACATTATATATATTTCAATATTTCATTTACTTCGATTCTTAATTTTTTCTCACTTTTTTTTTCAATGTTTTGCTAAATACAGCACCTTAAAATACCACATTTACTTTGAATAATATTTTTTTTGGAAACTGATATAACACAATGTAAGAATAATTCTGATTATGTTTGATAGGCCTTGATTTCTCGTGAATTATTGCATATATCATTTTAAGTCCTACTATATATTTACCATAACAAGAAAACAATTTTGAACGAGAGTGTTTCTCTACGATTAGGCGGCAACGTAGGCGCTCAGCGTTCAGTGTCCTGAATGCTGGACTATTTATAATTTACAGACCTTTACATATAGGAGTATTATATATCAAAAGTTATGAGAAAAGAAGACCTATCAAACTGCCTACATCTTATCAAAAATTGTAAAACTGGTACAATTAACAAAATCTCTGTTCTCTGATTTCTGAAGTGAGCTACAATGACAGTATTAACAAAAGCACTTGGTTCATTGGATTTCTGCTGCATAAACACAACTCAATAGTCATTCAATTGACAATATGAATAACAAGTTTCAAATGTATGCGAGTCTTAACTTTTGTCATTACGATGGTAAGGCAATATGTTTTATAAGATAAGGTAAGATTAGTTTTTGGTCGAACCTCTCCTTGGGCAAGAATCCCATGTCCCTGGGCAAGTGAGAACTAAATTCCTACCTCAGTGTTTACGTTTTCATTACAAACTTTAGATAAACAAACAAAGAATTGTGATGTGAGTAAACAGTGACAAAGACAGCAATGCATGTATGCAATATATATATATACCCATCGGTCGCTTCAGAAATTCGGAATCCTTCTTTTTGCCAACATTTTCTAGGAATAATATTATGATAATCTTCTCTACGAAGGCGGCGACGTAGGCGCTCAGCGTTCAGTGTCCTGAATGTTGGACTCTATATAATTTACAGACCATTGCATATACAAGTATTAAACTTATATCAAAAGTTACGAGAAAAGAAGACCATGAACAAGAAAATTCTACAACTGAAAATCCTGTTGAAACAAGAACTGGATAATACATGAATTCACATTTGAATTCATTGCTAATATTATGATGTATATTTATTCATTTCTTAATTAGTTTAATGTCACAAATTCAGTATATGCAGTAACAGTAGAGGTAGATTTCAAAAGGGAGTTGACACATTATAAGGCAGTCACCGAGTGCATTGATAAAATTTGTTAATATGAGAAAACACCAGTATATTCAGAATTATGTTTGTAGGCTAGCACAGTTGATCAAATGCAGAAAGAAGGTGGTATCCAAAATTTCATATTGGGGATAGAATAGCATAATGTTTTTTTTCACTTTGCAAGGTTTGTCAATCACTGAGATCTGTAATGTCTGTTGTCACATACATCCATTATCCCCATAAAATCAAATAGAGAATTTTCCTACTTGAATGTAGTCAGTCTCTGTTTCTTCCAAAATAATTCATCTCAAAGTTCCATAAAAAATCCTATGTTGAATTTTATTTTGTGTAGACTTCAGTCTATTGGTCTATATGGGATATATCCCTTAAGATGCATGTCAGAGCCAATTTCTCTTGTATGTTCTTTCACCACTAACAAAGCAAGTTGACTTTAAGTGGACTTTAAGCGGGCCAGAGAGCAGAAATCCAAACAATGGTCAACATGCAATGTATAACTAAGAGAGTCAAGTGCGGTTTATTTTTTTTTTTGCAACCAGGAATATTGTATTTACTTGATCATGAGATATAATATACCCGCATGTATGACAACATACTAGATTTCCAAGACTAACATAAGATACCACTTAATGACAGACATATGTCTTATCACATCACCATCACAGCTATCACAAATTTTAAATGACCAAAATCTAAAGTCTTTATAAAAGAGTAGTCTTAAATTTCTAGTTCTCAAATATGCTGAATAACAATAGGTAACTTCAAATTCTATATACTTGTTACCATTGAAACATGGAAGTCAAAAACGTGTGCCATATATATCAAGCAGATCTGAGAAACCAATGAATACATTTGTTGGATAATTGAGAGTTTTATCAAAAACTTGGTAAATGAAAAATTCAAGGTCTGAACATTGATACGTTCATCACTGTTATTTATTGTATTTATTAATTTTCATTTTATTTATCTATCTATTTACTTTCTATTTTTATTTTCATTTTTTTTTTGGTCATGTGTTATTGGCTGTTGGCTGTTGGCTATCAAATCATGTACTAAGGATAAATGCAAAATAAAGAATCTTGAATTTGAATTTAAACATTTTGAGTGTACTATGAAAGTATTCTGACCTATCATCCCACCTTGGACATGTTCAACAATATAGATTTATCATACTTTTTTTAGAATAATAACGTGTTTGTTCAATTGCTATCAAATTTTTATTTTTCATGAACTGAAAATGACTTGTTCTCATTAGAAATTCAAAACATAATGCCCAAACAAATGAGGCATAATACGGCAATTTGTTTAGAAAATTGACTCAAGGGGTCTCATAGACTAGTCTAGTAAACTTTAAAAGTCCATCTAAACCCAAAGAGGTAGGGCCATGAAGCCCCTAAATCGGCCCTGTTTCTAAGCATGTGAATTAATAAAATATTATTTGTGATTTGATACTTTGAAAAACTCTTTTCTAAATTATGTGCTGAGACTTTGTAAATAATACATTTATCAGTAGCTTTAAGCCCTTTGAAAACCCAAAGATAGGCAATTTTCCATGAAATTGCTGCAAAAATTACATGTTTCTTTAAAATTAGCATTGGCCACAATGCATCAAGAAACATGAAAAATTTTAAAATGAAAGATAATTATTATATCTTTTCGTCATAAAAATTTGATGTTTCTCGACGCATATGGCCACATCGAAATTTTCCACTGAAGACACATTTTCGAGCATTTTTTATCATGTTTTGTCAATAACATCAAAATGACATCACTTGATGACATCATAAGACTTCCCATGATGCTTTGGTTGGTGATATGTTCCATTCTTCAAAAGCGGGAAACATTTATTACATTTTATGTGGAATATCAAGTAATTATCATTAACTTTTATTTTAGGGAAAATCGCAGGGCCCTTTTAGGGGCTTTTAGGGGCTTCGTGGCTCTACCCCTTTAATGTGTTGACTCTTTTTATCAGTCGAAACACAAATCAATATGTCAACTGTTTAACTATATCTGTCTGAACTCAAATCAGTATGTCAACTTCTTGTCTTAGTATATAATCATTCAATGGCTAGAATTGCAAAAGCAAAGGACAGAAATGGAGTGATATTTTATGAAGGTCAAATATAAACAACTTGTTTGTTTAATTTATGCATAATTTCTAGATTCTTTACAAGTTAATATTTGCATTTTCCATTCTAAAAGTGAAAATACATGATAATTGACTACATATCTATACCTGATTCTATGAGCCTCATGCAATTACAAGAATGGCAGAACAAACTTGATTAGTGGGCACAATCATTTTTTTTTTTAATGTTCTTTTTAAGTAAGAATGTGGAAAAATTCATAACTTTTAAATTCTGGAACCAAGTTTGTAAGAAATGATGTCTTTGAGGTCCAGTCAGAATAATAGAGCGATGAATATTAGAAAGTCTGTTCATTATTTAGAGCCGCATGAACTACGTAAACATTTCTTAAAAATGATGGTTAGAAAAAGTGTGTATATTTATTCACGGATGGCAATGTAATACTATATAAATAGTTATGTAAATTTATGATCATTTTGTCTCTCACCACTATGTGGTAAACGTTTATATGATCATGTGATTGGTACCTTTCCTGGCCTTGACCTTTTACCTAAATAATCATTTACTATTTCCATCTATGGCCTTGACCTTTTACCTTGAAAATCAATAGGGTTCCTCCTCCTGTCATAAGCATGACGTGTATGAACTATGAAGTTTGTTCAAGATCAAACAAAAACTGCACTCTCTGGGCTGTATGCAAGGATGTAAAGCATTTCCAATCTGTGACCTTGACCTTAAACCTAAGATCTTGACAATCAATAGAGTTCTTCCTTTTGCCAAAAGGAAGAAGTGTATGAAAATTGGTCAAGACCCAATCAAACATTGCCCTCTAAGACATATACACGGATTCAAGACATTTCCAATCTGTGACCTTGACCTTTGACCTTGAAAATCAATAGGGTTCTTTCTCTTGTCATATGGAATCAGTGTATAAAGTTTGGTCAAGATCCAATCAAAGCTGTACCCTCTATGCTGTATACAAGGATTTTAGCCATTTCCCATCTTTGACCTTTGACCTATGACCTTGAAAATCAATAGGTATCTTTCTCTTGCTATAAGAAATAAGTTTATGAAGTTTTGTAAAGATCCAATCATAACCGGGTCCTGTGGGCTTTATACAAGGATTTTAGCCATTTCCAATCTGTGACCTTGATTTCTGGAAAATAACCTTGAAATTCAATAGGGTTCTTTCTCCTGTCATAAGGAGTACATGTATGAAGTTTGGTCAAGATCTGATAAAACTGTGTCCTTCTTTGCTGTATACAAGGATTTTAGCCATTTCCTATCTGTAACCTTGACCTTTGATCTATAACCTTGAAAATCAATAGGGTTTCTTCCTCTTGCTATAAGAAATTCTTCCTCTTGCTATAAGAAATAAGTGTATGAAGTTTTGTAAAGATCCAATTTTAACTGAGTCCTGTAGGATTTATTCAAGGATTTTAGCCATTTACAATCTGTGACCTTGACCTCTGGAATATGACCTTGAAAAACAATAGGGTTCTTTCTCATGTCATAAGGAATAAGTGTATGAAGTTTGAACAAGATCTGATAAAAACTGTGTCCTTTATGCTGTATACAAGGATTTTAGCCATTTCCAATTTGTGACCTTGACCTATGACCTTGAAAATCAATAGGGTTCTTTCTCAGGTCTTTTGAAGGTACTTTCTTATGCGGTTTTATAAAAGTAAACCATGATTCACAGATCCGCCTCTACTAGTATATTGAATTATATATTTGATATTCAAATTTACTAAGACAAACTTTCGCGTTTTGAAGCTGTCCGTGAAAGTAGCAAAGATTCATACCCCATCATGATGAATGATTCTACGTATACAGTATATCATATACCTAACCAGCTACATCACTCAGGAACAGATTGTTAAACATCCCGGCTTTAAATAATATTCCTCTAAATGTAATCAATGCACAAACAACACAGTACATACATGTACAAGAAAATTCATTTCATTTCTCTTGTAATTACAGCATTATGCCTTGAGCAGATGAACATAGTCTTTCAGCACACAAGATTGTGGCCAGGGAAATTCTGACATTAACACATCTCTTACAAAATGTATAAAGGTAAAAAAAAAATTCCAGATGTTCATTCTTCCTGAATTATTATATACTCCAAAAACTATAAATTCCAAAAACTGTATGCACATTTCTCAATGCTATGTGTAATTTATGAAAGTTTCCAGAATGAGAGACTTTTGAAAATAGTAATGAGTATTGTTGGATGTACACGACATCTTAAAATATTTGGTTTTCAATTAATTTTGTGGATATGATATGATGGTTATAGGCGGGACATAAGCATGATAAGACTTATATAAAGCACTGCAATCTAAGAATCTACCAGTATAATTTCTTTATTTGTGGCTATAGACACAGACAAAGATGCCAGACAAAGTGATCACTAATAATTTGTGCCTCTATGCTGTGCAAAAATAAACTTTTATAAATGCAGTAGATAAATACCTTAAACTAGACGGTAGAGTCTGCAAACTTATTGGTCCTTTACAGGCTATGTTTCATAAGACCAGAACTTTTTGCTGTCAGACCAAACTCCAAGTATGATTTGCGCCGCTACCAGCAATTTCGTCCCAGCAGAAAATGACATTTAAATGTCCAGCCAGTGTGACATCTCCACAGAATTTTGCGAATACAGGGACTACTTATAAATTCATTATCATTGTTGCATGTATTTACCATGGAGAAGTTTCTTTCATGATTCAGAGTATCACATTCAGGGATCTCACACTAGTTTTGGGGACCCAGGAGCCAGGGCCTTTGAAATAATGGGAACTAAATCTCTTTTCAACAATTGAAATGACACTAAAACCAGTGAGGAAACGCTGCATAATTTTTCGCAATGATGTAAATCATTGTCAACAAAATACTTTCATTGTATTTTAATTTTTGCATGGATTTTATGTCAAATGCCACCAGAAATTTAGCATTTTTAACTACATGTTGTTTTAATGAAATTTCCACGAGTTGTCAAATTGGAGAAAAATTTGTCGATGACTTTGGAAAAAAAATTACTATTTTGCATCAGGATAGGGGCCGTCAATATCGGCCCAATTCCAGGACGACAGGGCCGAATATCGGCCCCATTCTAGAATGATAGGGGCCGAATATCGGCCCCATTCCAGGACGATAGGGGCCGGCACTATGGGGCCGAATATCAGCCCATTCCAGGACGTTTAAGAGCCCTGGCATTAGACTGACTGGTCTAGTGTAAAGTTAAGACAAATGAAGCTCATTCATCAGTCTGTCATCCAATCAGAGGTGTCCTTACCTGGAGAATGTGGCAACATCCCATTTGTTAAAAACGGAGACATTAATGGTGCTTATAACGGGTGCACTTGTACCTGCTTGGATGGAATGGATCCACCAATCACACCTTACACAAATCAAACAGATGTCTCCCCACCCACCCCAACCCCCTCCCAAAATTACCTTATCTCCTAACTTAAAAATGACAAATACATATACCTACACCCTCCCAAACCTACCCCTGCCTAAAAATCCCCCCCCCAACACACACACCTTACACTTTCCCACACTACAACTCCTTACTCATTAACACCTCCTCCCCTCCCCAAATTCCACAAACCTATCTTATTCCACTATTCACTAATACTGTCTTCCCCCTCCACCTACTCAATCTCCTTTGACACTGGACAAATCCCTTCCCCTAAAATCCTATGCCTCAATCCCCACCTCCAAATACCTATCTACTTTACAATTTATCCTCTACCTAATTCCTAACCTCTCCTACCCCCTACTTCCCCTCCCTCTTCTCTCCCTCCCCCTACTCCCCTAAAGAGTAAAATTTATGGAAATCAATTCCATAATACATTTGACACTCCACCTTCTGTAATAAATATAATAATGCTGGGTAAATTACGCCTAACAAAAAAATTAAGTCAATGTCAAGGTCACCTTACAATAATAAAAATAGGTCAATAACAAGGTCACCTTAAAATAATAATCTAACAAAAAAATAACAGTCAAAGGGACAAGGTCAGCTTAACCTAAAAATAAACGTAAAATGAAAAGTCAAATAGTCAGCCTAATTCATTAACATGCTTAAAGTTTACAAAATGAAGGTCAAAACAAAACCTGATGGTAAAAGTCGGAAGTAAATAAAATAAACAAATAAAGTAATCAAATACTGATCGTAAAAGTGCCAAGTAAAAAAAAATGAAATAGAGTAATCATACATAAGGTCATCAAAAAATAACATATAGTAAGAAAGTATGTAAGAAAGTAAAATTGAAAAAAAAACAACTTAAAAGTCAAGTCGAGGTCAAAAAAGTTTGAAGGACTCCGGTGACAGACAGATGCGATGGCAAAAACTATAATAGTTCCTCCCTTTGGAGGTGATTATAATAAAACCTTATTCAACCCCTAAATATTAACTTAATTAAATTTAAGCCCTAAATATTAACATAGTTAAATTTAACTCCTAAATATTAACTTAAAATATGAACATCTGTAGATGTAACATCTGTAATGAAGAGTTCATCGGCCAGCTCTCGTCTACTGTACACTTTGACGACTGAATATTTGAAATTCATACATTCAAAATCTACATTAAACCTATGATATGTTAGGCTTTATAATTAATCTTTCAAGGTTATTTTTTTTGACAAATAGTGAGTCTTAAATTCTTCATGATAAAAGAAAGTAAATCAAAAACTTATCCGTATCCTAGTCTGTCTGCTTATGATCTGTCCATCTGTCTGTCCATGTACAGTGTTGATTCTAGATCTTAATGCTTCTACAAACAGCTGTCTCTTTTCAGCCTTCCATTGAATTTTCCCTAAAATAAGAACAACAGTAATATAATTTTAAAAAAAATATGATAGAAAAGTTAATTACTTTCATAATAATGATAAGAAATACTTTATACTAAGAAATCACTGGCAGACATAATATTAAGCTAAATAATTATTAAATCACATTCTAATAACATCATGCTCGCAGTCTTTTTATCAATATGGTTAAACTGTCTTGCATGATGATAAAAGGAAGGCATTAGATCTTGGGTTTATTTAGTCGTCTTTCAGGGTATTAGAATCATTTAAATTTTATGGTAGAATTGGAAGAAATGTAGATTATGCTCAAAGACGAAAACTGAAAATTGAAAATAGCAATTCATTAATAGAGACAGCTGATACTAATCTCTTGGTAAAATTGGTAGACAAAGAAAAAACTAACAGAGTTATATAGGAGAAAATGACCACACCCATTTTCCAAGACCCTTGGGGTCAGGGGCTCCAACAAAATATCAGGTGCACAACTAGACCACAGGCCCATTATAATGTTAAAAGAATTCATTTTGTACTACGTATTCACAGATTCAGAGGATTCACGCTCACAAGAAAAGTTTAATGAACAGACAGACAGACAGCCAGACGCTGGACACAGGGCGATCGCATAAGCTCGACTGGTCTCTGACCAGTAGAGCTAAAAACTCAGTAAAAATGATGGATGCTCAGTGAGCACAGCATGCAGTTTTGATATACCCAAAGTTCTACTGTCTCCGTGTCTCTTATCCTTCAGAAATGATCGTGAATGGCCTATTTCTGTAAGTCTATTCAATGCTTACATTAATAAACTTGACTCTTTTTGCTGATACGACCCTGAAAACATTTCTCTATAATTAGCCAACTTTTTGCTAAAGTTTAAACAGTTTGTGAATTTGAACAAATTATCCTATAGACCCGACCCGCCTTTTTTTTTTTTGTCCTTTTGTATTTCTCATCAACGCAATGAAAAATCTCAAAAGCCTTAGCATAAATAAAAGAATGCACATTTTAAAAAAACTAGACTGACCAAATTAGGTGACGAAAACCAATTCCTGCTGGCATAGAACAATTTATGACATGGCATTCAATTCAAGGTCAAATGCTTTGGAATTTTCAAAATGTAGAACAAGTACAAGTATGTTGAGAATGTTACATGAAATATGAAAACTCCATCACTTATACTTGATAATTTTGTTTTCAGGACATAATAACCAAAATATCATTATAAGGTCAAGGTCACAAGGTCAATTCCACACCAAGTGGAATGTGAGACAAATGAGAACAAAATGACGCCAACCTGAGTGCAACTGGTGCTATATATATCTTTTGATGATTTCGGCTCAGCTAGGTCAGGACTGGATGACTTTCTGCTGTTTCCATATCGTTCCATCACATTCCTGAATGACGTGCAATGCCAAACAGTTGATTCTCAACCACCAATGGTTTGGCTGTCCGCTATAATGAGATTATGAATACATGTACATCATGAAATTTTGGTTACACCTGTACTTTGTTACCGTCTTGTACTGCAACGTCATAGATATTCCTAATCGACTACTCTCCACTCTCAATATGACCTTGCCTTCATCCCTTTGGTCCCATAGTCATTTCTCAATTTAATTAAAAAGGAAATCAATTAAGTCAATTAAGACTGTGGATAGGAGTAATTTATCAAGTTGCCAGCTGGCAGCAGTAAAGGAGAAATTATTTTATTTAGAAATCTTTATTAACCACAAAAATATAATGGAAAAATGGTCTGAATATTCGAGAAGGTAAGGAGAAAATGTGCTCCAGATCAATGCACCATTTTATTCCATTTTTTCAAAAATCCTACAGGAGGGGGCAACCCCCTCCCGTACCCTCCCCCGCTCGGCACTTCGTGCCTCCAAACGGAGTCGAATCGACCCTTTGGGTCAATACAAAACCCCCCTCTTGCCACTCTGGATCTGCCACTGTAAACAAGGGCACTAGGAAAACAAAAAAGAAACTGAAAAAGACACGAATAGTGGATTTTATTCCAATTCTTGGAAAAATAAATTCGCTGTCTCGCTAACGCTTGCCATTTGTTGTATTTACATATTAGAACTGACAATCAAATAAATCAATTACTATGATGTGAAAATTCAAGATTTTAACTTTTTTGCCCGCCATTGCTCTCCAGTAAACTGCTTTATTAATAATTAGAAACAGAACTGATTTAATTTTTTTCTTTTTTTCTTTTTTTTTTTTTTTTTTGCTCTTCGGACTTTAGGAACCCCCCACCCCCCCCCCCCCCCCTGAAAAAAATCCTGAATCCGCCCATGATGAAAATCTTTGAAAATTGAGTCGATTCTGGTGAACCCTCTTCGTACATTTCTTTGCTTGGTCTAAGTGTTTCAAGAAAATATCTGACGACCTCGAAATCGATTTCAAACCGTTTTTACCAGAAAATCTAGAAATCAAAACTGCGCGCCATATTTTCAAACTAAACAGCTAAAGGTGGGATCGATCATTCAGCTGGAAAACGTTCCCTCCTCTTTTGATCTGCATAGTTGTAATATTTACAACCTTCGTGACATTGGAAAATATCTCAGGAGTCGTAGTTTACACGATATTTACCTTTTTTTCGATGAAAACAATCGGTGAAAACACCGCGGGAAATAGGTTCCATCACATCAGATTCGTCTAGATGCTTGAAATCCGGAACCCAAACTTTTCACTGAGAAATGGAATATTCTTTTTTTTTTTCTTTTCTTTTTTTTTTTTTTTTTTTTGTTGTTGTTTGTTTGCTTGTAGGCCTGATTGAGTTACGAAATGTCTTGGCTTGACAAAGAAACTTGGAAGGACTGTGAAAATGTTGGAAAAATAATTAAGAGTGTTCGAATACTCTACGAGAATAAGAATATAATTTTTCAGGTTGAAAAAAGGTGTCAAAAGCTACGTTTTTTTTTTCAAAAAGTCTTTGTGGCGAACATTTTTATCCATCAGTTTTTTCACATCTAGGATAAAACAAAAAGTCCGAACCCGGTACAAAAAAAATTGAAAGACAAACGCATTCCTTTTTATTTTTAATACGGAGTACTTAGTAAATTCAAGCAAGGACTTGATATAAACAGAACCAAATTTGAACTTGGAAATGTATCACACAAAGACGTACTCAAATACTTGTACCAAAAATAAATTCACCACCTGCAATAACACTGGATCAAAGCGCGAAATACTGAAAGAAAAGGCTGAGTCAAAGGACCATAACTCTTGAAAAATAGGTCATTTAAAACCAATTTGAACTTAATTAAATTTGTATCACATCTGTGAGATATATGAAATAACATACCAAAACATGAGTTCAATATCTGCAACAACAGCGAAGAATAATACTATCTTGAAATCTGCTAAATTCGAGGGCCATAACATTTGCAAAAATGGGTCAAACTTGTATGCAGTAAATGGATGCACACAACCACGCCTTTGTTTTGTTACTCAGAGAAATTTAGGCGAGTTATGAAGTTGTTCTCGGAGTGGGGCCTAAACTTACAACACTTTTATGCTTTTGGCTTGTTGATAGGTGATCTGGTTCTGAGAAGAAGTCTGACCTACTTTTGCCTGTGGTGCCCCCCCCCCCCCCCCCCGGCACGTACCGCCTACCGGTATTGACAGATCCTGACAAAAACATGAACACTTATGCATATGAAACCACGCACTAGGGGTAACTACAGAAAATAAAACCTTCTTTGTATGATTAAATGAATTGGCTCGATTTGACTAACTTACTAAATTAAAATGCCCGGTGTGAATTTGGTCTGTTTTGCTAGCGACATCTTTGGCACGCATAAATTATATAAATGAAAATGGGAGTCATGCATGTCCTTTTTTTTTCTCTTTCTCTCGCTAATTTCACTTTTTTACAGGAACCCTCCGTCCTCATCGAAAAATTTCCGAATTTTTACATATTTTCAAATCGAGCTGTGGATTGCATAAAAGACAAGATCAAGTTCAAAGTTCAATTTATCACGACTACTGGTCATGTTTTATTAATTCTATATGTTATAAATACGTACATTTCCGATATTTTTTACCAATGGTGTGATACCTACCACCAAAGCCGAAGGGGACTCTTAATTAGTTTCCACTCGGTCTGTCTGTCCGTCCGTCTGTCCCATTGTCAGTGTTCCGGACTTTTTTTCTGCAACGGATGGATATATTCAGATGAAATTTGAAACAAAGCTTGGTCTTGGATAGTTACAAGGCAAGTTCGACTTTCGTTACGCTTGGCCTATTTTTCAGGGAGTTATATACCCCTTGGTGACGTGGGGAAAATAAGTTTTCCTGACTTTTTTCCACAATGGATCGAGGTATCCAGGTGAAATTTGATACTCAGCTTGGCCTTGCATAGTTACAGAGCAAGATTCACTGTCGTCACGCTTGACCTATTTTTCGAGGAGTTATGCCCCTTGATGACTTGTAAAATTCAGTTTTTGTCAGTTTTCCGGACTTTTTTTTCTGCAACAGATAAAGATATTCAGGTGAAATTTGATACACAGCTAGGTCTTGGATAGTTACAGAGCAAGTTTGACTTTCGTCACGCGTTACCTTTTTTTTTTCCGAGGAGTTCTACCCCGTGGTGACTCGCCAAATTCAGTTTTTGTCAGTTTTCCGGACCTTTTTTTCTGTAACAGATAGAGATATTCAGATGAAATTTGATATACAGCTTGGTCTTGGCTACAGAGCAATTTCAACTTTCGTCACGCTTGATCTAATTTTCGAGGAGTTATGCCCCCTGATGACATGTAAAATTGAGTTTTCCGAACTTTTTTTCAGCAACGGATAGAGATATCAAGTTGGAATGTGATACACAGCTTAGACGTCATGAATAGTTACAGAGCAAGATTCCCTGTCGTCACGCTTGATCTATTTTTCGAGGAGTTATCCCTTTTATATGACTTGCAAAATTCAGTTTTTGTCAGTTTTCCGGACTTTTTTTCTGCAACAAATAAAGATATTCAGGTGAAATTTGATATATAGCTTGGTCTTGGATTTTGACTTTAGGCTGGCTTGACCAATATTTCGAGGAGTTGCGTCCCTTGATGACTTGTAAAATTCATGACTTGAGAAATTCAGTTTCCCGGACCTTTGTTCTACGACAAATAAGATATTCCGGTGAAATTTATGCATTGTACATACCTTGGTCTTGGATAGTTATAGAGCAAGTTTGATTTTGGTCATGCATGACCTTAGAGATGCAAGATATAAATTTATGCCGGTAGGGGACTTATATAGGGGTCAAGATCACAGCAAATAGAAATGCACAATTTCATTGCAAGGTTTTGACTTTAATGCCATATGAGATGATATAGTTTGTGTTACTTGTTTTAATGGTATTTTGCTTACGAGAAATTTGAAGCAACAAGATGATTGTTGAAGGAACGTTTGACATTGTACAGTGGTGCGTACAAATGTTCATATATTTTGATTAACTACTTAACATACGTACTATTTCCTTGTAAGGTTTCAGACACTCAGAGTCCCGGGTGGCCATTTTTGTTGCAAATTAAAGTTGAGTGTCCACAAGGTTCTTTTATTCCAATATCGTGACCTTGACCCTTGTCCCTGATGTTAAAAATCAATAGGTTTCATCCTGTTACCATAGGAAACTCACATGTAAAGTTTGATGAAGATTTTTAAAAATCATATTGCATTATCTAGTTTCCAAAAGGTCTTCTGTTGTTGACAATATTGTGACCTTGGAGTTTTACCAGAAAATCACAGGTAAATTGTGATCTCTATTGTTCCACTAACGTACCTTCTAATGCTCTACCACACACCAATGTGCTGGCATTACAAATCCCTAGGAAATAATGTTGCACGAGGGGCTTTGCTCAGTTTGATGATACAACAGTTATAAGCTAAAGTATGTTTGGGATTGAATGTGTACTTATGAAATAAAACCTAAAACCAAATGGAACATGTGCTATATTGAAAGAGCTGATTCAAAACTACACTCATAACTAGGTTTGAAAAGCAGCAGAAGTAAAAGCTCAAAATGCATCAGAGATGCAAAGTGATGAGCTGCAAAACATGAATATAAGTATGAATATGCAGACTTACATGTATTGTGTATGGTCTGTAATACGTCCAAATTATAGGTGAATAAACACTCTAATATGATCCAGAATCCATTTTCAATTATCAGAGTCCCATGACCTTGACCCTTGGACCATAAAATCTAAAGGGTTAATTATAATTTCTGGGAAGTTTGATGATGAAAGAAGATATACACATTCTAATATGATCCAGAAACCATTTTCAATCATCAGTCCTATGACCTTGACCTTTGGACCCCAAAATCAGTTGGTGTCATTCTTGACTCATGGAAAACATCTCTAGCAAGTTTCATGACAATAGGTGCAATACACAAGCTAATATGATCCATAAACCATTTTTAATCGAGTCCTATGACCTTGACCTTTGGACCCCAAAATCAGTTGGCATCTTCCTTGACTCATGGAAAATGTCTCTGGCAAGTTTCATGACAATAGGTGCAATGCACAAGCTAATATGATCCATAAACCATTTTCAATCGAGTCCTATGACCTTGACCCTTGGACCCCCAAATCAGTAGGTGTCATCCTTGACTCATGGAAAACATCTCTGGCAAGTGTCATGACAATAGGTGCAATACAGACTCTAATATGATCCAGAAACCACTTTTAATCATCCGAGTCCCATAAACTTGACCTTTGGACTCCAAAATCAATGGACTCATGGAAAACATCTCTGGCAAGTTTCATGACAATAGGTGCAACACATACTCTAAAATGACCCAGAAACCAATTTTGATCATCAGATTCCTATGACCTTGACATTTGGACCAAAAATGAATTGTGGTCATCCTTGACTCATGGGATACATTTCTGGTTTTCAAGTTTGATATCAAGTTTCATATCAAGAATATAGGCGCAATACACACTCCAATATGATCCAGAAACCATTTTCAATCATAGGAGGCATATGACCTTGACCTTTGGATCCAAATATATAGGGGTCATCCTAGACTTATATGAAACACCTCTGGCAAGTTTTATGATAGCACGTGCAATATGTACACACTCTAATATGGTCTAGAAACCATTTTCGATCAGAGTCCAGTGACCTTGACCTTTGGACTCCAAAATCAATAGGGGTTATTCTGGACTCATTGGAAGCCCTTTTGGCATGTTTCTAACGGTAAGTGCAATACATCCTCTAGTATGACCCATAAACCATTTCCCACAATTAGTCCTATGACCTTGACTTTAGGACCCAAAAATCAATAGGGGTCATCCTTGACTCATGTACGTGTATGAAGTTTCATTGCACTAGCACTTATCAAATATGAATGATATTCCTGAAACCAATTGTTGATGCCCACACGCTTCACATCAAATTAAGAGCGGAGTTTTGCAACTTGGCTAAAAATAAGGCATGGGTCCCCAGATATGATAATTGTTCCCCTATTTTGTCAATTTTGCCCCTAGTGGCAGCTATCTATCTTGTCTGTAGTACATGTAGGTCAAATCATATTACAAGCAAAGGTGTTCTGTCAAAACTTGGATCAAATCTTGGTACATATAAAAGAATAAACATGTGAAATATTGAAATACGTAACATACATGTCCATCAGAACATCACTTAAAGCCTCATTGTGTATGGTTCCAAAATTTTCCCATAGGATAAGTTTTGGATAAACAACTACACACATACAAAATCATTGTAACTCCCAATCTTCAATACCACACCAGGAACATAATAAAGAAATGCTAGCTTTGTCTTACCGTTTATTACCCATAAAACAAAAAATAAATCTTTAAAATAGAACATGCAAACATTTCGTTGTACTATCAAATACATGAATGTAAATAACTTTGTGTTGCATCCAACTACCTGTTACTTACAATGTATAGTATATAATTACTGAAACATCAAATCATACATCATTGCATAATATAATACAATATTGCATTGGTATTGACATATTTTGCACAGAATGAAGTACTTGTAAAGAGTCAACTTTTTTAATTGGCAAGATTAAGTATTCTTCCTCTGAAACTTACATCAATACATAACACACAGTACATGTACATCATTTGATTTATATATATTTATCAATGATGTGAATGAATACAGAAAAATCAAATCTTGAAAGAAATACTAATACTAATTCATATGACATACATAGATACTTTTCTAGTCTGCATAGGGAAGTTCTATGACATGATAATTTCATAAGAAAACAAGATTAACCCTGATACCCCAAAGAAGCCCAAACAAGATACAGCTTAACTTTTATCAGTTCAAGGTCAAAAGGTAAGAAGTCTTAGTACAAATAGCCCTTGCTGTAATACATGTAGGTGCCACCATTCAAATGATATGATCAATGTTTAATCTTATGTAAGGAAAAAGAAATATAATTCTAAGTTTTACAAATCTGCTGACCCTAATTTTACCACTGTTGGATAAAAAATCAAAGGAACTGACTATATTTTTTTTTCTACCACTCATCTGAATTTTGCCATACTGTTACAGGTTTTTACTTTTCGTTGTCACTTAATTTTTTTTTCGTAAGCAGTTTTATGCATATGATAAACAAGCTTAAGTAAGATAGTGATCATGGCACGTTAGTGTCAAAATGTTGAATTTACTGATTTTATTTTAATGTTTTTTTTCCCCCCTAACTTATTTTGAAAAAATAAAATATGTAAAACTAAAAACTAAATTTTTGTCGCCTAAAGTAGGTTGAATGCCAAGGACAATGTAGCATGGTTAATAATTTGCATAAAAATTAAGGTGTCTGGTAGCAATAGGAACCAGTATTCTGATTTTAAGCGGAATAGAATTAAGTCCGCTATCACTAACTCTTATTCACTCTGACCCAGTGACTGTAAAAAAATTTACATGTCTGGTAGAATTCTGCTTTAAAGCAGAAGAAGAATCATATCCAGCATCAATGACTCTTCTATGTACTGACACAGTGACGGAATTCTTTTAAAACAATTTCCTCGTTACGTCATATCATCCCTCATCTCGTCCTTTTGTGGTAGGTGCATCTCCTTAACTTCCAGGCACAGTCTCTTAAACGGCAACTGTTTATGTCCAGGTATATTTCTTACCATACGGTTCCATTGTAGTTTAAGAAAGCTGACCGTATACTGTTTCCCCATCACTTCACGTACCTCGTCCCACCTTTTTAAGAAATCATATAATTATTATTATTACATGTATATTTCTATTATTGAGGAACAGTAAAGTCTAAATGATATTTAATAGCATATCAGATTTCCATATCAAAATTATGCATGAATTGAGAATTTAAGCTTGTTAAACTAAATTTGTAACTTCAAGAATTATGCACAGTTTGCACAAAGGGATTAAATTCACATTTGAGTGATGGCTGTCTTACTTTTGGTGTTCATGGGTGTATAATTAAGGTTGGTCACATGTAAATTCCTTAAATCACGTAGGGCACGTACAGAATTATACACCCATGAACACCAAAAGTTTCTAAAATTCTTTTTGGTTATGGGAAATAACCTCAAAAAGCTGATGCACAAACGGTATAATTTGCGTAATAACCAAAAAGAATTTTAGAAACATTCCTCATTATTTAATTTTAAGTTATATTATAATAGCACATTTTGTGCATCTTATTAGATCTTGGAAAATCGTTAAAATGCTCAATGCAAAGTTCCTGCGTAGGGATTATCTCCCTCGTTGCTAATTACAACAGCCGACAGTACAAGAATGGAGGCTGGAAGTTGAATGGCGCCGGTGTTTGTTTTCAGCCCGAGTCATTTGATATATTTAAACGATGAGTACTGTAGAATGACTCTGGATGGGATGGCAAAGCATCTGACAATCAGGTACATGTTTGATAGTGGTAGATTTGGATAAAAATGCAATCTTTGATCAGCGTGACCTATCATCGCACCGACGTGATATGCTTATCTACAAATATCGTGGTAAGTACTTCATGAAATCATTTATCTGTTGCTACAATCCATAAATTTTGTATATTTAAAGATGAAAATAGTATAAATTATGTGTATCTGGTATCTAGTCTTCGTTCTCGAGGTAAAATTCAGTGTATCAAGTATCGGGATCCGCCATTTTGCTTAATTTGGGCAGTAGTTCCAGAAAAGGGGGCGTGTCCTAATATTTTTCAGGTTATTGAAAATAATCTCCACTTTTAAGCCAATGAAAATCCTTGTTACATGTAAAATTAAATTATTTATATTTGTACTTTATATCAGACATTCCATTTGGCATTTCAATAATTGACATATGGAATGTTATAACATCAAAAGTATCTGAACGTTGTTAAATTCTCTGTACTTTCAAAACTGAAACATGACTTTTTTTTTGTTGTGCATTAGATTTTGTCTTGTGGACTAGAAGCTCTTTGGGTTAAAGCAGTCAAGATTAACATTAAAACTAATGGAAAATGGAAGGCTTTTTTAAAAATACTGTTCCCCACCTTGCCACAAGATTTCTATTGCACTTAATTTTTATATTGGTGAGAACTATCGAATAATTTGTATAATACTGGACCAAAGTGGGAAATGATGTCAACCAGTCAATTGAAATTTCAGAAAATGTGTGGGTGGGGAGCAAAATAGGTCTTGAATATTTTCGAAATCTCTAAGTACATAATATAATAGTGTTGTCACAACAATATTTAATTGATTTAACAAATACAAATCTTATAAATAATAATCTAGACTCAAATGGAAAAATTCCACATTATCTTCTTGTATGAACATGTAAAAAAGTAAAAGCAAAGAAGTAATTTGCACTATGAAATTACATCAATATTTGCTTTTTCTTCATTGCTTCTAGTGATAAGAAATTGATGTCCTAAGACTGAATTTCTAATCTCTGAGAAATTTCCTTGAAATGGGCTCTTTTCACGTCAAAATTGTACCTAGTCCTTTACCTGATTTGTGAACTCTGGTTAGGTTCCTGAGAAAATATAATTCTCCTAAGTTCATCCATCTCTACACTCGTCCAACTAAACGTCCTGCCCATCACATGTTTATGATACAAGCACTGATTAAAATGATGTCGACACTGCACAGCCGTACGTCCCGGTACATCACGGGCAATCTCTTTCCACGGTAATCTCTGAAATGATTGATATGAAAACTGTAGATGGAAGTTTCACACTGAGACATGTATCTTATGAATCCACAATCCTGTTCCCAAGGTACATTGTAATTAATATCTCGGGATAGATGTACATGTATTTACTTACAAAACTATATCAGCTAATAGGCCACTTGCCAAAATCCATAATGGCTGACAAAATTACAAAAAATGTCCGAGGCAGGCAACTTTCGCACACTGTTTCATTGTTAAGTCTCAATAGAATTGCGTCTTTTAACAGTGACGTCATAATGAAAAACAACGCCAAAAGATGTTGACTCGGATATTTTGAGTTGTAATTAAGATCGGAAAATGGTCTATTGAATCCCTCATAATTTTGATTCCAACATATTATTAACCAATTCCTACGGAAGCCCGCAGGTGACAGGTATGAATTACAATATATCTGGCGGCCACCACTTAATTTATCTGGCGGCCGCCAGATAATTATCTTGCTGCCGCCACTTATTTATCTGGCGGCCGCCAAATAATTTATCTGGCTGCCAGATAATTTAAGTGGCGGTCATCACATAATTTACAATAAATCAAAACAAAATCAATGCATAACATGTTCTTTTTGTTCTAGGGTGCTGAATTCATCTTCTCTTTTAATCTATTTGGTATGAAAGATGCAAAATAACCAGATGAAATGTGACAAAAGATAATTATGTGGCCGCCGCAAGATAATTATCTGGCGGCCGCCAGATAATTAAGTGGCGGCCGCCACATATTTATCTGGCGGCCGCCACATAATTATCTTGCGGTCTGCCACATAATTATCTTGCTGCCGCCACTTAATATATCTGGCGGCTGCCACTTAATTTATTTGGCGGCTGCCAGATAATTAAGTGGCGGCCGCCAGATATTTAAGTGGCGGCCGCCACATAATTATTTGGCGGCCGCCACATAATTATCTTGTGGCTGCAACTTAATATATCTTGCGGCCGCCACTTAATTTATCTGGCGGCCGCCACATAATTATCTGGCGGCCGCCACTTAGTTATATGGCGGCCGCCACATAATTAAGTGGCCGCCGCCAGATAAATTAAGGGGCGGCCGCCAGATAAATTATGTGGCGGCCGCCAGATAATTATGTCCCGGCCGCCAGATAATTCAGTGGCGGCCGTCAGATAAATTATGTGGCGGCAGCCAGATCAATTTTAATTCATACCTGTCACCTACCGGCTTCCGTAAATTCCTATTTACGATAACATTCTTTAGGAAACATGTTCTATGTACTGTACACAAATGAACAATAAGGTATCCCATTCTGTGTGTATTGTGTTAATGAACTTAATGTAAGAGGAGTTGGACAAAAGTTTAAGAATAGAAGTCCAGTCCGACAGTCTGAAAATTCTACTCGTCAAAATTAAAATAGATCTATACATACTGATCTACATGTACATGTATCTTGACCTAAACATGGAAACGACATATAATGCAGATCAAGCAACGGCTTTTTAATACATCATATTTTAAAAGTATGGTTATCCCTTTTGGGAAAATGAAAGTTTTCTTTGATGGCTTATACACTCTGATTGATCTGACCTGACCTGACCTGAAGACCCTGTAAAACACTGCATAACAAATTTATCCCATGATGACTTTTGGTTTGTGTATGTTATGTCAACAGATTTTAAATCAACTCACCAAGTCAACAGCTTTTAGCGTTTTAGTAGAAGCAAGATATTATAATGATTAAAATATCCTTCTGTGAGCTAATAAAACATAATATTTCGTTCCTCACAGCCAATCGGATTGCAAGAAATTTGCCTGAGGTGAGTGAAGATAAAAGTAATCTTAAACAAACTAAATATTAACCTGGAGATTTGTGCTCTCATTAATTGAATCAATACCAAGCTTCTGTTTCATTGAGGCGATAAGAGCATCGTCCTCGGTCATCGACCATTTTTGGGTGATGATATCGGGTTTACTAGATGCCGCTCTTGCCAAAGCTCTGATACTCTCTAGGTGAACTTTATATCTCCGAGCTATCTCCTTTGCTGACTGCTTCTTCTTCTGCAATTCCTTCATTACTGCCTGGATATCAGTGACTTCAGCCTAGTAATAAAGTGGAAATTTCACATACCTTAAATGTGGTTATTTTTGCTGGGGATATTGTTTATTTATTTTTGTCTCATTGCTTTGTGAATTTGATTATAATTCTGAGTTTAAAAAGGAGTAACGGAGGCTGAATACCCTAGATCTTTCCTAACATTATATAAATATAGACTTTGGGTGTGAACAATAAGCCATTAAATGGACTTGATGAAATTTACAATATCCAACTTTGGGTGTGATCAATATTATATGGACTTGATGATATTCATAATATCCAGACTTCCACTGATTTACAAAAATAAATCTTGGGGGGGGGGGGGGGATTTACAGGCAGAGAACCTTAAAACTAAAAATCTAATGGCTAAGTGAAAGGTTTTTGTGGGACGTGAATTTCCACTTTAAAGTGGAAAAAAAGTCATGTTTGAGTATCTACCCACATTCATCATTCAAATTTCATAGGGTCCATAAATGACATATTGACTGAAAACAAAGGCCTCATTTGTTATATTATATAAGATATGTGTATATGACACGAGAATGAAAAACAAATTATTCTCACTTGGTGCAGCCTATGTCCAACAAGCAACACCTGAGCTTTCCTATAACAAGCACACGTCTGCCGGTTTAAGTTTTTCGACAGCTTGCGATAGAAATCGGTTTTCCTCAATGACTTAATAAGTTTTCTATCACTCAAATACTTCTGATGGTCGAGTATTGCCTCAGGGTTCTTGAATTCAGGATTCTCCACTATAAAAGCCATCCAGTTCATAAGTAAATGTTTTTCCTCCTCTGGGGTCCACTGACCTCGCCGTACCTAAATGAAAATAATAGACGATTTCTGAGATGTTTAATTTGATGGCTAGACTGCGGACATCATATACTTTGGCGACGTTTTCCTTTGTGATGTCACACACGAAGCACTGGAAACATAACGTAAAACCTTCGAACAATTCAAAAGTTTCGCAAGGTACAAAATATACTTGATCTCCATAGTCTGATTGTGTAAAATCAAGGTTTTTAATGGTCGATTCAGAGAACTTGAAAATGGACTATTCGCTATTTTCGAAAACCAGAGTTACTTCCCATTTGAGGCGGTATCTGACGTAGACTAATTATGACGTCATCAAATTCTATGGCAACAGTCCTAAAAGTCCGAGAAACGTTGGTATAAAATCGACGTTACCATACCATTTTCATGACGTCATAATGGTTTTACGTCGGATACCATCTGTAAGGGGGAAAAACTTGAAATTTTGGCTACTTTATTGGCAAATTCTCCGACTATATATAGGTGGATAGATCTCAAACTCTCGTAACTAACAGTGTAAGTTATTTGTCGATAAGACCAATACTACGCTTAGAGTGAAAGAAAATGTCAATTTTAGTGTGACCTTGCTGATGTTTAACACTGAGTCTATGGAGAACGTCAACGACGTCACACTAAAATTAACATAGAAAAATCCCCATGTAAAATTATTTTCCTTGACTGTGAGTGTAGTATTGGTCATACAGACATATATAACTTATACTGTTAATATCTGTTCAACTATATTAATCTTAATCGGAAAATGTATCTAAAAATAGACAAATTTAAGCTTCAATTTCAAGATTTGTGAAGAGAGCTGTGCGGATAGTAATTGCCTTTCCATTTAAACAATAGAGTTGTTGTTATACATGTATTTTGAACATTTTATATTCTTGTTAGATTTAATTGAAAATTCTACATTTTACACAAGTCATAATGATTGGTTCATCTAAATTCTACATGCTCAATATTTGGTTCGATATGCAAGACAGCTCAGTAGATAAAGCATTAGAAGTAAAATATGAAAGTTTAGGGACGGTGAAAATAATAAGCTGGATATGACAATGAAGGCTCAGGTGAGCTTTCGACAGGGAGAAAAGACAATGAACTTCGAACAATACATTTGGTTTGTGGGACTCTTAAGGCCTTGTTACACGATGCAATTAGTTGCATGCAACTAATTGCAGAGATTTTACTGTCAGAACGAGTTGCAGCAACTCACACTTTTACAGGTTGCAACTAATTGCATATATTTTGTGGTAAATTCATACCTTTTCCGCCTAAAGTTCACGAATAAAATGTGTTATCAACAGACAATACAGCAAGTATTTTCAACTTTCATTACAATTACATTAAAATATCTTGATGAAGAGGGGACAGAAAATCGCAATTTTGTACAAACAAAAAATCTTGCAGTAAGCGCACTGTGTTCTTTGTGAGAAAAGTGGCCATTTTATTGTCAATGTAATTGATATGACCATCATTTGCCATGTAAGGGTTGAAATGATAAGGAATACCCTACAATTTGATCAGGGATGCAACTTCGTGAAATTTTCTAGGCGCCATGTGGGCCCCTAGAATAAAAATTTTAGGGGCCCACAAGAAAATCTACGAGCCCACAGTGAAATTATCTAAATAATACAGAAATGAAAGCTAAAAATGCTTTAAAATGCATTTATTTGATTGTTACAACTTACAAATATTCTCTTTCAATCTCAACTTCAATTTCTCTCAAACATTTAAACACATCATACTGTTTAAAATATAGGCCCCTGTCCACATCTTTCTGCTTTTCAGCAGGCGGTTTCACGCCTTCGATAAAACGCCACATACTGAGTGGCGATTTGTTCTGATCAATTGACATTGACAACGCTACGGCATGTGGACGCTTTAAATATCGACACAAGAGCGTTTACTTTTAAAGCGTCTAAAAGACTTTGACCGGAGCAAAGTCGGAGCGGACTAAAACGTGGAAAACTACGATCCGGATTCTATTTGCCAAGTGGGCGACCTGTATTTGAGTTCTGGTCGTCCACACACAAGATTTGGTCGCATTGGCGAGTGGGCGAGCGGTAATTTGCAACCCTGTTGATTGGTTGACGCTAAAGTTGCATGCGATTAGTCGCAAGGAATAGAACATGTTCTAATCTGAAAAAAGTTGCATGAGACTTTTAAAAATTGCATGCGACTTTTAAAAGTTGCATGCGATTAGTTTTAAGCTATGTTACACGACATGATTTGTCCATTGCAACTAATTGCAAGCGATTAGTTGCATCGTGTAACAAGGCCTTCAAAGTACCTTTGAACAATTGTTTAACTTCAGACATGTCATTAGTTAGAGCAAGGTGAAAAAAAATGCAGAAAAGTAAGGCGAGATGGTAGGTGCTTAATCTAATACTACATACCTGGTAACCATTACGTAAAAATTTTATATAATCCTGTTTCTCTTTATGAGCATCTAGTCTATCAGAGGCATGTATGACTGCACACACCTCATCACTCACTTCAAGGTCTGCTTCTGAACATTTCAAGGGACCTGAAACAAAAAAGCGTATTGTGAACCTGAGATGTGACGCAGTGCCATGAGAAATACCGTATATCCATTAATTTTTGCGTCGGATTAATTTTGCAAAAATGCCCCTCAACAGATGTGTCTTTTTTTCACTGAGTCTAATTTTCGCTAAAATAAATATATTAATAAAATCTTTTTTTCACTATGTTCATTTTGATGATGCTCGCAACCTAATGAAAATAAGGCCTACGCTCACGCAGCAAGATACGCCTGTTGGGATTTTTTCACAACATATCTAAGTCCCATAACTCCATAAGGACAAATCGGATGAACCTGAAAATCAAAAGGCGGCTTCCTCTTCAAAGTCTGATCACAATGTACCAATATCATGAAAATGTGTTGACGCATATCCAAGTTATTGCGTTCCATGCACCTATATTTTATATTTTGCCCTTAGCTTAACATGTATGTGCATATAACCCCCCCCCCCATCCATTACACATTATTTCCGGATAATGTGACAAAAAATTTAAGAACCCGTTATATATGTGAAAGAACATCCTTTCTACTTGAAGTATACAAAATTTCAAAACATTTTGACCAGAAATATATTTTTTAAGAATTTTTAACTATTTTAGTATATTTTTACATTGTATGTAAAATATCTAAGTCCAATGACTCTGTAACGACAAATCAGATGAACCTGAAAATAGAAAGGCGGCTTCTCCTTCAAAGTCTGATCACAATGTAGAAATATCATGTAAATCCGTTGACGCATATTCAAGTTATTGCGTTCCATGCGCCTATATTTTGCCCTTAGCTTAACATGTATGTGCATATAACCCACCCACCCTTACCATTACACACAATATCTCGGTTATGCGACAAAAAAATTTAAAACCGGTTACATATGTCAAAGAACATCCTTTCTACTTGAAGTATACAAAATTTCAAAACATTTCGACCAGAAATAGATTTTTAAATAATTTTGAACTATTTCAGTATATTTTCACTGTATTTTAAAAATCTAAGTCCCATAACTCTGTAACGACAAATCGGATGAACCTGAAAATCGAAAGGCGGCTTCCTCTCCACAGTCCAATCATAATGTATGAATTTCGTGAAAATCCGTTGACGCATATTCAAGTAATTGCGTTCCATAGGCGGACAGACAGACGGACGGACTTCCCCATACCATAATACGACCCGTCAAATGACGGGCGTATAAAAACCCGTTACGTATGTCAAAGAACATCATTTCTACTTGAAGTATACAAAATTTCAAAACATTTCGATCAAAAATAGATTTTGAAATAATTTTTAACTATTTTAGTATATTTTCACTGTATTTTAAAATATCTAAGTCCCATAACTCTATAACGACAAATCGAATGAACCTGAAAATTGAAAGGCGGCTTCCTCTCCACAGTCCAAACATGATGTATGAATTTAGTGAAAATCTGTTGACGCATATTCAAGTTTTTGCGTTCCATGCGCCTATATTTTGCCCTTCGCTTAATATGTATGTGAATATAACCCACCCCCCTTCCCATTACACACAATATCTCGAATATGCGACAAAAAAATTAAAAACCCGTTACAAATGTCAAAGAACATCCTTTCTACTTGAAGTATACATAATTTCAAAACATTTCGACTAGAAATAGATTTTTAAATAATTTTGAACTATTTTAGTATATTTTCACTGTATCTTAAAAATCTAAGTCCCATAACTCTGTAACGACAAATCAGATGAACCTGAAAATCGAAAGGCGGCTTCCTCTCCACAGTCCAATCATAATGTATGAATTTTGTGAAAATCCGTTGACGCATAATCAAGTTATTGCGTTCCATAGGTGGACAGACAGACGGACGGGCGGACAGACGGACGGACTTCGCCATACCATAATACGACCCGTCAAATGACGGGGGTATAATAATTATACATCCGCGAAAATTTCCTGATATAATGTGTCTGCTACTATATTTAAGATACATTAATACTACCTTCTGTATCTAAAAATCATGTACAACCTGTCAGGCTTGTTTACAGTATTGCAAGATTTGTTGAAACCGAGGGTGGAATAGATCTATCTACACGTATTAAAGTTCATACAAAACCATCATATATTTTTCTCTGATACCTACATGTACATGTATCATGTATGTGCCAAAATTATTTACACTTCAGAAAGAAGTTGAAATGGGAAAAATATCAAGTTGATAAGACTGCAAAAAGTATGCAATGTTCAAGTTTACCAGATTCGGATGTATTACATTGGATCCATCTCTATACCTGAGTCATCGTAGAAGACTGTAGTTTCAATATTTTATGATATGTCATATGTTAGAATTTCGAGCACATTTTAACTTCTATTTCAATCTGTACATATAGAGGACCAATTTCATATTCCAAGGAGACTGTTTTTAATTTTTTTTTCTTCTTAACATTGCAAACCAGTCACCTTCCTTTCACTTACAAAGAAAGATACTTAAAATAGATAACTAGTGCTGTGCGGTGCACCGAAAAAATTTCAGTGCTTTGATAATTAGTACGTGTATCTTAATTCGATGCACCGATGTAGAATTGTAGATTTCGATTTGGTTTAGATGTAATTTATTATATAAACTGAAGCCAATAAGTGATTAGAAAATGTTTGAATTAGCTAGGAAATGACGGTCAGAAAGTTATAAAAGACTGTGCATTCACATGTCATACTTCCTACTCAAAGTAGGTATTTAAAGGATGTATGACTGGACAAACCCTAGAACAAATCATGAAGAGAACAATTTTATAACATTTTCATTGTAATTTTTGACGTTTTAAAATTTAGTGACCTACTTCAGCGTCAAGGTAGGACACCACATCACCATTATACGGCGGTGTCATTGGCTGAAATTAGTACAATAAAATAATAAATAATAATATAGACTACCTGACTGCTGAAGAGCCAGCTGTTCTTCATCTAATATCTCTTTTATCCGTTTCTCCTTCCTGTCTCGTCTATTTTTTTCTTTCTGCCTTTCTGCTTCCCTAGCTTTTTCCAAGTTCCTCCTTTCCTTCTCTTTCTTCTTCTTCTTCTTCATCTTCATCTCAGATTTCTCTTGACTCTGTTCTTCTGAACTTCGGTCATCCTCTATCATCAAATCTTCTGATTCCTTTGTTAAGAATAAATAACATGTTATTATTATTCAGTCTTAAACAATTTTAAAGTGATATTAGAACATATGAGATAATACTTTTACCTAAAACTTTCCCTAAAAATAAACCATAATACGCCAAAAATAGTTTTCAGCTCTTACCGCATACATACGTAAATCAGTTTTAAAGTTGCTATTTTTAGCCATTTACAGAAACCCTGATTCTATAAATGATCACTTCCGGTAAATATGATGGAGAGACTTATGACGTAGAAAGTTGTACATGAAAGACGAAAGTAGTGTAAACAATGCAATGTACTGTTGAGGTATTGAAGGTGAGTTCGCATTTAATTTGCTCAGTTTCACATCTTTTGATAATTTCTTGATCATGTCGAGTATTAATACAACATGTATGTAAATGTTTAATGTTAGTAATTTTCATGCGACCAAGCATCTGTCCGTGAGAAAGGGGGGGGGGGGGGTCTTGGTATGGACGATTTCACACATGATGTCACAACATATTTCCTGTATGTCCTATTTTACTATATGTTCTAAACACGCACGATTTGAAACTATGGTTGAATATACAGCCCGACCTGTTTCAAACGCAGAAGGGGGGGGGGGGGTAACTTGGAATGCGTGCGACTGGAGTTTCAGACCGGGAGGCCCCTGTCCATCCTTTTATTGAGGCTTAGTGTACAACATAGTATTACCTATATTCATATTGTCATATACATTCACTTTAATGACAAATGACAGATGGAGATATCTTTGACATAGACGGATTCAGGAATCTAAAATAGGGAGGGCGGATCGCAGTGAACATTGAAAACAATCTTTCGGAGAAGCGTAGGAAGGGGGTGAGGGGTATAATGACTAAAACAAAACGTTATTAATTTATTAATTTTTACATATATTTTTTTGAATTCATCTTTATAAATAATTATTTCAAAATTCACCTGCATTGGTGCAAGGGATATAGGGTAGACCTTATTTCACGAATTCCCCAGTGGGTAAAACACTCAATAAATTTAAATATTATTCTGAGGCTCCAAGTCGATGTCACGGAATCTATTTTAATTAAAATAAGGATCAAATTTTATTCTATCAATATATATGGTCACAATTTTAGGGATTAACAACGAAAAACGATTTGACATTATTCTTTTTTTTTCTAAACAGCCTACGGTAAGTTATGGTCACAGCTAGCGGTTTTTATGGAATAACATAATAATAAAAGAACGAAGCAATAAATTTATACTGATCTGAAAACATTTTTGAAATACGTGACGTTTTCATGAGAGGCAATTGATGATAGAAAAGATTGGATGATCGATCTCTCTCTCTCTCTCTCTCTCTCTCTATCTCTCTCAAAGACTCAAAACGAACAAATTTATTTATGTGCGTGTGTGTGTGTGTGGTGGGGGGGGGGGGGGGGGGGGGGGGGGGGGGGGGTTACCCCCGCAAACCAAGATCTAATATTCGGCAAGTGCTAGATCCATAATTCCATATGTAGATAAAGAATCTATCAAAAATATTGGCCAGCACGATTATTTTTCTTAATCAGAATATAAATTATGTCAAACTTCTGTCCTGAATCTACAGGTGATCGCCAGCCATGAGCATGTTTAGAAATGGTGCGCCCTTCATTTATTTATTTATTTCATTTATTTATTTATTTTTTTATTTTTTACTCAATAAATAAAAAACTATGTTTTAGATATTGATTGTTTTATTCTTGAAATGGTAACCACATGCGCATACACATGTGCGTGTACAGGCAATCACTTTGTCGTGTACAACTTCTGACGTCATTTACTGAGACCCACAAAGAATACAGTCGATCCCGAAAATTAATTGGGTAAATTGACAAAAATGTCGATTTCCTCTAAAACCAGGAATTTTTTTCCTGTGGTTACAGCATGAAAAATTTCATTTTTAAATAGCTAATGCTATATACTATTTTCACAGATGTTCTAATATCACTTTAAGCGAAATACTTACTAAGTAATGACAGTCTTACTTTTGGTGTTCATGTGTGTACAATTCTGGTTGGTCATGTGCAAGTTCCATGAATCGGGAAGTGAATTTCGGAAAATTTGCAAGTGACCAACCAAAATTATACACCAATGAACACCAAAGAAAAACATCAAGGGGCGGGTATCGTTTAGAAACATAGGGTAATCAAAGATTACATAGCTCACCTATACAGGTTTTTGTCAGAAACCAGGTTAAAGTTTTTGAAAAGTAGGTCAAAGTCCAAGGTCAAGGTTACTAGGTCAAAGGTCATGGTCTCAAATGAAAGGTCTTGTCACACGGTATCTTCAAGTGAAATATCAAAGCCCTACCCCTGATAGTTCAAGAGATATAGCCCAGGTTAAAGTTTTGTCTACGGACGACGACAATGACGATGTCGAGGGTATGACATTAGCTCTCCGGACTTTCGTCCCGGCAAGCTAAAAATTGCTCTGAAAAAAAAGAAATATACACACGAACATGAATTTTTCCACTCAAGAAATATTTATAAAGAAGTTTCAAATCAAACTTCATATCAGTAAATGATCTTTAATATCATAATATGCCTTTACCAACAATAAAATCAGAAAAAAAGAGTGACTTTCATTTAAAAAATAAAGTTAGAATTATTCCAGAAATCTTTCTTTCAAAATTCAGTAACATTGATAAATAAATGTTTGCGTG
This sequence comes from Pinctada imbricata, assembly GCA_033119305.1. Classification (NCBI taxonomy): domain Eukaryota; kingdom Metazoa; phylum Mollusca; class Bivalvia; order Pterioida; family Pteriidae; genus Pinctada; species Pinctada imbricata. The sequence goes on from VSWD01000004.1 coordinate 20,665,060, forward strand.
TTTTCATGCCTGGCCGGAGGGTACCTCCTGACGTAAAACAAAATATTTAATTACTATGGCCTTTCTTATATTTACATCCTTACTAAATTTTAGAAGCCCTTATTTGAACGAACATTGCTAATACTGTTAGTAACAGTGTCAAAAGTATCTCAATATTGGTCAATTCTCCCTACATTCAAATTTTAAACTTGAACATGATGTCACGATAGGCAACATAAATTATTAGAATATAATTCTAGTTGCCTGGATGGATGTTTAACATGGGAAATCTACTAGTAATGTAAATATTTAATACGTGATCATATTATAAATTGTAATAATTATTATGTTATTGAATAGAGATATTTGAGGGGAAAAATGACTACTGGCAGTACTGCTATTGTGAAAGGTAATATTGCAACTCCATTTCTATTGATGTAAAACTGGCATTGCCATTATCTGCAACAGTATTTACCTGTATCTTTACCCCTACTCTGACAAGTTGGCTGGGAAATCCTGAATAGGAATTGGCCAATAACAGTTACATGAGGAAGTGGTTTATACCAGGCTGTATAATTTATAATGAGCATTTAACGGTGAATATTTTCTTATAATAATTCTGTATCTTATAAACTATTCCTTAATTTTTTGTGTCATTCAAACCCTCTTGTCAAGGGATACTGTAAATGGATTTCATTTCATGGTGTCAAAAGTTCGCATGTTTTCTAAATGTAGTAAAATACGGTGCTTTTAATTACGCAGCATCGAAGGTTAAATGAAAAAAATACTTGTACACTTTTGATATAAAGATTTTTGTGCCTAGGTAATACATGTACATGTAATAGGAAGTAAAATACTTAATTCTAATTGCTCATAGAATATTAATGTTACTGTTGTAATAAGTGTTTCTCATGTTTATTAATGGCAAACACGTAGTAATTATAAAATAACTATCTTTTTGAATGTATTTATACTGTGATAACTAACGAATGGATCCAGGAATTATGTTCCATTATGCACTTCAGCTCATTATGAGAAACATAAGTTCCTGGATCCATTGCAGGTTATCACAGTATAATCACATTCCAAATAGACGGTTATTATATATTTACATTCATTTTTTGCACACTTAAAAGACGTCTAAATACATTTTAAATTCTGTTGCTAAGGCTCTGTTACTAGGTGCCGCTATATGACGTCATAGTTCAAATTGAACCACCGCGGTTATACTCTTATAATCAAAGTGTAAATTCTATACAAGTGAATAAGCATATGTTAACATTTAGTAATAATTCCACTGAAACGATTAAATACTAATTATTAAAAAAGAACGGATATGTACATGTAAATTGAAACTATCTACAATGTAATTTTGTGTGAAAAGATTACATAGAAATTAACAAAATGCACCCTATGCATATAAATATCATATCCTGGCTATATATTTTTTTGTCTATAATGCAGAATTATTGCAGTGGTTTTATGTTTGTGGAAAATTCAAAACCATGAATACTGTAAATTGATTTTTATTCAGTCAGATACCTATTTTCTTCATTTCCGTCAGTGCCTTCCTTGACGAAATTACGCACCGACGAATATAAATACTCCTGACAAAAAACAAATTGTAGTAAGGAAAATTGAATCAGTCTCTTGGTATACTCAAATATAAACCAGGGAACATTGCAGAGGAGGGAGGAAGAGGCTGAAGGTTCCTGAGTTTTAACACATTGTTAAATAGTGTTGCTAGGACACTGCAAATGGCAAATCAATGAAAACGGAATATGAACAAAAAGTTGCTATATAATGTAATTGGTACCGATGAAAATAAAGCAATTTACAGTATAGCAAAATTAAAAGCACCGCAATCATTTCCCTATTTAAAGTAATACTGATACCTTCTTTTTCTTTTTCTTCTTCTTTTTCTTCTTCTCAGATTTCTGCAGATTCTGTTCCTCTGAACCCAAGTTGTCCTCCAGCATCATATCTTCTGATTCCTTTGTTAAAAATAAACGTCATCAATATTCAGTCAAGAGTGATATCATGTGAAACATATAATTACCATTTGTATTCTATTGAATAGTGGAAACTTTTTCAGGGCAAAATGATCATTGTTATTGCAAAAATTATAAAGTACATGTACTATTGCAACTGCAAAATAAAAAAAATATGTGTTTGTGAAACACGAATGCCCCCGTTGGCATCTTTGTCGGTAAAACAGGTCAAGGTCACAAGGTAAAAAATTTTGGAATCAATAGAAAGGTCTTGTCACAAGGAATACAAATGTGAAATATGAAAGCCCTATCAATTACCATTCAAAAGTTATGGCCAAGGTTAAAAGTTTTGCGGACAAACAGAGAGACGGAGAGACAAAACATTGGGTAATCAAAGATTACATAGCTCGCCTGTACAGGTTTTTGTCAGAAACCAGATTAAAGTTTTTGAAAAGTAGGTCAAAGTCCCAGGTCAAGGTCACTAGGTCAAAGGTCATGGTCTCAAATGAAAGGTCTCGTCACAAGGTATCTACATGTGAAATATCAAAGCTCTACCCCTTATAGTTCAAGAGATATAATCCAGGTTAAGTTTTGTCTACGGACGACGACGACGACAACAACAACGACGACGACAACGACAACGACGCCGAGGGTATGGCATTAGCTCTCCGGACTTTTTCGTCCCGGCGAGCTAAAAACTATATACCTCCTGAATCTCCGATTACGGGGGCATAAAAATAAGAATGAAACTGACAACTGCTAAGCATTAAAATAATAGAATTAATGTCATAATTTGTGTGTTGTAACGGGTATGCAACACAAAACAAGTGCATGTGCTAACATGCATTACTTGTATGATACAATGTAATTGCACTTGTCTTGTGTTGCTTAAACTTTACAAAACACAAATTTAGACTCTTATTCTATATAAGGATCTGCTTTTTCAGATTATCTGAAAATTGACAGTTAATACATGTACATGTAGGTTAAAAGCAAAGAAAAACTCAAGTACCGGTAGGAAATATACTAATTACGTAACTTTTCATGCAATATTATGAGTGTCTCCTGGTAAGTCACTTTAACAGTCTCATGGCAAATCAAAGGTGTACATATTTTATTGTCACACTGCAAATAAATTTCTAGGAATCTCATTGGTTGTTTAGCCGTAATTATGATACTATGTTACCCATCTGCAGCTGTGAATATAGAGCTTTGTGATGTCACCGACACCTTATTGTTTCTTGACATCATAGAGCGCAATTCCCGTAAAAAAGTTCTGACGTTTTGAATTTTTCTCTTGCTTCAGATCCTTTAATTTTATTTTTCTGCTAAAATGAATTTCATTCGTGGTATATTCATTTTGAATAAACCATTTACAAGTACGATCTTTTCAATGTTAAAAAATTTTTTACAATCCATCAACAAATAAAAAAGTTGGAAATTTTACTGTTGACGCCATTTGGTAAATGACAATTTACAAGTGATTTGCAGTATGACAAAAATGCTATTACAGTTCCAGACAGGTAATATGGTCTGATATACCTTGTCTGGAATTAATATTCCCCTCGCCCTCGGCTCAGAAATATAAATATATCAGACCATATTACCTGTCTGGGACTGCAATAACATATAATACATGTACAGCAGTTTCTTAGCTGAATAAGGCAAAAATGATACATTTAAGGAGGCTCAATAATCGTTTGACGTCATCAGATATCGAGTGCAGTACTTTTATATGTGGCCTTCTTTAGTTTTCGGCCTTCAAACTCCTCCGTAATTCGCTTGTTTCTTGACGGATTTCGACATGTTTGGTATCGATGGAAACAGAAAATAATCTGAGTGTAATAAATATTTAGTCAAATATATCGTTTAATTTATATTTACAAAAATATCCCGTAAGAGAGGCACCCTGGCTAACGCCGTAAACGTATCGTTTTTAGAACGTCATCGGCGGAAATTCAACCGCCTGTTGCCTTTGAACAAATTAAAGAAGGTAAACTTAAGTTCATGATAAAACAAGATATTTCTTGGAGATTTTAGCGATATCATAGATAAGATATTTCAAGTTTGGTTTCTCTAATAATCTTTGGTACAAAGATTTTTTCTTCAATTTTGTCAACTTTCGTACTTTGCAACAAGATGTTATCGATTAAAGTTTTCCTATTTGAAAGATTAAAGCGAATGACTTTTAGTTTTAAGTCTGCTTTGTTCAAAGATATATCCATTTCTCAGATAACTGCACGCATTATCGAGAACGAGGGAGGGGATTGACGTCCACTTACTGACCTTGAACGTCAAAATGTTTAAAAACGCTTCCGTTTACTTTAGTTCTATTTCTTTTATATATATTTCCGTATCTATAAATAGATTGATGGAATCAGGTATGAAATTTTGAACAAAACATTTTTTCAAGCTTTGGCTTTTTTTTAACTTTATTTGACAAAACTCATTTAACTGACACTAACAAAACATGAAAGGCGAGTTTATAAAAGACAAGGTCAAATAACGTTTTGCCAAGGATATTTAGAAGTACACATCTTACTTTCCTTTTCTTGTTTATTTTTTTCGACAAATAATTTGTACACTTGTTTATTCTTCTTTGATTTCGATGATAAATGATAATTGTGTAAGCATTCTTCCTTGTGTCAGAATTTGAAACTTTCACTGAATGTTGGGAATGAATAATCTCGACTCGGAGTGTCTGATTTTTAGCTCACCTGAGCTATTGTCATAGCGCGCCGTCCGTCCGTCGTCTGTCGTCTGTCCGGCATAAACTAAGTAGATTTTTACAATATGGAAACGGGGTAAAACGGAATGTCTTGTACTTTTGTTAAAAGATTAGAGTCTGATCTTGAAAAATATGTCAATTATAACAGTTTTTAACAAATATTTTCATCGTTATAACGTCAACTAAGGGAACAGGGCATTTTAATTTGACTTGTTGCAAATGGTTACAAAATCGTTACTATGACAACCAAATATTTTAAATCAGAATGAACGATAACATGTACTTTTTTATATTTCTTTTCGAAGAAAAGAGTTTGTCGTTGAGAAAGATGTAAAAGAAAATAACTTCTGACAAAGACTTCTTGTCACTTTGATGTCAAATAAAGGTACTGAGTACTTTTTTTTAGATTCTCATTTTGGGGTGGGGGGTACCCAAAATGTAATTTTCTGGAACAGTTTTAGCTATTTCACTCTTTGAAAGCATTATCTATAAAGAAATATACATATTTGATGATACTATGGTGAAAATGATCACAAGAATAGTTTCAATCTGGAATCAATATCAATATATCATGTTATTATCTATCAAAATTCATTGTTTTGCGACATATCTCGGGGTTGATTTACATATGTATATTCAGAGGACCACTGGTCAGTCAAATGGTCGATGATATGTAATCTTAATCACAAATATAAATCATCAGATATCAATGTTAAATAATCAGAATATTTTTTTCTCCTCTGACAAAGAATTCTTGGATTATTGAGCCACCTTAACATGATTTTACACAAAGTACATCATGAATAAGCCTTTTTCACATAACTGTGGTCTACTTTTTTCGGACGGCAAAATAAGTACCTTTCCCACAATATGACATCAAGGACAATCAGATTTTAACTATGACGTCATGAAAGTTGGTACCATTGCAATCTACAAAATGTTAGTCATGTAGTTATGTGAAAAAAGCTAATTAGCAAGTGCAATTTTCCCAATATGAAATGTTACCAATATCTTCCTTTTCTCCTTCTTTTTCTTCTTCTTTTTCCTCTTCTTAGATTTCTCCTGACTCTGTTTTTCTGGACCCAGTTCTTCGTTTATCATAAAACCTCCTGATTCCTTTGTAAGAAATAAATATCAAGATATAATTCAGACGTGAAAGATATCACATGAAATACCTAAAATTTAAAATTATGAATAAAAACACAAACACTCAAATACACAAATTTTCGGCCCCTTTGCCTTTATCAAGTGTAAAAAATGACGATCTGTAACAATTCTAAGTAAAATCCATCCTTGCTTCTCTGATGTTCATTGCAAATTTGCAATGAACGTCAGAGAAGCAAGGGTGGATTTTACTTCGAATACTTATTATCATGAGTGTCTCATGGCATATCACATTGTGACTGAACTGCAACTAACCTGGAATTTAACATACCGGTATACTGCAGAGCAATCAATTCCTTAGAAAGTTGAGAAATGAGCGATCACAAAAGTTTAACCTATACATTGTATGTAAACCACACCCACTGTATGCAAAATATGTTTGAAAGACCCAAATGTGTCAACCATTGAAATTATGAGCTGTAAGTACACTTTTCACTGTGACTTGACAATAATATATCTACATGTACTTTGTATATGAGCATATTTGCAATGAACATGATGAAAGACAACATCAAAATATGAGCATGGACATTTACAAGTTGAGACTCAATTTCAAATTCAGATAAACTGATAATGGTTTATTACCATGATTACCAGCTCCAGTCATAGTTACCTTCACTTCTAAACTAGGTCTTGTTGACTGGGACCCACGATCCTTATCCACGACATCAGCATTATCCATCCAGATCCCATTTGTCTCCCTTGTTACTGAGTCACATGACATTACACTCCCCTTCATCAAAATTCCACCTCCTCTTTGTGATGAGTCAACAGAATTATCCGAAGTTATAGCACGGTTGATACTATGGTTTACAGAGTTCCCTGAGTTGTTGAGACTGTTCGGCACATTGGAATGACCATCTGATTGTTCACCGTCACTGCCCATTCCAGAATCCAGCGGATTGTCCCCGATGATGGCAAGAGCCGCTGAAGGGTAAAATAATTGTGAGCAATCAAAATTTAGTTAGGTAATGGCACAAAAAAGTAATGTTTATTCAGTGATTATGAAACACCACGTCCTTACTTGTTGGCAGCTTGATTTTGACATGATGCAATGCTACCACTAAAGACCCAAAAGTTGTGCCAAAGTTAAAAGTTTTGGACAACCAGATGGAATAAAACACATAATATCAATATGTTTGCTTGTCAATCTTCCATACAGCATGCAGTGAGGCACAGGGAAAAAATGATATCATCATAGTATTTATCAAACGTTTATTTTGATAGAATCAAATCTATTATCACTTTGAAATTTTGATATCGTTCATAAATTTTTGAGTGTAGTATATTCATGAAATATCCCTTTTGTCTGGGAACTGAGCATATACCGTTTACATCACTGTATGTCATGGTATGTGATGTATTGCAATAATGCTGTACGTGTACTTATTTTAGTGCAACCAAATTTTAGCGGAAACAGAGCAGAATTGGGTAAATTGACATATTTGCATAATCATGAATTAGCACTCTGACTAATTTTCCACATTAATCTATAATAAGAGATTCATGATTTAGCGTATTCTTAAATTAGCGCAGTCTTCATGGTCTTAGTATCACTAACTCTGCTAAAATATGAATCCCGCTAACATGGCTAAAATAAGAATCCCGCTAAAAAATATGAATCCCGCTAAAATAAGTACACTTACAGTAGTTAGTTCTTTTGTTTTTTGTTTTGATTGTGTTGAAAGGAAAATTCATAAAATGTACAAGTGAAATAAAGTGAATTTATACAATGGAGAGATTGCTGAAAGTCCAACATTGCACCTGTTGGTAAATTGATACTTGATGATGTTATAATCAAATGGCTTGTCAAAACAATATTTGATGGACCATTGATTATAACATCACAATATAAAAGTCAGCCAGCAGGTGCAAAGTTGGATATTTGGTGATCCCTCAATGAAATCAACATTAACTTCAATCTTATTAAAATTCGACGTTTCTGATCCAATTACTATACTCAAGTAGAGTGAGTAGAGTATCGGATCAGAAACGTCGAATTTTAATTAGATTGCATGTAACTTGTAAGCCTAACTTAAGGTCTAACAGGCCAGTTTCCTTACCTTAAAATTGCCTGACTGACATTTATATTATTACATCATAGATACCTTCAACACTGCCCTGTCTGTTGTAGGAGGAACCACCAGTGGCCTCTTGATCCGCCTCAGAATCACTAGAATCTGAAAACATCTTATGTAATGATTCAGGTCCCAACCTCTCTTCATGGCCTGACACTTCCTTATGGCCTGAAAATTCCTTATTGCCTGATACATGTAATTCCCTAAGGCCTAATATTTCTTTATTGCCTGATACAAAATGTACATCCTCATTGGTTGATACATGTATTTTCTTATTGAATGACACTTCTTGATGGCCCGATACATCCTGATGTGAAATTTTTCTTCGTTTTGGTGAACTCCCTTTTGTGTCAAGCAAATTAGAATCTTCAAAATCTCTTGATGAATATTGTTCAATGGTATCCTGTTTTCTTTTTGATGGCGATTTCTTACCCTTGTCTCTACTTGATGATTCAGTACCGATCAATGAAATCACTTGATCACTTGACTCTCTTACCGTTTCCGCCTGAGTTCTCTGAGTTAGTGAATCATGATTTTCAGATTCATGCACAGAAACTTCATCACTTTTATGCTTTGTTTTCGTTTTATTTTTCTGCTCAAGTTCACGTTCTTGATGAACATTGCCCAGACTCTTTTTCGCAGAGCTGCTTTCAGGTGATTTTTGAAAATTGAATTTTATTGCCAACTTCTTGGTAGGCTTTTTCCTCTTCTTTAGCAGTGATTTTGCAATCGATGAGTCTGATTTACTGTTCTTCACACTAGCATGAGTTTCACAATTCACCTTAGTCCTTGATTCACAATTCACTACAGCATGTGATTCACAATTCGCACTTGTCCTTGATTCACTATTCACTGCTGCATGTGATTCACAATTCAAACTTTCCTGATGTTGTAAATCACCGTTTTGTTTTGACACAGAACTAATACCCTCCTCTTGATACGACACAGAAACCCCTGCATTGCAATTGGTCAATTCAGTCTGCAAAGACCCTGTTGAAGCATCATCCTTATCTTCAGAAGAAGATTTCTTATTAATATCACAGACACTACTTTCTTCCTCTGATTCTTCACTGTCACAATTATTATATAGCAAACGATTTATACTCAATCTTATCTTTTTACCCTCTGATTTCTTTTCTGGTTCAACTGATGGAAGAGCTTTCTGACCTTTTTCAAGGTCATTCACTTGACTAAAATGTCTCAAATTATCACCGCTGGTTCTTCCTTTTTCCTCTTCACTATCAGATTCTATGTCACTTTGATTTAGAGCTAATTGTACTAAATCATCTAATCTTCCTCCTTTCTTCCCTTTGTTGGGGCTATAATCTTCCTTCATCTCTTTTGAATAATTTTTCATCTTTGAAAAATCTCTTTCTTTCCTATTTCTATTCAATTTATCTTCATCTGTCATACTTTTCTTCAAATGATCCTCTTCATTCTTCCTTTTAACTGAATTTTCCTCGGAAGAAAAATCCTTATCACTTTTACTGAGAGCTGACTGTAACAGCGAATCCATGTTACCTTTTTTCTTCACTTTTTCAACTTTCTTCCGTTCCGTCTTTGTCTTCGCACGATCTTCATCGCTGCTAGTGTCTAGTTCACTTTGACTCAACGCAACATTTATCAAAGAATTCAATTTTCGTTTTCTTTCCTTCTTTTTTGGCTCTTCTTCATTATGGTCCACATCCATTTTATTCCTTTTCTTCTTCTTTTTAAATCTCTCTTCATAAATTAATTCCATGACTTAAGTTACAGTTGTTTGATGTAATAATATACATGTAATCACGATCATTTATTTTGCATATCACAATCACAGTATCAGGCCAAGGACATTTGATCCATCAAAAGCTGAATTCCACTTAAAACTAGACCTGTAAAAAATTGAAAATATAATCAAATGTATACCATTAATACAGACAACCTTTTTTTCCCAGAAGATTTAAACTGTTAATGGTTCTTGCCATTGACCACTTTTACAATAATCATGTTATAGTATAGAAGAGTAATGTGTAAAAAAAAAAAAAAAAAGAATACATTGTCAAGCATAGTTTTTTCACATTACATTATCTGATGCTACTACCAGCTTATTTTTTCCAGTTTACAAAAAATAAAATGGCTTTTTTTTTAAAACACTATATCACCATTAAATGGTCATGTCGGAAACTATATGTGATTTGTGAGAAGGTCAGCAAGATCACTGTCACATCTGTGTGATACTGCCCGGTACTGGACATGCCGAATTTTTCTATTAAAAGATTAAAACTAGTTTTAAGTCCTGATGCTGGGTATTGCAGCTGAAAACCATGTTGAAATATAATGCAATATGCCAAATATTCGTATCGTGATTTATTGCAATACTTTAGGATCTGAATTTTTATGAATAAAAAAAGATTTCAAAGACAAAATTTTGTTTTATAAACATTGTTTATGTCCAAGAAAGAACTGAAAAGAATATGTCTGTGATGTTTAAGGGTGAAACATTTACTGTGGACTATGTATGGTTTATATAGTAAAGCAGCCCCCTTACAGGGCAAAATTTTAAAGTTTCAAGAAGAAATTAATATATTCTGCAATGTAGGCTACTTATGAAATCTTTCACTTCCTTTCTCAATTTCTTAGACTTTGGGCTTTAAAAATGGTATATTTTGCCAAATTTCTGGAAAAATGTCATGTCATTTTGGGGCTCAATTTTTCCACTAACTTCTTAATTGTAAGTATCGAGCAGGTTTATGAACAACTTTTCTATTTTGATATGTTGTTACCTTTGTGCGTCTTTAAAAGCATACAAAAGGAAAAAAAGTTGTTCACAATCCCGCTTGATGTTATCTCAATGAAAATAATCAAGAATTATGCTATCTTTCATGAATAATTGGCAAAATCACTGGTTTTCATGATATTCATGCAAAGTTTACAATATCTTAGAAAGCAAGGTCAAGTCAAGTATTTATTTCTTTGTGCAAGAGACTTATCAGAAGGAGTAGTTTTTACTTTTCTCCAAACATAATTTTATAAAGAAGGGGGAAGGGGGGGGGGGTTGTGTCTGCAACCTGAGAGTTATGCTTGACTAGATCATTTACTTCATAACCGTAAATAAATGTTTGTAAATCCCGTCTCCAGTTTCAATACATAGCAGGACACTCTCTGAAGAAATGATCAATGCCACTGCATGACTATGCAAAGGAAATTCCAATGTTTTCATCATACCTTGCCAGGTGTCCCGGAGTGACAAAAATGTGTCTGAATATCATGCCTTAAAAATCTGTCCCGCCGGGACACAAAAATTCCTGTAAAATTAAAATTTGTCCCGAAATGTCCCGTGTTTCAGTGCAAAGTCATTTTGTTTTAATTTTTTCTTTCATCGTTCAAAGAAATTGTTGGTTAAGTTAACAGCTGATCAATGGATCTAACTTACAGTATACCTGAGATTACACATGTGAAAACATGTTTTGATAGTAATTACATTTAATTGGCTTTCACATTTATATTTCATATCTTTGGCCAATTGGTAGTTTCTCAGACACTGCCCCACGCTAAAATTTTTCTGTCAGCGAGACTTATTTTCAGACAAAAATATCCCCTGTGTCTCATGTCTGATCGCTGGTTAAATAGAGCCTGTGTTTGTGAAACACAAATGCCCTCAGTGGCATCTTTGTTAGTATAAAAACCATTTTCTGTTAAGAACATGTATGTGAAAGGTCAAGGTCAGGGTCACTTGGTTAAAAAATTTTGGTATCGATGGAAAAATCTTGTGACAAGGAATACACATGCGAAATATCAAATCCCTATCACTTATCATTCAAAATTTATTCCCAATGTTAAAGTTTTTGTAAAGTAGGTCAAAGGTCAAAGTCAAGGTCAAAATCTTTGGTATCAATAGAAAGATCTTAAAATAACGAATTCACATGTGAAATATGAAAGCCCTATCACTTACCATTCAAAAGCTATGCCCAATGTTAAAGTCTTTGAGAAGTAGGTCAAAGGTCAAGGTCAAGGTCACGAGGTAAACAATTTTGGTATCAATGGAAAGGTCTTGTCATTAGGAATACACATGTGAAATATGAAAGCCATGTCACTTACCATTCAAAAGTTATGCCCAATGTTAAAGTTTTTCAAAAGTAGATCAAAGGTCAAGGTCAAGGTCATGAGGTCAAAAATTTTGATATCAATGGAAAGGTCTTGTCACAAGGAATACACGTGTGAAATATGAAAGCCCTATTACTTACCATTCAAAAGTTATGTCCAATGTTAAAGTTTTTCGGACAAACAGACAGACAATCAGACGGACAGGCCAAAAACTATATGCCCCTGAATCTTTGATTCTGGGGGCATAATAAAAAGAATTTTTTTTTTTAAAGGAAGTGACATTATCCTGTAAATCTGTCTTTAAACAGTCAGGGGTATAACTCATTTCAGTTATAAAATTATATAACAGAAATCAGTTACTTTTCTTTCCATGAAAATCGGTAATGTTTAGCTGGGGGTTTAATCAGTATGCATTTTCATGTAGTATGCTGGAAAAAAATATGAAGTAAACATCCGCTTCAGGTAAGTTTGTTCGATTGAATTTTGCATTTTATGATATATTCAAGATAAAGAGAAAGATAATCTTATCATCATTCAGTAGCGAAATATATCACCTAGTTATCTATACTGCCAAGGTCCTTTCTAGGTGCCTAATTTTGTCAGGAAGCCTGCAGAACCACAAGGTGACTTGTTTACTTTTTGAAGGCAACCTTCTTAAACACTCATTATACTCCATAATTCGTATAAATTTATCCTGATTTGTGTGTATACATATTTACTTACCTTACCATTAAAGGAAGCTAAAGTTTTATCATCTGCCTTTCTAAAACCAGATTTTCACAGAAAAATTGAGAACAAGCCTGTTTTTTGTACGCATTGCAACAGAATAAGACCCTTTTTGTACATTGTGCACTTAAAATACAACCATAATGTTCAATGCATTTGGGAAAGAGAAAGATTGAAACAGATCTACAAAAGGTTATAACGAAACAAGTTGACATATCTGATATGCATAGAACGGTCAGAGACTCAGAATAAACTTAAAGAGCAGGACTTTAGTTGTTCATTTGTCATTTACGAATGTTTACATACAATGAATGATTAAACATAGTTGGCCAGATTGCAAGGCAATTCTGCTCTACACAGCCAATTGTGCCTCACATGAAAATCATATGAAATGAGCATCATGTAAATTTCATATGAAAGTTTATGTAAAATTCATATAAATTTCACATAAGATTTATGTGAAAAATATCTCACATGAATTTCACATAAATTTCCTTCACATGAATTTCACATAAATTTTTCTAAGTGACCTTCACAGGAAACTGAATTCACATAACATCCATGATGTAAAAAACTTTAAATGAATTTCATGTGAAAAATTTCATGTAAATTTCATGTTCGTGCTCATTTCACATAAAATTTCATGTGAACTTTCATGTGAAGTTCATGTAAATTTCACATGAATTTCATATGAGGCACAATTGGCTGTGTATATATCTAGATCTAGATCTATTTTCTTATTCATTATGCTTCTTCTAAACGAAAAATGACAAATTTTATGTGATTTTTCGAAAACCCTGCCTTTTAGGGCAAAATGATTGAAAGTTGAGCTGTCTGTCTTCACATTAGAAATTCAGATTTTTGGCAAGGGAGACACATACCTAAAGTTGTAATCCCTAGAGCAAGGGCGTGTAACAGGTTCATACTCATATGGGACATTCTTTTTTATATCCTTAATGTACATGGAAAGTATAAGTTTGTTACATGCGCTTGCTCTATATATACTATAAACTAGTATAACTTCGTCGAGGTGAGCTAAAAATACAAAATACGTCGTGACAAAAATTTGAATGCTTGAAAAGGACAACTGACCAGAAACTGTTCCTGTCCTGAAACTGTTTTGAATAGGAACAAGTATTAGCTTTTGCAAAAAGCTTGCTGGCAGTTAGCTGACATTACTGGTGTCAAAGCAGTAACCGAACGGAAGCAGTAACCGAATGCTTACGGTATAGGGGGTATTTGAATTAACAAAATTGGATAAAATTCAGGAACCTGATAAAGTTTCACTAGAAATCAACATTAGTTTCAACATTTTTATTGGGGTGACTTGATGAATAGTTTTTGGTCATTTATTAAGCAATGATAGTTTCAGATTATATATTACGCATGGGAAACATGGGAAAGGGTAGCCTCCTAAACCTTCCAATAAGAACTATATTTATGGGAATTTCCTCAATTTTCTACAATTCGGTCTTTGGAAAAGCTGTGACTTCAGATTTTTCAACATAGAATTGAAAATCGGTCAATATAACACATCCAAATTCTCGATCGTACGGTTGCTGCTTTAGCAAAGTTGCGAAATTGTAGAAATCTTGTGGTTAAAATATCGACATAAAAGATGATGAAAGTCGAAAATTTTTAGATAATTTTTCGATAAGTACCGGTATTTTAGACATATGCCAACCATTATTTGTTCCAAGTTTCATGTCTCAATTTAACAAAGCAACGAAGTTATCGTGAATAAACCTTCAAAATTATTTGGTTACTGCTTTTGGACCCCACTGGAAATAAGCCTTAGGGCTTTAATGGGCTATCCTAGTAATTACAATGTCCTTTTCTCATTTTTTCATTCATCAAAGTAAATGTTTCAATCCAAATTTGAAAGCCATATTGTTGAAAAGTGCTTTTAAAGCTACATATGTGATATATACTTCAGGTATTTCATTTTTATGTGTAAATTGAGTTTAATTAAGATCATCTAATTTTTAAGGAATACTCTTAGACATTGTTTGGTCTGTTTGGAATATTTTACATATGAAAGTGCTTTTAGACTGTGATATTCATTATTTTAAATGATATATGAGTTGTTAACTATGACATTGTTTTACTGAATAAATACTTACATGTACTTACTTACTTACTTACTTTGACACCAGTAAATGTTGTAAAATTCTAGTAAGAAAAATAATGGAATAAATTATTTTTATTCTCGTTAGACCAATCGCACATTTCCAGGCTTTTCCATTTTTATTTCGGATTCAAGCTACGGAAATTTCCGAGGATATGTGATTGTTGTAGCATGTATCGGACAAAGACTTATCGATGCATCTTTCGGAAGAAAATCGCTGATACGATATGACTTTCATTTGTCAAGTCATCTAGACGATTGCTGGACACTTCATCACCAAGACAACTCGTAACAAGACTACTCGTAACCAAAAAAAGACATCTCGTAACCTGACCATTTTGGTGACGAGTTGTCTGGTCAATTCGTAACCAGGTGACGACTTGACCAGACATCTCGTCACCAAAACTTAGAAAAAATCTTGATAAAAAGTCGTCACCAAAACTTAGAAAAAATCGTGATAAAAAGACGTCACCAAAACTTAAAGTAGAAATTTTGATAAAAACTCGTCACCAAAAAATTGACCGATGTATATCTTTGACTCTTACAACATATTGGTAACATTTTCTGTGTTTTTAAGTCGTCATCAAAACTTAGAAAAAAAATTGTTAAAAACTCGTCACCAAAACTTAGTATAATTGACCGACATGTCACATTTTCTAAGTTTTTTTAAAGTCGTAATTACAACGGAAAAAAAATTGTTAAAAAACCGTCACCAAAACTCCGAAAATTTGATAAAAAAAAATCTAAGTTTTGGTGACAATTTTTTATCAAGATTTTTTCCAAGTTTTGGTGACGACTTTTTAATACAAAAAAATCTAAGTTTTGGGGACGAGTTTTTAATACAAAAATAATCTAAGTTTTGGTGACGACTTTTTATCAAGATTTTTTCTAAGTTTTGGTGACGACGTTTTATCACGATTTTTTCTAAGTTTTGGTGACGATATGTCTGGTCAAGTCTTCACCTGGTTACGAATTGACCAGACAACTCGTCACCAAAATGGTCAGGTTACGAGTTGTCCTTTTTTGGTTACGAGTTGTCTTGTTACAAGTTGTCTTGATTACGAAGTGTCCTGATACCATCTAGACTCTTCAGCCGACCTGATGGAAAATGTATAAAGTATCAAATGCCCAGATTCTAAATTACCTTGACGAATATTTTCATATTTTGTAGGTGTCCACAAACATATTGCCAAGACTGGCAAGAATTATTGTGCAAGTATGCCACGATTTATTACAGTATACCGGCAGTCATGACTGCCGGTAACAACGTGTGAGACGGGCGAAATATTGAAGCTATTTTGACACTCGTATCAATTGATACATACTTTTCCAAATACATATTCTTCCAACGGTTGTGCAAACGCAGCTCAGGTGTTCTCTGTACTTTCATTTTCAAATCTAAAAAATGAAGAGTTCCGATACCTCAAAAAGATGGTTTCGACATATCGCTACATAAAACTTCAAACAGTTCGCTCTTTCGAATGATAAAAGGAGCTGATAAGATAAGGGCTGTATTTAGCCCTGAATCTCATCAAGTATTTCTTCTACATAATGATCTGTACGCAAGAAAAACTTGATAATTACTAAAATGTAATGTATTTGGAGATTCCTCATACAACTTTTATTTTGGTAAGCTTATTTCTAGATACTTAAATTATGATATGATAAAAGACATATTTTGCACCAAAATTTAGGAAAACTATGCATGATAAATCTTATGCAACTGCTGATTATGATGAAACCAAGAACTGGCATCAATTTTGTGAAAAATTTTTTTTGAAGTTCCCATTTTGAAAATTCCGCTTTTACGCCTTATTTTATCAGCTCCTTTACACATTGGAACTGAGAAATCCTTGACTTTGGGTTAGGACGGGTTCCGACGATGCAGAGTCAGTGGCAAATGCGAATTTCCCTTTTCCCGATCAATGCAAAAGTCAATCATCAATCAATCAATCAATCAATCAATCAATCAATCAATCAATCAATCAATCAATCAATCAATCAACCAAATTCTTTACTCAAGGGGCCTTATCTTGTTACCCCAGGATCAATAGAGCTAATCATTAACTCATGGGGTACATTTCTGGAAAGTAACATGTCAGTAGATGCAATACATTCTCTAATGTGACCTTGAAACTGTTACAATTATCAAAGTCATGTGACCTTGACCTTACGGTAATCATTACCTTGACCAAGGACAACAAAAGTAGAGTACTTCCTTGACTCAAGGGGGAACAATTTTGGCAAGTTTTATGTCTTTCGGTATAAAACACACTCAGTTTATGAACTGGGAACCATTTTCTATCATCAAAGTCCTATGACCTTGACCTTTGGACCCCATATCAACAAGAGCATCTGTGAATCATGGAGAACATTCCTGGAAAGTTTCATGTTGATAGAATTGTATTTAATGCACATTCACTTATGACATAGTACCAATTTAATAATCAATTAAAGTACTTTGACCTTGACCATTTACCATTGACCTTTTGATTCAAATCAAAGGGTACCTTGGGACTCCTGGGTACTTCCTGTGCTAATTTAATAGCAATTTGAAAGCAGGATCATATTGACCCAAAGAGACAAAGATATCAAGGACTTAGACAGATCCATGGACGATTTCATCTTCGGCTTCTATGGAAATTTAATTGTTACCTTGTTACCTTGTTACCTTGTCCTCGAGGTCTCTATATAGGCCTTGCCTCTCTGACCCGTCTTAAATATCTTCCATCATTGCCCGCCTCCGGTCCATAGCAGTCGGCTTCGAATTTTAATTTAAAATTTTTCCAGTGAACATTCAACCGGTTTTTAAAACTATTTACACTTGTGGCGTTTACCACTTTTTCAGGGAGATTATTCCAGCAGTCTACAACTCTTTGAGTGAAACTATATTTACGGATGTTAGTTCGGCAGTGTTGTTTATAAATTTTTTGGTTATGTCCCCGTGTTATTGTTGTGTTCCTTGGAAAGAGGCTATAACTGTCAACTTTATCTATGTTGTTCATAATTTTAAATGTTTCAACTAGGTCTGACCTTAACCTTCTGTATTGTAGTGTATGAAGTCCTAAGTGTCTCAATCGATCTGTATATGTTAGATCGGAAATGGTTCGCACTAGTTTCGTGGCACGTCTTTGTACATTTTCAAGCAGAATGGCGTCCTTTTTGTAAATTACGGACCATATGTTGTTTCCATACTCCAAGTGTGGTCTGACCAGGCTCTTATAAAGTGTTAGGAACATTTCTCTGTCCATATATGAAAATGTACGTTTTATGAGTCCTAGCTTTTGGTTTGCCTTCTTCACTTGAGTTGAAATATGTGTTTGGAATTTTAATTTGCTGTCAATATAGATTCCGAGGTCCTTTTCCGTGTTGCTTGATGTTATGTTTTCATTTTCCATTTTAAAAGTGGGCTCCGGTGCTGTTCCTAAATGAAGATGTTTACATTTGGATTTGTTAAACGATAGTAGCCACGTTTTGGACCAACTGGAAAGACTATCTATATCTTTTTGTAGACTTTCCATATCTTTGTCGTTGTTGACTGTTGAGTAAAGTTTTGTGTCGTCCGCAAAAAGTTTGACTGTGTTTTCTACTACATCTGGTAGGTCATTGATGTAGATTAAAAATAGGATAGGTCCCAGGACACTACCTTGTGGGATTCCACTTGTAACTTGCTGCCATGTTGACTCGGACCCATTTAGGACTACTTTTTGTTTTCGTTCCTTTAGGAAATTTTCTATCCAGTTATATAGTTTGCCCCTAATTCCGTATCCCTGAAGTTTTTTCATAAGTCTCGCATGGGGAACCTTATCAAAAGCTTTTTGGAAGTCTAAGTAAATAACATCTATGTTGTTGTGATTATCTAGTTGTTTGGTCCACTCGTCAATAACTTCAATTAGCTGGGTGACGCAAGAATTGCCTTGTCTAAATCCATGTTGATGTTTTGTGAACAAATTGTTATTTTCCATATGGTCTACAAGCTGATTACGTATAAGACGTTCCATGATTTTACATATAATTGATGTAAGGCTAATAGGCCTGTAGTTACTGGCTAGTTGCTTGGATCCTTTTTTATGTATTGGGGTTACGTTGGCAATTTTCCAAATTTTTGGTAATTTCCCTTCATCGAATGATTTTCTGTATATAATTTCTAATGCCACAGCCAGCTCAGTTGAGGTTTCCTTTAAGAATTTTGGGTGTAGAGAATCTGGTCCTTTTGATTTTGTTTCTTGTAACTCCTGTAGATATTTGAGTATATCCTCTACATTAAGTGTAATTTCTTCCAGTGTATTAGTCGTCCTAACAGGAAATTCTGGCATTTCGCGTTTATTTTCTTGAGTAAACACACTTGCAAAGAAGTTGTTTAAGATTTCTGCTTTTACACTGTTGTCCGTGTATATTTCCCCGTCTTCCCCTTGTAAGCAGTTAATGTTTTCTTTAACTTGAGTTTTTGATTGTACATATTTCCAGAAGATCTTTGTATCCTTTCCTATCTCTTGGACCAATGACTTTTCGTAATTATTTTTCGCTTCCCTTACTTTTGTATTTGCTTCCTCTTTTGCTTGTTTGTAATTATTCCTAGTGGTTTCATTTCTGCAATACTTGTACTTCTTCCATAACTGCCTTTTCTTAATGACTGCTTGTAGTGTTTGCTGATTCATCCATGGAGTGTCAAACTTGTGTCTAGGTGATTTGCGCACCGGTATGTATTCTATAATTAATTCGTTAAGTAAGTCGGCAAATCTAGCCCATGCACATTCTGCATCTCCTGTAGACAGTTCAGCTTCCCAGTTAATCTCGGATAGTCTTGATTTTATGGCCTCGTAATCTCCCTTGAAATAACACTTCTGCTCGCCTAAGCAAGTTTTTTCACATGATCCGTATGAAACTGTAAATTCTAAAATCTCATGATCACTTTTTCCTAGGGGCGAATTATGTGTGATTGTTTCGATCATTCCTTCCTCTGAAGTGAATATCAGATCCAATATAGATGGCGTATCTAAGTCTCTAGATCTAGTTGTTTCTAATACATTTTGGATCAAATATGAATCTCTGACTGCCTCCATAAAGGAATTTGTTAGCTTATCGTTCGTTTTGACTGTTTGTGATGTCCAGTCTATGTCCTTAAAGTTGAAGTCACCAACTATCAATTTTAAATCTAGGTGCTTCCCTGCAATATTCTTCATTTCAAGGATTTCTGATATTTCCTTTATACAGTCTTCGTGACACGAACTCGGGCTACGGTATATACAGGATAGTAACAGGGTTTTCTTGTTGTTACATTTAATTCCTACTGATATTTCTTCTATATGCTCGAATGTCCTCATCTGTATAGTGTAAGCAGCTATACTGTTTTTGACGTATATTATACATCCTCGCCCGATGTAGTTTTCAAAATCTTTATGGAACATTGTATATCCTTCTAATTTCCATTCTACATTTGAGATATCCATTTTTGATCGATTTTTTGGTAACACTTCAGTGATCGATAATATGTCATAGTCCCCTAGTTCCACTATTGCTTGGAGCTCCTCTCTTTTGTTTAATAGGCTGTCAGCATTAGTGTACAGCACGTTAAAATTTGGAGAGTTATATACATCATTAAAATTGGTAAAAACAGCATTCTAGTCATTCATTTTGTTAAAAGGATCGTCAATTTCCTCGGAACAGATCCCACCGATTACGGTTTCATCCCCCAGTGAAGAAAAAGGTGAAACATGGTGTAATGCAGCCTCTGACCTTGACGTTTGAAAAAATTTTCCTGCGTTGATAGGACTTGGTAGGAAGGGGTCATCATACAGGTTACATAACAGAGGTTGCGATTGTGCTCCACTATTTATTTGTGAGTTTAGAAGCAGGGTGCTGTCCATGTTGTTACTTATAATAGTTTCGTTGTTGTAGTCCGTTTCACTACCCTGAGCAGCTTGAAGTGTTTTCTCTTTTGTTTGTTTCCTGTCTCTCCTGTCTGCACGTCTACGTTTATTTTCATCTCTTTGTCGGACTGTTATTATCCTTAGTAAGGACGCATTTAGCTAGCCCAGTTGATGCTTCTAATTTCCTTATTTTTGGAGCATTGTCTAGGAGGTTTTTCCTTTCTTTTTTATTGTTCAATATTATTTTTAATGGCCTTGGTTTCGAGTCCAATTCCCTGTAATTACCAAGTCGAAATACTAGTTTTATATCAGGTGATGGTACTCCTATACTGTTACATAGCTTGTTGAATTGGGCTATATCGTGCCTTTTGCGCTCTTCACTTGACAATTCTGTTTATTCGGATTTTTTTTTGTGGTTTTGCGATGAGCTATACAAGTATTTCACATTTTAACATTTTATAATATTATTCTAATTATATAAACATCCCTTCATTACTTAATTCAAAGGAAATATCAAGGAATCTGTCGGAATTCACGAAACGTTTCATTTGAATTTAGTTTGGAACGAAGTAGGCTATAATACGACTTGATCTTTGCTTTGGTTGCTAAAGTATGGCGGATGTACACAAATAAATCTAATTTCAAATTTTCAACCTTTTGTAAGTAATTCACAGTGTTAAAGCATATATATATCGCTTGAAAGAATACTTTTTACCCCTCTCTTGAAAGTAAAATGCAAGAAGGAAGCAAAATTACGGAAATCTTTGGTTAGACAGTGTGAGTGTCCAGTGCAGTGTGCACAGGCACATGTAGAAAGAGCGTCAATATCTTGTATGATACCCCTTTACAGGTCATAAGGGAATATATGTATTAAGAGAGACAAGGCTTCCGACGAATTTTCAGCTAGAAGTAGCATCTGAAATGTTTGCTTTTGTCATGGAGGTTCAAGACAGAAAGTAGAAAACAGTCCAAATTAGGTAGACGATTAGGCTATGTTATGAGATCTTTTTGGGTGAATTATTGATGTATTTAGGAAGTATACAAATCATTGGCGGATCTAGCGAGGTGGATAGGGGGGTTGCAACCCCCCCTTTGGTCCGACCAAAAAAAAACGAAGAAGAAGAAGAAGAGAGAGAGAGAGAGAGAGAGAGAGAGAGAGAAAGAGAGAGAGAGAGCTTATATTAAAAAAACTTAATCTCTGTCCTTCATAATTAACAAGCTTTCAACACCAAGGTGTACAACATTTGTGACCTGAAGTCTGAATATTATAATGTTGAAGATTTGAGGCTTATAAAATAATCTTTGCTCCGATGAGTGTTTAGTTATACATAGGAAATTGTGTTTACAAGGGCGTAAGAGAAGGGGGACAGCGGGGGCACATCCCCCACTTTGAAAAAAGGGGGCACAACCATGTTTGTGCCCCCCCCCCCCCACTTTTCAGTCATAAAATTTTTATGATGCATTAACATTGTTTAAAATAGCAACATTTTGTACCTTAAATCTACAATTTTTCGTTAATTTTTCAAGATTTTTCTTTGGCTCGCTACCGCTCGCCAGTTCTTTATAGACTTTCTGAATAATTTAGCTATACTGATCTATCTTTTATACATATTACTTTATCGACGTACATGAAGACATTTAACTCAAACTATATAGAATATTATTACATGTATTTGTTGATGATAGAGGGTATAGAACGTATTTTCTGATAAGTCAATATTTTGCTAAAATTTCCTGGCTGGCTACCGCTCGCCAGACATTTATTCATGTACTAAATGATAAAGATATTAAGATGTTATATTTGCTAAATTCTGAATCAAAAATCTGGATAGTGTTGGAAAATTTGTGTATGATAATATGAAAGTAACTTGAACGTCATTTGTACATGTACAAATTACAGATTAGTTCTCTATTCTGATCTATAGTCATACATAAGACTCATTTTATCCTATGAAATAGTTCTTATTTCAAATGAAATTTTCATTTTTGGACACTTTTATACATGTAATGCATGTGTATGCCTTTAACTGGGTCCAAATTGGTAATAAAGTATCTTGTATCTTGTACTAAGAATTTAGAATTGCGCCAGAAATGTTAAAATTTGTGCATGAAATCCCATATTTTAAATCTCTTCCTCCCCCCCCCCCTTAAAAGATAATAAAACAGATATAGATTATCTTTGTGTAGTCAATAATGCACCCTTTAAGGTATTATTGCAAAACAGAAGCTTTCAACATCCCCCCTTTCAAAATCTTCAACCCCCCCTTTGAAAAATTCCTAGATCCGCCTATGCAAATAAATCTTTATGGTCATACCCCGTCTTGCCCTTCAAATGCAAAAAATTACAGAAATGCTACTTCTAGCTGAAAATTCGTCAGAAGCCTTGTCTCTCTATGAGATACCAGTATTCTCTTATGACCATACAGGATATTGACGGTCTTTCTATACATGTGCCTTTGGCAGTGTGCATGCCTCTGGCCGCGTGGTTCGGTTTCCTTTGCGTTTGGGCACCCGGCAGAACTCCATTGGTCAGTTGGCTGTATTGATCTTTCACATACATTGCGGGGAACTCATTGACCAACTGCCCATTGCAGAGTAATAATCATCGCCAGGCTGTTCCTTTTTGGCCAGTTTGGTGTGCCTCATGGCCTCAAAGCCTCTTCTATTATTTACTGTACGCACAGCTCACTTCAGAAATTGGAAAATTGAAGTTTTCTCTACTGGTCGAGCAGATAATTCCGAACGATTTTTGCAGTTTTTCGTCAATAACTCGGCTCCTATACGTCCAATCACCATGAAACTCGGAACAAATAATGCTTCACCCTTCATACAAATGCCTATGTAAAAAAAATTTTGAAAATCGACCTACAAATGCTGATTTGAGGGTGTTTTAATACCCCCTCTAATGGCCATTTTACGCAAGTTAATACTAAAGGTATTTCCGAACGATTTGCATTTTAGTCTGTCCTGGGGTCAAATATAAATCAATTTTTTATGTTTCAAAACTTTGTTATTTTATCCTTTAATCCTTATTGAAGAATTCTATGTCAACATATATCATAAAACTTTTACAAAATTTATTTCTAAAGCGACTTTCTGAACCATGATGAGGTACGTTTATTTCCTATACTTATTTCCAATTATTTTGGTAGTCTAACACATTTTGAAATGTATACGCTTTTTCGTGATAATCCTACTCTGGGACCATCTCAATGCAGGTTTTCATCGATCTGTTGACAAGAATAGATTTTTAGCTCACCTGAGCCAACGGCTCAAGTGAGCTATTGTCATAGTGTTGCATCTGTCGTCCGTCGTCGTCGTCCGTCGTCCGTCGTCGTCGTAAACTTTTCACATTTTAAACTTCTTCTCCAGAATGGCTGAAGGGATTTTGATGAAACTTGGTAGGTATGAAGTACTCATGGTCCCCTACAAGTGTTGTTGTTTTTCGTCCGGATCCGTCAACAGGTGGCGCCACCACAGCCAATAGTAGGTCACGGGGGGTACCCTCCTATGACAAACTTCTTCTTCAGAACCGAAGCATGTATCGACAAACCGAAAGCATCAGGATGATCTAGAGAGATGTCTTAAGAAGTGTTGTTGTTTTTGGTTCCACTTCGAAGTCAAATTTTTGACGCGTTTTTGACATCTTTTCGGACTTAGTCAGAAATGCACATTTTTGCACTATTTCTTCAAATAACTCAATAAGCGTATGATTTTACACACTCATTTACTGCATATTTATCATATTTAACTTACTTAATGCTTTGATATGTATTTTAGGCTTAAATTTTATTTTTTTGATTTTTTATGAATTTTTTTCTTATGTAAAAAGGAAGGGGGGGGGGGGTGATTTTCATACATTTTCTGCTTCTTTTCTATAACCACTCTTCAGATTGTCATGACATTTTGTAGATATGAGGTACTCATGCATGGTACCCTACAAGTGAAAGAATTTTGTCAAGATATCCACTTTTAGATTTTTAAGGAATATTTTTGGCCTAGGACATCTTTGGCACGCATAAAAACGAAAGAAAAAAAGGGGGTCATGCATACCTTTTCTGCAAAATTCACTTGTTTAATATGACCCCTCCTTCCGAATTGAAAATTTGCTAATTTTTATATATTTTCAAATCGATCTATAACAATCGATTTATTACATAAAAGGCAAAATCATGTTCAAAACTCAATTTCTACAGACAGCAGGGAATCATACATTGATTTTATGTGCTATTTTTAAATTTTCAATAGTTATGACCAATGAGGTGACACCTTTTATTCAGCCTGGTTCACCAATCAAAAGGGAAGGGATTCCCTGCTAAAATGATTAACTGTAGTTACACCTTCTAGGTCAGAGAAAACCAAATCATTTTCCATAGGCCGTAATGTTAACGAAATGCCTTATAACGTCTATACTAACAATGCATGTTATATACCGATTTGTTCATTGATTCAAGCTTTATACGAAACTAAATTAAAAAATATAGCATGACCTGCTCTTTTTCGCACTATTTGCGTCACAAGGTACCCCGCAGAGAATTTTCAAATTTTCCCGCGCCCGTCCCCTTTAGCGGATCGGGAGCTAGAGAAATATCCGGGTATCGCACTTATTTTTTACCTATATATATCATATTCAAACAATATACCAAAAGAAAATAGAATTGTTAGCCAATCACATCTTCTGTTACATTTAAAATAACAGGCCCCCTCACCCTACAGGTTTTTCCGGCCTTTTAGTGGTCTCTGACCTATAACTGTAACTGTAAACAAAGTCGCTGTACTTAAATAGATTTGATCCGTTTAATTCCTCCACAACCCTTTAGTACTGCGATACATTTCAGGAGATACAGTGCAAACGGAATAGATTTTTATTTAATATGCATTATACTTGGAACACTTTCATAACCGTTATCATTCATGTACTTGGAACACTTGCATATACTTGTTATCATGTATAAAGTTTGCTCGAATTTCCTCTGTCTGAGACTCTCTTAGATGAAGTAATTTACGGACTGATTTCTTGAAGAAACGTCGAATGAGTAATCTCTTCCTCTGGATCATGAGGTTTGATACACTGACACTGCTTTTTGGAAAACAAATTGGCCCAATTTCTGCACAATTCACTTGAATTGATAAATATTGGATTAAAACGATTTTAACTGTACGTTTCATGCATGTATTTGAGATGAAATCAATACTATTCAAAAGCATTCTTAGATTTCAGTATACTTTAATACGAATAAAGGCAAAACCGAAAAATCTTTGTTTTTATATGCCCCTGGAATAAAAGATTCGGGAGCATATAGTTTTTGGCCTGTCCGTCTGTCTGTTTGTCTGTCTGTTTTCCGAAAAACTTTAACATTGGGCATAACTTTTGAATGGAAGCTGGTGATAGAGGTTTCATATTTCACATGTGTATTCCTTGTGACAATACCTTTCCATTGATACCAAAATTTTGACCTCGTGACCATAACCTTGACCTTTGACGTACTTTTCAAAAACTTAAACATTGCGCATAACTTTTGATTGGTTAGTGATAGGGCTTTCATATTTTACATGTGTATTCCTTGTGACAAGATATTTCCATAGATACCAATATTACGCTGACCCTGACCTCTCACATACTTAACAGAAAATGGCGTTTATACTAGCAAAGATGCCGCCGGGGGCATTCTCGTTTCACAAACACAGCCTGTCAGGCTTTATAATTTCTGGCATGCTAGCTATCAATAATGAAAGGTATGGTCGTTCAGTTTTAAATAAACTTAATTTATGAAATCATTTCATTGTTTTATTCTTTTTCTGCTGCGCATTAAAGTGGGATTTTACAATATGATTTTATTTCTGATGTTGCATAATTGAACTATACTAGTTGGGCATATGACTTTTAAAAAGTTATTGTTTTGAAATGTGACTATTTTTTCTTGTTTGTACTTTTAAAGGTTGTCTGAAAAAAAACTTCTCTGCATCCGGCAAAAATCTTTTTAGAAAGGTTGTGGGCTAAAATCCCGGTACTGGCACTATCAGTATTCAATAGCAGTATGTCAATTAGAGCGTGCATGGGTATCAGGTGAGCGTTGTGCCCCCTGGGGATCTTGTTTTATTTTCATACCCATTTTATTGTTGCAGTTCAACATTAGGTTATATCACGGTATTTAGTAAATATGGAGGATGAGTACGGACAAATGTACGGAGGGGAGGAGTATGATGTCATGGAGGAAGTAGGCCTCGAGGATGAGGCAATCCTCGACTACGATGACGGTGACGATAACCTTGACCTTGGTTCCGAGGAAGAGGAGGAACAGTCTATTTTAAGGTATGTCTAAAGTATAAATCAAAAAGATTTTTTTAAGGGATGTGTAACACTGTTGGAAATTTATTTTAGTTTAAAACCCTACCTTGGAGATTTCTTTAAAGATTATTTGAGGCTACACAGGATCGAATGTTTAGGGAGAATTTGGTTGATAGGTTGGCCATAGGTGTCTGACCTTATATGACTATTTCAGATCATTGAAGTACTTAAATAAGGCTCCATAGAGTTTTCAAAGCATAAATTATTTGCTGTCTGTATTTAACTGTTATTTTAACATGTTTTATAATACAAAAATCATGTATAATGGAAAAGTTACCAGAACTGACAAAAAGGATTTCTATGACATATAAAATGCTAGCTGGTAAGACTGGGATGAAAAAAGGGGTGCTGAAAAAAATGCAGGATGGAGAAAATTTTGAAAAAAAGTCATTATTGGATTTTTACACTGATAATTACTTGTACCAATGTGATGTAATATTATTGTGATAGTGATTATGAGAGAGAACAAATGAACATGGCCTCCAGGTACGTAACCATGGTGATAAGGGAAACACTTCATCTCTCAAAATCTCAGTCTATTATATCCCCCCAAAACACCTCACTTCTATGAAATGTTCTAAGAGTTACTCCTCTTTATCCACAAAATGTCTTTATCTTGTAAATTCTAAGGTATCTATTCATTGATATTCTTCCACTCTCAATATTCCACAAGTCCAATGGTGATGGTTAACTATAAATATGATACGTAACATTTCATGCATGATACATGTGTAATTTTGATGGTGCATTCAAATTTACTGTGAGGGAAAAAGCTGGATAGGAAGATATTTGGAAGATAATTGTTCATCACAAATTATTGTGAATGTTCAGTACTAAATAAAACATTTTAAGTTACATGTCAATGTGCAAGCTAATTATATTTGTTTGTTATTTTAAGCCTTTTCTGTATTTTATTATATTCAGTGGAAACTCAATTTATGTGTTCTTTATGTGAGAATTTTTCTGCTTCTATGTGAATGTTTGTTCGCCATGTAATTGCTTATGTCAATTTGTGTGTGAATATTTGTGATTGGATATGGGTATGTTATAGAACAAAGATAGATGTGTGACTCTTAATGTGAATTTTCACGACTATATTTGTATCAAACAGGGACCATGATTACGATGAAAGGACGCCAGAGCCGACAATATCCAAACAAGAACAACTTAGGATGATCCATCTCAGGAGTCATCTAAACCAACTCACCGAAAAAGTCAAACATCATCAGTACCTGGCCGAAAAAACTAGGTTAGTAGGTCAAATGGTATAATGTATCACTGAACAAATTAGGTTAGAAGGTCATGGAAAAAGTCAAACATCATCAGTACATGTACCTAGTCCAAAAAACTAGGTTAGCAGGTCATGGAAAAATTTCTAACATCATCATTATTAAATGATCAGGAATTACTGCCGATTTTGCTTATTTCTGATTGGTAGAGACGCTGTTTGATAGAGTTTACCTCAGAGTGAGTTGACCGCTAACGCTCCAAAGCTGTCTATTCGGGATTAGCATGTGCGTGACCAGCGCGTGCATTGATTTTTGCAGTGTTAGATCTTTGACTTTGCGTACCATTACAATGCAAATTTAATGCAAATTAAAGACATGTTTTTTATTTTATTGATTGATACATTTTATAGAATAGATTGTTTTCATTTTGATTTTTTTTCCCAGAGAGGAGCAGAAGCAATGCAGAAACAGGACGTCTCAGCTCGAGACAGAACGAGATAAAGTATTCAGTGAGATACAAGGAGCAGACGATGAAGGGAATACGTAAGTGTGTCTTTAATGTAACTTGTAATTGAGATGTTAGATAGTTTCATTTGGAATGGAAAGGACTTGTAAAGTGGAATAAAACATCTCGATTTGCAGTTACTAAAATATGAAAAGCTTTATTGTATGTATGGCTAAAAAAATCTCACAGAACTGAAGCACTATAGATGCACTGATTAAATTTAGCAGAAAAGAGCAAAAATGGATTATAGGGGACGTAGTCGGCGCGAAGCGCCGACGAAGTCGCCATCAAGATAGATGTGTGTACATGAATAAGCAAAAAGCATGCATTTTCCCGTTTTTCTTACCATTACCTTCGATTCAAAATTTGTGTGCACGGTACATGCGGAAACGGCGAACGTTAGAGAAGACAGAAAGGTTACGAATGGAAATGCACATCACAGGCTGCCGATATTCATCTATCAAAAAATAAAAACCAACCTTTTGTTGTTTTTTATCGCACATACAGGGAAAGAAGAACAACAAACGGACAGCTTTTATTTTTTATTTATTTTTTAAATAGATAAACATCGGCAGCTTGTGATGTTCATTATGACGTCGTTTTTTGAAACGTAAATGCGCGTGAAGTTTTGTGTACCGTATACATTAACAAGTTAAAAATAAAGAGGGAAGACGCTTTTGAACAGAGATTTAAACACGAAATGAAATATTTCATCGTAAGATCGTAGTGCCGAACCGCGCGCAATTACGGGCAACATGTAACAGATCGATTTCAGTCGAAACTACAGTTAGAAACGTGTGATAATCACAACCTTAGAACCTACCTCGACATAACATTTCACTGCCACTGGTGAGGATGAATGACAAAAGTAGATCAAACATTCAGCCTAAATTTTGAATAAGTCTGATCCACTAATACCCGAATTTGCAAAGTATACATCCTAAAAACTAATGGAATCCATGGGTACCCACAAGTGCTGTACACACTGTACACAGTGTCGTTGCATACACAGCCAGTCCTTGAACTTCGTCTGGCATGGCGCGTCACTGACTACGTCACATTGACATTTAGGTCACTCACACAGTGTACACGTGCACTCATGATTATGTCATGCAACTACTAGTCGACAAAGATATAGTACATCGATCAAATTGACGATTTAAATTCCTTGTGGATCTTTTTTCCCTGGCCCTGTACGTATGATAAATAACAACAAAGGCTGAAAGGGTTGATTTTCATTTTGAAATAGATATTTAAACATCGGCAACCTGTGGTTTCTGCTTTATTGTTGAACAGCTCTTTATCTCCAAATATTGATTGCAAACATTTTTTTTTTTGGTTTGGAATGACACGCAAGTCGTCATTTATTTCGAGCTGGATTTATTATCATTATCATTTTTCTTGAAAAGGGGGGATATTTATTTTTTATCTGTCATTTTTATTTATTTGTCTATTATTTATTTATCTATAGAGCTACAAATATTGATTGAAAACATTTTTTCGGAATGACATGTAAAATCGTACTTAATTTCATGCTGGATCTACTATTATTTCAGTTTCCCATGGAAGGTGTGTGTGTGTGTGTGTGTGTGGGGGGGGGGGTTAATTAATTCTTAAGCATGATTCGGCAAAGTATTTCGTCAGCCCTTTAATCTGTTTCTATTCTTGGGGGTTTTTTTTTTGGGGGGGGGGGGGGGGGGGGTCCTTACTATGTTTTGATGAGAAATCTCAAGTCGGTCATTTTATTTACTTAGATTTACATTTCGCTTTTCAGGAGGCTAGTAAGAGCTTCATGTCATCATGCTGTTTTGTCTATGTGGTAGAAATTATAATATTATTTCGCTCTGGCTAAATCACCTGTGTTAGTGGCGGATCTAGCGCCCCCTTTGCCATGGGTCAAGGGGCAAATTTTGCCGATTATTTACTGAAAATCGGCCAAAATATATACTTTTTTTTTTGGAAATTTTTGTGACAGTGCCGGGGAGGGGAAGCCCCCTCCGTACCCCCTTGAATCCGCCACTGTGTGTTAAATCTATTGATAAGTAGTTCCAATGATGACAAAAAAATATCCATTTACATGTACATATTCATCTGTGTTTCTTGGACCCCTGCGTTTTATGGTCTTGTTTGTGTGTGGTCATTGTACACAGTAACAGTGAGGAGGTTGTTTTACACCATAAATGTGCTTTCTTCGAGACCTCTGGGAAATCGAAATAGTGGGAGGGTTGTGCGCACTTAATCGAGGATAACCACACCGTCTGCTACTAATGTGGCAGATGGCCGTCCTAAGTCGGCACCGGTTGACCATTGGTCTCGTTGGTTTATGTGTGGTCTTTTATATTTAATTTTTCTATGGTGTGATTTGGTGTCGCTTTTGCGTTGTTTTTTGTTGTTTTTTTTTTTTTTTTGAATTGGGTGTTTTGGGGTTTTGCTGTGGGTGCTGCAACCTAGTGTTGTTGGAGATCCCCTCCTTTCTTTTAACTTTTCTATCAGTGCTACGTCCCCTTCATGGCTTTGCCATAGTTCATATTATTTATAATTAGAATTTTAAATCAATGATTTAGCATAGTATTGAATTAGCATAGTCTTAACAGCGCTTATTCTGCTAAAATAAGTATGTGTACATTATATAATGCCAAACCAGAATTTCCATAATTGTCCATTTGCTCTTTTTGTCATGTTTGCAGCTTGCACCTGTTGACAGATTGTTCTTAAAACTTGATTTCCAAGTAAAGGTCCCCTGTGCATGAATATATAAAGTATATATCATAATGTTTGAACAGATTTGCAATTCATGTGTACAAATTTTACTAATCTTTCCATAACTTGTTTTAGGTCGGCACTGTATCGTTTAAGAACTCAGCATGAAAGAATCTGTAGAGAGCTTGAAAATGAACATGAACTGGAGAAAATGATTGCAGACAGACTTGAGACAGAGGAGTAAGTTATCAAGATTAATATTTACCTTTTCACAAAAATCCTTACAAAAATTTTAAGAATTTTCATAACTTTGATAAGTTAATAAAAGGTATAAAGGTAATTTCCCTTTAGGTCATGTCTTAGTTTTGTAATAACATTTCTTTGCAATAAATTGATTTTCAGAAGCAAAGCTTTGGGAGTTTAGTATAACAAAAAATTAAATGTTATGGAAATTCCATCTAAATCTTTTAGAATTTTTGTGAAACTGAAAAGTTACAAGTACAGCAGAATTGGAATTCCTTTTAAATTAATTTTGAGAAGTGATAGATTTCCTTGTTTTTCCTTATCTGATGGAAAAGTACTGCTTGATCATTTGTTTGGACAAACAAAAAGGTCATTGACAGATACCCGGTATAATTATTATTTGTCCATTATCTTTCTTATGATTATATTGTATGAACTTTAAAATTTATATCAAACTATTAAGAATAATTTATTTTGAGGAATAAGGGGAATAACTCTTAACACTACCTGAATGAAGTAGAGAATTTATGAAAATGCTTTTTCAGTCATTTTGACTATTTTACAGGTATGAGCTTGCTAAGGTAGAGGTAGAGAGAGGTAAATTTCTGCTGGCAGAGGACGATCTGATAAAACAAGAACAGCAACTTGCCAAGGAGAAGACGGAGATGGCGCTACAACGTCTGAAAAAAGAGGAGAGGAAAGCCAGACTAGCCGAGAAAAACCTACTCAAAATGCAAAGGTCAGAAATTACTCAACGACATGTAGAAATATTTAAACAATGACTCTCTTACTTTTGGTGTTCATGGGTGTATAATGGTGGTTGGTTGATTCTTGGAAAATTTGCACGTGTGCCAACCAGAATTATACATCCATTCAAACCAAAAGTAAAAATGCCAGTCAAGGACATTACTCATACTGCGTGTTATAGCATCAAATTTATTGTAATGTTGGTCAATTCTTTCTGCATTCAAAACTTGAACATGACGTCATATTAGGCAACCTTATATAATATAATTCTAGTTGCCTAATGGGCATTCAACATAGGAAATCTACTAGTAATTGTAAATATTAATTAATATTTTGATCACTAGTACTTACATTTATGTACAGATTATCTTATGTGTACTGTACGTTAACATGTATGTCACTGTGCCACAGACAATATAGAATAATCATTCTTTATTCATCTTTGAATGAAAGTAAATTAAAATGAGTAAGGTACTTTAACAAAGTTCTTTGTTATTAGTACCAAACATTTTCAAGGAATTACTTTGATTTAGGTTCTCTTTCGTCATCTGAAATTGATTGTAGGAATGGATGATTTTGCCAATGATGATATAATAAAAAAACTTTCATGCTTCTTTCATTAACAAGGTTTTCATTTACAATTTCAAATTCAGAAATTATGAGGATGCCTTAGAGGAGAGAGAACAGAGACATAAAGCGGCTTTACAGGATGCTGAGAGAAGTCATAATAAACACAGAGCCTATCTAAGTCAAACCATGGAAAAGTAAGTACTGTAATGGAAAATATGAATATTGATCTTCATGTTACACGTATTAATTTGATGAATGTTTATACTCTTAGCAAACAGAATGATACTATTAGTTACCTAGTCATCTGGTGACCTGGTACGGGATGATACCAGGTTACCAGGTTTTATACCGGACGAGGCAAAGCCGAGTCCGGTTTCAAACATTGTGATCTGGTATCATCCCGTACCAGGTCACCAGATGACTAGGTAACAAATTTACCCCACCGATGACCTAGTTTGATAATTTTCATAGAGTGTTTGGACGTCATTGTCTGTTTACACTACGGCCTCAACATGAAGGATAACATTGTGACGTCACAAGGGGTCTGGTATAAAAGGCTAGGCACCCGGTATAAGATATACCACGTCTTCACATGACCGTTATTAGCCAATCGCTATCAGGGATTTCCAGGCAAACTTGTCAGAGGTGGGGTAAATGTATTTATGCTGTATGAATAATTATTTTAGCGCAACCAAATTTTAGCGTAATCAGAGCATATTAATTGGCAAATTGACATAATAATATAAATAAGCTCACTCTTGATGGCGCTAACTCCGCTTAAATATGAATCCCACTACAGTGAGTACATCTACAGTATTTATTTTGTTTCTCCACTCTCGCTGTGGCGAAAAAATTACGACTATATTCCTTTTTATCATGTATTTGTACATTTAATTACAGTATGTGTGTAATATCCATGAAAAATTTTGTTTGTACGATAAATCCCTCATCACCCAGTGTTTTAGGATCATTTCCATAGAATATGATGACGTCACAATTAGCCTACGTCAGATACCGTCTCAAATGGGAAGTAACTCGATCTGTTTTTCGAAAATAAGGAATATCTTTGTAGGGGGAAAAACAATTCTGTTTATCATTTTAATGTGATGTAGATTGTAGTAGCACCATTTCTATGTTATTAGGTTACGACAGAGACAAGTTGAGGAGAGCACAAGATACAAGGAAAACATGCAGAAAAAGATGGACATGCTGCTTAAACTGAAAGGGGACATTACTGCTAACAGGGTAAGGACTATAAGGGTTGTTATGAATATTGATAAAAGATATGACACTTTGATAAGTCTGTTTTCATCAAATTTAACATAGAGAAATTATGGAATATGGAATTATAAGCTTAGTGTCAAACTTTGTGACTTGCTATTTTGAATTTCATAAAGATGTTTTCTCCATGATGAAAACGTTGCCAGTCATGCACATACAAAAATATGTTATATATTACTCTAAACACAGAAATTTTATTCTAAACACAGAAATTTTACTCTAAACACAGAAATTTTACTGTAAACACTGAAATTTTACTGTAAACACAGAAATTTTACTGTAAACACAGAAATTTTACTGTAAACACTGAAATTTTTCGTTTGGGGGTAATTTTCGCGATTGTATTATTACTGCAAAAATAACACCTGCATGAAAATTACAACCAATTTAAAAGACGAAAGGGAATATACAGCCAATTGTGCCTCATATGAAATTCATATGAAATGAGCATCATGTAAATTTCACATGAAAGTTCATGTAAAATTTATATACATGTACATGTAAATTTCACATAAGATTTATGTGAAAAATATTTCACATGAATTTCACATAGATTTCCTTCACATGAATTTCACATGAATTTTTCCAAGTGACCTTCACAGGAAACTGAATTCACATAACATCCATGTAAAAATCTTCACATGAATTTCATGTGAAAAATTTCATGTAAATTTCATGTTTGTGCTCGTTTCACATAAATTTCATGTGAACTTTCATGTAAAGTTCATGTAAATTTCACATGAATTTCATATGAGGCACAATTGGCTGTGTACTCCCTATTTAGCCAAAATTACCCTCACTCGTATTGTTGTAATGTTCCTTTTGTGAAAATTTCCTCCAGTGAAAATAACCACGTTTACAGTAAATATATGATGCTTTTTCTGCAAAGAGCACAGAGTGCAATTTAAAAATGATTTCAAAAACTGCACATGACCAATGGCTATAAACTCTTCCTAATATCAAAAGATAATGTTAAAAACAGTAGAAGGTTCTATGGTGATTGTTGTATATTTTAGGAGAATCTGAAAGCCCTACGAGCACGTGACAAGGCGTTTGAGAAAGAGGCTCTGCAGAAAGAGGAAGAGGAGAGAAAGAGGATCTTAGAAGATGGAGGTAACCCAGACAAGGTGCTCCTCATCAGAAAGAGGCTACAAGAGTTTGAAAAAAATAAAATGTAAGCAACATTCCACATTGTTTGTATAGCTCATGGGAAGTCATTAATTTTAGTGTTAGGCCTCGAAAAGTAAAGTTTGAATTTTTGACGGAGGAGAGAAAGAGGCTTTAGAGGAGAGAGGTATCCCAGACGCGGTGCTCCTTAGCAGTAAGAGGCATAAAAACATAAAATATAGGTCACATTTGACATTGGTTTGTATGGAAAATAAGGAGATCTCCAACAAGACTACTGTAAACATGGTTACTTTCGCTGGGGGAAAATTTCGCGATTATAACATCAAGACGTTTTGCGTGGGGGAAATGTTTGTGATAAAAATGTCTTTCCCGAAGTTACAGAATGCGGCAGGGATATTTTTGCGTGGGGGAAATTTCTGCTCAATCCCTCGGTTCCCCAAAAAATGCGAAAATTGTCCCCTCGCGAAAATTTCCACGTTTACAGTATGCAGATATAGTGATCACAGCAGAACACACACAAACATATATGTATGTCATGCAAAGTCATGGAATTTGCATTTCTTATTGATTTTAGTGTTGGGTCTTGAAAAGTAAAGTTAGATTTAAGATTGAAATTTTGGAGAAGGGGAAGGTTTGAAACATACATGTAGATGTTTGATAAATGGTAATTGTTGAGGTCATTGCTACATGTAAATTTTAAATGGGATATGAGAGTTTTAAGACACCAGATGAGGTAAATTAATGTTCCTATCCAGATATTACTAATAATGCCAGAATGAAGCAAATAATTATTTTTAGAATACTTGAGTTTCAAATTTTTTTTCATCTTTGCAATACTCCAAATTGTTATATCTTCAGGGAATTTGAGAATGAGAAGAAACAACGCCAGGCTCAGATTATGGAGAAGATTCTAGTTGAAGAAGACAGAATGAAGAAACGAAGAAAACAGCAACCAAACTTATATGTAGATGTTAAAGATGATAAGGCAAAGGTAACGTGCGGTTTATGTTCTAGGGTTACTTGCAATAATCAGGACAATATTTTTTTTTTCAAAAGAGAGATTGATTGTGAATTAGATGTAAAATAACTTAAGGGAATTTTATTCTGTCACTCAGTCTTATATAGCCTCATGTACAATGACAAATCAACCCTTTTCATCAATATTAGAATAAAGTAAAGAATTGCAATCTTAAAATTAATCCCAAAAAATTGTAAAAAATATGAATGTGTATTTGAATGTACAAAATGTATGAAGTAAACATGCGACTAAAAATGAACAGAGAATAGATCACATATTAATATGAATATTCATAACTTTCTAATGTGGTATAATTTATTGAAGTAATTAATTATTATTTCTGTTCATACAGTCTTTTATCAATCCCTGGATGAAAATGGTGAACAATGATTTTAGGAAGCATTTTAAAATACTATTTTTGATGGGTTCTTTCACATGTTTCATACTTCTTTATGTAGATTCTTGGACCCCCTAAGAAGAGGCCACTGAAGATTTTTAAGGAGATGGACGACAGTTCGATCTTTGATGATGATTTGTTAAAGGATTCTACATTTGTTATCGATGATGACAAGGTATAGAAATAATATCAGAATTAAATTCAGACCTTTTATAAAATTTGATTAGTTACAAAACATTGAAAATAATGATTGGTATTTGTTGAGATGCAGAGCTTTTCAGTTTTATAGAACATCTTCATAGAGATGCATCTAATGGTACATATACTACATGTTATTGTGTCTGAAATAGTAACTTAAAGGTTATTTGTGAAACTATAAGATCTGTAAGGAAAAGACATTTCCTAATACCCTTTTCAGATTTTTTTAGAAAATGCATTGTTACATCTGATATCATAGATAAGCATATTCACATTTTCATTGTGAAATTTATTTTGAAAAAAAAAATTTTTTCTTAGAATTTCTTACCTTAAGTACTCTTATTGCCTCATACTATGTTAAAGCAGTTTTACTTTTAATACATGTATCATTATGAATAAAACTTGATATCTTGCAGACCTTAGAAAATAGAGTTGATACAGATAGAGCAGATACAGGTCTAAAACAGGAGATTCCCCCTACGGCCATCCCTGACTCCAGTGACTCTAGTGACGGAGAATCTGATGGTAAGTGGAAAGGGGGGGGAGCTAAAACAGGAGATTCCCCTTACGGCCATCCCTGACTTTAGTGATTCTAGTGATGGTGAATCTGATGGTAAGTGGTAGGGGGGGCCTAAAACAGGAGATTCCCCCTACAGCCATCCCTGACTCTAGTGATTCTAGTGATGGTGAATCTGATGGTAAGTGGAAGGGGGGGGGGGGGCTAAAACAGGAGATTCCCCCTACAGCCATCCCTGACTCCAGTGATTCTAGTGATGGTGAATCTGATGGTAAGTGGAAGGGGGTGGGGACTAAAACAGGAGATTCCCCTTACGGCCATCCCTGACTCCAGTTATTCTAGTGATGGTGAATCTGTTGGTAAGTGGAAGGGGGGGGGGGGGGGCTAAGTGTTTGGGGGAAATTGGTATGTAATAGAAGAATACATGTACTGAATCTGAACTGAAATTAACAGAAATGCATGAAACATATTATCATCATATGCATTTAGAAAGAATGAGAATGCTGTGTTAATTCACCTTTTATGCAAAGTTTGAAGGGTAAATTATTTAAAACTATATAAAGACATAGAAATTTTGTATAATTCTCCATTATTTCTCCATTTCAGATGAGAATAAAGTGGATTTGGCGGTCCCAGAGTTTGAGGGTTTATGGGACACTCACAAACCATATAAAGTACCTAAAGACATGGAAACCATACGTCTACCTGGGGGAACCAAAATGGAAAAGGTTGAGTATCTTGATCTTACTCTGTTATTTACATGGGCATGAAAAGTGTAATACATATAAGATCTCAAATGATTTTCTATTTCATATGGTATTTATGAAACAAGTTGTGTAAATTTTACATCCCCGAGCCTTGGCCAGGGGATAAAAATCACACGACGAGTTTCATAAATACTGTATGAAATAGAAACATCATTTGAGATTCTTTTTATCACATGAAATACGACGTAATTGATCAAAATAATGTCAAAATATTACAATTTCGACATCATTTCTTGCAAATAACACGTCAATGTTGCTGTTTCTATTGTGACGCCACAAAGGATCTGAAGCGCTTCATCCCATGACAACACGCCCAAAGTGATATGTAACGTGTTATCATAACATTTATTTATGGAATGGCTTTATGAAACTGCATAACGGGTGAATCATGTGATAAATATTGCTTTTTATCTTCAGAATCATTCTATTTTGTAGGAAATTTTAACCAAGGTACTGGATAAGCACCGATCAGGTATAGTGGTCAAACAGGTGGCCGCAGGAAGAGAATTTTCAGGCTGTCCATTCTACAGTAAACCTGACGTAATACACTTTAAGGTAAAGATTTTTCTTTATTTTCTTGTGATATTTAGGTGATTTTTGATGTGGTATTCTATTTATTGTTCATGATTCAAGTTGTTTTATGGCATTTCAGTAAATTGTTTTATGTGCTTCATTATTAGATAAATTCTTTTTCAATCTGGGCACAAGGCAAAACAGGTTACATTGAATCAGAATTTTGCTTATATTCAGACTTTGAATTCGTGATTTGTCTGTACATATTCAATAGACCTTCTTCATATTAACGATAAATTTGCATTTTAGACACTCCAAGACCCGACATCACTACTTTTGGCGTCAAAATAAGATACGATGTCACAGTTAAAAGTTTCGTCAAATCTTGTGATGTTGGGTCTTAGGTTGTGTAAAATACAAGTCAACTGCGATAATTTGAAAACCGTCTATTGACAGACTATTGGGAATATTTCAAGTTTCTTATTGTGAAAATTTAAAAATCATCCAGTAATAATATTGAATGTATATATATATGATATATTTGGTTATTATGTAATACACAATGATTGTTGTTTGCGATACATACTATCGTACATGTAAATGCACATTTTTATTGGATTTTTATTTTCACTTTTCTAAATTCTTTTATAGGACTTTGAAGTTGGGAAGACATATAAGAAGAAAGTGATACTGACCAATGTATCATATACGGTTAATTACTGCAAGTACATCAACATTACGGAACGGCTCAAGGATTTCATAGAAATACAGTAAGCAAAAAAGTTTCAGTTGTTAAAATTTGTCACATGGTATTTTTTTTACTTTAAACATGTACAATTTCTCTCTTTAAGGCTACTGAAAATTTAAGGTAGTGCTTAGACAGCTGTTTACTTCCAAAAATATAAGAACTTAAGCAAAAAAGGAAAACTAAGCTAGGATAAACTTTATTATCATTATAACATCTAGAAAGATTATGATGCCAGCTTAGCACTTTAGAATTTCCTGAACAATGTCATGATGAATATAACCATGATTGCAGTCTTTTATCATAATTGAATGAATTCAAGGTAACCACTAAAAATCTTTAATTTCAGTTTTGATCCTCCAGGTCAGATGTCAGCCGGGTTGACCTGTGAAATGCTGGTCACTTTTAAGCCAATGGTCAGTATGTTAAAAAGATGAACTGTATTATAGTCAATGTACATGTATATCATGTACAGTGTCTATTCAGAACATACATATTGTATTATTTTCAGCATCTTTGTTAAAACTCAATAGCTTTGAAACTATGTGAAATTTGAATTTTGTTTAATTCCCCCAAGAATTCTCATGTAAAAATATTCTTTGATTTATGAAATTTCAAACTCCTCAGTTATTGCTAATGTGATTATACAGTCAAACCTGTCTTATGTGACTTTGCAAGGGCCGACAGAAAATAGGTCACATAAGACAGGTGGTCACTGAATACAGGTTCAAACTGATCTGACTTTGACCAACAAAATGTTCGTTGTATAAGAGCAATAGTACTAAATGAATCACAGCATATATCAATTCATGTATTTATTGATGAATCATATTGAACGTATAAAATCACATTAGATTTTATCTATCACAGAAGATTTAACCATGAAAGACATTAATGAAGAGATTTAATGTAAAATATTATGTATTTTGGGTCCTTTACAACAGTAAAAGTTGTAATACACAGGTTCAAAATTGGGTATGGGACAGAAAAATCACGGTTGTTGTCGCGTCAGACAGATTGTCGCTATATACAGGTTTATTTGACAGGGAAATTGCTCGGGAGGAATAAAAAAGGTCACATAAAGCAGGTAGTCGCTAAAAAGAGGGTCACTTTAAGACAGGTTTGACTGTAAATTTTCTGAAGAAACTCTGTAGTTTAATGTTTATTTTTTTTTTAACGGTTATACATTATAAGCACTTTACACGTACTTTCAGATTATTTTTACTTCAAAAATTTATTTTTATCAAATAATACACATATAATTAATGTACATTGTTAGTCATCCATGCATGCTGAGAAGAATAAGTGAAAATGACTAAATTGCAGAAAGTCCCTTAATTCTGATAGATATGGTAATTTCAATGTAAATTACAGTGTAGAATTATATGTATTAAGAAGAATGTATCTGTACATAATTGATTATACATGTTTATTTCACATGATTTCAGATCAACGAGGATTTATTTGGAGAAGTCAACTTTCTCTCTCAGACAGGACCTTTCCACATTCCTCTTCAGTGTACAACCAAAAAATGTGATGTAAGTTTAGACATGTTTCATTTCCGTTTTCTGGTTCTCTTCCACTTATCATAGGGGCATATATACCTTAAAATGTATAAGGAACCTACTGTATATTTTAAGTTCTTGATGCAAGTTCTTGTCAATTGACCCTTCCAAACGCGGGAAAAATTTGAGAAATTCCATGACATCACAATGCAGTTTCGATGTTTGACCGAGGTTTGAAGCTTGTTTGTCCGAGGTAAAAGCATTGTGACGTTACGAAATTTTGCATTTTTTCCCCGCAATTGGAAGGGTCAATTGATGCTAATTTCAGTACCTGGGCTCGGCACCATAAACTAAGAATTGACTTAAGTCTAAATTTCAATTTTCTTTTGTCTCATTAGTGATGACTTAAAATGATGCACAGAATTGTCTATTTTCAGAGTAGAATAGGATGGATGAACTCAATATTTCAAATTTTCATTGATTTGCTATGTATCGTATTTTTAGAATTTGACTTAAATCTATTCTTATTTTATGGTGCTGTGCCCTGAGTATTTCTAGAAAACCATATGCAGAGTTACAAGTATAAAAAGGTCAATTTGTGACTGTAGATTCAAGATTAATTGGCCACAGATGTTGGATATGAATTTACATGCTCATATAGTTGTTCTCATCAACAAAAATGTTTTTCATTTATGATGAAAACTAGGGAACAGCTAGTTTAATAAACCATTAAATCAGCTTAGAACCACTAAAATGAATACTTCATCACTGCATTAGAATTGAGAAATAAATTAAGTGTATGGGCTTTTTTTTAGAAATTATAGAGAACTGAAATCCTACTCAAATACATATACTAATGTGCAAATTCAAACCTTTCAATCAGACAGTATTACATTTATATTACAGTTATCCACCGATACAAGGAAGATAGATTTTGGCACGACAGTGATCGGAGAGACTTTAAGGCGGACCTTCACACTGACAAACAAAGGAGCCCTGGGTACTAAGTACGAGTTCTTTAAGGTGGATGGTAGGAAGGAAAGGACAGTAACTACTGCTGCTACCTCACTCGGCAGATTGGTAAGAACTGTACATTAAGTTTTTAGATATCAATAAGTCTTTGAATGAAAATGTACATTTATGTATTTCAATCGGTAACAGTGTATATAAAGTTACAAATGACAAGCATCATATACTATAGCAGTATTTACCAAATAGTCTGAGAAACCACAGGACATTTTCTATATATTTTTTCCCTATATGATTGAAATTTCCCCCAAATCCATAGGACATTTACAAAATCCACTGGGGATTGCTGGCAATCCAGCACTTTTCGTAAACACTGCTATGGTAACTTCTCTTGTCTTCGATGAGCTTTACGGATTCATAAAGGTATTTTTTATGATAAACTCTGAGGGCAGTAGGCATATTTTAAGAAATTCAAGATTAACAGTTCTATCAAACTGAATGTGAATTAAATTTGTAAGAACTCGAAGCAAATTTTATGTAAGGGAATACATATCTAGTCTCACTTTATACAATATGAATTCAATTGATTTTACTTTTAACAGACTACAGGAGACACCATCCGCCCATTTACTCCAGACTCAACATCTGTAAATGTCACAAAACAAGATGTGGCGGCTTCTCTTGAGAAGGTGGCAGAGAAAAAATCAGAAGAAGGTCAATTCTATTTTCTTCTTTCCCATTATTTTATGAATTTTGAAAATAAGTTAAAAAAGATTCTTCTTCTTATTCAAAAATTTTGGAAAGTATTCCTTCATTCAGCTTGAACAATGAAAATGCTTGTAAATTATTGATGGTATATAGATATTTAATATTAAAAATACATACATTGTATATGCCTTTTATTGTATAAGGTCCATTATTTTATTTTTCATAGTTAATGCAGGAATGCTGTTTTTCTCTATTTGCAGACAAAGGGATGTAACTCTCAATATTTTTTAAATGTTACACTCGCTAATAGTATAAAGTTAGTAATATACATATGAAAAGTCTGATATCTTTAAGCATATTCAAATTTTTTCCTCTTTTTTTGGTTTTTGAAAAAAATGTTGAGTGACTTGTTCATAATGTTCGTTTACAGCTGTTTTTTATGGTAACGTACCAATGAGTTTTCAATTTCAAAATGATTTTAACCATGAGGAAATTAATGATCAAAATTCCAAACTGACAAGTTGACACCCTCCTGATTCCTATATCAACATGCTAAAAAAATAATAAGAATACCCACTTCTTATCCAGTCATTTTCATGCAATGTCATCTCAAATTTTCATCATGATTATAAATTAATGCTGCATAATTTCATGTTGTTAACAATCCAAAAATCCAAAACAAATATCTTTAGTTATGGTAACATTTATCCATCAAATAATGAATAAAAAGAAATTCTACACAGTTTGAAAAATTAAAAACAAAAACATACAATACGTATCCTTTATAACAGAATGAAAAATTTAAACAAAGTATAAACTTAGTAATATGGTGAAAAGTAAACTTCAAAGTTACTATCAATATAGTACATGTATCTCAATTTTCCTGTTTATTCGATAATTTTCTCCCCAAAATCTAGCTATATTGATAGTAGTCCTCCATATGTAAAAGAATCACTATCAACATAGTACATGTGCAGTGTGTTTCTATTTTGCTGCTATTTTGAAAATTCCCATCCAATTGAAAGATACATTTATTTCTATAATATTAACAGGAAACCTTCATACTGATTTTGTCATGACATAATCTTACAGAGTTAGCAGAGAAGGCCAGCCAGGAGGGTGCTGATGCAGGGACATCAGAGGGACCTACTGGAGGGACCCAGGCCGGGGGCACACAGGTCGGAGCTGAGGGCATATCTGTAATGGAGGGTGAAACAGCTGAGGATGATCAGGGACTAGGGGAATCCCCTGATCTTGCTGTCAGTGAGATGGAAGACTACGGGGCTCTCGATGGGATGAAGGTCGGAATGTTCGCTGCTGGCGAGCTCGGACCGTTCTCCTCGGTGAAACTGGAGATTATATGGCAGCCAAATATACCGGGAAAAGTGGACTCTGATTTCCTGATTACCTTCAGTGATCCTCTCTCTGAAAGTGTAAGTATGATGTAGCTGTAATGTTTGAAGAACCTAGACAAATGTACATCTGTCATTACTGAGTAAGAGTGTAATCATTTTAATCAAGTGAAAATTATTCTGTACAAACAGCACATGTAGTTGTGCTAAATGGAAAATTTCTAAGTCTTCATATTTTGGCAATTGAAATCAACCAAGTTATTTTTCCAAGAAATACAGGAAAACCTATTAGCATGAATTAATTACGGTAATACTCTAAGAAGAGTCCAATTCAGTATCGGAAGAAGAAGAAAGGAATTTTGTTAAAAAATTCTTCATCATGAATATACCAAGCAATCTTCCTCTTCCATAGAAGCTTTTGCGTCAAGGCTAAAAAGTTTAGGTGCACCTTCTCATAACAGCATATGTAATATATCTTGATGTCTTTTTACACAGATTTCCATACAGACTGTGGCCAATGCTATAGATGTACCAGTGTGGGTGGAGAGACAGACAGTTGATCTGAAAATCTGCATGTATGATAGACTATATCAGGATACAATCATAGTCAATAACAGGTAGGTCAAATTTGACATCTT
The DNA here is from genome assembly GCA_033119305.1 of Pinctada imbricata. Lineage (NCBI taxonomy): Eukaryota > Metazoa > Mollusca > Bivalvia > Pterioida > Pteriidae > Pinctada > Pinctada imbricata. The sequence goes on from VSWD01000004.1 coordinate 20,709,886, forward strand.
ACACTTCTTTCTGATATTCTGGATACTGATATTCAGATGGTTTTTAGCTCGCCGGGACGAAAAAGTCCGGAGAGCTGATGCCATACCCTCGGCGTCGTCCTTGTCGTCGTCCGTAGACAAAACTTTAACCTGGGCTATTCTCTTGAACTATAAGGGGTAGGGCCTTGATATTTCACATGTAGACCCTTGTGATGAGACCTTTCATTTGTGACCATGACCTTTGACCTAGTGACCTTGACCTTGGACTTTGACCAACTTTTCAAAAACTTTAACTGGTTTCTGTCAAAAATCTGTATAGGCGAGCTATGTAATCTTTGATTACCCTATGTTTTATGTTCTCTGCAACACAAAGGAGTCCAACTGTTTACAACAAACTATGAGCTATGCATGGAGAACTCTGTTGATTTTCAAAGTCAGAGGTAATCCAATTGCACAAGTCACATGATTCCTTGTGAGGAGGATGCTTACTAAACGTTTAGTAAAACAATTTTGAAATTTGGATTATTGTGACAGGAAGGAAAAAGAATATTAAGACCAGAGTACAAAGGTCAAGGTCAAACACCTAAAATTGCATCTGACAGAGAAAATTATATAACTCAAATTATCTTAACACTGTTCATAGATTTGTTTGTATTTCAGGGCTACTACAGCACTAAGACTGAAGTTTGAGGTTTGTAAGGAGCTGAGGAATCACCTAGAGTTACTACCTAAAACGGGATACATACAGGCTCAATCCAACTTCTCTGCTCAACTCAAGTTCCTACCAAGGTAACTATACTTCATGTTCTTTATTTTTTTTTAAATCTCTTCACTTGGCCCTTAATACGTTAAATTTGCTATATGGATTTCAAAGCTTTGAGGGAAAAACCATTAAAAAACATCAAGAGGTTATATTAAAGAAAAAAAAGAATTGAACAAATAACAGAATTGCATGTAAAATTGATCTGTGAATAACATTTAAACTGAGTTTTGTTTGGTGTGTTTTAACATTCTCTAGTAATTTAATTGTTTTGGTAGTGTCTGTATAACGCCTATACAAACGTACTGGGCGAAATTTTATCTGTAGCTGTATAGACAATGTCGCCAATTATGACGTCACTAACGTCGAGCGCCGCTACGTTAGACCTGTTCAAATATTATTAATTAATTAAATTATAAGAAATTCATGGCTTATATAGGTTGTTCATCGGTTTTTGTCTATACATCGGTAGAGAGAAAAATCATTACAGTCATTTCTTAGATAAGCATTTTAATTTGTAGGACTCAGAGAGAGTATAATTTGTTCAGTTTTAAACTCTTTGATGTTTTACTAATAAATTGAATTTTTTTAGCTGGTCATAAGGTAAGTTGGTTTGAAGATTTCTCATTAATGTTACTGTCTTTGTAGGAAGAGTCTATTTGAGGAAGCAGGGAAATATTTTGATAAGGAGACGGGAGTACTAGAGGCCCCAATGATAATCAGAGTAGCTGATCAGGTAAACGCATCATATTTGCTTTTTGTGTTAAATTTGGGACTGAGGGAAAGTGTATTGATATACTGTAAGTGTGCTTATTTTAGCGGTATTCATATTTTAGTGGAGTTAACACTGTTAATAGTGCACTAATTCAAGACTACACTGGATGTTTAATGTACCGTATATTATAATGGAGAATGAGTCAAGTGCGCTTATTCATGATTATGCGATTGTCTTTTTGTGCTGTTTCTGTTAATCCTTGATTGCGCTAGAGTAAGTACACATACAGTAAATCTCAGCTGGAAGGTTTTAAAAGGGGACTTTGTAAAGATAGTTTTGTGTTTCATGGAATATTTTCCTGATTCAATGGATAGAAGAGATACATGTAGCTGGATCCTCACCTATGGACAGCAATCTTTGACATACAAACAAATATGATAGGGGCATCAAGGTACGCGTATTGAGTCTTTGCAGAATACAGAGTTATTTCCTTTTACAGAAGGTATCTGACGTAAAACCATTGTGATGTCATGAAAATGGTATGGTAATGTCAATTTTACACCATCATTTCCCAGACTTTTAGAACTGTTTTCATAGAATTTGATGACGTCATAATTAGTCTACGTCAGATACCGTCTCAAATGGAAAGCAACTCTGATTTTCGAAAATAGCGAATATCACTGACATAGAATTTGATCATGTTGAAACAATCTTAATCTGGATACATTCCTGGTAACAGAAACACACTCCATTGCTTGATATGTTACTTATCTATTAACTAATACAATTACATAATTATGTAGTTAATGTATAAATATTATACAAGCTGTAACTCTGTATGTAAAATATTCAAATATTTAACATAAGACATCTTCAAATACTGTAGCTTTGTGATTTAAGATGGCACAAAATATTAATTTACAATTCCATATTCTTTTAAACCACATTCCCTCCTGTAATATTACAGACCCAGCCCGTACCGTTTACCGTCCAGGCAGTGGTGACCACCTCCGACATGCAGTTTGACACGACCGATATCGACTTTGGTTGTTGTACGATCTATGAATCTACGAAGGCCACCATCAAGCTGACTAATAAATCTATCTTGCCACAGGAGTATGGATTTGTTGGACTCCCAGAGGTATGCTATCTCGTTGATAAATATGAGGACTGTACAAAAAGTTGTATTTTATATTAATTGTACTCCGTTTGTTTAATCCAACTAAAATTAAGAATAAACAGTTTTAAAAATTAATTTAGGAAGAATTGACATAGTGGTATAAGTATGAATCGGGGCAAACATTTTCCTTTCTACTTTGTATTTTATTTTTGAAATGGAGGTATAGGTAGGGCTAATTCTGCTGAAATATGTATGCTGCTAAAATAAATATTCAGTTCGAATAAGTTAATTCAGTTTAAATTGTTATTATTTATTCAGTTCCAATAAGTTAAAGAAATTGAATTTGAATTGAAATTATTTTATTCTTTACATATGAGGATGTGACAAATTTATTTAGTGGACTAAGAGCATTAATTTTTACACAGAATTATTTTCTTTCAGTATGTAGAGGTACAGCCAGATGACGGGTTTGGGACACTGTTGCCGTTGGAGACGGTTGATTTAGAAGTTATATTTAGTCCTAGAAAAGCCAGGGATTATAAGTTTGAACTGAACTGTAAATCTCTGATAAACAGGTAAGAGAGATTCTATGAAAAGTTGGGTACAAGAATTCAAGATTTTTTATTTCAAAATCAGGGTCCTTAAGGGCATAACACTTAACATACAAAAATGTACATGATTTCATTATGGTAGAAACATGCCTATTACTATGCATATTAGGGGATGATTTTGAAAATGAGCATGGCTTAAAATCTATCTCAATGATCTACTATAATTACGGGATAACATTGTTTCTGTTTGAATGATTTGAAGGTACATGTATAGATAATTTTATAGTTGCAAATTTACATGTGCGTACTTTTACCAATTCATATGTGGAACAGTAAAAAAAAGTATTTATGACTATGAAATCATACAATTTAAGCCTGCAAATCATTAAAATACAAACGATGCCATTCCCATTCTAGTTCTCTGTATTTAGATTCACATTATTAAAGGGAAATTCATGATGCCAGCATGCATGATTCCAAAGATAATTGTTGTTGATTTTAAAAGAAAAAAGTTATGATTTTTGAAATATCACAAATTGATAGATGCTGTCAGCCAATGAAAACCAAGTATGTTTATGTGTGAATTGAATAAGAACTTTGATTTACTTTCAAAACAGAGAGTTTAAGATCCAGTGTAAAGGTGTAGGTGTCCATCCACCATTAGAGATGTCCAAACAAGTCGTCCACTTCAAGGCTACGTCCCTGTATGACGTGTCTACTACGTCCATGCACGTGGTCAACTCTCATACTAGTACCAATGAATTCACACATCCTGTACCAAGGATAGGGAAAGGTAGAACTATGGGAATTTGTTATCAAATTTTTATATGGTATACAAGTTTCATGAAAATGATGATAAAATTATACACATTTCAGAAACGGCTTTTACATTGAGCTATTTAAAATAGGCTGTTTTATCCATTACGTGAAGTTTCTGAAATTAAAGCATTTTCTTTTAACTTTCTTTCATTTTACCTTTGATTCATTTTGAAAGATTCATGAACATTCAGTTTTTTCTTCATAAACTTTAGTGTATTTTTATCATTTACTTAAATGAGAAAGTATGAATGAATTTGTGCATAATTTGCTTTAAAATGTGACATACATGTAAATACAACATGGAATGTTTATATCATTTCTATTCCAGAGAAAAATGTAAGAATTTATTCCATGTTGATCACTCTGAATTGCTGAATCACTAATTGTCCAAAACTGCAATTGCCGCTAGACTTTTGCATTATGACGTCACATTCAATAGCCGGCATATTAACATTATTTGACGGGCCATTTGATTTTGATGTTATAGTGAATAAATCTGCCAACAGATGCAATGTTGGACATTTGGTGATCCCTTTAGCAATTTCATTTACATGATGATGTACTGTTTTATACTATTTTTAGGAGAGATAGCCCCAGTTGGTCCCACGTCGTTTGAGTTTGTGATACCTAAAGATGCTCCGTTAACGATATCTCCTTCTGTAGGCACCATAGAACCTGGCAAGGTGAGGTGATTCAAGTTTATTCTTGTTTTACATGGACAGGGGAATGTACCGTTTCATCTTTTATGTATACATGCACATGTGTATTTTGATTTCAGAATTTATGGACTGTCACTATATTAACTTTTCATTACAAACTACAACTTAAGTTTTTGGTCACAAAATTCATGAAATTCATTAGAATTTTACCGGATTACAATTAATTTTACACATGTATATCTGATTATTAAAACGTTTTGCCAGTGTTAACATTATTATGCATATGCATATGCAACATTGATGTGTTAAAATATTTATATCTTATTGTACTTTCGAATAAGAAGTCAGTATTAATTTTGTCCTTGTAGAAAAGCAACATTCAGATTCGTTTTTCACCGGAGCTTGATGACCTTGACATTAAGAAGGAGGCCGTGCGTATCGCTACACGAGCAATGGAGGCGCAGGCAGAACGAGAATATCAGGAGGGACTTAAACGTGCCAAGGAGGAGGCTGACCAGGCAGCGGTATGTAGTCTTAATTTATACTCTATTAACCAATCAAAAAATACCTCTGTACTTGAAATCTGATTGGCTGTTAGGAACTATTCAGGATGATGTTGTATTTACTTTATGAAGTGAAAATTTTGTACATTTCACTCTTGAATATGTAGCACAACACTCTATTTCACTATCTATGAGCACATCAACTGTAAGGACATTTTCCATCTTCAACAAGTTGACTTCTTCGCTTTGTGTCTTTTTCATCTTTCCTTATATTCACTCATTAAAAAATAGATCTCAAACAATTTATTTCATTATCATTAGAAAATCAAAGGTAACCGTTTTAGAATTTCATTTTTGGCCAGATTGCAAAGCAATTCCAGTCTATAGATTGACGATGTCCGTCTGTCCGTCCGTCCGTCTGCCGTCAACATTTTGGTTAAAGTTTCTGGTTGAGGCAAAATCTAAGGAACTATATGCAGTAGAAACTTTATATTATACATGAAGGTTGCCCATGACAAGACCTTTCAATTTATGCTGTAACATTTGACCTAGTGACCTTGACCTTGGACTTTGACCTAGTTAAAGATTTTGGTTAAAGTTCCTGGTTTAAGCAAAATCTATGGAACTGTATGCAGTAGAAACTTTATATTATACATGTAGGTTGCCCATGACAAGACCTTTCAATTTATGCCGTATCATATGACCTAGTGACCTTGATCTTGGACTTTGACCTAGTTAAAGATTTTGTTTAAAGTTCCTGGTTTAAGCAAAATCTAAGGAACTGTATGCAGTAGAAATCTTATACTATACATGTAGGTTGCCCATGACAAGACCTTTCAATTTATGCCATAACATTTGACCTAGTGACCTTGACCTTGGACTTTGACCAAGTTAAAGATTTTGGTTAAAGTTTCTGGTTTAAGCAAAATCTAAGGGACTGTATGCAGTAGAAACCTTATATTATACATCTAGGTTGCCCATGATGATACCTTTTTATTAATGCCATAACATTGGATCTAGTGACCTTGACCTTGGACTTTGACCTAGTTAAAGATTTTGATGAAAGTTCCTGGTTTAAGCAAAATCTAAGGAACTGTATGCAGTAGAAACCTTATACTATACATGTAGGTTGCCCATGATGAGACCTTTCAATTTATGCCGTAACATTTGACCTAGTGACCTTGACCTTGAACTTTGACCTAGTTAAAGATTTTGGTTAAAGTTTCTGGTTTAAGCAAAATCTAAGGGACTGTATGCAGTAGAAACCTTATATTATACATTTAGGTTGCCCATGACGATACCTTTCAATTTATGCCATAACATTGGACCTAGTGACATTGGACTTTGACCTAGTTAAAGATTTTGGGTAAAGTTTCTGGTTTAAGCAAAATCTAAGGAACTGTATGCAGAAGAAACTTTAAATTATACATGTAGGTTGCCTCTGACAAGACCTCTCAATGTATGCTGTAATATTTGACCTAGTGACCTTGACCCAGTTGGTGACAAAAACTTACTTTGCAATCCGGCCATACCGTCTTTAGCGGTGTTTTATTTCTTTCTTTTTTGGCAAATTGATTGAAATATGACCATTAGCGTGCATTTTCCATCACTTTTTTCATACTCGAGTGACTTTATTTCAGGCGGAAGATAGTGTAGGTTTATACGTTTAATACCCAGTTGCTGTGAATATAAAACATGTCATTTTAATGTCATAGTATCAATACTTGGTGATCTGATTAAGGAAAATAAATTGATAATTGAAGGGAGACTGACACAAACATGACAAAGGCAGATCCAGAATTTAGATATTATTTGAAGGGGATGCTTAATAAAATTCTTCGAATTGGAAACCAAAACAAAACTTTAACATATCTGTATGCCATTGCATATATATCACAGAATCCAGTTTGAGGTATTCATAGTTTTGAATGAAAATAATATATTGATTGAAAAATTTCAAAATTTTCACATGCCTTAAAAAAATTCATTATACTATAATTATACTTCCATTTTACCATTAATGATGCGCATGATCAATAAATTATCCAACACCATTCAATACATCTACTGTACCTGATTTGAATAATAATATTTCATGTACAAAAAATGTACTTCTTAAGAGAAATTAAACTCCTGTATTCACATTTGATTTTTTAAATGCATATGAAACTACATGTATGACCTCACATGAAGTTTTTTTATTTAAGAATTAAAAAAGTCTCAAGTTCGCAAGTTGACCGTCTACAGGGACCCCCTCCCTCATTCCATGAATCTTCTCTATTCCCTGGATCTGCCTTTGGGACTTGCTTTCTTTGTGAGCTAAGGAAGTAGTAGAATAGGGGTAAAATGTGGTTGTTTAAGTTTACATTTTTAACCTACTGTCATATTTGTTTAAATGTCAGATGTTGATAGGTTTAAACTTTTAATCTACCGTCATATTAACATCTGTATATGTTTTAATATCATATGTTGATGGGTCTAATTTAATGATAATTAATTAGATACTTGTCTTAGATGTCTAATTAGCGAAACATTAATTATTGTAAAAAGCAAAACATTAATTATTGTAAAAAAATGTGTTTGATTTTAAAAAAGACGGCACCAAATGAAAAGGGAAAGGTAACTGTGGAATGAACGGAATCTAAGGGAGTTTTCTAAAATATTTTAATTGTCATGACCATAGAATGTTTATCTCTAATGATAATGCATATATTATTCATTAATGGTAAATGAAATAGTTCCTATTATGCATGTATGAATTGAATTGATAAAAAAGTGGCAATATTTAAACTAATGATATTAATACGAACAAGAATATTTTAAGGAACAAAAATAGAATAGCTGTGTTATAATTGTATTTGCTCATATCAATTATGATGTAATAAATAAAATACATATGCTAATTATGGTAAATTTTAATATAATCATAATATATATATAATCAAAAAATTAATTTGCTTTTGTGATATATCAAACATACCATGATAATATTCTTATTGTAAATTATGATAATTGCAAAATTTATCATTATGCTTGTGCCTCTTATGGTCATGACATAATTTTGGAACACTCTCATAGATTTCTCCTAACCTGATTTTGTTCCAATGAATGATCCCTTATAACTTGGTTCCTCAATCTCCATAAAATGTGATGAGATTTTACAGAAACTTTTCTCTCTGTGATGATTTACAAAGAAATTTTTTCCCTTTCTATGACAGCATGCACTTGTTTTAAGAATATATACCGTCACCCTATATTAATTGATATAATCAAGATTTCAGCTAAATTGTGATCATGCATGTATATTTATTCATAATGAATGTTTCATCTTATCAACCTCAAGAGATATCACGAATTAATGTATTTTCCCTTTCAATGCTAACTTATATTTTTGTAAATAATAAAAGCCTACCATTTGGTTGGCGTATACATACTGTACCATATATCAATAATATAATTCATTGGATTTGTGATGATAATTTTAAAAAATCAAATGTCTACAAAACCCATTTTCCATTAGTAAATTGATTTAGATTTTTATTCTTCATTCAAAACTGAAAATTTACTTTTATTTTCTTTCTTACAATAGACATGAGAAAGGTTAAAATTATTATAATCTTTATGCAGCAGTATATGAATTATCTTTGCTGACCACTTGAGAATGGATTTGAAAAAATTGATAACTTTTCTATCATTTCTTATTGTGCTTAAATTTCTTTTGGACATGAAAAAGTTTTTTTTTTCTGAAAACAACAAAAACAAAAATATTGGTACATATGCCCCAATCATCATAAAGCAAGATTAATAAATGGGTAATAGGTCTTATCACAGATGCAATTCTATTAAAATGAATATATTCTAATTGGTCTCTTTGAAATAGAGAGTTACTTCCCATTTGTGCAGGTATGTGACGTGAAAGTATTGTGACATCATCAAATTCTATGGAAACCAGTGTAGAAGTCAGGGAAACAGTGTTACAAATGTGACATTTTCAATGAAATTTAATGAGGTCACAAAATTTTTTCGTCAGATACCTGCACAAATCGAACAAAGGCCTGCAAAATCGAAAAGACAGAATTGCATGTGTAAATTTAAGTCTTACCTCTGTGTGTTTTTCCTGCATGTTTGATATTTTACATTTTCCTCATCAAAGAGGGGAACAAAATTTAACAGGGTACGTAAGACATATAGCGTATGATTTTTGTGATCGAGTGAGTCAGATATAGGACTTTTGCACCATATACTACAGCTTGAAGTATATTCAAAGGAACAAAATTAAATCAAGGTTTTTTTTCATGGCTGCATGTGAATAGTTAATTTCTGAGACTATATCAAGCCTACTTTCAATACAGTCTTGGTCATAAACCTTTGATTTCAAAAGCAACATCAAGTTCCCATTTGTGTAAAATTCTATGTTGGAAGCATAACTTTATTAGAAACTGAACATTAAAGTAGCAAATTTTAAATATCCAGCATTTCATATCTGATCAGTTTCTGTTTGGTTCAGTAATATTTCAATTGTCTATCACAAAAATTACTCATTTAAACTTTCTCTAAGGGGATGACAACTATAGGCAGAAAAAAAACGAAAGGGGGATAACTCTATGCAATTAAATGTTCCTGCGGGCAGAAGTGGAAATGAGTTAAACAAAAAGATAATTTTTATTCAAATGTGAACACAATTTTATCATTTTTAGTTAGCTCAGACAGAAAAACTGAATTTTGTGAGGCTAGAACACTAGTAAACATGTATATTGACATTATCAAATATATCAGTGAAAATTCATATTTTGAATTCTTAGTCTGAGTCTGTAAAATCAAAGGTAAGCTAAAAAACAATGTCTTTGAATTATGTGTTATATTTATCATTGAAATTTTAAAAATTTCAAATTAAATGTTTTCATAATTATTTCTGTGATTTCATTACATCTTTGTTATATTGCATGTTTTGATAACTTAATTTATTTGTCAGTTGGAATTCGGAATTATAATATGAAACAATATATCAACGTTGAGGTATCAAAATTGATTTTGAAACATTTCAAATTACAGTATTTGAAAAAAGCCACTTGTTAAATTATTAAGCAATGATTTTTTTTCTGAAGAAATAAGAATGTTTTTAATGGATTCAAATTGTGTACATTTTTTTAATTAGATCAGCTAGTTTGTGAATGTCCTATTTTTAATAATTATGAACTTCAATGAACATGATGAAAATAAAGAACTTGCAATTTATTCGTTGAAACATTTGTTTTAAAATTTGGCAATTATTAAATCTATAAAATGCATTCAAAGTTAGAATGTAATTCTTTTTTTCTTTTTTTTTTTTAACTTTTTTGTATTTTTTTCTAGGGATTTTTTTCTTCAGCAAACATGATAAAGAGTATTATTTCATTAAGTTTTTGAAAGTATGAAATAATGGGAATGTGAAATAGTGTCATTTTCAAATTTAATGTACATTTGTCATAAACTAGGCTTCTATTTTTCAAGGTAAAGTGTATTGATAGACACTTTTCTAGCCAAAACATTGCCAGGTACCAACTTAATAATTGTTATTCTTATTATTTTTTCAGCAAAAAGGAGGAGGAAAGAAAACACCTGCTAAGGACAAAGCTGCGGCTAAAGGACCAGGAAAAGGCAAGGGCTCGCCAACGCCATCTCTAACGGTATCTGGTCCAAGGGTCATAACTCCTCCCTCATTAGAAAATATATCTAAAGAGTAAGTGTTCAAGAAAAGAGGATTTTAAAAAGAAACACAGATATCTTCTTTTCTGTTGGAGTTTTGGCTATGTCTATTGTTCAGATCTCAATGAATTGAATAAATCTTTTACCATTTAAAAAGCAGCTAGCAAGAAATTGATTAATCTGAATTTAATATAAGATAGGTAGGTATCAAAAACAAAATAGCTTGTTCTTATTTGTGAAAAAACAGAGAAAAATTGTTCATTCTGCTCTCTTTGACTTGCAAGTGATTTTTCTTACATAACTTCGACTTATACATTTATCATAGCATGCTCATGAAATCATTTTTCATTGAATCTGAAAAAAACGAATATTTTCTATCATCAGCATACAATTTGATATCACATGTATATGAATATCTTTAAACTTATTATTTTCAATAAAAACACTATATTTTTCCGTACGTTTCGGCCAACTGCCTTCCTCAGCGGATTTTATTATGTTTCTGTTTCTGTTTGGTTCTGTTCTGTGATTGTAACAGAAACATAATAAAATCCGCTGAGGAAGGCCGTTGGCCGAAACGTACGGAAAAATATAGTGTTTTTATTGTATTTATATAAAAAACGACTATTTTCTTAAATTATTTTAGCTCTCCGGAGTATGCCGGTGCTTTGGCTTCATTATTAAGACAATATCGTGGTGACTTCCAGACGTATACCATACCTTGTTATGTTGCTACGGGGAAATGTGGTAACCCGGGAGAGTTACCTTACAGGTAATTGTTAGTGGAATACCCAGTATTCCAAAGCACTCTGTTTGTAACACATATTCAGATTGGTTGAGTAATGAACAAACTGTAAGAGGATTGAATTTTTGCAATGACACCATACATTACAATCATGTTGACGTTGCTTAAAAACAGGCATTAATTTTCAGGCATATTACTAACTATAGTGTTATAGGGTTAACTTAACATGCTGATTTTATACAAAAAACAGATAGGGTATCTGTAAATTGCCTGTTAGAAAGATCTTTCTTTTAATGCTTGGCTTTAATACCTTGCAGTAAATCTAAATTTCTGACATGTAATTCACCAACACCTGTCAATTTTAGTAAAACATATGATTCAGTTTGGTAACCCCTGCGCTCAGTGTTATCATTACCAAATGAATAGTATGATGATCCGAGATATTCAAATTTGTTGAAAACAATTTTAAGTGAACTTTCATTATCTTAATTTAACCATAGTGAAGATGTTTCATTATATTTTCAGCATCCATAACACTCTGTACCTGGAGGTTCACTGTCCAGTGGTCAAGCCACCTGTAGTGGTCATCTCGGACAATGGCAAGACCACACTGGACTTCGGAGAAGTGTCACTCGGCCAAAACATCATCAAATCTATAACAGTGCAGAATATTTCAGACAAAATGGTGGAAGTATCCTTAAAATAATGTCATGAAAAATAGTTGAAACTTTCTATATCTGTTTATTTGAATGACCTTGAGCATCTAATTTTGTTGTCAGTTGGCCTAAATCACAGATGTTTTGTATGTTTTTGTCTTCTACATACTGTGTGAGGACTTATTTTACGACAACCATATTTTATCAGAAACGGAGCAAAAATAATGTTACTATGGGTGTGTTCTTGAATTATGTAGTCTAAACAGCACTAACTATGCTAAAATATGAATACTATTAAAAATGTACACTTATTCAGTATCTCAGGAGGTATTAGTAATTGTTACATTTACACAAAAAATATTTAATTTTGATTATTGAGCCTTAACTGTGCCTAGCTCACATCCTCTGTATTAGATACAGCTGGTCCGTTCCTGATGCTGAACGCGTTACGATTTCTACCTCCTGATGGCACTCATACGATACTCATCTCTTTTACTCCGACAGCCGGACAAGTGGTATGTATATATGTAATGAGTAACGATTTCTACCTCCTGACGGCACACATACAATACTCATCTCTTTCATTTCTACAGCCAGACAAGTGGTATGCATTTATTTAATGTAGCTAAAAAATGTACATGTCCTCATTTGGAGAAACATAATTTTTGTGGAAGGAAGCAAAAGGCTGATATTTTAATTACCTGGAATAGCAAATTAAAATCAACATTAGTCCACATACCTTATTTTCTATGATTTAGCTAATCACCAATAATCTTGCACTTCTTTCATGGAATTTTTCATTTCCATCCAAGAGAAATAAAGTGTGGTGGAAATTATAGAACTATTTGCAAAATTTCCAGTCAGCAGAGAAGAAATGATTTTTTTAAAGGATAGCAGAATCTCAAGCTTAGAGATTTTAATTTCTCTCATGAATTTTTCAGTTCCATGAACCACTTGAAATCCGAAGTGGAAACTCGATATTACATTTAACGTTAGCTGGTAAAGGTGTGAGTCCACTTATAGATCTGAACATGCCAATGGAGGCGGGTGTATTAGACATGGGAGCTGTGCTAGCCGGGGAATACCTGGAAAGAACATTTAAGGTGCGTTTAATGTATTTTTTCATAGCGGAATTTTTATCTATTGTGTATGACAGTATCTGGCCCAGAACTATTATCCTATAGAGCATGATTTCCTGATTTTTATGTCTATTTCGATTAAGTATTATTGGCGTCATGATTATAGATTTACCTTATGGTATGGTCACAAATGTGAAGACTAACAATGTTTATTTGTACATGTATATCAAAATGTTTAATTCGATATTTTAACTAGAAAATTTGTTGCTATAGCAGTATATCAAACATCAGTATACTGGACCATTTGGGCCTCTTGTTCGAAGAAGAGTTGAATATCTATCTTGTACTGATTGCCTAACATTTATATTACAGATGCAAAATATGTCATCATTATCTATAGATTACTGTATAAAACTAGAGAGTTTATCGTTACAACGACATACTAGAGCTCAGGAATTACCAGGTTTTATACAGAGAGACTCAAAAACAAAACTCAATGTTGGTATGTAGAAATTAGTCTACAATTTGTGTTACTTTAAAGACTTTAAGATTCTGAAGTTACATATATACATAATACACAGATGAAAATACACAAAAACTCAAATTCAGTTTGATTTTCTGATGAAATTAATTTATAAGAATGCATTATACTTAGCCATTTGTGCCTCATATAAAATTCATGTGAAATTTACATGAACTTTACATAAATGTTCACATGAATTTTATTTGAAATGAGCACAAACATGAAATTTACATGAAATTCATGTGAAGTTTCAAACATGAGTTTCATGTATAGGGCTGTCACGATTCACCGCGGTTCTCGATTCACCGCGGTTCTTGACTACGGTTCGATACACGATACGAGAAGAGGCCGTATCGTTGATTTACGGTTCGTTTTCAGCATTAAGTTTCATCTTTAAAAAATCAACATGGCGACGCTCGACGCCGGGTCGACAAAGATAACTTTAAAAGACGCTCCCTTATATCGTTATATCAGCGATTGAGAAGGCCTGCGACATAGTCTCATTCTAATAAAAAAATGGCCCATAAAATCGGCAACTCGCTTCGCCCTGGTGCGCAATATTCTACGATGTCCATGTTTGGTCTCCAAATCATGTAGATCTACACCAGTAGCAGTAACGTGTGGATCACAGCTTACTTAACATGGCCAGTCACTTCTGCTCCATTCACCCGAATTATAATACAATATTGATTTTTCTCCGACATTCTTTTTGATTCTCGTTCTGCGCCTGAGATTTAAATCCCCAACGTCCACTTACGTATCTTATCGACGTAAAGGTACTTGTGCATGCGTTCGTCCGTAAAATTATTATGTCATTTAAGCGGTCAGTCAATGGGCTCAAATTGAAGTAGTAAAATTTGTACAGGAATGACAATTGCAGTCGACCCCCTTTCCCCTCTTCACAAAGTTGAGCATGTCGCTGCCCATATGTGGACACGAAAAAATACAGGATAGGTGGCTGAGAGTTTCTATGATATGTATGTAAATTATTCATTGGATGGTTAAAAATACTAAAATTGGGATTTCACCACTGAAAATGCGCAAATATCTGATGTGTTATACAGACATTGTAAGTAAAGAAAATTGATCATTTTTGGAATGGCTCTTTCGTGAAGAAAGATGGCCCATTGATTTTGAGAATGGCCCATTGAAGTCCAAGTGGATGGGGCCATAGTCCAACTGAGCAAGTTTGCCTTCCCGATCACTGTGATATTGTTACATTTTGCTGAGTTTTGTACTTTTTTCCCAGTTTTAGTCAATACAATAATTCTCAAAGCATTCAAATTATGAATGATTTTCATTTGTTGTTGTTAAGCTTGTTTTATTAAGATATCTGACGAATTACAGAAATGGCTACATATCTACATTAATAATGATGTATCGTGATACGAATCGTATCGTGAGTAAATATCGTGATACGTATTGTATCGTGAGCTTAGCGTATTGTGACAGCCCTATTCATGTAAATTCAATTTTGCATAAAGGTTGCAAGGAAAAATTAATGTGAAATTTATGTGAAATACTTTTTACATAGATTTTATGTGAAATTTATATGATATTCACTTGAACTTTCATGTGAAATGCTCATTTCATATGAATTTCATGTGAAGCACAATCGGCTGTGTATAATTTACTATTGAAATTATTTTGATAATTTCAAATTCCTATCTAAACCATCATAAACAATTAATACAATGGTAAGCTAAAAATTTCAAACGTTTAAAAAAGCTTTGATGTGGATTATGTATATCTTTATACAGGTACACAGAATAACAACGGACAGAACGTGTTTGATTTAGTGCCGGCCGAGGGACGGGTACCACCAGGTGGCAGTATAGACCTCACGGTATCGTTCGCCCCCGATCACTCCAGCGATCACTACTCAGATGGTATTAGCATAGAACTCTTTGGAAAAGTAAGTCACGGAGAATGACACATGTACATTTATTGAAAAATGTTATTGAAATGATTATTATAAATTGTAAATGATGAAATGACTATTTCAGCTACTGTAAACATGTTTTTTTCGCTGGGGGAAATTTTCGCAATTATAAAATCAAGATGTTCTGCATGGAGGAAATATTCGCAATAAAAATGTTTTTCATATTTCAAAAATGCAGTGGGGATATTTTCACGTAGGGGAAATTTTTGCGAAGTCCCCAATGATTAGCGAAAAACGAAAATTACCCTGATGCGAAAATTTCAACGTTTACAGTATCAGAATGTATTTGGCAAACATTTTTAGTAGAAACAGACAAAAGGGGCAAAGTGACATTTAAGACTGTTATACATAACTCATTAGGATTTGAGATCTTAATTTTGTTGATGTGAATTTTGCTTTAAAACTATGAATCGGCTAAAATAAGTACACCTCTTGTTTAAAGACATACCAGCTAAGCCTTCATTTTATTTTTCAGGAAGAATCCCATAACTTTTTAATAAAAGGTGCGGCCAAACCTCGTATTATGTTTATTCACGGTGTCGATGAAAAAACGCCAGACGTGGAATCCTTAGCAGAGAAACCTGCACCCGCCGAAGATGAAGGTAACGTTAATATTGGTTATGTTGTCTACAATATGCGTTCTGATTGGTTAGACCAGATATAAAAAATAAAATGCTCTGATTGGTCCAAATATAAAAAAAAACTCTGATTGATCTAGGAATAATATTGTAAAAGAATGTATTATTTCTGATTGGCTTTACTCTTGACTTAAGACTTAGGGGACTCACATTTTAATTTGCAGTTTGTATTTTGATGTTTTTCACTGAAGAGGAACTTTTGCAAATTATTTTCTTATCATGGCATTGGAATAGAGTTTTGTTTTTGAATTAGCAAACCTGAACACATGGTGACTAACATTTTTTATACATTATTTACAGTGTATCAGTGATTTTTTCCAAAATGTTGCATATATCCATTAATTACACACAAGCTGTAATACTCAGCCAGTTTTTTGTGGGAATTTTAACTCATTTGCAAAGTCCCTCCTCATTTACGCATAAAGAACGGCAGAGAAAGACTTTAATTTTGTAATAAACATCCTTAACATTTATCATTTTACAGAAGGTAAACCTGCCATGGCATCAGTATTATTTACAATCAAAAGTATCGCTAAGGAGAACGAGTTTGTACCGGGCTCCCGAGACCTCTACGTAGGATGTGTTCGGACAATGGCCGTCAGTCAGAAAAAGGTCAGTACAGAGTTATCTCACCCTGATTTGTGTGAAACTAATATATTGAACAGTGTTATCCCTGATTATCCCTGGTTATAGATAAATCATCACCTCTTAATAAAATATGCTTTGCGTTAAATATGAATTCTGTGTCCATCATGTATTGAGTGCAATAAATGAAAAAAAATCACTATTCACAAATGCATGCACAATGATGTATATTACATGTATATACAATACATTCATGTATTCAGCATTGTAATGTAATTTTTAACATGTTTAGAATTTGAATTAATTTATCTCTTTATTGGCTATTAACTTTCACCTTACATGCATGGGTAATATTGTATACATTTCGAACTGAGTATTTCTCTTCATGGTAAAATTAAAATGTATTCAGAAAAAAAATCCTTTGGTGTTATTATAAGAAAGAGTGTTAGGATATGCAATCCATTCTCATAAATTATAAAGTTATAATAAAAGAATCTTTGGAATTGCAAAAAAAATTCTTTTTCTAAACCCCGGAAATAACCTCACACAATTTTATTCTTACGTAAATTTCTTTAAAAAAATTTAAGATTTCCCACATTGCTTAACCTTATTCACATCACAGCAGGTTTGTTCACTCACTGCTAACTATAACTTACGTCACATTTGCATGTTTTTGTATTTTTGTGTGCTCACTTGGTTTGTGCTGTGCTGTGCTAACAGGATGGAAAAGGAGGAGGGAAAAGCGTAAGTATGATGTGATATTTATGTAGATTACTTGACTTGTTTGTAAGATGAGATTTGTCGCAAGCAAGTAATAAAGATGTAAAAAAGGAGAAGGTCCACTTGTCCCTAAAATTGGCCCTATATTTTTCAAGAAAGTAATTTGATGAAAATTATGATTTTCTATCTCTAATATTTCATTAGAATATGTGCCAATATATTGGTTCATATTTCAAGTAGTTGCAAAATTATGACGTCATTCGTGATAACGGAAAATTGGAGGAAAACCACCGTTCTTTTAAACTGACATGGGCGCAAACTCTTAACAAAAATAGATTTTATATAGATAGATAAATTGCATGATTATCTTTTAACGTTCAAATTATTTTGGTTTACATTTTGGGCCCTACTTACTTTCATTAATTTGTACTGAAATTTGGCTTATTTCTTGACATTTTGCATCTTTTTATGAATTTTGGGTGTTTTGTAGCCATATGCAAAGCTTTAAAATCGAAATTTTTATTTGATATTTCAAACAGCCATACATTTGACTTCTTTGATATTGAATATGATTATAAAATCTGAACCACTTGAAATATTGGGCCGATTTTCCAGTTAACCGAATCCTCTCCTTTGATAATAGTCTTATTTGGGAGAATTATTCACTCCGCAAAATTTATAGAATTGTACATGTCTAGAATGTGAAAGAGTTCTGTTCAAAAATATATGAAAAATTGTATTTGATAATGTATACCACTGATTACTTTTGAAATGATTTGAGCAAAATATGATATAGCAAACAAATTATATAAAAAGAAAGGGTTTTGAAAATCAAATATCTCCGACATTAATGTTGTGGAATGGAATGTAGGAATGAAAGAAATTCTTGAATATTAAGGAAGCTGTAAATTTTGATAATATTAATGTGCAAAAGATTGATTCTTCTCATAGTTTTGTTAATAACAAGAAGTACTACACATAGAATAAGCATGATAAGACTTAATTACCAGGAATGCTCTTAGTGAAAGTGTTGAAGAAAAAGAAAATCAAACATAACTCCACTCCATTGTACATCAGAGTAATATTACTGTAAATTAAAGCTCCTTGATCACATGTTATAGAGGAAGATCGTTATTTTTTACATTATGACTTGTGTTGAATTCTTTTTTATAAGCCTTATCGATCATTACAGAACGGAGAATTCCAGTTTGAGAATGTTCAGCTAATCACAGCCAAAGGATTTAATATTGAGCCTCAGAAGGTAAGGATTCATGTAACGACTTGTAACCTATCTGTTTTGGTAGGATCTCAGGATGCTCGCACTCACTTTTGTATCAATTGAGATATTCAGCATTGAGATATTCAGCATTGAGATATTCAGCTTTGAGATATTCAGCTTTCAGCATTGAGATATTCAGCATTGAGATATTCAGCATTGAGATATTCAGCATTGAGATATTCAGCATTGAGATATTCAGCATTGAGATATTCAGCATTGAGATATTCAGCATTGAGATATTCAGCATTGAGATATTCAGCATTGAGATATTCAGCATTGAGATATTCAGCTTTGAGATATTCAGCTTTCAGCATTGAGATATTCAGCATTGAGATATTCAGCATTGAGATATTCAGCATTGAGATATTCAGCATTGAGATATTCAGCTTTGAGATATTCAGCATTGAGATATTCAGCATTGAGATATTCAGCATTGAGATATTCAGCATTGAGATTTTCAGCATGAGATATTCAGCATTGAGATATTCAGCATTGAGATACTCAGCATTGAGATTTTCAGCATTGAGATATTCAGCATTGAGATTTTCAGCATTGAGATATTCAGCATTGAGATATTCAGCATTGAGATATTCAGCATTGAGATATTCAGCATTGAGATATTCAGCCAATGTTCACCTTGTCCAAAAACTCAATTTGTGATTTGTAAATCACCAATGACATGCTGGAAATTTAAAAAGACAAGAATGTTATCCCCTAAATAATTACATGTATACTGCATAGTACTTGATTGTGTTAATATCATTGGTGCCTTGGTCTAGTGGTTAGGGTGTCAGGCCAATAACTGAGAGGTTGTTGGTTGAAGTCTCATAGGTACCACGGGTCAGCCAACATATACATACTATACATGTATGTTCTGTGTTAATAATACAAAATAATGTCCTTGTCTGTAATGTTTAGATGTCTGTGTTTTTTCAAAGAGAGATTGTATGATAACCTGTGCTCTCTATTTTACAGGGTATGGTAGAAGCTGGTGGACTTAAACCTGTTACAGTCACATTCTCACCCCCACCCGGTCATGATGTAAGTTTCTCTATATTATATTCTAGTATACATGTTTAAGTTACACTTTAACTTCACCACATATTGTAATGCTACCTATAAATTTTAATGAAATTATTATGATGTTGTTATATTTTTCCATAGCATGCATACTTTAATACACTTAAATAAGGAAGTGTATTCTGTAGAGGAGTAGAAAGGACTTTAAAAAATAGGCTCCGCCTGTTGTCCAATCCTTTTCAAATCTTTTGAATAAAAAAGCGTTTAAAGGCCGACGTTGGGAACCACCCGGTCGTTAATAGTTATACCTGAGTGACATAAGCTTGATAGGCGTGGTATACCGTCTTTGAAGATAACACCGTCTGCGAGCGGTGTGTTACATCAAAGACAAACCGACAGGTCATCCTTTATTATGCTTATGAGAAACCTGAGTCTCATCTGTTTTAAGCTGTCAATCAAAAATTGATCGAGGTAAAAGGGTTAAAAGGAACGAATCAGATACCATTAAGAGATGTTAACCCTTTGAGGAAATGACAGAAAGTTTACCTGTCTCCTTATATAGTCCCCCGTCGGCCTTTAAACTAAACTAAAAAAAGTGTATTCTAACATTGAATCCAAAGTCTTACA
This sequence comes from Pinctada imbricata, assembly GCA_033119305.1. Taxonomy (NCBI): domain Eukaryota; kingdom Metazoa; phylum Mollusca; class Bivalvia; order Pterioida; family Pteriidae; genus Pinctada; species Pinctada imbricata. The sequence goes on from VSWD01000004.1 coordinate 20,730,491, forward strand.
ATGAAACCATTATGATATTGGCATTTATTTGTACAATACTTGATGAAAACTTTGTATACTTTCAGCCCAACACCCCTGTAGAGACAAGCGTAATATTGACACTGAAGGGTGACGTGACGGAACAAATACGCGTCATGTTGAGGGCCTTTGTGGTATCAGAATAAACTCAAACATCTACGTTACAGTTTGTGATTGTAAGAATAAGCATACATGATCGACAAAAATTGTGATGAGGAAGTTAACATATTAGTTATTCGTGGGATCTGATCAAAGAAATTTATCGGTGACACGGGGAGATTCTAGGTATTTGTAAGACCTTGACCATGGAAGAAAAGATTAAAGATCAAGTCATCTTGGTGCAAAGATTTGCAAGGAACTGTTTCATATATTATCGAGGACTTGTTGCTATAATATTTTGTCACATTAAAGCAGAGGTAAATTTGGTCAACAATGATATTTATTTTACAAACATTTTATAGAGGACTTTCAGTCTTATGAATAATTCCGAGTATAAATTGTTGAGTGAAAAAGTAGCTGACAATTTATTCCGTCCTGTTATTTATTTTTTTTCCTTAATGTTTTTACAATTTTGGAATTTCCAAATACCTGTCTGTGATATAAAATATACAAATTATTATTATTATATATTTATTACGGTGATTAAAACATTTGAATTCTATTTGGTTTTCCTTTTTGTTTGTTTTGTTACAGAAATTGTTTTAGACAGAATTGAAGAAACGAATTATAATGGAGTGTGTACGTTTGTGTATGAGATCTATCAACATGAAACTTCTTAGAAATGTTCCCAAAAGTCCAGGATGCAATTGAAGTGTTCCCCATGACATTCACCCAGGTTTTTCAACTCTGCACATTGCATCAGTTTGATATCAGGGCCCGGCACGATAAACTAAGAATAGACTTCAGTCTAAATTTCAATTTTCTTTTGTCTCATTATAATATTAGTGATCACTTGAAATCATTCAAGAAATCTGTCTATTTTTAGAGTAGAATAGGATGGATGAACTCAATATTTCAAATTTTCACTTATTTGTTATATATCATATTTCGAGAATTTGACTAAAGTCAATTCTTAGTTTATGGTGCTGTGCCCGGATTTCTATTTGTATGTATACATTTATGAAGTACATGTACATACAGGGAGATAAAACACCCATTGAAAACACCCTTTCAATGGATACCAACATTTTTTGACCTTGACCTTGGAGTTTTATCGATTATCAAAACACTTTAACCTTGACCATAACTTCTGAACGGTTAGAGATAGGGTTTTCATATGTTACATGTGTACTGCTTGTGGCAAGGCCTCTGCATAGGTACAATTTCTTGTGACCTTGGAATTTGACTTTTCAAAAATATAAACCCAGGGCTGAAGTAAGTGATTGGGCCTTCACACTTCGTACATATTTCTTCAGACAACGTACCTAAATTGTTTACCTTGTGACCTTGACCTTAGATGATGTTTGATGTACTTTTGAAAACTTAAAACCTTGGTCTGAACTTTGTCAGGGTAATTTATTGAGCTTTCATATTTCACATGTACATCCATGTGACAAGACCTTTTTATTGGTAGCAAATTGTTGACCTTATGACCTTCAGATGTGACCTTCTGTTAATATTGACAAATTGCGAAAGGGGATACATATTTGTGTTACAAAAACACATTTTTTTTCAAAGATTTGTAATGCATCAAAGCTAAAATTCATACATTGTGGACCATGAGAGGTGAATTTTACTGTGACTGACTATGGTAATGATTTCTGGTAATGCTGTCTCTGCTCAATCCCAGGATGCAACAGTGTTTTCAACGAAAGTATAAGACGTGCAAGAAGATTGAAAATAGAACTAGAGAGAATTCAAAATGTCAAGTTTTATTTAAAATATAGGTTATTGAAATGTACAAAATACTTGACATATCACAATACAAATTACGATACATAAATATAATACAAAACAATGACATTACAATGAGGTATTCATTATTAATTTAAAATTTAAGACGAGCACAAAGAAATACTTTGATTGGACGGACAGATGGAATGACCCAGATCAGTCCATTTTGCTGAATCATGATTGGATAATATCACAGGCAGATCACAGGTAGTTCATTGACAAGTATTAAGGTATCCATACTGTCTTTCATGAAACGTTAATATTTTTACACTCGGGAGAAAAAGACACCGTCATGATAAAGTATTTGAGGTATAAAAGAGTGGGATTCGAATATAACAATAATATGAGTAGATTGTGGACAGCAGAGTTTAAGGAAATATAAATCTTGAAGTATAGGAAAACAATAGCAAAGTGATAGAAAATATGACAACTGCACCACTTAATTTTTAAAGATGTTATTAAAAACTTTAGAGATTTATGATTTAAAGAGAAAGCAGAATTCCTGAATTCATGTATTATATAATCTTAAGTAAGATTTTAAAATATTGAAATTGATCATCTTTCTAAAAACTAACAATTCAATACATGTAGCTTCTGGTTTGTTTTTAATAGACAAAATCATAATCACTGAAATTAGATGTACATGACTTGTGTATACGAGTGAAAATTGATGCAAATGAATGTCAAATTTTTTCGTTGACCCCATTTCTGCTGCCAAATATCTTGACAACAGGATATCATAATGAAGGTAAAAATAACCATTTTTGCTGTTACACTATAGATATTTTGTTTCCCTTTTGCTTTTACCAAACAGAACACCTCTGTTTTGGGCTCATGTAGCTCATAGCTGGACAATTAAAAGCCTCAGTGAATTCTGCAGAATTTTGTAATGTTCCAATCACCCTGTAAGTAAAAATGAAAATGAAAGATTTCATTATACTGAGAGTAAATCAATATGATAATCCCTATGTTCAATCAAGTAAATTGCATAAATTCTTAATTTTATACCTTGGATTTTTCTGAGTGAATTACAATTAAAAGTTTTATCCATATTTAAATGACTTTGAGTTTGATTTTGGTAATATTTGCTTTGTTGAACATCAATTCGTGCGGATAAATTTCCTTTTTATATCTTTCAAAATAGTTAGAATATATAATCAAGGTTTTCTCTCTAACTGATAGGAAATATTTGGTTTTATAGCTGTTTGAATTACCCAAATTTTGGGAATTCTTGTTTTTTAAAGCATCAAAGAAATAGTATGTGTATGATCCCCTGAGAAAATTATCACTATCAATTTACATATAAGCAGAAACATGTATTAAGGAATTTTATGATTGTGCGTATGACATCTACTGACCTAAACCGTCCAGGGCTGTGAACTCCTGTCAAAATGCGGTTTATAGCGTTCTCTTTCCTCATGTTTGAGCACCAAATCTATAACACATAAAATATAAAAGATCAATTTTAGGAAAATCATAAACATCATAAAACTGTCTTGTAAATTATGTGAAATAAGTCGTAGAGTATTATAAGTAAATTTGAATTCTGATATAAATTACAGAATTTGTGAAAATGTTCAAAGTTTTGAACAATTTACATGTTGAAGGAATTTGAGTTACAATATTGGATAAAAACCTCAATATTGCTGTCGAGAGCATTGAGCTTATCTCGTAAAAAGCAACAATTTAAATGAATATTAATTAATTACAAATAATAATATTAACTTCGTTATTGATGATAATTTCAAATTACCAGTATTCACTTTTACTTCAAAAATTGATTATGAATTACTTGCCTATTCATTATATACTTGACATACAGGATACTGGATACATATCAAAATGTCTCATATAATAGAAGTTAATGTAATACTGCATGAAGCTGACACTACGGATTGCTGGACACTTCGTCACCAAGACAACTCGTAACAAGACAACTCGTAACCAAAAAAAGACATCTTGTAACCTGACCATTTTGGTGACGAGTTGTCTGGTCAAGTCGTCACCTGGTTACGTATTGACCAGACAACTCGTCACCAAAATGGTCAGGTTACGAGTTGTCTTTTTTTGGTTACGAGTTGTCTTGTTACGAGTTGTCTTGGTGACGAAGTGTCCTGATACCACACTACGCTGCACATAATACTTGCAAAAGGGTAGCGCAGTATCTGTAGATAGATAGCTCAATTGTAGTAAGTCATGTAGTTACCTGAGCAAAATTAATAAAGAATATTTGATTGTGGTTATATTTGACACCAGGTAAAGGTTGCTCCTCAGCTCCTCTGGATTTCACCCAATTCCTATAGGCCTGTATTAAAGGAAAAGAAGACATCAGGGATTAATCATTTTTACCTGTTTATAGGTAATACTGTACATATCAAACTTGTAAAACGGAATTATCACCTGACACTATGTAATTTATTATTTTCATGAACAAGTAAATAAATCTGTAATCATAACTGTTAAATCTAAATACAAGTAAGACCTTTACACACTACTTTAAGTACATGTATTCAGTTACATTACATTCATAAATTTATAATTACGACCAGTGGCGGATTCAGGGGGGTGCAGAGGGGGTGTCTGCCCCCTCGGCAATGACCCAAAATTTGACAAAAACAGGTATATTTCGGCCCATTTTCAGTAAAAATCCGCCCCTTGACCCCCTGGCAAAGGGGGCGCTGGATCCGCCACTGACGACAATTAAAAATCCTTTGATTACCCGATAACTCTGCTTCAATCCACCATTGTCTGCTATATTCTCTCCTTGAGTATTGATACCATTGAGCTGCAAATAGTTATGGAATACTCATGAAATGATTTTATTTGAACAAAATGATAAAAGTTTGCATACAATCTAAGTTTTCTACTATTTTTAATAACAATTCTTTGATGTAATTTTCAAAATAAATAAACTCTGGTTTAAGAATATTTATAGTTACCTTCACAATATAAAAATCAAATATAAACTCAAGTGTGACAGACAGAAAGACAGACAGTCAAACGGTGCAGAAACTTTAAGTCCCCTCCAGTGAGCTAGTAGAGGAAAATTAAGCTTGATCATCTTGCACCTTGAGCTAATATTAACTACTTTAGCCTGATCCTCCCTTTTACAAAGCCAAGCTTTTAGTCCATCAATTCAGCCAGGCCTCTTACCTTTCTGTATAATTACCTTCATGCCATCAGCCTCCGGCACAGAGAAGTTACCGTACTGGTTTATGATACATTCAGCTTGTCCCTTAAACTTGTCTATGACCTCTGACGTCCACCATTGTTTCAGGTTACCATCTTTATCGTACTGACGTCCTGTTAATATTATAACTCAAATAAGTCAGGCAACGCAAGTGTATCATCCCCTCACAACTGCATGCTCTATGCCATCAGCAAAGGCTCGGGGATGTAAAATTCATACAACTTGTTTCATAAATACCATATGATATAGAAAATCATTTGAGATCCTATAATAATGTTGAGTACAATGAAAGAATTGAAGATCTTATTCCTTACATGGCTTTTTAACTTTTTTCATCAGATGGCCACGATATTTTACTTTAGACATTAATGATTTTATTTTCTACTTACCCCTGTCGTCAAATCCGTGAGTTATTTCATGTCCAATAACGACACCAATACCGCCATAGTTCATTGATCTGTACAGAATAAACATTATAAAGAGCATGTACATAGCAACTGCAGAAAAGTATATCATACATTTTTAAATGACCTGTAACGTGAGCAAATTACTTATTCTAATTCATTCTGTTTGTTTCACGCATACGCAATAATTTCTGTTGGTCGTAACATATAATGTTAGTCCTCCGTAGCAAAGTCACTTCTAAAGCGATACGTGAGACCCTCTGAGGGGTATAAATAGTTTAAATATGTCACATGAATTAGAATAGGGATAAACGTACAGTGTTTTGTGTTTCCGACAGGTATATGTTGGACGTACTGTTGGGGACAAGCCCCGACGGTATAACTGCATTTCTAACAATATATTCCAACATATACCTGTCGGAACCACAAAACACAGTACGTTTATCCCCTAATTCAAGAGAAAATTTAATGACAAAATATTCTTTTCTGGAGCCATTCCTCATATTTACTGTATATAAGAACTTTGATAACAATAAAAAAGTAATTGATATATTGCCTGAAAAACAAATTTAAGGCCAATAACAATAGCTTCATTCAGTATCTGTCTGTATGCACGTCTGTCTGCAGTGTCCCTGAATATTCTTCTTGTACATTTTACATTGACATGGATGATTGCAACTTGGAAATACCTAATAGGAATACCATTCACAATTATAGAGTCAACATCCTGAATTAAGTTAAGATCAAACAGAATCAAAGTTAATTTTAACTTGTTTACATTTTTGAGTAAGTTGGTGGAAGTACGGTAATAGTGCAGATTTAGCTTTAAAATCTGAAGGCCAAAGTCACATTTCAATGACAAGATCAAACATACAACATAGCAAATATATTATGTAACTAGAAAACTCAAAAAGACTAAGAACCCTTTTATTATAGGTAAACGTACTTTGGCTGTGATTTACTGTAGAATGGAGGTTGTAGAATTCCTGCAGGGAACACTGAAATATCACAAATAAGACTTCAGAATTACCATAATGATTTCAAATGTGAAGAGTACATCTATCAAATTATCAAAGCATGATACATATAGCCTTACAAAAATTCCCAACAGTTAGAAGGGTCTTATCAAATAAAGGTTACATCATTGCTGCAGATTAAACAATTCATCAACTGCTTTTCATATCACTGTTGTTCATACTTGCTGCATTACTGTAAACGTGGAGATTTTAGTGTGGGGATAATTTTGATTTATAAATTCCTCCACGTGAAAATAACCCTGCTGCATTCTTAAAAACACGTATGTTAATTTCTATCGTGAATATTTCCTCCACGCGGAACGTCTTGATGTTATAATCCCAAAATTTTCCTCCAGCGAAAATAACCATGTTTTACAGTACCTAATTCCACTATATTTAGCATAGCATTTTAAAATTTCATGCAATTTCTGTAAATTTTAGGTTGTCTAATTACTAATTCTGAGAGAAATAAGAAATATGTAAATCTTGGTATTAATCTTCTTAAATTGTTAAATTAAGGTTGTCTGTCATATGACTATGAATAAATATGAAGTTTTTGGTTGTAAATTACTCACTGATTCTATTGAGAACACTGTTGTAGTAAGCATTTACTGTGGCAGGGGCAGTGTACCATCTGTAATGTAAATATGACCAAATCAAAACGTATTTAAAGAAGTTTATCTTAACCAAGCAAATAAAAAAATTACTGTCTGACTTCTACATATATGATTTACAAAACAATCGATTAGTGTAAAACATCTTTTATTCATTCACGTCTGACGAGCGTTTTATTTTTGCGATATTCGCGAGGTAATTTGATTCGCAAAAATAAAATGCCGCGAATATTATTAGTTACACGGTTAGTTAGTGACCTGATACGGAAAAATACATGGTGTGAAAAGAAAACCCGTATCGGGCGAGGCGAAAGCCGAGCCTGATACGGGTTTTCTTTTCACACCATGTATTTTTCCGTATCAGGTCACTAACTAACCGTGTAACGAATTTATCACGTCGAAGACCTGCATGTAACTGTATGTGTGGGGGTCTCTGTATCATACAATTCACTCAAATGTTTCCCTTTAAGCGTATCAATCATTGAAAACAATTGTTATTGTTATTTTTTAAAATTGTTTATAAGGAATCTAACATGTACCTACGAATTAACTTTAAGTCTTATTTTCGTCAATTTCTGTTGATGAAGTCTGCTCAAATCTCTTGGTCGCCGCCATCTTGTTTTGCTACGTCGACATAATACGACGTCACGTTGACGTCATAATAAACTACTCGCCTGATACGGATTTACAAGCCTGATACGGCTTTTTTCACGGCGTCATGTGACCATGATCTGACCAATCAGATTCCAACATTTTTGTCTGAGGCGTGATAAGTCCAAATACATGTGTAGAAAGATATGATTTAATTATATGATGTCGCTATAAGCAAAACGTTGTGAACTGGTCATCTCACTCCTGTTCCCCAAATTGAAAGACGCCGCAAATAAAAGATGGTTTAAAGTGATCTGCATCATTAACTAATTCTATTACTATGTACCAAGCATTATAACCTTGAAAATCATATACACATTGTCATCGAATTTGAAAATAATGCTGTGAAAATTATTTGTCTTTGCTTATCAAAATGATAATATTATGACCTTGAAAATAGTTGACCTGAGGCTATTTCTGACCCTAAAGATAACTCACCTTCACAAATGACCTTGAAAATAAATGATCTCAGAATAAGACCTTGATGCTGGGTATGAAGATAATGTGATCTTGGAATATTAAATGAGAATGATTAAATTGTGATCTCTAAAAATCATTACAACTACTGTAAACCATCTTTAATTCGCGAACATTTTATTTTCACAAAATTTGCGAGTAATTCCTTTGATTCGCGAAAATAAAACAACAGAATATGTACTAACACATGTGCAGAAAGATATGTTTATTCGATGTTGCGAAAATTAAACGTCGCGAACCAGTCACCTCACTCCTATTCGCGAAATTAAGACGTCAAGAATAAAAGACGGTTTTCAGTACATATAATTAAGAATTCCACAAAGTCTCCTGTAGTTTACTATACTTACTCATTTTTGTCTACCTCTTCCCTCAGTCTCCTCAGTGAGTCTACATTAGCTCTGTTCAGTATGTGTAACACATTGTCGAAGTAGGTCACACTATTAGTGGTATACTGAAATAAAGAAGTAAGGAAGATTTGCTGAAAATTTAGATGAGTACCGTTTGAATAAATCTATAACGTACGTTAGTTAATCTCTTTTATCTGAAATATTTTTTTTCTGTAAATCTACAGTGATAATTATAATTAAGCAGAATGAAGGTCAGAATTAACAATTTTTTCAAACAAATTTACTAGGCTTTAAGATTGGTGATAAATATAAATAAAAGCTGATAAAACATGAATTTCAAACAATTATTAAAGACATAACGTGACACATTATAAAACAAATAAATAATTACAAATTCCATATTTGCCCTTCAAAACAAATCCCAATCATTCATGAAAAGCATACAATTTATCATTGCAACAAATCAATTTTGGTTCACTCCCTTGAATCTATAAATTCTCAGTAAGAAATGAACCATAGCTGAGCAATATTCTTATATCTATATTTTCACTTACATTTTCATAAAGTCTGTTTAGTTCTTTATCATCTAAAATATAATCCTCATATCCAATCTTCTCCTGTATAAACTTTGCCTTAAAAAAAGAAACAATGAATATCATACTAAATGAATATAAAGTTCATCATTTACTGAGTAAAGGTGAAATTTGAGGTAGCATTTAACTTTATACATCCATTTATGGTCTACTGAACATATATTTCAAGAATATATCGTACATATATTTCATTAAACTTAAGATCAACCCTGTATCAGGGTCTGGCTTAATTTGAAGCATACTGCAACCTGGTTATTTTGGGGGGAAATTATGCGATTATAACATCAAGAAGTTACGCATGGGGGAAATTTTTGCGATAAAAATGCCTTTCCCGTCGTAAGAATGCAGTAGGGATATTTTCGCATGAAGGAAATTTTTGCGACGTCCCTAGATTTGCGAAAAACGCGAAAATTACCCCCACACGAAAACTTCCACGTTCATAGCATATCCTTCCTTTAATTATATATAATACATGTAATAGTACCTTTTCCCTGGCTAGGGTTCTTGTTTCTTCGTCCATCCAAGTATTACTTTCCAGTAATTCTTCAAAGGCACCGCGTAAATTACCAATCATTTCTAGAGTCTATCGGAAAAAGAAAATTGAATATTATGACAATGTTATGTGAAATGAAGTAGAACATAACTTTTTACTGACTTGAATGAATTTCAATTGAAATGAATTTCTACTGAACTGAATTTCTATTGAATTGAATTCCTATTGAATTGAATTCCTATTGAATTGAATTTCTATTAAATTGAATTTCTATTGAACCAAATTTCTACTTAATTGAATTTCTATTGAATTGAATTTCTACTGAATTGAATTTCTATTAAATTGAATTTCTATTGAATTGATTGAATTTCTTTGAATTGATTGAATTTCTATTTAATTGAATGTCTAATGAATTTATTTTTCTATTAAACTGAATTCTTCTATGCAATATGAATATCAGTAAAGGTATAAATATCCAGATTACACAGAGTCAGCTTTAAATTTATTTTCCAGCTCAAAAACAATACACATGTATCGTACATCAGCTTTTGCTGCCTCATCGAAAGCTTCCCTGACAAATAGACGTCCCACGGCAAGTCCCATGTTACTGTTAACGTAAGACGCACATCTCCTCCACCTGGCTCTGGGAGTGGACGTACCATATATTACCTGGAAGTTTGAAATCAACATTTCATTGCACACAATTCAGATGAAATTACTTCAACAAAACCAATTTTCATTGAATTTGTAAAATGATATCCAGTTGTAATGACATGACCTTGAATATCAAAAGAATTGATAATTTCTGCATAATTAAACTTTCTGTGAAATGCTTGTTATTGTTCTATCTTGACTTATATGTATTGTGACTGTAGAGATTCTACAGACAATTTCCTTTGTGACCTTGACCTTGAACTTTTATTATTTTGAATTGAATATCAAATGGATTCATTCTCTCTGTACAACCAACATTTATTAAATTAATAAATAGCTCAATGTATTAAAAATCTATATCTTGATTGTCATGTATTGAATTGTATAAATTTTTACAGTTGGTATGCTATGACCTTGACATTCAAAAGTGTTTCATCAGTGAGGTTTTCAGTCAAACTGTCTGGTGTGATTTTGACCTTAGCATTAAGATTTTCCCGATTTTTGAAACTTCAGACACGGTAACAATGGCAACGACAACCTTTTTGAAAAAACTGGGGTTGATTTACAGGCTAGTGCTTCATAATGAACTTCCATACTAAAAATCTCAAAAATCCATGACATGCTATGCCAACATGTTTTGAAATTCTTGGGTTCTTACAGAGAATTGCTGTTAAAGTTTGTTCATCTTTTGACTATTTCTTACCCATGAATTTTTTTTTCAAATGAAAATACACTATAGATCTACTATCTTGATTGATTCTAACATGATCTTTTATTGCCATGATAATGCTTATATGTATCAATTGTGACCTTGACACATAACCTTCACATTCAAGCAATTATTTTAAATGCATGACCAACACTTGTGGATATTTACCTCCTCCACATTCTTTTTACCATTCATTTCTTTGATTATAAGGCTTTGATAATAAGGTTTCACATGTTTTGCCTTCATACTGTAAACGTGGTTATTCACACTGGGGGAAAATTTCCCAGATTATAACATCAAGACGTTATGTGTGGGGGTAATATTCACAATAAGAATGTCTTTCCCATTGTAAGAATGAAGTGGGGACATTTTTACATTGCGGAAATTTTCGCAAAGCCCATTGATTCGTGAAAAACGCAAAAATTACCCCCAAGCGAAAATTTCCATGTTTACAGTATTATCTTGATCACTTTGAAGAGCTTTAAGGTTCATACTTTACATTAGCAGAAAAAGGCAAAGAATGAGTTTGTTTGTACTGTAAAGAAAATCAATGAAAACTCAATTGCAACGTAAGACCTACCTTATTGTATTTAGTGAGGAGGTCCTGGAATCTCTCAGGTAAATTGTTTGCCCTATTCTGCATCATCCGCCATACTAGGTAATTGGCAATAGTTCTGTACACAAAGAAAGGATAAAACATGTACATGTATGCTTTTCAGTGACTGGTAAGGAAGTTTTGTGAAAGGGCCAATTTCCAAGGTTTACAACAATTTCAATGGGCCATTTCTGTAGAAAGTACATGCACACACTTCAATGGCCATTTTGCAAATTAATTGGACTAAGGTGCATGGCCCCTGTTCTTCCAAATCACTGGCTTTTGAAAATGCAGTTTAAAATATGATTCTTTTGCAAGATTTAAGAATATAGATATTGTGAAGACAAAGGAATAAAATACTTACATAATTATCACAAAAGAGAGAATAATGATAAAACTTGTTCTTTGACTATTTTGGGGACTTTTTGAGAATTGTGTGTCCTTTTATAATTTTATCATGTAAATTGAAAAATTGTTTTAAATAATGAACTATAATTACCTATGACTGTATTTTTCTAAGACCTGAAACAATTTTTCAAAGTAAGGTACGGCCCTGACAATCACTGTCTCCTCCTCTGTAATAGCCACGCCCACTTCTGAGGAATTCATTATAGTTTGAAAGTACGGGAGCCAATCAAATCTTGTCTACAACGAAAGTAAAAACATGCCTAATATACTCAAGGAATGAATACAAAAATGTATAGGTCACATCTTCTGCAACCACTTTAATATATTCTACATGTATCACATTTCTGATATGAATTTTTTTACATAATATAGTGCATTATATTATATGTAAAGACCCTTTTGTTGCCAACATCAAATTCCCTCTCTTGGAAAAAGATGTTCAAGATATAACTTGCTTATTTAACAGGACTTGGATGTCCTGTACATGCACGTATAAGCATTTTCTATGTTCCCCTAGATAAATTTTGGAAGATGGTATTTATATACTAGTAGTCGTTTTTATTTCTGTCCATCCAGATTTACATTTTCTTTCCCTTTTATCAGAATTTATTCATACTTTGAAGTGCATACAGAATAAGAAACAGCTTCATTGCATCTGTAGCAAAGGTCACTCAAGGTCATTTCTGAAAAGTCAAGGTCACTAATTCACAATTCTTGACCCTTTATTTTAAACCTTAGCAAGTCATAATTTTACCGCGGCAGGTGGTGTGAAGTTCTGTGATATCTGCCTGATCGTCATAGGATTGTAAAGGGCATTACTGTCACGTCTGTCCTCGTCCGCCATCGAAATCTGAAAATTAAAAATTCAAATTTTCAAAAGCTGGAATAAGTCATAATCTTCTCAATTAGTCTAACCCAATAAAAATAAATCTTACTAGGACATGTAACAAGTGATTGATGTTCTCTACCAGAATTTCAAAATAAATCATCTTTTCATACTAATAGACTTCGTTGATAATTATTTCGTATTACCAACGATCGTCCGAACATGAGACACGACGGATATTCTTTGTCTGACGTTACAAAAATATACGATTCATCGACGGCAATTTGCTACCGGCGATGACGGAGAAACAAAGTCCTAAATAAAGTCACTATGCACTAATTTTATTGACCAGATGGTCTCAATGAGCTAAATTAAGTTTGCACCAAAAGGTTTTCATCCCTCATTGCGCTAAAATATGTTTGCGCTAAATATTCTCGTTTTACAGTATATTGCATCACAGGTGAGGTCTTTTATTACTTTGGGGGAGGGGGGGGGGGGTGTGTGACCATATCTCACGAGGGGTAGGGAGCGGAGAACTATCAAAATTGAAATCCTTTGCATAACATCTCAACAAAAATTGGTATCATGGACATGATGTTTTTTTTTTATTTCATCTGCTAAATCACGGATGGGAACCAAACGTTACAGAAGATTTCCAATGTGACCGGAAACATTTTTACCCTAAGGCTTATTTTACACAGCTAGTGCTTCGTTGTCAATGCTCCGAAATAATCCATGGGTCTCTCGCTGCAAGCTGAACGATTCTTTGATATGGTTGCCATTTGGTCGTGGCGGAGATCTTCTCTTTTTTTAGTAGCAAACTATGACAATGTATACACGTACAACTCCTACTTTTGTTTGTATACTGGATGTACCTTCATTTAGGAGTTGCTTAAATTTTGCAAAATCAGATTTTTTTTCTTACTACATGTATAACGTTTCATACAATATTTAAGTTTCATATATTTTGATAGGGCCTTTTGAATAATTTTGTATTTTTATCCACTCTACTTTTTCATGGAAACATTTGCATTTTGCTTGGAAAATCTAGGAATGATAGTCGACATACTATATATATATATATAGAGTCATTTCAGATAGATCTATGTTCCTTGAGTATCTACAAACGATACTCAAATGACGAATGCCAAATGGAAGCTCTCTATCCCTACAACATACGACTTTTTGAAGAGTAAGCTAGGTCAGGGACTTACAATTCATTTGAAGATCCCCAAGTCATAAGCCACAAGCATAATTTCGATCTTCAGACCAGAATTTCCTTTGCAATTAGATTATGTGCATGTGTATGCATCTCATTAGTTCGAAACATCTGATCGAAGCCAAGCCTTTGACGGTCATTTGCCCCCAACTACCAAAATAACCCAGCCTCACAAAATAACCGTTTTGGTCAGATACTTCGGATTAGCATCTCAGTTCATACAAATGAACTTGATTCTGATGATTTATTTTTCATTTTGCACATTTTCCATCGAAAGCTATCATATACTCCTTGCAAGAGGCAAAACTTGCATTTTGAAAGATTTCATTCTTTTAATAAGCTTATGGGAAAAATCACAATGAGATCAAAAATTGGAGTCCGACATTATGTTTGTTTTAAATGTCTTTAATTTGGAACAAAGACACTCATCATCAAAATATTTTTAATCTTTCAATGAATTCTTACGTTGTTAAGTTCAACATTAAGTTCATATAAATTTGAATTATTTCAAATGAGAAGTCACCTACTCTATTTAAAACTGTTGTTAACACCTTTTAGTACAATAGCTTAAAATCGCCTTTTAATCTATGGATTATATAAATATGTATTAGCATAAATAAGACCTGAAATCGAGACACATTGCATTAGTTTGGCAAATATCATTTAAAGATATTTTTGTGGTGTTTGATCTAACGAAAACGCTAGGCTTTTCAAAATCGCTGATTTATTTGATACTTTTAAAATGTAGAATTCTCTTTACAACGGGAGACAAAAAACGATATGAAAGCGATAGCATTACAAAGCTCAACAATGTAAATCTGCGGACTTTTTTCCTTATCCTCTGCTTCGGGGGAAATGTAAGGGATCTTTTCCCGCCTTTTTTTTGTAACTTTGTTTTATTTCCTCTCAAAGACATGTAAAATTCCACCCTGTTGGACAGGGCTAGATTCCTCCTGATTGAAAATGTTCCCCATTCGTTTCTTTATCAATCAACAAAGATGGGTATTTAACTGAATGGGATATTATTTACATCTACATGACAGTTAAAAATGGAAATTCTTTTGCCTCAGAACTGACATATGAAATCTGCTTTTTGCATCTTTTTTTATATCGCTTTTCCCGTCATTAGTTTTAATGTCGACTGTGAAGCAAAATCTTCGTGAAAACTGTGCGTCTGGAGAGAATTCCAATATACGTTGGAGGATTGTGAGCACGCTATCCAGACAACCACACCATTTGCTATCTGTATGTAGTCCATCATTACATGCTCCAATGGGGTCTGTTTCTCCTCTTGCAGTAAGTGTTCTCTTGGTGTGAGTCTTGGTGCAAGTGTTCTCTTGGTGCGAGTGTTCTCTTGATGTGAGTGATCTCTAAGTGTGAGTGTTCTCTTGGTGTGAGTGTTCTCTTGGTGCGAGTGAGGGTGTGAGTGTTGGTGCTTTGGCTCTTTTCTATCCGTTTTTAGTCCATTATTCCATGATCCAATGGGGTCTGTTTCGTCTCTTGGAGAAAGTGTTCTCTTTGTGTGAGTGTTTTGTCCTCTTAATGTGAGTGTTCTCTTGGTAAGAGTATTCTCTATGCCTGAATGTCTCCTAGAAGTGAGTGTACTCTTGGTTGGCCATATTGATGTCACACCAATTGATGTGAGTGTTCTCTTTGTGTGTGTGTGTGTGTGTTCTCTGGGAGAATGTGTTCTCTTTGTGTGCTTGTTCTTTTTGTGTGAGTTTCTTCTTGGTGTGAAAGTTCTCTTGAAGTGTGTGTTTTCTTTGTGTACGTGTTCTTGGTGAGTGTTCTCTTGGTGTGAGTGTTCACTTGGTGTGAATGTTCTCTTGGTAAGAGTGTTCTCTTGGAGTGAATGTTCTTTTTGAGTGTGTGTTCTCTTGATGTTAGTGTTCACTCGGTGTGAGTGTTCTCTTGGTGTGAGTGTTCTTTTGGTGTATGTCTTCTCTTTGTGTGAGTTTTACCTTGATGTGAGTGTCTCTATGTGCGTGTCTTCTATGTGCATGTGTTCTCTTTGTGAGTGTTTCTAAGTGAGAGTTTTTATATGCGTGTGTTCTCTTGGTGCGAGTGTTCTCTTTGATGAAAGTGTTTCTATGTGCATGTATTCTCTTGTTGTAAATGTCCTCTTGTTGTGAGTATTCTCTTGGTTAGAGTTTCCTCTTGATGTGAGTGTTCTCTTGTTGCTTGTTCTCTTGATGTGTTTCCTCAATTTTAGTATTTTCATGTGCATGTGTTCCATGTGCGTGTGTTCTATGTGCGTGTTCTCTTGGTGAGTGTTTCCATGTGAGTGTTTCTATGTGCGTGTGTTCTATGTACGTTTGTTCTCTTGTTGTGAGTGTTCTCTTGGTGTGAGTGTCCTCTTGGTGTGAGTGTGCCCTTTAAGTGTGTGTTCTCTTGGAGTGTGCGTTCTCTTGGTGTGTGTTTCCTTTTGTGTTAGTGTTCTCTTGGTGTGTATGTCCTCTTTGTGTGAGTGTTCTCTTAGTGTGTTCTTTTTCTGTGAGTTTTCTCTTGGTGTGAGTGTTCTCTTGGAATGTGTGTTCTCTTGGAGTGTTTTCTTTGTGCGAGTGTTCTCTTGGAGTGTGTTCTCTTTGTGTGTGTGTTCTCTTAGTATGCATGTCCTCTTTGTGTGAGTGCTCTCTTGGTGTTAGTGTTCTCTTGGTGTGAATGTTCTCTAGGAGTATATGTCCTCTTTGTGTGAGTGCTCTCTTGGTGTAAGTGTTCTCTTGGTGTTAGTGTTCTCTTGGTGTGAATGTTCTCTAGGAGTATATGTCCTCTTTGTGTGAGTGCTCTCTTGGTGTCAGTGCTCTCTTAGTGTTAGTGTTCTCTTGGTGTGAATGTTCTCTAGGAGTATATATGTCCTCTTTGTGGGAGTGTTTTCTTGGAGTGTGTTCACTTTGTGCGAGTGTTCCCTTGGTATGAGCGTTCTCTTAGTGTGTGTGTTCTCTTAATGCGTGTGTCCTATTTATGTGAGTGTTCTATTGGAGTGTGTTCTCTTTGTGTGTTTGCTTTCTTGCTGTGAGTGTCCTCTAAGTGTTTTTGTGTATGTGTAATCTATTGGTGTGTATCCTCTTCATAAAGGTTTTCTTTCGTTGCAAATCTCAATTTTCTAGAAACAGACATACTGGAAACAAGATATAAACTTTCACCCTTTTTTGGTGGATTTTTTATTCGCACATGGTGCATGCACAGTTGTCAACAGAAAAATAAGATGGTTGTTTATTCGAGTTCAACATCGAATAGAAAACAAGAGTATCGAACACGCTCTTCACACATAAGATAAGGATCTAGTATGCAACCTTGACCTTTGCCTTTACGATCTCTTGAAAAAGTTATTCTTATAAATGGCACATACGAAGATCATAAATAGGTGAGTCGTCGTCGTCTACACTGTAAGCACCACACATGAACCAAAATATGAAGACAAGCTTATAAAATCACGGCGCTTGACTATACATAATGAGAACACAAATAAAACATACCATTAGGAACATACAGTTATAAACAAAAAGCATCTTGTCAATTTTCAGAGAAAGTTCCTGACAGGTTTCCAATTCCCACTTATTATCATTGTCCTCCTTCACTGTCACTTTTGACCCCTGTTTTTCCATGTCGTAAACTTTTCCCGTTGCTTTCTTCTTTTTATCGCACTTGCAGCTTCGCTTCAGAAACTGAAAGCTGCAATAGTAGATGACTTTAGAGAGTCGTTTTGGTGCCCTTGTCTCTGGATCAGCGTGATGGAGCCGTAGATTCAGCATTGTGCAGACGATGATTAAGGAGCTGTACATGATGACGAGGAATAAAACAAAACAGACGCTGGCCATGGGTGTTGAAGACTTGGGTAAGCTGTCACTGACGAGTGTGAGGAGGACCGCAAAGGCCAGAAATATAGTGACCGAAAAGGAAACGCGTTCTCCGCTGTCTGGAGGTAGAAGGAATACAAAGGGGTTCAGCATCGCCAATAACATCATAGGGGCCATCATGCTCAGGGTGAAAAAGAGGGGCTTACGTCGAATCTTTAAGGTGAATTCTACGAATCCACCGTACTGACCGTAGGCAAATGATTCAGCGAAGGTTGACTCTATATCCCAAATGTTGTTCTTGGTGAAGTAGGTTAAGTCAACGTAGTTTAGAAAAGGATATAGGCTGACTTCGTAACTGTAGTAACCCCATGGTCCCATAATGATGGAACAGGGCTGGACGTCGAATGGGAAAAATGTCATATCGCTGGAGCACAATACTTCAATACCACTTCCTACAGACAGTCTGACGACGCCATTGTAGAAAACACGAGCATAGAAGCTATTGTCTACAA
This sequence comes from Pinctada imbricata, assembly GCA_033119305.1. Lineage (NCBI taxonomy): Eukaryota > Metazoa > Mollusca > Bivalvia > Pterioida > Pteriidae > Pinctada > Pinctada imbricata. The sequence continues at coordinate 20,748,907 of VSWD01000004.1, forward strand.
TCGTCTCTAGGTCGTCTGCAGGATTCGTAATGTAAACATCCGGTGTCCAAATCATGGTTTTCTTTATCACGAAATCCTGAACATTGGAATGGTCGCTTGGCGTCCACGTCAAACGAGGGTCCACCCAGATCAGGTGGATTCCCCCGGTAAGCGAGAGGACTCCAGACACATCGTCATAATTTACCATGGACATGGCGAAAAACGACGTGTTTACGAGTAAAGTTTCTGAATTGTTCTCTGGCGGTCTAATGTTCGTATTGTACCCAGTAGTCAGGTTTGATATAAGACTATCGATTGCACTTATAGTCGTGGCGTGACAGGCGTTTGTCAATAGAAGCACCATGAAAATACTCATCATATTTTTCTTTGTAAACTGCATCCTTTGTCCTCTGATTTCTCCTTCTGTTCTTGTTAGATAGTCTTCAAGTTCACCTAATCCCGTTCCTATATAGAGCACTTTTCTTAGAATCCAATCTGATGATCAAAGAAATTGCCAGTTTATCTGCCCATCGTCTGCTTTGAGGTTTTGCGGTGTTTAAAACGTCACACTAAAGTTTAAAACTGATGGAGGCGTCAAGCAAATATTCCCTTTAGTTTCCAAAATATTTTTCTTTCGCGTATTTTAAGTGCGCATTTCATATTTAACAGACTCGCCACTGGAATAACACATGCGATGTTCTAAATTTTCAAAGAAGGTCTCAAAAATATTTTTTCTTTACATGTATATGAGATTAATTAAGGATTTAGTCTAACCTTGCCAAATTAAGGCGGCATGATCTTTAATCTGAATATAATAAAGTTTAAGAAGGATCACTCTCAAACGATTTGAGGGAGGGGGGGGGGCATGCTTAATGATACTTGATTAATTCATAAGAATGAAAGAAAGATTGACGTACTAGTACTACGTCCACTGATATATGGACAGTATCGGGTTCATTTTACTTTTCGTATACATGTACCTTGATGCATTTGTTATTTCTAGGGTGACGACCTTAAGAAAATGAAAAAGATTTTAAAAATCGGCATTTACAATTATTTACAAGTACCTTTAATTGAATGAATTAAATCACCTTCAATTTATACACGTAAATAATGCGCTGGTCCGATGAGGGAGTGGATACGGAATGCAGGACATGGTCTCTACCAAACAGTAAATTGAAATTCCATAGCATTAGGAATTGGAAGGGGCGGGGGAGGCTTTAAAACTACTATTACATTAACATTTCTGTCCCGTCTGTTGAAATCGATTGAAGATAATACGGTAAATGAAGAGTACTTTCCGTAAAATTAGATTTTTGTGCTTGCTTTCATTATTTAACCATTTTCACATGACTCCATGAATTGAAGTGCCTATGGTATGCCTCTGTTCATTTTTAGCTCACCTGAGCGAAACTCAAGTGAGCTAAATATTGTCATGGCGCGCTGTCCGGTGTCCGTCCGTCCATCATCGTAAATTTTTAATATTTCCTCTGCAACCGCTGCACAGAATTTAACGAAACTTTACGTGAAGCAAGTACTCAAGGTCCTCTACCAAGTTTATGTTTTTTATGTGTTGATCGGTTAACAAATATGGCCACCAATGGCTCTGATTTTCTGACACATTTTCGTCTTCTCCTCCGCAACCGCTGCGCAGAATTTTACGAAACCTTACAGAAAGCAAGTACTCAAGGTCCTCTACCAAGTTTATGTTTTTTGTGTTGATCGGTCAACAAAAATGGCCGCCTAGGGTTCTGATTGGCTGACACATTTTCGATATCTCAGAAACTGATGCACAGAACGTCACAAAACCTTACGGGAAGCAATACTAAAGGGCCTCCACAAAATTGGCCACTATCATTCTTTTGTCTACAAATCAGTTGAGCGATGTGGCGCCCTTGGGCCTCTTGTTTTTTATAGTGCACTCTAGATACTTGTAGCACACGGAGTAAATTTTCTTGGTCTGATTAGATTTTAAAATTATGCATACAATATATATCTTTTAAAAAACGTAGACGCGTTGGAAAATGACCACAATTATGTAAATTCACTTATGAAATTACTTTTAAATGCCTTCACAAATTGAAAATAAATTATACCCGCTGCAATTTAAAAAGCTAATGTACATTTTTGCATCCTTAATGCAATCTCCACATCAACACAAGTCAGTATAGCAATACAACTTACGTTAGCAATTTCAAATTCTAGATCCACCATTTCCTTCACGTCATTTTGTACCGTTGTTGGATCCGCCCCTAATTCCGTGGCTATCTCCTTTGCTAATACTTCATACGCTTTGACCATGACGTCATCCCTACCCTGGAGGTAATACTTCCTACCGGGCATTCCAAAACTCGACTGATCTATCTGTAAAATAATATTTTGATTTTCTTCAGATAGATTAATGAAATAAATTATTACAATGAGATCATTTAAAAAGATCATTTCATATTCTAAGACGTTGAATGAACGTTGAATATTTAGCACATTTTGTTTGATAACGTTGATGAAGTCGCAAAGTTGACCATGAAAACTCAGTTTTCTACTTTAAATAATTATTTCGAGCTTCATATTGTTCGTTCGCATTTTAGTCAATGCCGTAAATGAGGGTACATTAGCTGTTTACGTTGCTAATGTCATAATTCCAGTATAATATTTGAGATTCTAATAGGTTTGCCCTCCAAAATGCTGATTTATCCCTTCATTCCAACCTCGGCTATCGCGTCGCCATCAAAAACCTCTATTTGCGACTATGGAATGAACATTAGCTAGTTGTTCTCTACACGACCGACCGCAAATTGTTACTGAAAATTGGCTTTATCATGCGTGGAACTAGGAAGGATCCTCGGAGAGTATTTTATGAACGAGGGGAACCGAACAGTAGTCTGATATTTTGCAATATTTCGCTAGTATTTGGTAAAATATGTAATTTAAAAAACAATCTAATGAAATTCCCCAGTTGGAAATACAGGGAGGGGGTTTCCATAATCTTATATACCCAAATCTTCTAGATCGAAGCATTCATGCCTTCTTAATCAATCGGCCACATGGCCAACAAAAAATATTGCAATAGACCAATAAGAGAAGGGAATTGCCATGCTACGTGTATTACATAAAAATTGACTGTTTAATTTAGACAGTTTATTGGAGGACGAACTTTGGTTTGTCGCATCGCAAATTGTGTAAAACTGCGTAGACCAATCGGTGAGCCATTTCACTAGTACAATGTCCAATCAAAATATGTGTCAGTGTCGCATATGAATAGACCTATCAGAATACACGTTTCTTAAGACCAATGAGAAAGCTCGACTTACATACAATATCCTGACTGTAGAGTTTTTGAGGTCCGTGTAGACGTAAAGGTCTATGATTGGTTTATTGTTGTACTTGGCAAGCTTGACCAGTAGCGAGGTCAGAGTATGGTCAGCCTCCGTCCAGTTGCCTAGCAATGGCCACCCACCTAGTTCCTCGAGTAATGGAGTGACCACCGTTGTTCCAAGATCCTCTATCAGACCTGCGTGTGATGGATGACAAAATGTACTACATGTATTGTATAAAAAAAAACAAAGAACAACGAGTTCTCAAGCGCGGATCCAGAGGGGGGTCGGGGGGTCCGGACCCCCCCCCCCCCCCTGGAATTTTCGAAACTTTGCTAAATTTTTGTTATTAATCTACATATTTCATAAGATTAAGTCAAAATTCCTCTTTTGTTCTCATAATATTTGAAAAATATATCATGAATTTGTATGAGAAATCTTTCATTTTGATAATATTTGCCGTCAGTATTTCAAAATTTTTCTCTGGCGAACTTCCGCTCGCCAGAATTTATCACATGTATGCATGTACTAGTACGTTATTTTCAAATGATGCTGCGCTTTCCTACATCCAACACATATACATTACACCTAGGTCAATAAACAAGGGCACTATGGAAACGAAAAGAAACTGAAAAAGACACGAATAGTGGACTTTATTCCAATTCTTGAAAAAAAAAATCGTCAATTCATCAATCAACAACTTTATTTTCTTGCGTATGCGTTTTGTTTTTTTTTTAATTTTTATTTTTTTTTTTGCTCTTCAAAAAATTCGGACTTTAGGACCCCCCTTGAAAAAAATGAGATCTTTTCTGAATTTTAATACATATTAAATTTTCATGAAGGAGACTGCGAACCTTAAATAATAAAAAATATTTTTTTTTGCAAAAAAAAAAAATGTCCTCTCGTCCCTAATATACTTGTAATCGCGTATATACTTACTAGCATTGATGCACGACTTATACAAGTCCTTGGCCTTAGTGACGGCTGCAGGCTCATCTGACATCACTTCCTCCAGAATAACTGAAATAAATGCAATTAATCATTACTTCATTTTGATTATTTTATCATCCAGTTTTTATCAATGTACATTTGTATCAGCGATCATCAGATTTGTACATGTGAGATACTTACATTGTTTTAGAAATTTTACTATTCGAATTATCTATTTTTCATTCTAATATATCAATTTTTCTTTTATTCATATATGTACTTCATTTACTTTTTTCCAGGACTTCCACATCGTTTTCATTAATCTAATTATCCATTTCTTTGGGATTATATTTTATTTATCTATCTTTCCTTTTATCCATTTATTTACTTTTCTCTATGACTTCCACATCGTCCCTGAGTACACCAAACATATCCAGACTGGACCTGTCCTCGGGTATCACGTTTTTCCTCATCCATGTCCCACAGGCAAACTCAAAGAAATCCTCACACGGGTCCACGTTCTGGTTCAGACTCTGGGTGAGTCGAGATGCTGGAAAGAAAGTATTTATCAGTGGTGGATCCAAGGAGTAAGGTGGGTGTGGTGGGGAAGCTATACACAAGTAAGTATACACACTAAGCTTTATTTTTCCGATCGGTTTTACAAAGATACGCATTTGGAAAATTCCGTTATTTTGGGCGTTCCATTGTTCTTTTAATATTTTAAGACAAAAATATCGTGGGGAGACTAGACTGTTTAGTTCTTGGCCGAAACAGATAAGCTTAGCAAGGACTACTACATGCATGGACCAACAGCGTTCAACATTTACCTTAGGTGACCTGACCTAGTAAGCAATATACGTGACCTAAAATAACCCGGTCACAAAAATTTGACAGAGAATTTTTGCAATAATTATAATCTTTTATCATCTAAGGTTTTTTATACCAATAAATTCTCTAACATCCTCCAGGGTTTCCCTACTCAATATGACACAGCAGATGACGACTGCAATAAACGTTACTTGATAAATGAAACTAGTGTGATTTACGTTACCTGATACAGCACACTCTTGAGTCAGGCATGTTGAACCTGCAGAGGAAGCTTCAATGGAAAAAAAGATAATTTTTTATACACACCGAAAATTCTAAAATCTATAATTCTAATATCATTAAAAAATCATTATAATTATCTATACAGGTATTATATCCATCTACAGTTTTGTACCAGCATCTTTTATACCATTGCACATCGACCGAACGTGACGACGCGACGGGACTCGATGACGAGCACTACGTACAAATCTCGTCAGAGAAGACGGTCCTGGTCCCCTATTCTATCTGAAAGTAGGTAGGACTGGTCATGAGCTAGCTTCAGTAAGCAGAGAGTGGACTGTTTCAGTATGCATAATTGTTTTGAAATAAACAATGCAACTTTTCGTCCTGTTTGTAATACCACCTTACAATACACCGAGAAGGAACATTATTCGTACAACAACTGAACGACTTTGGAAACCTCCGTGTATCCGAATAAAAAGGAGGATTTGCGCACGTAATCCGTATAACTACAATATTTGCTTTTATACATATTACTGTCGAAAGTCGCCACTTGATGATAGTTGGACATTGATCCCCGACCTTTTATATTTCGTCATTCGAGATTCAGTTGTGTCTGCGTTTTATTTTCACACGTATAGCCACTATTAGGTTCACGAATAAGTCTTTGTCTCGCGTATGAAACTTCTGAAATATGTTGTTCATATTCCGTACATCGATTAAGAAGAGCTATATATCGCGGATTAGTGACAGAAAACATATAGTAATGCAGTTAATTTATAATCTACAGTCGTCGTGTTTTATATAATTACTCAAATACATCAAAGGAAAACGTTTTATACAAATCGCAAAAAAATGTATGTAGGACAACCGAACTAGGACAAAAATAAATTGATGGACGGATAAACGTTGAAAATGCCTTGCTTTAATGAAACAAAGATTCTTCCCTGTCTGATGTTTATTGACTTCGTATATCATAATCATATGAGTTAACATACTACAAGTACCGTATATGGAAGATGGTACGATTAAAGATTGAAAACTTGACGAAAAATAAAATTAAAAATTCAACCCATTAAATTGTAGGTATTTTTAAACCTTTATTTATCGGTACATTGAAGATCCAATTGTTCGATATATTATTTTTTTTTCTTATTTTTATCTATTCTTTGTTCATTCATTTCTCCTTTTCTTCCTCTCTTTCTTCTTCATTCATTCATATATCCATTTACTTCAATTATTTGAGAGAAGAGGGTGAACATATTTTTTTTTTTTTACAACTTCTCTGTTTAAATGAATAAGTTGAACAGAAATGTGTTGAGCCAAATTTAGTAAAATTTTAGGGACATGTTCTAATTTTTTCCTTACATACATCAAAATAAATTTATGTAAGCCACTTTGAAGCAAAGTGTTGGAACAAATCCTACAACATATATTGGTAACTGTAAATACTTTTTACCATACAAAACACGAGGAAACTCCGTGGTAGTGAGAAAAGAAATGTACATAAATCTTTTAAAGCATCTATTGTACACTTCTTGTAAGGGCCATTATTTTATTGTTCAAATTGTTGTAATTTATGAAAATACCATAAAATCCTTCATTTCTAGGGTTTACACATAGTCTATTTATAATGGAGTCAGGCGAATAATAAAATCCAAGTTATAAAGTTTATCGTGAGAACCCTGAAATAAATCTGTTTTCAGAAATTATTACACCATTGTCGTGATTTTTATTTTCTTGTTTCTTTGTATGATAAATACGTTCAGAAGCATTCAAATACATTGTACTAACTAGTGTACATTTTATTTTTTTGGTTTTCATTTTCAGGTCTTTTAGATAGATCTACTTTTTTATATATACTAGTAATTTTGCATTGGCTTTTATACGTATTGCTTCTATTCGTATCGAAATTTTAATCTGACGGGGATGAAATCTTGTTGCAGTATTGGTATCAGAGTTGCAGCGAACTTACTCTTTTCGTCCTCCTTTGTTGAGAGTATGGCAACCGTGACCACCAAGGCTATTATTGCACATGCGCAAATCAGAACTAGGAAAATCAGCGCTTTTTCCAAAACTGTCCGAGAATTCTTGTTGAATCTGAAAGGAATAGATAATTTCTTACGTTACACATTAATAGCCCTTGATCCTCTTTTCATTTTTACGAAATCAATCAGTTTCCGTCTATATTCTTTACGAGGATTTGCTTCAACAAACAGACGTACGGGTGTACAGACCGACAGACGGACGCTGGTCTTTCAATGGTGAACGTCACATGATGTATTGCATTTCATTTATGACATAACACAGAAAGCTCTGGTCATAAGGAATCTATATGTGAAATATCATAGCCCTATCCTTATACATGTAGTTAAAAAGTAGGTCAAAGGTCAAGGTCAATGTCACTTCGTCAAAAATCATGATATTTAATCAAGGACTTATAAAGTTTATAAGTCCTTGATTAAATGAAAGTTCTCATCACGAGGAATCTAAATGTGAAATATCAGACCAATATCCCTTATACTGTAAAAGTAGGTCAAAGGTCAAGGTCACTAGGTCGAAAGTCATGGTATCAAATGAAAGCTCTGGTCATGAGGAATCTACAGTAAAATATCAAAGCCCTATCCCTTATAGTTAAAAAGTAGGTCAAAGCACAGGCGCCAGATTCCTATATGAGAAAATTAAAACCACATCTTTAAAACTCCCGTTTCTCTTTTCTTTACTCTCTCCTTAAAAGGATAAAGATAAGAGAAAGAACATGTTAGATGGGTTATAATTTTCTCTTTAGGAATCAGGTGCCTGTGGGTCAAAGGTCAAGATCAAAGTCACTAGGTTATAAATGAAAGCTTTCATCATGAGGAATCTATATGGGAAATATCAAAGCTCCATTCTTCACCGGACGGACAGGATGTTTCCGATCCTATATACCCCCAAACTTCGTTTGCGGGGTGGGGGGGGGGGGGGGGGTTATAACTAGACATTCTATAATTAACTTAACGTATAAATAGAGTCTCGATATTCAATCATATTGCACAAGAAGGGAGCAGGTTGTAAAAAGAATTTCGGAAATAGATAAGTGTCAGACTCTATACATTCGTCTTGATTAAATAAGATAGTTTTGCTACAATGAGCTGCTTTATTCTAGATTGCTTTATTTTCATTTTTGTCATTTTTTTTTTTTTTGTTTCGCTTTATTTCCTTTCGTCTCTTTTCGCATTTTACAGTCCCTCTTCTTTCGTTTCATTAGGATTAGGGCTATTTCGTTTCGTACCCGGGTCAACTCGAGGTGTGTAGATATGTGCGATAGATCTACAGCTATACAAGTACGTCTGGAAATGAAAGCATATAGGCTAAATTACTACACAATGAAATACCCCTTACGTTTCACTTGGATCAGCCACCTGGTAGTTCACATCCGAAGTCCACGATACTGTGCCGGCGTCTTTTGTTCGGTCTTGTTGGGTAGTTCGTTTTCGTATCATCTAAACAATGTAGTTCCTACACAAACACTATTGTAAAACTGTCCTAATTAAATGACCGCTGAATGTTAGTCCTTTTCGTGTATGACATTATTAGGTCAAATTCATAACCAAGTTTGAGTGATAATTTGAAGAATTTACATGTACTGTAGGTACCGGCCCCGGTACCGGGTACCACTCTCGTTGTTTGTTTACGTGGAATTCTGACTCGAAAATCCGAAATGACATGAAACGCTCCCATTTAAACTGAAATGAGTAAACCATGTACTTAATTTCCTTTAATGTGGGCATTAATGAACACATCATTGATTCATTCAGTTTTGTTTATAGGGGTTAAGGATCAAAGGACCTTGCCCACAGTCCCTAACCCTGGAATTGTTTTAATGCAGCCCTTCTTTTTAAGTTTATAAATATTTGCCATTGGAGTTGTCTTTCTCTTTTAATTTCTGGATTTGTTTTTGTTAATTTAGATTCCTTTATTATTTTGCCCTCATGTTGTACTCATCAGGGATATATTTTTGATTATTTGTAACAAAGAGTAAGTTTACTTACATGCCGTGAAATTTTTGCGGTCCATTCGCACGAGCGAACGTGCGGTAAATAACACGGAACGTGACGTTTTTATAGGGTGCTGACCGTCCTGTTATTATAATATCGTAAAATAAATTCCGGCCACGTTATATAATGTTATACGAGGTCATTAGTTGTACATTAATTATCAAAACATCATTGACCTTGATGGGTAAAGTTGCGCCCATTTAGGTGCATATAGGATAATGTGGTTATTATCGTTGCCTTATAAGCCCATGTGGTCAGGTTTAAAGTTCCCAAACTGAATAGCAAACATACAAAAATTATGTAGATCGAACAGGTTTCCCAGACGATACCCTCGGACCCTTTTTATTGCTACGGACGTACCTTACAAAACACATCAATTAGCACTTTAAAATGTCAGAAGAGGTTTCATAATCAGCCCTACATTTTGACTATCTTTAAAAAGAAACAAACAACAAACTATAATATTGTTTGTAATTCACATCAAAGTACCGATGTATTATGCATATGATGTGAAAATTTCAGAAACGTAACAATGTTACCATTATCGGCTTCTGTAGCTAATACTTATGGAAACCCTGAACCGACATGCGTTTTGCTCTTTGCTCTTTGCGTTTTGCTCTTTGCTTTTTGCGTTTTGCTTTTTGCTATTTGCGTTTTGCTCTTTGCTTTTCGCTTTTTTCTCATTGTTATGGATTACTCGTTCCGAGGATAGCCATGCAGTCTGTACGTAATCAATAATTGACCAATCACATTCGTTTACTGGCATATTTAGGAGATATAATATAGGAGAAGAATGTGTTTTTGCTCTTTTCGTTTTGCGTTTTGCTCTTTGCTTTTTGCTCTTTGTGTTTTGCTCAATGCACAACTTTCCGTGTAAATTAAAAGACAATGTCAGTGGGCATCCGGCTTATGTACAAATGTATGAATAAATAAACTGTCAAATAATTAAAATGAGGAAATGTATGTCCTTTAATTACTTCATTCACTCTTTGGTTATCCTATGTTCTTATTTCTGAATTTGACTTTAAAAAGGAAAGGAGGGGGGGGTCTCTGCAGTGCAGAAGGCTTGGCTATCTTGATTACCAGTACAATAAACCCTCCCACTTAGATTTTCACTAAAGTGATACTCCTCCTTGCAAGGAGGTGACACAAAAGCGAAGAGCAAAACACAACAAGCAAAACGAAAAACGCAAAAAGCAAGACGCAAAGAGCAAAACGCATGTCGGTTCAGGGTTTCCGTAAATCCTAGAATCAAAAGTAGTACAGTTGTAATTTGAAGAAAAAGTAAATCCGTTTCCGCAACGGCTGTGAATCGTTGTGTACAGTTCGTGTTATATTTTACAATTGTATCCATGCAGGGCACTCTATATATGCACAATGCCCTAAACAAAAGCCAAAAGGAGCATATTTTTGGCCAGGGACTAAATATCTTAATGATAAAAACAATGGTTAAAGAACGACCCAGCTTCTGTCAAGGTCATATAATTCGGAACCACATATCAAAATTTTCATGAATAATGTAGTCCATGAAACATGCAAAAGATTTTGCGAATATCTTACGACCTTGACCTTAGACATCTTAGGCCATTGCATGACGACATTACTTAGGGTCTGTACCCATCATTTCAGTCAAATACATGTACCTTGATGATTGCATTTATAATTGTGTTGCAATGTTGTTCTTTTAAAAGTCGTGAAATTGCTGCGTAATAAAACCCCTACAAAATTCCATTTACGCAGCTGGAAGTTGTTTTCTTTATCATATTTTGTTTGTGTTGGCATTCCAAGGTCAAAGCATCCTAACATAAAATTCTAATTTACATATCTTAACTAGGAATTAGGAGATTAACTCAAATTGTTACATACTTTGATGTCACCTAAAGCAGTGCCTACTGAATATAAAACTCTGAACTTGGTTGTTTTCATATATTTAGTGCATATTACAAAGAATAAATTTGAAGTGGTCGTGCAGTTAACTTAATAAAATGAAAGGCCCTGTCACCCCCCCTTCCAAACTTCACTGACCAATGCGATGATGTACTTTCAAGATGACCGAGCCCACTTTTTCCGACGGTTTAAAAAAATACATACTTTCGGTCGCTTGATTTTTTTATATACTAGTACATGTATATTTCCTATACTAATAATTACTTCCCCGTCGAGACATTTTTTGCATCCTATATTTGATTTGACCCTCTCATCCCCCAATCATGCATCCAAGAGCCCAATACAAAGAACCTCTATATATATACCATTAAGGCATTACAAAAAATTTTCTCGATTCACTAACTTATTCCCTGGATGGTTTCCACGTCTCCTTTTTTTAATTGTCTGCCTGACTTTGTGACTTTCCTCCGGGTTTTTCGCTTCTCTGATTTTGTAACATGCCTTTTATCGCATTGTACCATTTTTTTAAATGCAGGTTTTGAATGTCTCCCGAAGAAGACGCGACGGAGCTTTCAAATTTTGAGTTCTAAATCTACTTTAGTGTCGTGAGTCTCTCGCAACACATAAACATTGTATTCAAAAATTAGATTGAAATATATATGCATCCATCTCTGTAACATGGATGTCATGCTTTGTTTTATAACAATATGACCTGGAACAGGATTAAGTTTAAGAATGATGTCTAATTACCTTATTTAATTAACAGATGTCATGTAAGTCTTGATTAGCGCTTAACTTTTATTATCTTTTAATGAACTTTAAAGTGGCTGGATGTGTATACAAAGAAGAGCTCTGATATAAATTTAATTTAATTTTACAGCGTAATTACCAGGTCTCATAATAATTACAAAGGGGAAATGAGAATGTGTTACTCTAATGAGGAAATTCTGTAAAAATGTGTGTCAAGGAAGAAAGATCATGTAAAAAATATCAATCATTTTTGAGGAACGAAAAATAAATAAATGAATGAAATGATATATTAACATGTTTAAGCTTGGGGAGATAATACATGTATATATTACATAGACATTAATGATTGGATGTCGAAGATTCAATGAAATAAATAATTTGCAAGTAAATAATTAAATAATAATAATAAAAAAAACACCTTCGCCTTTGAAAAGACAGTCATGCAAAATTGGTGAAGAGATCCACGCTTTTTTGCATATGGAAAAAAAAGATGAAAATGAAAGAGATTTAATTGATAATAAAAACTTATGAAAAACATGTAACTTAATAAATAAATAAATAAATAAATAAATAAATAAATAAATAAATAAATAAATAAATAAATAAATAAATAAATAAATAGAAAAAAATCAATCAATAGATCAAATATGATCGACTTACTTTACAGAGATATCTTTCATTTCCAGTTTAGCATCATGATTTCCGTATCAATTAATAAATAAATAAATAAATAAATAAATAAATAAATAAATAAATAAATAAATAAATAAATAAATAAATAAATAAATAAATAAATAAATAAATCAATCAATCAATCAATCAATAGATCAAATATGATCGACTTACTTTACAGAGATATCTTTCATTTCCAATTTGGCATCATGGTTTCCGTATCCATTGCTGTATCCGTTCTGCGACGTCATTTTTTTTCACAAACGATTTTTTTTTTATTTCTGCCTTTTTTCAAATCTTAATTGCGCAGTAGTCTCCCTTCGGTTTCCACCCCTTAATCTGGAGAATGCAGCGTTTATGGGCTATTTTACGTAAATCCTGATGAGCACATGTTGTAAATCACTTATCCTGGGTCTGCACAATTTTATTGCCTAATCCCCTCTTAAAATTCTTTGTAAAATAGACTGAAATGCTCCCTACATTAATTATCTCCCCTCTTTAATAGCCCTTCTCATTTATACGACAGACCTGAGGTACGTTATATGCCACATTTATATATTAGTAAATAAACAAGGTGAAAATCGATACAATAGGTCCCTAGACAGCCCGCCAGGGGCGTAGCAACTTAGTGACCATCATTCAAGTTACATGTATACGTTGACTCAAGTTGTAGCTGAAACTTCTCCCTTAAAAGCTACAAAGTCGTTCGAATACTTCGCAAAACACAATTTATCCTAACCAGTGCTACTTTATATCTACATGTAGGATTGAAATAGCTTTAGGTCGAAATACAATCCAAAACAGTGGCGACATCATTTATCCTCGCTTTAGAGTGGATTAAATGATAGATACACTTTCTCAAAAAGTTGTATATATATGGAGGGGGGGGGGGGGGCGAACAGGGGTACCTGTCTCCCCTTCTTACCACCTTACCTCCCCCTCCCGCCGTCTCCTTCCCCTCCATTTCACCCTTCTCTTACCTCCCCCTCCCTCCTCCCACCCCTTCCTTCCCCCTCCTTTTCACCCTTTCCACCCCCCTCATATATATGCAGATAGAGACTTGTACTGTACAGTTTGCGGTTTAACAAATGTATCATGTTTTATCCTTGTTGGACAAATGTTGGGTAATAAACTTTTTTCCCCAACAAATCTCAATTCAAACTCGAAAGTTTAGTGCCCTAGTGTTTCATATCTATAGGCGATAATGACTGAACCGACGTGTACCTGAATAACAACGGACAAACGAACGGATCAGGTAGAGAACAGGTGAACTATACCGACAGACTCAGGCAGACAGACAGACTGGAAGAGGCAGACAGGGGGGGGGGTTAGGTCTTTCCCCCATGTATCTTTATGCTCCTTCCACCTTTCTCCCATCACTCCCACCCTTTTCCTCCCCTTCCCCCTTATTTTCTTTTCCTATCCCTTCTCTTTCCCCTAACTTTCCCTTCCTTAATCTGCCCTACATTCCCCTATCCTACCCCTTTCATCCTGTCCGTACCTTCAAATTGACAAACATTCATAATATATTCAAATAGTTGTCAGGGTAAAATGGTAGACTGGATAATCCAGTCTCTTGGCTTACAGCAGCCAAGAGACTGGATTATTCAGTCTAGGTAAAATGGCAAATTATTGCAAATATTGAAAAAAAAAACCCTTGGACAATCAAAACAAAACCAACAAACAAACAAGACCATATTTCTGCTTCTCTACTTTAATCATTAATCTAAGGTTTCGCGCATTATTACGCACCACGCATCAATTCAATGAATTATATCAAAACAAGGTTGTGTAATATTGCAAAGAAGAAACAAAAATGCTTCTTAATTTATGGTCGAAGTGACACTATAACGCCGACGCAAGGAATATTCCGTGATTCGAAGTAGTCCTTATTAGATGGGTCACACACGGATCCAAAATTACCCGGATGGGGAGGGTGTCGTGAATATGTGAATATACAATTTATAACTATAAACTATAAAAGTAGTCAGTGTTCTCTTTATTTAAAAAAAATTGCATTCATTATCAGTTATCAGTTCTTACTATTCAAGACCACTGTCTGATTAGACAGAAAGTTCACACGGAGGCTACGCCAGCGATTATTTATATGTATGTGCTGTACTGTGATTAATGATCATTAATCCAATATTATTTTTTTACTTCATTTATCTATTCCTTTTTCTTCATTTTCTTGAAAGTCCCTTTTTGACGTAAAATATATACTAACTGGTTTATTTTCCTTTTCGCTTTTCATACGGACTTTACCCCCTGTTTTGCTACATAATTTATTTTTTTTCTCACAATTCCATACAATAAGGCCTTTTTCTGTGATAGATGAAGAACTGTCTTCATAAAGTTCTCAGACGCGACGGGATAAATAAACATACTCATGATACTGTCCGTGATATGACTCGATTATAAGGTCAAAACCGTCAAAGTCTGACAAATTAAAAATGTAAGCTCAGTGTAAATATACACCATTGTACGTGAGCGACTATACTTCATGGTGAAACAATTAGAATTAATCACTAAAATCCATCCTGTTTATATATTTATTGCTTCAAATTCACGACTTGAACATGCGCTGATTTAGAAAAAAGTCATAGCAGTCTGAATTAAGGTCCCTATTAGGGAGAAAATTCTTCGCAAAAATTGGAACAAAGATTGTAACATTTTCTTTATACATGTAATTGAATGACGCATGTCAACTCATCGCCTTCTTTGTATTGTTTGCTGTTTTGTGAAATCTAGACTCGTACCGTACGTAAGCGCACCAGTCTTTGTTTCGAAAATATTCCTCCAATTGAAGATTTTTCATACTTGGTTGGAATTACGGAAGAAGGAAAAATATTATTGTAAAAAAATATGTCCAATTATTTCCGCCACAGTAGTATAGCAGATGTTTTACCTGAATGTTAACCACAATACACCGTGTTTGAAACGAAAGGCAGGTAATGAACACTGCCAGGTATTTCTTATTACCTTACATAAATTCTTACTTTATATCAAATTTTATTAAAGGAGAATTAAGATCCCAAACAAGACAAGGGTTTTTGCTTCCATGCGCATTCTTCATCACGCTTTCCTGTTTCTTTTCCACGGACTCTGTCACTCATATTTTCTACGGTCAAATTCGCAACTTTTATGGACTCACAGCTTCTATGGACTCACATCTTCTATGGAATCACAACTTTGATTACTCACAACTTTGATTACTCACAACTTCTATGGACTCACAGCTTCTATGGACTCACATCTTCTATGGAATCACAACTTTGATTACTCACAACTTCTATGGACTCACATCTACTATGGACTCTGATTGTTTGTTGGGGTGGTTGTTCAATCTGGTGTTTGTTGTTTGAAATATACAAATTATATTTCTTCTAAATTATTCGCATGGCGACAAATATATATACTAGGAAATAAATAGAAATATGATTACGTATCATTTTCGACAGAAAGTCTACTGCTAACTAAAATAGGCTCTACTCTTTAAAATATTTGTTTCCAGATGGCAAGTCAAGAACCTTTTCGCCTATCCAGTCAAAATTTAGATAAGTTAAGTATTCAGTGATGATGAAGCCTATCGATTTATAGGTCACAAGGTCAAAGGCCAAGGTCACTTTCATAAAAAAAACTTCAGATAGGCCTTTTCATATGATAAGCCATGAACTACATGTATTGCACCTATACAAAATCAAGTTTGGATAATATATTAGATGATGAAGACTTCTTACTGACTTTTGAGTCAATGGCTCAAATGATCAAGTCATTTTTGGAGTCAACGGCTCAAATGATCAAAGTCATTTTTGGAGTCAATGGCTCAAACGATCAAAGTCATTTTTGGAGTCATGCAATGGCTCAAACGATCAACGTCATTTTTGGAGTCATGCAATGGCTCAAACGATCAAAGTCATTTTTGCTCCATTTTTTATTGAATTTTGTGTCAAGAGTCAAACAATCGCAGTGGCTAGACAGTGGGACTCTAGACTATGTTGTGAATATCAAAACAAGGATATTACAATATATTATTTGACCTACTTGTGTTGTGTGCCACGCCCCTCTGTCCCCAGGGTGGGATAGTCTGAACTCTCATCTCTTACCACAGTCGTTACAAACCTCCCCATTGTGATCTGATTCTGAACCTGACCAATTTTTCTCACGACAATTCGAAAATCATTAACATGTCACCAAGAAATATCTCTTCAACATGTATAAGCGGTTCCAAATTTGATTAGGGGTTCGGGTCCATACCCTCCATGTAAATTTTTATCAATTAAAATTTTGATATGATATATTTGAATCTCTGATACAAGAAATTAAAAAAAATATGTTGATCACCAATGAAGAAAATTTATTATTATATTTATTGACGAGATAAAAAGAAGTATAAAAAAAAAAGAATCCTAGCTGAATTCTGGATTCGCCATCGGCAACTGACCAAGGGCTATTTACATGGACAATTTGACAATCCACCGATAGATCATAAAATCATCATAACCGTCTTCACTGATACTGGTATAGCTCTATCAATTAGAATGGTTCTCACAGCTCGTAAAACACCATAAAATGTACAAGTGCTGATTACAAAATATCGTCTTCTAAACTTCACGAGTACATTATAAAGGAGTTATGAGCCCTGAAACTTTATAAGTCATTGTGTAAAATATGCAGGTTTCAGATGCTTAGTCCTCCACTGCTGTGCTTTAAGTACATAATTTCAAATGACAATTTTTACATGTTGGTGTCGCCCGTTTATAATAGGTTTTGAAGATTGAATATGTGAGCTTTATCTTCCATGTTTGATTGGCTCTGTTGCTTACTAGCACTTGGTTTAAACAGTATTTATTGAGAATAGAATACACATGATGTAAGTACTAATCTGTAAATTTGGAATTGAGTAACAAGAGTAGCTCTTATATTAAACTCTCTCCCTCTTACTAGTACTTGCCATAACTTGGTCAGAGCTTGACCGAATTGTATATATAGGGACTAGTGAGTTTTGGAATGGGACTACTAAAAATAAATGTTTTTGGAGAGGAACTAGCTGTTACTATTCCTTTTGCTGTTATGCATTAGAATACGTTTAAACTAAACTAAACCGAATTGTGGTTTCTGCAATAAGGACTCCCTCTGAGTAAGATTTTCCGCATCTAGTCTAGGTGCCATTCACGAAACCCAAAAATTTGTTACGCACAAAATGTTTTTGCATGAAACTGTTGTCAATACCCTCTTATTTGATAATCCGGCTGATGCCACTCTGGCATCCTTGGGCATTTCGAAATTTTGGGGTAAAATGGAATTTTTCGAAGAAAAACCGTTGAAAATAGGAAAAATTCAATTACTTTTTCCATGCTGCAGCTAGATCAACAAAATTGGTACCGCAAGAACGACAATTTTATTGTCTTTAAGTCTCAAGCTCAATTTACCAATTTACTTGTCCATAAAATGGGGAAAACTATGGATTTTCGATGAAAAATCGTTGAAAATTGGGAAAACACCATATCTTTTTTTATTCTGTAGCTAAATAAACAATTTTGGTACCAAACGCACAATAAATTTATTGCCTTTCATTTTAATTAATAGAGAAGTCAGATTTGCAATTTGCTGGTACGAAAAATTGGGAAAAACAACTACTCTTTGATGAAAAATCGCTGAAAATTTGCAAAATGCAATGCCTTTTTCAAACTGTAGTAAGAGGTTCTGCAATTATGCAAAATAAAGGTTTTTGTTATTGTCTTTTATTCTGAATACATATTTAGCAACTTGCTCATAAATAAAATGGGAGAAGAACAAAGAGGGAGAAAACTTTGATTTTTGAAGGTTTTTTTCCATACAAAGTTGGGACTTTGAAAAATGCAAAACGTTTAGAGAAAATCTAGAACAAAGATATGTGTATTCAAGTCAACAGTTTTAAAAAAAACAATTTACAGTACATGGACTCTTGTAGCAAGCTTTTGAAAGATGTGGGTGAAATTAGACACATAGTTCAAATGGAAGCGGCTACTGTCTATGATACATAACGTGCATGTCTTGTCCACGCTGTTAATTAATCTGCTTTTAGATGATGCTAATGAATTTGAAGACCCATTCTGCTACGTCTTTTGGTACATTTTTGGACATAATAATTTTCATACTTTTTGGCCGTATTACATTGTTTAGACCGAGGATCACTGACGAGGGTTCAGTACCCGAAACGTGCATGTCTGGTCCATGCTGTAAATTTATCAGGTTTTAAATGATGCTATTGAATTGAAAGACGTTTAACATTTGTACCACTTGGTGAGTGTCACTGCTGGCGAACCAGGAGTCGCCGAAGGCACATGTAGCCAAATTTGATCAATTTCGGTTGGTCGTTTCTTCAAATCGTAATCCAGGATAACCACACCTTCAGCTTTTTCCGTGGCAGATGGCCGTCCTAAGTCGTCACCGGTTGCTCGTTGGTTTATGTGTAGTCCTTTGTGTTTGATGTTTCTGTGTTGTGCGTTGACGTTCCTTGTCCCTTATGCGTCTCTTTTTGTGCTTGTCTGCTTTGTGTTTTTTGCATTGGGGGTTTTGCTAAGGGTGCTGCAACCTGCTGTTGTTTGAGATCCCCTCCTTTGTCTCAAACGCATTCGAAAATTTCTGTTTGCAAAATTGTCAAAAATTTCTGAAACCTGGGTCCTGTAGCATCATATCTTAGTCATCTTGCTACGTCTTATATTTTGGACATAATTATCACACATTATTGGCCATATTTCATTGTTTGGATTGAGGATCAATGACGAGGGTTAAATATCCGAAACGTGCATGTCTAGTCCTCGCTGTTAACTAATCTGCTTTTAAATGATGCTAATGAATTTGAAGATGTTTAACATAGATGATTTCTGCCAGCCAGGGTTGTGAAGTTGTTTTCAATCATTGAAGTGGATCTTAAAGACCTGCTTAGTGGTGTTATTGTTCAATGTAAAAAAGATTACTTCAGTTTTTCAGCTTCGAAATATGTTCTTAAAATAAGCTCCATGTTATCTTTTCGACAAGAATGCCTAGGAGCTGGTGATCGATTGATGTATGCAGGGCTCTGGTGTATCAACTGACCATTAAATGGCAGAATTAATACCTTGATTGTTTCTGGTCATATAATTCTAAAAATAACTAAACACTTCAGATGTTCAATGATAAGTGTTCCAGCTATCTACCTTCTTGAAGAAAGTTTTAAACCAATTTTACTGCACCAGACACGTGTTTCGGATAGAAAAATCCTCATCAGTGATGCTTTCAATTAAATGACTTCATGGCACAGCCAAAATCCTCTCCAGCAGCTCCCCTGGCCCTATTTTCTGAACTTGAAATTGCTATTACTTTGCAGAGAGCAAATTTAAATGGTATTCAATTGACTCCTACTTACGATCTCAATGACATAAAAGATTCAGTCAAGAAAGCTACATCTCATGAAATGAAGTGCAACTGATTGATATTACATGTACTTGCAATCATTTGATCGAGAAAGCAATCCGATTGATTAAGAACTCGCATTCTACACATTATTCTAAAGATGTAGGTATTGCGAATAGATCATGATGATGGATACCATCAACATATGATGGTATAGGAGAGACAAAGGTTGTTCTGTGGGAAATCTTTTGAAGTGGTGTACCGTGTCAAATTTGAGAGAGGTTAATTCAGATATTGAAAAGAATCTAGACAGTATATCTGATGTCAGGTCCAGTTTATGATTGAATGAAATGGGCTATAAGAGAAAGGAGGGGATCTCCAACAACACTAGGTTGCAGCACCCACAGCAAAATCCCAAAACACCCATGCAAAAAAAAAAACAACACAGAACAGACACCCACAGAAAGAGACGCAAAAGGGACAAGATCATAGAAACATGAAACATAAAAGACTAAACATTAACCAACGAGACCAATGGACAACGGGTGCCGACTTAGGACGGCCATCTGCCACGTAAATAGCAGACGGTGTGGTTATCCTGGATTACGTGCGCACAACCCTCCCACTATTCCGATTTCCCAGAGGTCTTGAAGAACGCACAATTATGGTGTAAAACAACCTCCTCACAGAGTTCAAAACTCTTGGATGACCATTACTACCAACTTTATTAATTGAAGAATTTCGATAAAATGTCAAGAAAAACGAAATATTTTTAGCCATGCATAAGGAAACATTCTTAAGATCAAATCTGGATCTGCTGAAAGAACTAAATTTAAAATAAATGTTGAGACCAATTGTGATAATATTTTGCCAATTGCGTCTGAACCTCTATCTGTTATCCTGTTGATTTGTTGTAGTCGCACATGAAATCTGAGCTGTGTAACAAACAGATGTGACAAATTCTGTGCTCAATTTTCTTTAATTCTGTAAATGTTTTGGAGTAGAAAATTGTCAGAGTACGATGCAAAGAAGGCATTTTGATCAACCATGTAAGAGGGGTTCTTTGTTGTTAGAAGTAGCTGCACACAAGAATTACAATTGCATGTTGATGAAAAAACAAGGCAATAAGAAAGGAGGTGATATCCAACAAAACTGGGTTGCAGCACCAAGTTCAACACATCAAAACATCTCAAGTAACAAACACAGAAAGAGAAACCAAACGGGCAGGGAACAGCAAACACGACATCAAACATCAAATAAGCAATGTATGAATTATGCAATTAAAATGGAACATTCTTTTCGTGAAATGATGCGTGATGTTGTAAGATGATGCTAGGACATTTATACTATTTGGAATTATATATCTAGAGTAGAATAAAGGGTAATAAGAGAGTTGAAATTCTATAACTATCAATATGCAATCATTTTGATACGGAAATTGTTGTTTTAGAATTTCTTTAAACCGGTTTTTTTTTACAATTTAAATTAAAACCTGTTTTCAGCAAAAACAAAACAAGAAGATTCAATTTGCTTGAGTGGAATTCTGAATTTAAAGCAATGAAATCATTTTTCTTGGTGTTGTTCTAACTACAGCACATGGAAAAAACATTGTAATATCCCAATTTTCAGCGATTTTTCATTCAAAATTCATTCTTTCCCCCATTTTATTACTTGCAAATTGCTAATCTGATATTTAAAATAAAAGGCAATATATTTATTGTGCGTTTGGTACCAAAATTGTTATTTTATCTACGGTAGGAAAAAAGATATGACATTTTCCCAATTTTCAACGGGTTTTCATCGAAAATCCATAGTTTTCCCCATTTTATGGACGAGTAAATTGATACACTGAGCTTGGGACTTAAAGGCAATGGCATTGCTGTTCTTTTGATACCAAATTTCTTGTTCTAGCTACAACATGGACAAAGTAATTGTGTATTTCCAATTTTCAACGGTTTTCGTTGAAAAATTACCTTTTTTCCCAAAAATTTCGAAATGCCCAAGGATGCCAGAGTGGCATCAGCCGGATTATCAAAGTAGAGAGTATTAACATCACTTTCATGCAAAAACATTTTGTGCGTAACATTTTTTTGGGTTCACCCCAAAATAGCCATTTGGCAACTAGACTAATCTGGATTTTTTTTAGAGAAACTACTATATGGATGTATGTAATGTGCTCTTGACAGGGTGTAAGTTCCGGCTCTCAGTTACAAGATTTATCAAGGATGAAACCAGACCATATGTGTACTTTAGGTATATTTATTACCTGTACTAATGATGACCTTATGTCACCTGAACATAATTAAACTGTTGACCAGGTTAAATTGAGCTTCGTCTGCATGGTTAGGTCACTACAATGTACTGTAACAAAAGTGCAAATTATAAACATTCATGGTTTCTATACTACATTGCAGTTATGTTATATAATCGGTAGTTTGGACGTTTCAGCACTTTTCATAGTATTCATCATATTCGTGTCAAAAGTAATAAATTTCGATATTTTCTATCCCTCAAAAGTTTAAATCCAGATCATTTAATTTTTAAGGAATACTCTAAAGACATTGATCGTACTGTTTAGATTGTTTTACATATGAAAGAGTAGGGTAGGAATTAAAAAAAGAGAGAAAAAAAAACTAAATAATTTGTTTTCTGCGCTATTTTTTTTAAAGAGCAACACCGAAAACAAACGAATATAACTCGTTCCCATGACATAATAATTCGGGAGACGAGTTTAAAAAAAGAGAACTACATGTCAC
This sequence comes from Pinctada imbricata, assembly GCA_033119305.1. NCBI lineage: Eukaryota > Metazoa > Mollusca > Bivalvia > Pterioida > Pteriidae > Pinctada > Pinctada imbricata. Next base: position 20,771,659 of record VSWD01000004.1, read on the forward strand.
CTCTACTTTTAGAACCAGACATATAAACTCATCAAATACAGATAAAGTAAATCCTACAACGAAAATTTCAAAATTATCATGGACTCTTGTGAAGAATATGCAAGACGTTTGAGATGGAAGGATTGCCTGTCTCTCATACTCCCCCAAGTCTAAAAGTCTAAATCATTTCTCTTTCGACAGTATGTCCTTCTGTTAGCATTTCACTTAGTTCTTGTCTGTATTCTCCTGCTCTTGTCCAATGCCTCTCTAGGCGTCCGTCCCAACCCGAGAGAGGCAGCGGGTAGAAAAGTTGTTTTATATATCTGAATGTCTTATGCGTGTAATCTCTTTTAAGGACATATCCGGCACCCAAAATTTTGAATCTTCACACCGAAGAGTATTCTGTTTTTCTGACATACACAGAAAGATAACCCCGATTTCCAATATAAAGTTCTTTGAAAAATATTTTAAAATAAAAGTTTTTATGTTATTTAACAGAAAGGTATACACAGAAAGGTTTCAAATTCTTCGCTTCAATCAATTAGTAGAATATCCAATATATTGTATAATTCCAAATATGAAGGAAAATCATACAACATTAAAAAAGTTATTAAATATAATTTTGAAAATGGAATAGTTGGAAATGGAAAATGTCTGCATGAGCCTATTTGGGAAGTACTCAGAACTTCAATTTTTCCTACGGTAACCCCATCAAGTGTCACTACACATCACTTTTACATACAATAAGATGAAACTGATTCAAATGTAAAGGATATCTATCCTAAAACTGAATAAACAGCATGTACTCTTCTGTTTCATGTGCTCGCATGGCTAGTTTGTGTTTTAAGTCATCAAGTAATATTTGTCTTTGATACTATGCATGTTAATTTATAGTGTTTTTATGCATGATGTGATATGTATGTAAATATTTCTGTGATATTAATATGTCTCACTAGTCGGTTAAAAAGTTCTACAGAGCTTATGCTTCTTGTTACAATATATATATATTGCCGACTCAAAATAACGAATTGACAAATATGACAAAAACCATACCCCTATCAAGTAGCACAAAATCGTTAATCGAAACATCATCGATCCAAGGGCATACAAAACCAGGCTAAAACCAGAACTAAGGTAAAGGAACATAAATAAAAAGATCTACCATATGAAGAGAAGTTAACTCCCGGCAAAGGAGTGAGATCAGGTGCCCAGGGAGAGTGAACATCTCCTGCTTGCATGCAACACCTGTCACTTCAATTCGGTAGAAAGGTAACAATCGGTAATCCCACAATTTGTTAGAAAGGTCACAAATTTTAACTCCCACAAAGGAAGACAAACGTATCAATTGGTAGGCATTACATAAAAGGTCTACATCATAATATCATTTATGGCTCTGTGCCAAGTTTCACAAAAGGTCTTACGAAAAAATCCAGCAATTCTTGTAAATTTTATCATTAAATAAAAGATTCAAAAGATTTTCCACTTAGATTGTACTAATTGTTTTCTTAGATAATTTCTACATACTTAATATGAAGTCAGAAACAAAACATTGATATTTGTAGGTTATAAGAAGAACTAAGCAATCAAAAGATGCGAAAATTCCTGATATTGTTCGTAAGATTTTTTTCGTGAAAATGGCTGCAGGACAAGGAGACGTCATAGTGTACTACCATTTCCTCATATAGACCATCAAACTTCCTCAGTGACGATGTTAGACGGTTACAAATGAAAGCCGTCTAGCTCTTAGGACAAAGTCTGAGTACTGAGAGCATGTCCGAGCAAAACCTATTAATTGAGAAATGAAAACGCCATATTCTTGTGACATCGATTCGGTGCTCTATTGTGAGTGCTGTTGAGATTATCGTCAGGATCTTCGTTAACTCATTTATGTCACACTTATGCCCTTTGCCGTGTGGAGCTCGTAAAAAGTTCCCCGCGAGGGGTTTGACAGTAAGTGTTTTGAATATTTTTCCCTGACATTGTCGCCATAGCACTTTCTATAAAGACGTGGCCTCAGACAGTACATGTATTTTATATATTCTTCTCATTTTCGTGCGTGAACATCGACGGCGGGTGCGGCTAGCCAACAGGGGATGCTTACTCCTCCCGGGCACCTGGTCCCACCTCCAGCTTGCTGGGGGTCCGCCGATGCTCAATTTGGTGCTCTATTGTGAATGCTGTTGAGATTATCGTCAGGATCTTCTTTAACTCATCAGGATGTTGCTACTAAGAAAAGGAAAATTTGTGATATTGAAATTGAAGTCGTCACGTTTGTCATAGAGTGAGGTGTTCATATTGCCATGGGCATCAAAAGACAGCATGAAATCCAAAAGGGACGCTGAATTATTGGTCTCTGCCGTTTCGTTAACTTCAAGTTGAATCGGGACAGGTTGTGCCAAGGTAATTTGCAAATTTTGGATTATTGATGGACAGTAGAACTGTACGTGAAGTTGATATTAAGAGCTGACAATTTTTTGCCCTCAGAGATCAAGGATTGAATAAATTCAGCTTCGTATGAGTATAGAATATGTCAGCAAGGAGCGGGACACAATTGGTTCCCACTGGAATGCCAACAACCTGTTGGAAAACCTTACCTCGAAAGACCACAAATATGTTATCGATCAGGAAATTTAACACCTTAATGACATCTAGTTCGGTATACTCTGTTTTTGACTCCGTTTTCTCTTTTACAAAGTAAGTTTTGTCGTAATTTACAAAAATGAATTTAGATTTACGATTACCGTTTTTACTCGTAAATGCGTTGCTAATAATTCGTGACATTCTCTCTTTCAATTTAGTATGTAGAATTGTGATCTCAAACAACACTCGGTTGCAGTACCCACAGCAAAACGTCAAAACACCCCAAAACACTGAGCAGACATCCACAGAAAGAGACGCAAAAGGGACAAGGAACACCAATTGAAACATGAAACACGAAAGACCTCATATATACCAACGAGACCAATGGGCAATTGGTGCCGACTTAGGGAGGCCATCTGTCTTGCAAATAGCAGCCGGTGTAGTTATCCTGGATTACGTGCGTTCAACCCTTCCACTATTCAGATAACCCAGAGATCTCAAAGAACGTACAATTATGGTGTAAAACAACATCCTCACTGTTAGATGATCACACACAAATAAGACCGCAAAACGCTAGGGCGAAAGCAACGCAGATGAATATGTAAATGGATATAAAAAGAGGGCTTACGTATTACAGTCCGTGCTCTGCCTGCTGTAACGAGCTCATGTATGTAAAGTGTCGAAAAATCAAACGATTTTATAGAGTGTACTCTTTTTAACTGTGTTGATTTGAGGTGTTCTAAAAGCTCTTTCGAACTTTTAAAGGTCAACATTTGGTTTATACAGCTACGCGAATACACGGTTGAACAATACTTTTGAAAGCCTGACTTAATTTCAGATGTGTGTGAGTAAGACCGATACAGATTTGGTCGAACATTTTGAGGAACCATCAATGAATCTTTGTTAATACGGATTTTTGTGCATTTTTGGTATACATTACAGGTACAGTAAATCTAGATCCAATTTGTTGGTGTCAAGACCGAAAGAAGCAAGAGCTGATTTGTTATTTTCATTTACTTCTGAAGTCGAAAAATTTGTTGGAGCTAAGATAGAGGATGTACAGCTCGACACCCTTCCCTAATTGATAAAATCCATCAGGGCCATAGGGTTACTTTTATCTAGAATGTGCCATCTACAATCTACTTTGAACACCACATTCGAGTTTATTTTTAAAGACCCTGATGTTATTACAGAACTTACTTACCTCCAAGAACATTGTGTCATCACACCAGCAGACAAAGCCTCACACAATGACACATTTACTTGCAAAAGGTACTATTTCGACAGCCTTGTTGAAGAATTGGGTTTAAATTCGGCACCTGGAAATCCTCAATAAACCTTTCTGCATCTGAAATAATAGATAACCACAAATCAGCTCTCGTTTCCTTTGGATTTGACACAAACAATCTAGATTTAGATTTGCCATACTTACATGTATACTGCATACCTAAAATGCACAAGAATCCGTACAAACAACGTTTCATCGCTGGTTCCTCAAAATGTTCTACCAAATCTGTGTCGATCTTACTCACCAAAGTTTTATCTGAAATCAAATCTGGACTTCAAAAATATTGTTCGACCGTATATTCATGTAGCAGTATTGACCAGATTTGGATTTTAAAGAATTCGAAGGAACGTTTAGAACATCTGAAATCCATGCATTTTAGAATAGTCCCTTCGATCAAAGCCTATGATATTTCGACACTTCAAACTAAAATCCCACATTCTAATATGAAAAAGGTCTCGCAAAAATTAAAAGTAATGCGAATACAAATTTATTGTTGTTAACAATGCCAAAACCTACTTTGTAAAAGAGAAGTCCGATTCTGAAAATAAGTACACTGAAACAGATAATATTCAGATGTTAAACTTCTTGATCGACATCTTTTTTGTGGTGTTTATCTTTACTCTTACGAAACTGAATTCATTCAATCTTTGGTCTCTGAACGGAAAAGAAACTTTAGCTTTTTTACAGATATATAGACGATGTGCTGTCCATAAAAATCAAAAATTCGGATTACCTTAGCAGAATCTATCCGTCGGAACTTGAAATCAAAGAAACTACAGAGACAAGTAATTCAGCATCCTATTTGGACATAATGATGTCCTATGACACTAATGGTCACTTGCACGCCTCACTCTATGAAAAACGTGACTACTTCGATCAGTTTCAGCATCATAAACTTCCTTTTTGAGTAGCAACATCACTTCATCGCCTGCTAATGACGTGTTCATATCCCAATTGATACGTTATGTCAGAGCCAGAAGCAAATATACAGATTTTGTTCTGAGAGCTAAGCGTCTTTCAGATAAGCTTCTCAGTCAGGGATATGTTTGTGATCGACTACATCGTCACTGAGGACGTTCTACGGTCGATATGGGGAACTCGTCATACACTTTGATGTCCCATTGTCCAAATTGGTGAATGATATTCTGTCTGTAGTTAAACCATTTAAACCATCCAACCACAGATTATACATGCATCTTCCGAAATGGAAGTAACTGGATGTGACATTTCTGTCGAAATGAAGCGACGGGTATTGCATGCAAGTAGAAGATGATGACTCTTCCGGGGCATTTGGTCTCACTCCTAAATTGGGAGTTCACTTCTTTTTCGTGTGGTGGAGGTTTTTGTTCGTTTGCTTTGGTTCCTTTTTATCCTGATTTTGCATGCCCTCGGTTTGTGTTTTTTTGAATTATCGATTATGTAATGTGTATTGGGATAAGGTAATTATCCATATTTGTCATCTAAACGGTTGATCGTTTGAAGAACTCTAAAATAATATTAAATTACTCTGATGATAGATACTCATATAGATCAAACAATTTTTATAATATCGATATCTTTGTTATTCTCAACAAATGTATATCATCATCGTCGTCGTCATCATCATCATCATCATCATCATCATCATCATCATCATCATCATCATCATCATCATCATCATTCCTCTGATGTTCACACTCTTGCAGTGTCACCTCTATCAAGTCAGTGAGTGACTGCAGATCGAAGTACAGGTCCGCATGACCATAGAGTTTCATACATGTATACCACTTTTACGTAGCCCTGATAATCACCAAACGGTTTGATATGGAAAATATCTCCAGCAAGAACACCTTGCACCAATACAACAACCATGGATCACATTCGCAGTACTGAGTACACCATACACTATTTACATTACTACTGTCCGCGCAGCTCACTCAGAAATTGCAAAATCGAAGTTTTCTCTACTTTGTCGGCAAATTTTATGAATTAAATTACATGGGGGATAAATCTTGAACTAACATAGTCTGATCACTGGGTCGGGTGCATCCCCCCCCCTTGATCCTCCAAATACGGCCTACATTTGTAGCAATTTTTTGCGCTCTTCCAGATAAAAAATTGTCTCATGGAAATTTCCATTGCAAAAGTGGTGTTTTTTGGGAAAAACATGTTTTTTAGTCAAAAAATCACTGAAAATAGGAAAAAGATATAACTTTTATTTGGTTGATGTTTTTAAAAATTGAAAAGTGTGAATATATAGTATCTCTTATGCTCTTTCAGATGAAATAAGTTGCAAGTTCCAATTCCTATTTTTACTGTGTGTTTTGGGGTTAAAAATGTCGAATTTTTGCCAAAATTCGCAGAAAGTTGAGGAAATTTAAAATTATTCCTGCTTCTCAGCTACTCAACATTGTATATGATCGTCCAATGATGATTTAAAAAAGATCTTTAAAGTCTCCTCTTTCTTATTTTATTGCAAAATCCTCGAAATTAATTATTTTATACAGAAAACTGTATTATCAATTAGAAATATTAGATTTCTGTATATCTGTTAAAGAACCCTTATTGATTATGAAAGCAATGATTGAAAGCTATTTTCTAGTGTAACTTTTCACACTCTTTCAGATTATATATATTTTACTAACATTTCATTCAAAATCAAAGTGTTTTGGGGGAAACGTTTTTTTTTCATTTAGAAAATAGCTGATTTCTAGAGAATATTCATTGAATCTATAGAATTTCTTGGAATTATAGCAGGAATGCATTTTCAACTGTAATTCTTTAGGTTCACTCATGAATTACATGTTTGAAACATAAAAGGTATATTTTCTCTAAAGCCTTATTTTAGACATAATTTTAGACATAATGTACCGGTACATATCCGAATTGACAATTTTCAAGAAAAATCCTCATCTTTATTCGGAAGCACCCTCAAGATCGGCTAAATTTTATAAATCTAATCTTCAGGATTTGCACCGTATGTATGTCTTTGCTACGGCAGACAAGGCAGCAAACAACACTATAATCATTTGAAAGCGCTATTTTTCAGTATTACTTTCGGAACTTTCTATCACCAACACTTATATAAACAGCAATGAAACTATCCGTAACATTTTACTATTTTTAAAGCACTAGAATGAATTTCTTCATTTCAACTCTCTATTTCGAAATCAGACTTACCTACTGTCTGCCCAAACTTCACAAATCTCCTCACAAATTTCGATTTATTGCTAACTCGAGCAATTGTACTAATACAGTTTTACAGGATTTGACATTAGCGTTAACAGCAATAAAAGATCATGTATCAAAATATTGTGAAACTGCATTCATTAATAGCGACATCAATTATTTTTGTTCAATAAAGAATTCTGGTGATGTGATCGACAAATTGAAATAACTTAATTTTAAAGTCGAATCTATCTCATCCGACGACTTCTCTAACATATACACCAGCCTCCCTCATGAGAAGATAAAAGATCGCATATCAAAACTAATTAAATGGTGTTTTGATCGAGAGGGTAAAACATTTAAATGTACTTCTGACACAAAAGGATTCTATTCCTCAGTAGAATACAAATCGTACAAATCATGGAGTCGAGCTGTGCAATGCCTTGTCCTTTCTTTAAGACAACATTTTTGTAAGATTTGGTGACACTCTATACAGGCCAGCTATTAGAATTCCTATAGGTAGTACCGTACAACCAGAAGTTTTAGTGAGTAACTAATTTTCGCTGTATTCGCGTGTGTTTTGGATTCGCGAAAATATATTCCCGCGACAAACTGTGTTTGAGAGATATATCATAAATTTGTATATCAGTTACATTTTGTTTTTATTGTACATGTGCCATTCTTCAAATTTTAAAGATAAAACGTTAGAAGTGAATTGAGTGTATTCTTATGATAGAAGTAACTAAAAATTAAATAATAAAAGTACCAAACAGTAACATCACGTGTTCGTATTTGTTTGCAATTTATGAACCGCGAAAAATTGTACACGCGAAAATAAAGACACCCCATAAAATCGCGAAATTTGATACTCCCGAAAATTTCTGGTTATACGGTATTTGTGAGCTTCTGGTTGCAGAATTGTTTGTATAAACATACGAAAAAAATATATTATGCAAAATCTGCAATAAAACATACACTCACGCAGCAAGATACGCCCGTTAGGATTTATTTTTCAAAAACACCAAAATAACTCCGTAACGACAAATAAGGTGAACATGAAAATTGAAAGACACCTTCCTCTCCACAGTTAGATCACAAAGTATAAATATCATGCAAATCTGTTAACGCATATTGAAGTCATTGCGTTCCATATGCCTATTGTATATACGCATGTACATGTATGTGTATATACTAGTATACAATGTAACCCGTTCCCATAAATATATTTTCTCAATTATGCGACAAAATTTTAATACCTGTTGCAAATTAAAAGAACATCCTTTCTTCTTGAAGTATACACATTTTATAAACATTTCACCCAAAAATAGATTTTAAAATAATTTCTAACTATTTTAGATTATTTTCACTATTTGATTATGAGCTCGCATGAAACAATTGCCTGTGTATGTAACTAAAAATCGGATGAACCTGAAAATCGAAAGGTGGATTCCTCTCCACAGTCTGATTACAATGTAGACATGTCACGAAAATATGTAGACGCATATTCAAGTTATTGTGTTCCATGCGCCTATATTTTGCCCTTAGCTTAACATGTATGTGCATATACCCCTTTCTCCAATTACGGTTGATCGTTTCTTCAACGCATTCTAAAGTTTCTGTTATCAAAATTTCTTGAAATTTCTAAAACGTGGGTCCTGTAGCATCATATCCTACCCATTCTGCTACGTCTTTCGGTACGCTTTTTCGACATAGTAACTTTCATAATTTTTTGGCATATTACATTGTTTAGATTTGAGGATCACTGACGAGGGTTAAGTACCCGAAACGTGCATGTCTGGTCCATGTTGCCAATTAATCTGTTCTTAAATGATGCTATTCAATATGAAGACGTTTACACTTGTTTAAGACTGGGTCCTGATTCTCTGTCCTATCTTAGAGTTGGTCAGACTTCTCGAGTAGTTTATCTTGAGCTTGGTTTAGACAGCAGAGCACAGACTGTTATACGCATGCCACATAATCTTTTAGGTCCATTGACATAGAATATGTGTTACAAGAGGCCACAACGTTTAAAGTTCTATATCGTTTGTTATGTCACCTTACAGTATGATGTTTTATGTTTATTCAACAATTGTGCGCTTATGAAGACCTCTGTTTATCTTTGATATCAATGTCATTTATCTTTCAAAGAACTTATTGTTAATATTAAAATTCTAAGGAATTTACATCTGGTTCCTTGGCAAAGGTCGATCATAGCACGACAGCAATTCATTAAATAAGTCGAATTTATTTATTCAAATGTTCTATTTGAATTAATTATAACATCGATCTTTGATATTGATACGGTGCCGCATTAATCTGAATGGGTTACACTTTATCATAATCCTGGCTATTGACTATCAAATAGTCAACTTCATAGCATCGAATCCACCAATGTATACTTATATAAGTATTTCAAATGAGTTAAAGAAGATCCTGACGATAATCTCAACAGCACTCACAATAGAGCAAGCACAAAGTTGAACATCGACGGACCCCTAGGATTCTAGAGGCGGGACCAGTGCCCGGGAGGAGTAAGCATCCCCTGTTGGCTAGCCGCACCCGCCATCGATGTTCATGCCCGAAAATGAAAATACTTCATGTATATAAAATACATGCACTGTCTGAGGAAATGTCGATATAGAAAGTGCTATGGCAACCATGCCAGGGAAAAATATTCAAAACACTAACTGTCAAAGTATAATGTCTAATATTAGTATAAGGATTTTCCAGATGATAAGCTGAGGGATTTTGTGAATCTTTTCTTCTTTGGATTATAAACAGGATTAGAGATATATAACCCTGTATCCTCTTATATTCATCCCCCCCAAAAAAAAAACCAATTATAATAACCACAAAACATTGAGAAATGAAACAAATCACAAGGAATCAAGATCAATCAAATCGAAACTAGAAGAAGTTCATTGCCAAATCAACGGTGTCTTAGCAAGATTTTATTTAGCGCATTTCATAGATAAATTTTTTTTTTATCTTTGTCTCAAATCAGGAGCTTTTTCCAGTTTTTTTATAAAGCTAAAAATATAACTACTGTCTACTTTCGATAAGTCGAACTTCAAGGGACCATCAGAAAAAGTTCGACTTACTGAGTACATGACCAGCAATCGATTTTTAATAAGACTGATAATGTCCTTTTCTCTATCACTGTTCACATACTGTTTTGTATGGTCTTCTTCTAACGATTTAGCTACCTTTAATGTATGTAATGCAACTTCTGAGCAAGAACGTATCAATTATCTGTACACCTATCTCCTTTTGATTAATTGATTTTTGTTTAAGAATTAAAATTTATCCTGGTTCGACTTACCTAGGTGAATTTTCGATGTAAAATGAGTTATGAGAACTGAAAATAAAATCAACTTAACAAAAAGTTCGAGTTATCGAAATTCGAGTTATCAGGAGTAAAAATGTAAAGAAACCAATGGAAGAGAAACGGGACTTCTAAAAATAGGTCGAGTTATCCGGAAATTCGAGTTATCCGAGTTCGTTTAAACAAGAGTAAACTGTACAATATTGCTATCAACATGGTCAAGCAAACTTCTGCACAGAAAAAAGAGACTTTGACCAATAAATGAACTTCAAGCTATTTTTGTGTACATATTTAAATGTTTCGACTTATGAAACGAGGAATGTGTTGTTGTTTTTTTTCAAGAATAATTTAGCGATGAAAAAATGGCCCAACTGTGATCTTAACATATTTTCTTTAGTGTGAGTTCACACTAATATTAACTGGCATCAAGCAAGGTCTTCAAGCTACCGCGAGACAACACATTCCAAAATAAGTGTGTATGTTGGATTTCCAGGTGCTGAATGTAATCCTAGTTCCTCTCTCCGTCATTCGAAATAGTATGACTTACAAATGAAAGTAAATTTTTTTTAATACGATAAACTGCCTATACCATAATAGATATCGAACAATAATGCTTAATTTTCAACAAATTAAGTCAGAATTAGCCACCTGACTTGGAGAAAGATATTTTTGTGTCTTTATGTTCCCGGAACTTGCATGTCTGGTCCATACAGTACCGAAAATTCATCTTTTCATAAATGATGCTATGAATTTGAAGACGTTTAACATTACATTTCAAATATTTTATTCGATCATATATGCACAGCCAATGCAAGTCCCTGGATGTTACTATTGAAAAGAACGTGCTGCAATTCGTGTATTAACACTCGTGATGTCACAATGCATAAGATCTAAAAAAAACATACCGCGACGGCTATTCTAAACTGCAAACTGAACCCGCGGCGAGATGAATTGACGTCACCCTTTTATCTAGAAAAACCAATTTCAAAAAACAAAAATGAAACAGACAACTATGGTGCATATACATGTATATAGAATAAATGTCATAATTTGTGTTTTGTTACGGGTATGCAACACGCATTACATGTACGATAAATGCACTTGCTGTGTGTTGTATACCCGTAACAAAACACAAATTAAGACACTTATTCTCTATATATTATAATAACTTAGATACTGATACATCGCCACATTAATTTGAGTGGGTTACACTTCTGCATAATTATCAATATTGAAATAAATGTTATCCTGGCTATATTGGCAATGAAATCTGGATTTTTATTGCGATATTGCAATGCAACAAGTGAGGTGGTGAGCGATGAATTCTACCAGAAAATAAGTCTAAACAAAAGTTTAAACCAAACAAAGACCCTATTTGGACACCACGCTCTATATCTACATCTGCCACGTCTTGCATCACAACGTCATAGGTTCACACTGTTCTCAATATGACCTTGCCCGAAGGGGTATTTTTGGAACTCACAATCTTTTTCCTCCTTCTCGAGATCACTACGGTAAATTCAGAGGGTATCTGAATGTTGACGTTAACAATTCGTACGCCGCTGCTTACGGTTGCTATATGTAAACAAATATGGCCGACACACCGCCAACAAAATGCATTGCAACGATGACGTCATTCGAATTCCGACGTCGGTACTGAGCTGGAATCTGCTAATCTTTGAATGTTAGATATGGTTCCAAAGCCTGTCTGGCCATCTCAGTGGTATTCATCTCGCGTTTACGATACCGGAAGAATTGACCCGAAAAAGAAAAGCCGAGTACCAAATTCTGACTAAAATTTTAATTTTGACGGGCAGAAGTCGTTGACTTTACGATCTCTGAGTAGGTATTGTTCCATTTGAGGAGTACAAATAAAAAGAAACTAGCCTACAAGACATAAGAACCGTTTTACAAGAATCGTGAAAAACATGGGACCCCCTTTCCCCAAGGCTACATTGTAATGAAGCGCCTAGCGGAATGAGATGCGCCTTGGAGACCAAGATGCATCTGCCAATGTTTCATAATCAAATGTCTAAATTAGTTTAAGGATTTTCCAAATGATAAGCTGAGAACTTTTGTGAATCTTTGCACCATCATATTAAAACAGGATAAACGATAAAACCACGTATGTATACCTGTATCTACTAATCCTCAATTAAAAAAACCCCATTAATAACCCACAAAAGTGTTGAGAAACGAAACAAGTAAAAAGGAAACAAGATCAATCAAATCGAAACTAGAAAAAGTTGAAAGTCAAATCAACGGTACCTTTTTTTATAATTAATAGTGCTTTTTACATCTTTGTTTTAAATCAGGAGTTTTTCCCCTGTTTTTAAATTGCAATATTGCCTGTCAACATGGTCAAGGAAGGGGTAAACCCTTGCAAAGAAAAAAGATAATTTGACCTATAAATAAAGTTATCTTTTTGTACAGACACGATACGTACCCCAGCTATTTACCTTTTGGCAAATGAAATGAGGTACGTGTTTTTTTTCACAAAAAAAAAAAAAAGACAAACTGCAAAATAGTTTTGCGATAAAAAAATAATCAAAATTTGATCTTGACCTATTTTCTTTTGTTTCTTTTCATGTACGTCACATTCTCAATAGCAATTTTCCTTTAATAGTCTGGAAGCTACAAAATATTGAGATAAGCTACATGTATGCAAGTTGCTGGGATGACTCCTTTGTCAAATTGTTCTGGATTGACCAGTAAACGCAGTATCGACATGACCATTGAATTTATTAAATTGATGTTTTGTAGAGTTTCTCTTAACATGATTGTGAAAAACCGTAACTTGGAATACGCATAACAGTAGTTATCCAAACGTATCACATGGACTTTTTCAAAGTGAATTATCTGTATCTGTATTGTTACGTCGCAGTATCCCGTACGGGCTTTGATGCAACGGTGGAGGGCGCTTAGTCGCGTTGCTTTTTTATCGCGTTTTTGAACTCCTCGACCTTGTTTGCACGTGCTATATCATCATTGAGGTGGTTCCAGTCGGACGCTGTACGGATGAAGAAAGAGTTCCTGTGTTGATCTGTTTTAGAATTTGGAATTTCCAAGGATCTTGAATTGTTCCATGATCTAAAGTTGACAATGTTTTTGCTTTCGTAGTCCTCAAATGTTTTTGGTTTGATGTTTCGTTTATTTCATTGAAATCTGATATACGATTAGGTCGGGATTGCTGGTATCTGCCCCTCAACCACCTCGTAGAAGAATATTAATCTTTGTTGTTTCCTCCGGTCTTGTAGCGATGGTAGATCAAGCTCCTTTAAAATTTTGGTCATCGTCCCTTCTTCTCGAGATTTGTAATTTTTGGCGATGAATCTTGCCCCTCTCCATTGTATTGTTTGTAGTTTAGTTATTTCCTGTTTAGTGTAGGGGTCCCATATTATGGCTTCGTACTCCATAATTGATCTTACAAGAGCTTCGTATGCTGTTCTCCTGCATTCTCTGGGACAGTGTTGTAAATTCCTACACAAGAAGCCGAGTGTTGAATTTGCCTTTTTTGTAACGTTGTTTATATATATATGTTCCTTCCATTTTAGATCTTCTGATATTTGTAAGCCAAGATATGGGTTAGATGGTACCTGCTCTGGAATGTGGTTGTTGAGCATATAATTTCTGTGGCTCTTTTTCTTCATTGACAAGATGTATTATTCCTTGGCATTTAAACGCATACCTCATTTCTCAGCCAAGTTTTCAAGTCGGTAAGATCTTGTTGTAATATGTCATGATCACCTTCCTTGTTAATTGTCCTGTATAGAAGACAATCGTCTGCGCATAATCTAACCGATAATTTTACTGAGTCCGGAAGATCGTTTATGTGGCACAGGAAAAGTATAGGTCCGAGGACTGTGCCCTGAGTTACCCCCGAGTCAACTGAAGTCTCGTCTGAGTGTACTCCTTCGAGTTGGACCCCCATTTTGCGTGTGGTGAGGACGTTCTCGAGCCATTTGTGGGTCTTGTTCCTTATGCCGTACAGCTCAATTTTGTGTAGTACTAGTAGTCGGTCGTGTGGTACATGTACCGTATCAAACGATTTGGCGTCCTTTGTCAAAGGATTGTAACATGTCTTGGATCGTAATAGCGAGTTGGGTTTCGCAAGAATATCCAAATCTAAAACCATGGTTTAACGTTTTCAAAACTTTGTTCTTCTCAGATATGTTCTAGTAGTTTACATGGTACTGAGGTGAGGGAGACTGGTCGACAGTTCTCTGGTGCATGTTTTTTGTATATACACGATATATTTGCGGTCGCTCAGTGTTTTGGCACTTCCCTTGAGTCTAGAGATCTCTGATAAATGCATGTTAGTGCTTGTGCCAGCTGTTTTGCACATTATTTTAGGACTCTGTTAGGTATGTTGTCAGGTCCTGTGGCCTTTGACGGGTTGATGTTTTCTAGAAGCTGTCTGACTCCTTCTTCTCTGATTATGATAAGATTCATGCTGTTATTTACTTTATTTGTTAGGCCCCTGCGTTGTGATGTCTTGTTTGCATTGTCATCTTACAGTGAGGAGGTAATTTTACACAACAATTGTGCGTTCTTCGAGACCTTTAGGTAACCGAAAAAGTGGGAGGGTTATGCGCACGCAGTCCAGGATAACCACACCATCTGTTACTAACGTGGCTGATGGCCGTCCTAAGACGGTACCGATCGCCGTTGGGTCTCGTTGGTTTATGTGTTGTCTTTTATGTTCGATGTTTGATGTCTCGTTTGTTGTTCCTTGTCTCTTTCTGTGTGTGTCTTCTCTGTGTTTTCACTTTTGGTGCTGCAACCGGGTCTTGTTGGAGATTCCCTCCTTTCTTTATTTTGGCATGCTTGAGGCTTTCCCTTTGGTAAAAATTGATGCGAACTGGTCCAGTAGTAGTTTTGCTTTGTGCTTACCATCCTTGATTAGTTGACCTTTGCACTATAATGATGCAACGCCTATATTGTCTTGTTTTCTAGATTTTACATATTTCCAGAATGGTTTACTATTATTTTTGTCAATGCCTTCAATGATTGCGGTGTTAATATATTGCCACTATGCTTTCCGAATTTGATGTTTGCATTCCTTTTGGTAATTGCGGTGATTTTTTGCTTGATTATAAAGGGTTTGTTTCCTTCTTATCATATTCTTAATTTTGTGGTTAATCCAAGGAATTTTGTTGTTTGATTTTATCTTCTCTGCGGGTATGTTCTTATCCAAGCTGGAATGGATCGTGTTCTTAAATTCTTGATGGATGTTCCCTGTTTGTCGAGTGTTTTAATTTCTAATGTTAAGTTCTAGATCTGTATATACTCCTACCCAGTTCGCTTTTGACCATTGATATGCTTTCCTCGGATTTTGTTTTTGGTAGTAATGTTTTGACGTCAACATCTGTTACTATGATGACATAATCTGATATTAGTATGTCTGGTATGTTGGAGGATGTTTTGACCAGAGACAGATTAGTTGTAAAGATGAAGTCCAGTAGGTTTTTTCCCCTAGTAGCTTCTTCGTGTACTTGTGTTTGCCCTTCTTGAGTTGATAGATTTATCAGCATTGACTGTATATCTTTGTCTGAACTGGAGTTTTTAAGGCGTAGGTTGTTCCATGATATATCCGGGCAGTTGAAGTCCCCTGCTAATGTTATGCTGTTATTTTTGTCGTTTGTTACCAGTTGTAATGATTTTTCGAGCTCTTCGAGCGTATTTATGTTCCTATGAGGCATACAGAAGGATCCAATTAGTAAATTTTTGGTGTGTTGAAGTTTGATCTTTAACCAGTTGATTTCGCAGAACTTTAGCATGTTTAGTTACATATTGCGTTTGCTCTGTAGCTACTATGGAGTTGTGTACAAGAACAAACACTCCCCCTCCGAGTGTACCCTGTCGTTCCGAAATGCTTGATATTGATCTGGGAAGATTTCTGATGATTTGATGGCATCCTTTGCTGGGGATTTGCCAGGTTGGATTCCTTATAGCCATGACCCAGTGCCTTTTACTATATCCAGTTTTGCATAGTTAAGTAGTGCCTTGAATTCAGGTGTCTTATCTTTTATGTTTCTGCAGTTTATTGTTAAGGTGGTTCGGGTATCGCGTGACGTCATCACTAATTTCCAAAATATATAAGAATAACGTTGAATTGCCTTAATTAATTGCAGATGTTTAAAATAGTTTATTTAACAAATATTTACTGTTCGCGCAGCTCACTTCAGAAATCGGAAAATTGAAGTTTTCTCTACTTTGTCGGCAATTTTTGCGATTAAAATTTATATAGGGGGATAGATCTCGAACTCTCATAACTAACGGTGAATGATATATGTCTGTACGACCAATATTATGCTCACAGTGAAAGAAAATAATTTTAGATGGGGAGATTTCTATGTTAACTTTAGCATGACGTCGTTAACGTTCTCCATAGACTCAGTGTTAAACATCGGCGACGTCGCGCTAAAATTAACATAGAAATCTCCCCATCTAAAACTATTTTCTTTCACTGTGAGCGTAGTATTGGTCGTACAGACATATATCATTCACCGTTAGTTATGAGAGTTCGAGATCTATCCCCCTATATAAATTTTAATCGCAAAAATTGCCGTTAAAGAAGAGAAAACTTCAATTTTCCGATTTCTGAAGTGAGCTGCGCGGACAGTAATCATGTTTGAATAATAAATCCTTCAATTTTTAGAAATTTTTTGTTTGCCATACAGGTTTTTTACGCATTTTTGGCTTATAATATAGCATTTTTGTATTTAAATTTACAGTACCTTTAAAAGTCATGGTCGAAACTCCTTAGAATTTGGTATACCTATAAATTGTTTCACACTTAAAACATGTAAATGACGAAAAAGGTACCTTGCAGGGGGTTTCCTTTAGTTTAAGGGCATATGAATTTAGTCTCTGGCATATTTTGACATCAAATATCAGCCCGCAAATTGTGTCATTTTTTACCATTTCATTGCTATTTCTCAAAATATAACAATTGTCTTGTCTTCTACTGCTAATAAAAAGTACCTGAAGATCTTAAACAAATCTTTTCCATTAGAAAATTTTACTTTAGATACCTTATATTCATTTTTATTCAGTTTTCCTTGGATATACTCAAAATTTGGGCAAGTATGATTTTCCACTAAGAGTGCCCGACTTTGTTCAAGTATTAGACACTAAAGATGCCCTGCACGATGCATATATTTTTATACATTTTAGAATATCTGAAGATAGATTTTTAGTTTAGAGAAAAAATAAAGTTAGTTTGACCATCCAAACAGTGTAAAAATAACGATACTCGAACCCCCTTAAAACAAAGGAGGGGATCTCCAACAACACCAGGCTGCAGCACCCACAGCAAAACCCCAAAACACCCAATGCAAAAACACAAAGCAGACAAGCACAGAAAGAGACGCAAAAGGGACAAGGAACGTCAACGCACAACACAGAAATATCAAACACAAAGGACTACACATAAATCAACGAGACCAATGGGCAACCGATGCCGACTTACGACGGCCATCTGCCACGGAAGTAGCAGAAGGTGTGGTTATCCTGGATTACATGCGCACAACCCTCCCACTTTTCCGAATACCCAGAGGTCTCGAAGAACGTACAATTGTGGTGTAAAACAACCTCCTCACTGTCAGATGACCACACACAAATATACGTAGGTTCTTTTTCTTAGGTAATTTCGAGTAGATGTTGGAGTCATTTTTTGATGAATTGTTTTAAGCCGAGTTATTGATTGAGTTTGCAGATTTATTTGCATGCCTGTTTTTTGGGCTGCTAGTTTTCATTGGACTAAATTTGTTGACGAAGGAGTATGAGAAACTTTCCCTTGTTGTGAGTGGTTCGTAGTAACTTGTATTATCGATCTCGTAAGAGTGAAAGGTAAATAATGATACGT
The DNA here is from genome assembly GCA_033119305.1 of Pinctada imbricata. Lineage (NCBI taxonomy): Eukaryota > Metazoa > Mollusca > Bivalvia > Pterioida > Pteriidae > Pinctada > Pinctada imbricata. Next base: position 20,789,848 of record VSWD01000004.1, read on the forward strand.
ACATTTAACCTATCGCATTTGCAACATATCCTTTGGACATTTGGTCTATGTAGTAATTCGCAGTCCATTGTACAAAGTTCGATGCACGATCTGTGGTGCCAGATGCTACAGTTGTCACAGCTTACTCCATCCATTGACCAAGTTACGGGGTTCTTACACATGCCACATGGGAAGATATTTGCTGTTTTTGGCCCAGGAATGAGTTCTATGTCTCCTGATTGGGAGATGATGATAAAAATCATGATTGATTTATTTTGGTTTTTATTGATCGAAGTTATGATGACTTTCGGCTGGTAGTTGATATTTTGGGATTTAGTAGTTGGTGTTCATATTGTTGTTTTGTCCATGATTTCTCACAGGTTAGGTTTAGATATGTTGATAGGCTTGTTTGTAATATATAGCGTAGAAAATCCTCATTGATTACTAACAGTTTTGTGATTTTCTAGAACGTGGTCTGGTATAGCGAGGAATATCCTCACTGACAAGATAAGGCGGAATAATAATGTAGCGTGGAATATCCACACTGATTATATTTTACTGCAGTGTGCCAGTGTAGTAAGGAATAGGTGAGAGTTTAGTTCGTTTAGTATAGTAAGGAATATCCTTGCTGACTGCATGTTACCTAGGAGTTGAAATAGTTCGTTTACTGCAGGTTATTTCTTCCAACAATCTTTGTTTGCGTGGTCAGTGATTTTTCTTAGCCATACCTGTGCTAAAAGCGGACTTTGATAGATCCCATCTTTATTTAGTTTGAAATTGTTCGTTTTCCTTGTAAGTGATTTCCCGGTTTTTCATGCTTTTTGAAGTTACTAAGTTCACTAAATCTGTGCCAAAAATGGGTGAGAAAACATTCGTATCTTCGTTCAGTACTCTTATTTTCGCATTTTCAAAATTTGTAGACTTGTTGTTCTAGTTATGTGTCTTGGTCTTCAAAGTCCTTTGATGATTTGTGGCCTGCTTTTTCGTTTCACTCCTGTATTGTGTAAGCTGGGATTTCTAGGAATGCGACTTTGCATTTAGGGTGCTCTCTGATGTGGTCTTTAATCTTTCCTAGATAGTCTACGGCGTACTCGATTGCTCTGTCGTCGTCGTGAGTAAGAGTGATGTATTTCTTGTTTTTCGTAGTTAGGTCGCAGGTCCCTAACCAACCGTACAGCCTCCTAGTCCTAGTCTCCTAGTTTCCTCAATTTTGATTTGAGATTAGATTTCAGCCATTTGTAACCGTCTTTACAAGCATCTCCGCTCTTGTACCACCATTTCGCTGTGCTTTCCGATTTATGTGCCAGGCTAATTAGGAGCCACTTTCCTTTACTGTCGGTAAGAACGGCTTGCATGGGTATGCGTTTTAGTTCCAGTCGCTGGAATGGGGGGGGGGGTGTTTAGACATTTCCTGAGCTTGTTTTCTGACATGAAAATTAGATTTAGTCGATCTTTCAAGGTTGGTGAAATTCAAGAAGGCGTTCTGTGCTATGACGATCGATATTGTTGGGAATTTACAAAATGAAATATTGGGGCAGATACACAGCTTTACCCGTCGTATCCCTTACATACTACGGTACTTAAATAATATCTGTAGATTCTGGATTGTTGAAGATTAATGATAGATGGTTGAAATTAAAGGCACGAGTGACAAAATTTTTCTTCTTTCCGAAAAGACGTCCTTTTCCGCGCATGCACCCTCCTAGTCAGAATTAGCAGAATTTTTAAAGCAAACTCGTAGAAGAATAAAGGAACCATAAAGAGATACAGAGATAAGAATAGAAAGATATGAATATAAATGTTATGATTCCGACTTTCTCATTTATTTGTCCTATAGAAATGAATATACATGTGTTACAGCATTACATATCTCCTTTCCCTTTATTGAATTGTACATGTAGAGATAATGAAATATAAGGCATGGTCCATTTGATATTGAGGGGGGGGGGGGGGCTTGGGTTTTTTGTCGGAGCAAGATTATTTTTTTCGCCCCGGACCGGGGCAAAATTATTTTTTTCTGGCAAAGTTGGAGCAAGGAAATTTTTTTTAACAAAGTGATGCGCATATTAAGAATGTTTGTGTTTTATCAATAGAAATTATTTATATTTTCACTCAAAACTCTAAATATTAATATATCAGTTTATTTTTATGCAAGTATTCAATTCACTTTTAAACAGAGAGATAAAGGATTTTTACAATACAATTCTCAATATTTTATATAAGGTACATGTATATAACCATGATAACATGTATAAGAGGGTCTGAGGGGAACTTCTCCTAGACAATTTTTTAAATGTTACTAAAAATTGTAAATTGGTGAATAACTGAAGTTCTCCTTCCAATCTTACAAGAACATGACTCTATGAGATACATGCAACGTGTATTAACAGCAATACATAAATATTGATCATATATTTAAGCTTTTAAGGAAGCCCTTTTTCATTCACATACATATATAACTTTTGATATCTTCAAATATCTGAAGTTAAAATGCTATTAGTGAATAATGTTTTGATAGAAAAGTATGGCGAGTGAAGCGAGCCAAAAACTTTTGGAACAATTTGAAAACTGCGGCGAGCGAAGCGAGCCGGAAAATTTTCAAGAATTTTGGCGAAATTTTATGGTAATTCTTCAAATTCAGATTATTTGTAAGAGCAAGATTATTTTTTTCTGTCACACCATAAGCAAATTTATTTTTTTCATCAAAATTGAGAGCAAAATTATTTTTTTCGAAAAAAACCCAAGCGCCCCCCCCCCCAAGAATATCAAATGGACCGTGCCTAATAAAATTTGGTTCGCAACCGTTCCTGTGGAAAATCTAATGATTTTACCTTGCCTTCTCGACTAAATCAATTAATTATTGCGACATGTGAAAATTAACTAAACAATTTATGCTTCTGGAATACTATAGAAAGGAAATATTACCTACGAATATGATTTATTTGACCATTTGAAATTCTTGTTCATAATTTCCTTTTGTTGCAGCAGATACATAGGGATTAGAAGGTGGGATATAAAGTAAAAATCATACGAAAGGAAACTAAGAACTTGACGTCTGAGACCAAGTATGGAAATAAAGCATCAAGATGAAATGGAATCAATTCTCTCATTACAATTTACTGCGTCAAGGAGGAGAAGGATTCACCCACGTTCTATATGCCCTTCTTTAATGAATAGAAGGTTGAGGAAAAGAATTATAGAGGAACAAAGAAAGAGAAGACAAAAAAAATATACTAAAATGCGATATAATGATCTCCTCATGGAAGAGAAACAGAAATACGAAAACTTTATGACCGAGAAAGAGAATGAAATAGTTGAATTAAAAGAAGCATTGAAAGAAGAAAAGAGTAAGAATGAAAATTTAGAGAAAGAGTTGGAAGAGCTCAGGCGACGATGCCTTCAACCACAAAGCACTACAAAGAATTATTATACTATAAAAAGCTGCAGCAATGTCATTATTGGCACAAAAGCAACCCTTTTGTGCTATGATTAAGACTCGTGAAGGACACAAATTATAAAGAAATAAAACAAATGCTATGCATGACACTTCTTTTCTTTTCATTATAATGCGGAAGTGTTCCAACTTTTTTACCTTCTTGAAGAAATTTTGATGCTTTATAATTTAGCTGTAATACAGGTCCATGTAAGGACAAGGCAGTTGAAAAACCTTAAAATTTTTGCAGAACTCTTTTTTTCTTGAAATGTATTCAAATCAGCGTCCATATGAATGTTTTGAAGGAATTTTCCTCATACTTGGAGTGTGAAGAAAGTTATAAGGGTAACAAATTTGGTTGAATTACATAGAGAAAAATTTCCCGCCATTTTTTTTTCTTTCATAATCCTTTATAAATTATGAGGTGAATATCTCGCTTCACCATCGCTACCTTGAGAAATGAATATCATATGTTTGATTTGTATCACATATATGTCTCAAAACAGAAATAAAAAGTAAATACTAAACCAGAGGGCGCTACTAACATGAATTTTGGCTGTGTCAAACCAATTTATTATGCACCAGACACGTGTTTTGGATAGTAATTCTTCATCAGTGATGCTTCCAGCCAAAGTGATTTTCAGACACAGTCAGACATTGGGATTCACGTTTGCTCTTCATAGAGTGTTTTGAACAGTTGTTGCGTTTTGTTTTCCTTTTTTTTTTCGCTTGGTTTTCCTTTTTTCGCTTGGTTGTCCTTTTTTGTTTGGTTTTCCTTTTTCCATTTGGTTTTCCTTTTTTCGTTTGGTTGTCCTTTTTTTCGCTTGGTTGTCCTTTTTTCGTTTGGTTTTCCTTTTTCCGTTTGGTTTTCCTTTTTTCGTTTGGGTTTTCCTTTTTTCGTTTGGTTTTCCTTTTTTCGCTTGGTTGTCCTTTTTTCCTTATCATGCTGTAGTTAGAACAAAAATGTCGATACCTAATGGACGATTATTTGATTGTCTTTAATTCAGAATTCTAAATAAACAATCTGCTTAGATTAAACGAGAGAAGACTATGGATTTGGAATGAAAAATAATGGTGGGTGCAAACTGATAGTGATTTTCTGAATTCTGATATGTGTTGTATGTTTTGATTTTCACTCACTCTTACGAAGATGATAATTGATAATAAAATAATTCAACTTTGACGAAAATTAATTATAACTTTAAAGCTTTTTTGTAAATTTATCAAATTTTCGCCAAGTGAGTTAATTAGTTAAAGCTGTCCAGAAGACAGTTTAATACAGTATTAATAGCCACTTATGCACGAGAAATTCAAAATTTTTACTTTTATGGAAGAAATAACAAAAATTATTGCATTAATCGTAATATGATAAAAACATTTATGAAGACTCAAAAACTCAATGTTATATAAAATCTATCGCATTCCAAAGGAAACTAAAAGTTTCTTATCATTGATTCATTATTCATACGTAGGATTCTAGAACTATGACAATCAAAGGTGTAAATCTTACTATTATGAACCGTGATTTTACCAAATATTTTCAACTTGTTCTTATATGTTATTTTTAGTATTTTCAATATGTTATTTTTAGTATTTTCAATATGTTATTTTTAGTATTTTCATGTACCTACCGATTCTACTCTGTAAATACATTGTATTGTTGCGCAACATAAATGTTCAACTTATTTAATCTTCATTGCTTTTGTAATAAAGGATCAGAATATAATTTTATGCTTGATTTAATTCAAATATACACAGTTTTGTAGGAGCATATATTCCAGCATTTGTATGTACGATGACTAACAATGACAATGGGACTCTACGCCAGGTGAAAGTTGGTTGGACTTCTCGTGAGGTTCGTTATGATCTTGAGTTTGCTTCATCGTACAAAATATTAGTCTGGTTGCCACAGGTGAAATCCAAATATTTTTGCATTAATGAAAAATTGTCAATCCGTCAATTGATAATCCGGTAAATACCAGTCTGGCAGCCTTGGGTAATTCAAAATATTTGGGGAAACTGAGAATTTTCGAAAATAAAACCCTTGAAAATTAAGAAAATGTATTAACTTTTTTCCATGCTGCAGTTGGAAAACAATTTTACCTTTAAGTTAATGATTTGCTCCTACGTAAATGGGAAAAAATTCTTTTTAATGAAAAATCGTTGATATTTTGGAAAATGCAATATCTTTAAAACAACAATTTTGGTACCAAACACACAACATATTAATCAGCCCTCGTATGTAAAAAAAATTTATAAATTCAAGAAGGGTCAGGATCCTCTCTTGATCCATCCTTGTGACCTTGCATATAATGCAAGGGTCATAATCATCAACATCATAAAATATGAAAATGATGGATATTTTTTTCTATATACATGTATGTGCCTTATGATATAATCCCATCCGTCCTGCTATGTCTTTCGATACAATTTTGGACAGAATAATTTTCACACTCTTTGGCCATATTACATTGTTTAGATTGAGGATCACTGACGAGGGTTAAGTATCCGGAATGTGCGTGCATGTCTGGTCCAAGCTGCAAATCTATATGTTCTTAAATGATGCTATTGAATTTGAAGGCATTTAACATTTGTACCACTTGGTGAGTGTCACTTCTGGTGGACCACGAGTCCCCGAGGGCATATGTATTTGAATTTGAAGACATTTCACATTATTACAAAAGTACTGAGTGGCCTTGACCTTTGCCACACGAATTTGTGTCAAGGTGATGTGAAACCTTTTGGCAAATGCAATGATCAACAACATACTTATTTTTTATGAAAGTGGCTGGGTATACAGTTCATTAGATACAGCCCTGACACGATTTTTGACATACAAAGGGGCTTAGGCAAAACAATAAGGAGCCATAAATCCAAAAAGAAGCAAAGTATCATCTCTGAAAGTAATCAAGGAGCATTACTCTCATAGAAGTAGGTCAACCATGATCAGACTTGATAAGAAACGTAATATGTTGGTTTATGTCATTTGTGTTTTATGTTTCTATGTGATTTGGTGTTCCTTGTCCCTTTTGTGTCTCTTTCTGTTGGTGTCTGTTCTGTGTTTTTGCATTTGGTGTTTTGGAGTTTTGCTGTGGGTGCTGCAGCCTGGTGTTGTTGGAGATCCCCTCCTCCCTTTCAATGAGAAAGGCATTTTCCTAATATACGAATGTATTTTAAGAGTAGTTTCTATCTTTTTTGAAAAACTTAACGGATTCATATTTTTTGTTGAGTTGTAGGATTGCAATATATTCAAAAGACAACAGGTTGATCAGGGAGGCTATACTTTGGGTGTACTATATTAACGTAAATTCACTTGAAACTTTTAAATCTGGTGATATAAGAAAAAAAATTAAAAGATTTAATAGAGAGATAATATTTTAATGAATCTTTATCAAAACAGTTGTAACAACAATGTGACAATTTTAAATTTGTACCATTTGTGCATATTTTCCTGACCAGCCCCTTTGATAGAAAAAAATATGTTTCCATTTCTTGCTATGAATAACTTAAAGCTATTTCAATTACTTAAAAAATCTAATTTCACTGAGAATAATACATGAACCTAGCTGAGTAAATACTTAATCAACAATACACCAAATTCAATATCCTTTACAATCAATGGCGGATTCAGGGGGGTGAGAAGGGGGCGTCCCCCCCGGCACTGACCCAAAATCTTCCAAAAAAGCCTATATATCGGCCCATTTTCAGTAAAAATTCAGTAAAATTCGCCCCTTGACCCCCTGGCATAGGGGGTGCTGGATCCGCCACTGACAATAATTGTTAATTTACAAAAATTGTCATTTATATACATGTATGAAAGAAAACAATAAATGTATGTTAACTAACTCATGACTTTAGCATCGTAATGTATTCTGACTCAATTATCCTAAAGTCTGGTTGTACCTAATATATGGGAACAAATATGATGATAAACTGAATAATTGAGTGTGATATCAATATTTACATTAAATTTTTGTATATCAATGTAACTCCAATAGACGATTTTCCAATAAACTCGTGAGACAGTCACACACCAGACATCACAAAATTATGCGATATTTTCATTGTGACATCAAAATAAAAAGGCATGACAACACATTAAGGTGCTTCAAGACGGTGCGATCAGACATGATTACAATGGAAAATTTTGCCAAAAGATGTGATATCGGGTGTCTCTGTGTATAAAATCAGAGTTAGAAATGGTCATATCTTTTACCTGGAAAATGGACTATTGAGGATTGCGGGAAAGAAAGTGCTAAATTTTGTGATAACACACAGAAACTGTTTTTACTTCACTCAAAAGCAAAACGAAATGCGTAAATTTGTGATTTCATGAATTTTCTCAAAACTCTCATATAATCAGAAGGGCTAATATTAGGTGTCTTTTAAAGAATAGGGTGGTCACATATTGTAGATTAATGTATGAACATTCTTAAGTGTATAGTAAAAACAGAAAACATTAATTTTAAAATTAATGCCTTTCACATGCACATTTTTAAGAAATGCAATAAAATAATTATGATTTTAAAATGCATTTTCTTTAAAAACATCTTCGCACACACATTCTAAATCTCTAACAAACCACATCAACTATCTGATACTGGGACCTGTGTATCAATCGTCACTTCACCTTCCGCTACATTTTCTGACTCGCTATAATCACATTCTGTTTTGAGTTTTTTCTTGGCACGTGTTTCAGCTAGAACTTCCTCTACTGTCCGTCTGTCTCTTTTATTTTCACTAGGAACTGAAATATATAAAAGATTACAATATTAAACATACTGTACACAAAGAATTTTTGCCATTTTCACTCAATAGACCATTTTCGAGTTACCGATCACGTTCGGATATTATAATCTGCCTCGACGTTTTGTCAAGATGCCCTACTTCCGGTTTACATTTGAGTCTAAAAATAACGTGATCACAATTAAGAATAAACTATTTACGCAACCAAATGGCATTGTAGCGTCATAAATATGCACCATTTACATGATTTGAGGTTGGAAAAATTCAAGCAAAAGTTATAAGTCAAAGGGGATGCTCTATGTAGAAGTTGAATGGGTAGGAAAGAGGGGGGGTTACGAGGAGACATAACAAGAGACTCTGGACACGTGTCCTGGTGTATGTGACTTAATTTATTGTTTGTGACAGTTAGATGGGGATAGGCATTTGACACAACAGGTGTTTAAATGTTTGATTTTGACCTGTACATATACCCAGTACCCCGGCAACCGACCAACGACGTGATGCCGGGTAAAGTTGCACCTGCTGGTGATCATGATATCATGATATACACATTGTATCTGTGACTCTGTAATCGGAAAAAAATCATGCAGAATCTAACAGAATGCAGAATGAAAAAAAAAGTCTAAAAAAATTATCATCTCGGACTGCTGATATGTTTTCCTTACCTGGTTGACCCCCCCTTTCCTCCTATCGACTTTCCCTGCCTCGTTTGTAAAATATTGATCAGGCCATGGGCGAGACTAGGATGAACTCTGTCCCCTAGAGATTCACGAGAACAATTTTCATTTCAAAGTTTACAGGCCAGATGTATGACTATTGAAATGTATGTTCAAGGACCATGACTAAATATATATGTGAATACAGCAAATAAAACGTTTACTTGAACTTTGAGTCTCATGGGATCTACATTTTATTTTGCGTGAAGTTTACACCCGCGCGGGCGTTGGGGCTCTGAACTCCCCTCCCCCTCAAGGTGTCATTATTCTATTTCTACGCTCCCAATTTCTCAACTTCAGACCCGGGATGAAGTCCCCATCCTTGGAAAAATGTTTTAGATCCACGCATTATTTTCATCTATATACAATTTTTATTTTTCATTATTCCAAGGTACCGTATTTCAGATTTTTTTTTTTCAATTTTGAGCATATTTTTTATGCATTCGTCAGGTGTACAGGGACATATTTTTCGTATCTATCTTATTTTCTCAAGTTACCGATAGCACACGCTGCAATTTATCAAAATAAAAAAAAAAAACCCTGTTAATATCGATTTTCATACTGAATTGATGCATTCAGAAGAGAAAGCGGCTTACATTACTTCAGAAATACTTAGTGTAATTTATATTTTTTAGAACCTTTTATTTACTGACAATTTCTTAGGGATACATTTGCACAAAAAAGGCAATGGGGGGGGGGGGGGGGGGGGGTGTTAAATCACAATTATTGTTATGATTAAAAAAGGAAATTCAGTTGAGTTCATTTTCTAATTTTTTTATGTAAGACTTTCCCGTTCAAAGAATTTCCTGTTTTTCACTTTTTCAATATCCATTAGAATAATTATCTCTATATATATGATATTACTGAAAAAATAGTAAAGTCCGATCTCTTATAATTTACATAGTCATTGATGACATAAACAAATTACCGGTAATAGTCAATTCAAACAAAAGCAGTGATTATAATAATTTCCATATTTATAGAAAAGTAGCTTTTTTTTCAATTTTGAGTAGATTAGATCGATTTTAAACCGTTGATGTCACAATATGTGACGTTGTTAAGGTAGACCGGAAGTAACCCTACTTGACGTAACTAAGCAGGTGCGTCATAGCAGTGATTAAACTGAAGGTTTATAACGGTCATTAGTTGTAACTCGAAAATGGTCTATTACCTGAAGGCAAATTCAAGATGGGGCAAAATAAATTTCAAAGGCTGATACATCACGTAGGATCGAAATGTATGATGTTGTGATTCTTTACAGAGGTTTTTGATTGTTTTCTCATCATTTAAGTGATACTGCACAAAACTGATGAGACGTTGCAGTAGGGCAATGCCTACTAATTAAGTTATCTGAAAAGTATATTGTTTTTGCAAACACTTGAATAGTTCTGCTAGGTCAAGAACATTTCTGTCGTCAACAAACTATTGAAGCGTTTGCAAAAACTTTTCATACATCTAGATGATATGGATTGATGTATTAGGCTTTGCCCTACTGCAACGGCTCATCAGTTTAACTTAGAAACTGAAAAAATACCCCCAAAAAAAAAAACTGTCTAAAGAATCACAACACCATACGTTTCGATCCCACATGGTGTTTCACATAACTACATTACCAGCATTTTGTATGCGGCAAGTACTGACTCTTGTTATGTCAAAGTTAAATATTTATTCTCCTTGACATCATATTGCAGAAAAGACACTTATTTTGCCATCCAAAACAACAGGACCACAGTTAAAGTAAAAAGGTTCATTCAACACAGACTTCAAGTTCAATGTTCGTTTGATAGTGGCTGTAAGTCTGCCTAGCAGCTTTGTTCCATTAAAGATTTCAGCATGTCTATCAAATAACTCGCTGATTTTAATATTAGAATTTACATCATACTTACCAAACCCTTAAGATGTTTAGTCTGTCTCTCCCTTTTAGATACATGTTAATAATTACTCACTGGTTTAAATTCTAAATTTAATCATACGATATACTTACCAAACCCATACAATCTATTAGCCGTAGTTTGTCGAGCTGCGTCCTTGGCAGCGTCGTCCCCTATAAGATGTCTGTATTTGTCTTTATAATTACTCGCTTGTTTTAATGCCTGAGTTGTAATCATACTCACCAAACCCATACGATCTATTGGCCGTTGTCAGTCGTGCTGCGTCCTTGGCAGCGTTGCCCCCTTTAAGATGTCTGCATTTGTCTTCATAATTACTCGCTGGTTTTAATGTCTGAGTTGTAATCATACTTACCAAATCTGTACGATCTATTGGCCGTAGTCTGTCATGCTGCGTCTTTGGCAGCGTCGTCCCCTATAAGATGTCTGTATTTGTCTTTATAATTACTCGTTGGTTTTAATGTCTGAGTTGTAATCATACTCACCAAACCAGTACGATCTATTGGCCGTAGTTTTGTCTGTTTGCATCCTTGGCAGCATAGTCCCCTATAAGATGTCTGTATTTGTCTTTATAATTTCTCGTTGGTTTTAATGCCTGAGTTGTGTTCATACTTACCAAACCCGTACAATCTATTGGTCGTAGTTTGTTGAGCTGCGTCCTTGGCAGCATCGTCCCCTATAAGATGTCTGTATTTGTCTTTAAAATTACTCCCTGGTTTTAAGGTCTGAGTTGTAATCATACTTACCAAACCCGTACGATCCATTGGCCATAGTTTGTTGAGCTGCGTCCTTGGCAGCATCGTCCCCTATAAGATGTCTGTATTTGTCTTTATAATTACTCCCTGGTTTTAATGCCTGAGTTGTAATCATACTCACTAAACCCGTACAATCTATTGGCCGTAGTTTGTCGAGCTGCGTCCTTGGCAGCATTGTCCCCTATAAGATGTCTGTATTTGTCTTTGTAATTTCTCACTGGTTGTAATCATACTCACCAAATCTGTACGATCTATTGGCCATAGTTTGTTGAGCTGCTTCGTCCCCTATAAGATGTCTGTATTTGTCTTTATAATTACTCACTGGTTTTAATGTCTGAGTTGTTATCATACTTACCAAACCCGTATGATCTATTGGCCGTAGTTTGTTGAGCTGCTTCGTCCCCTATAAGATGTCTGTATTTGTCTTTAAAATTACTCCCTGGTTTTAAGGTCTGAGTTGTAATCATACTTACCAAATCCGTACAATCTATTGGTCGTAGTTTGTCGAGCTGCGTCCTTGGCAGCGTCGTCCCCTATAAGATGTCTGTATTTGTCTTTATAATTACTTGCTGGTTTTAATGTGTGAGTTATAATCATACTTACCAAACCCGTACGATCTATTGGCCGTAGTTTGTCGTGCTGCATCCTTGGCAGCGTCGTCCCCTATAAGATGCCTGTATTTGTCTTTGTAATTACTCGCTGGTTTTAATGTTTGATTTTTGCTGAGTTTTGCATCTTCCTCTGCCTGAAGACGATCTTGCTCCTACAATCAAGATGATGATGTATCACACATTTTATCGCACCTTGTACTAACTTCAGCCAATGACATCGCAGTATGATGGTCACCTGATGTCCTACTTTTCAGTGGGTCACTAATTTGTTAAGAAAACTCTACAAAAAGTATTGTCTTGAAATTCTGGTTTAATGGTACGGATCTTTTAAAACATTTATCCCGGCTTTCTTCTAATGTCAAGAAAAGCTCCCACAATATATTTCTATATCCTTAAAGACCATATCATGATTCCCTGAGATGAAACTATTGAAAGAAAGATGTCGCATTCCCATGTAAACACTCATGACATCACGATGCATAAGACCTACAAGAACATGCTGCGATGGCTGTTCTATAACCTGCAAATTGAACCAGCGTGGACCTTAATTTTAAAGTCCCTTCTTACCTGGAAAAACCCGATTTCAGAAAACTGACAATTGTGGTGCAGATATATAAAATGAATGTCATAATTTGTGTTTTGTAAGGGCATGCAACACACAGTGAGTGTATTTATACATTTTATGTGTTGCATACCCGTAACATAACAATTTCATTATAGACAACCAGAAATATATGAAGAACATAATTATTTTAAAGGATGTTTTAAAGGAAATAAGTTTAATTTTGCATTCAAAAGAGGAAGTGAATGGAATTGCAACTTTAATTTGAGGAAATAACAAGACACATTGAAATTCCTATCAGCTTACACTTGAAAGCTCCAAACTTTCACTGCCTTTTACTCAGGTAATATGTCAAAATATCTTTAGTACTTACAGTACATGTACTTATAGAGAATAAGTGTCTTAATTTGTGTTTTAGTACAGGTATGCAACACACAGCAAGTACATTTATTGTACATGTAATGCGCGTTAGCGCATTACATGCAATACATGCACTTGCTTTGTGTTGCATACCTGTAACAAAACACAAATTATGACATTTATTCTATATGTATGCACCATAGTTGTCTGTTTCATTCTTGTTTTCTGAAATTGCTTTTTCTGGGTAAAAGGGCGACATTAAGATTCATCTAAACGCTGGTTCAGTTTGCAGGTTGGAACAGCCGTCGCGCATGTTTCTTTAGATCTTATGCATTGTTACGTCACGAGTGTTAATACACCAATTGCAGCACATTCCCATCAATAGTAACATCTCATAGAATTACATTGCCTGTGCATATATATAGAAATATAAATAGAAATTTTACCTTGGGATGGAGTGATTATGACTTACATTTTGCCTAGCTGTTTCTTTGGCCTTTTCTGGATCCCATTCTTCACCTCGTTTATAGGCATTCAGTTCATCATCCTGAGGAGCAAATTCCTAAAATAGAGAGCAAGAAAAAAATTCAAAGAAACATTCCAAAATTCAAATCATGTCAAATATAATGTGTAACTGGCAGCTTCTGTAGACATGACCCACTTTTACAAGTGTTGTTTCTCTTCCTAATAATCTTATGAGTCACCTTGCCCATAGACAAATATGTGCAAGTGGGTTTCTCAGTACAGTTCTATTTTACAGATTTGTTAACTTTCATAACAATACGGACTTTAAATACATGTGTATTTACTCGCCTACATATCAAAATTCCATGTCTTTGTTCCATTGTTATTTATTGAGGGTCATTCAATGGATAACCACAACAGAAAACTCAATGCTCAAATGTAGTAATTTGCATGAATGCCTTGAATTGGTTTCAGCTCATAACATTAAAGTATAATGGAAATCAAAATGTATCACTACTGTAACAGTAGATTTTTCTATTCTTTCACTATAAAACCCTGACCAAGAAAAAAATCTTTTTATCATTGGCAACTCACATGCAAAGGTTGATGACCTACTACGAGGGCTGATATGTCGTGAGCCTCGGTTTTCTGGGTTACAGAAGCTATTCTGCTGATAGATTATCTCCAAAAAGGACAAACAATCAATGGCACATACTATGCTTCACTTCTGACACAGTTAGGGAAATATAAAACTTAAGTGTCGCGGAAAGCTCACTAGTTGTGTTGTTCCATCATGACAATGCTCCTGTTCACAAGTCTGTCACTGCCATGGCTGCCATTCATGATTGTGGCTTTAATTTGATTGAGCATCTGCCTTCTTCTCCTGATCTTGCTCCATCAGACTTTGATCTATTCATTGGCAACTCACATGCAAAGGTTGATTACCTTCTAACACAATTAGTTACATCTGGGGTGTCCATATATTTTGTCTTTTATTTTGAATTTCTCTTGTAACATTGACCATTGACCTTTGATCCTGACCTTGAAAATCAATAACTATTGCCCTATGATATCATCATGGGAAACACACACAGTTTGATGATCATGAAACTTAAATGTAAATGGGACTTCTAAAAGTGCCAACTTGAATTTCTTCATGGACACACAGTCCCACAAAAGCACAGTAGCTACCGTTTAACCAGAATTTTCGCGAAATACTAATTTTCATTACATTTGCAAGTGATTTGAAATCGAGAAAAAATATTCTTGCGAAAAATTGTGTTTTGAAAGGTACATGTATAAATAAATAAGCATTACATTTACATTTTGTTCTTATTTTACATGTATCATTCTTCGCCTATCCCAATTATACATTAAGAGAGAAGTAAAACGAGTGTATTCTTATGATAGAAATAACTAAAACTTCAATAATGAAAGGTACAAAACAGTGAAATCATATGAACATAATTGTTTGTAATTTAGAAATCACGAAAAATAGTACTTGCGAAAATAAAGACACCCTATTTTACCATAAAATCGTGAAATTTGATACTCACGAAAATTTCTGGTTATACGGTATATCCCCGTGGAAACAAAGTTACATGAGGAGATAATAATTTTGTTCAGTTTTTCCTACTTACCTTTTTCCATAACATAACGTAGCGATCTTGTTCCTCCAGACCAAAAGAAAATGATGTGAGACCGGCAACGTCAGCCACTTCATGTCTACAACAGTATAATATATGTTAAATTATACAATATAATAATAATCTTTCATCAGGTCTGTATGACAGATTAGAATAATTTTCATAAATGTCAGTAAAAAGTCAATTTAATCTAAATAGAATTTTGAAAATTCTCAAATCTTCAGAAGGCTAGAACTGGCTCACTTGAACTCTTTGCCCCTTCAATGCCACCTTTTGACAACAGGTCTAACAATATCTTGAAAATAGTTGAAATGAAAAGGCATAGGGGAAAAGTGTTTTAACTTTAATGTTTTACTTTGTCATTCACATCTTATTTCATATCTTCAGTAAAACAATTGGTTAAAAGCTTGACAATTTTGGAAAATCATATGACCTTGCTGTAGCAGTTTGACTCTTGCAACATCCATCATTGTTGGAAGCCTGACCTTGACCTTTGACCTGTAGACCCCAAATCAATAGGTGCCTTCACCAAGGCACCTCCTAATTCAATAAGAATCCTAATACATATCCTTATTTAATTTAAATACATGGAAGCTGAAAGTAAAAGGTTCAAAATTTATACCGATAACCTGTAGACAACTGTTTAAAATGACTATTTTTCTAACTGTCAAGTGACAGTTTGCTACACAAGTGCAACTTTCCGTTTCGGAGTATAAATGCACCTAGTCCCTATCTACATACTCACATTATAGCTCGGAACACTTTATCCATCGCTTCAAACTTGTATTTCTGTAAACTAGGATCCTTAATGAACTCATGAATTCTTTTTTGCGCCTGAAAGTACAAATTAGAAATTATCATGAATTCTTTTTTGTGCTGAAAGTACAAATTAGAAATTATCATGAATTCTTTTTTGTGCTGAAAGTACAAATTAGAAATTATCAATCTTATTAAAATGTGACTTGAACTTCCAGTACTCTCCATGTTGTACATCATTTCTTAATCTTATTAAAACATGACTTGAACTTCCGTTCCTCTATTATACCCTCCATGTACAACATGTTGTACATGGAGGGTATAATAGAGGAACGGAAGTTCAAGTCACGTTTTAATAAGATTAAGAAATGATGATTTATGTTGCTATTGCAAAATTGTTTGATCCTAAATATCAGTGTTTATTTTCTAGCCATTTGAGTCTATTATAAGGACCCATTCCAAATGTAAAATTAAATTTGGAACAGATAATTCCTAATTAATAATTGTTATAAACTTTCCTGTAAAACCTTGCAATGACGCAGACAACAGACTTTAAATTGAATGAAGCTGAATTTCCTAGATATGAAAACATCAACATGATCAAGGAAGATAATTGATTTTACACAATATTGTTTTAAATGGTAAAAATTTTCCCAAATAATGTAATTTTCCCAAATAATGTAATTTTTCCAAATTCCAGGGAACCTTGACCCATTCGATCCTTATACACAGTTTCAGAAGATAAACACTAAATATGTGTTCTTGACCTTGAAAGAGACCTTGAGTCTCTTATCATTTATCCATGCTGGTTAATAGTTAAAATACTTAATAGTATGTTATAAATCAAGTAAGTAATTACATGTATAAGCCGTATTTAAAATATGTGAAATTACAAGTGATGGCTACCAGACAAAGAAGTCCATTATGATGGCATCATACAAATTTTTACCTCAAGATTTTCCATACCTGAAGAAAAAATAACTTACTTTTCTTTAGGGGACTACAAATGTCCTTAATGAAAAATTACCTTTTCTCTAAAATCTTGCAGCTTTTTCTTGTCCCTCTCTTGTTGTCTTTCAACTAATACCTTTTGTGCTGTAAGGAAATGAAAGATGTTTCAAATGTATAATGAATCCAAATATGAAATTAAAAAAAAAAAAATCGCAAGTAGATTAAAAAAAAGTCACAACTTGTGAAATATTTAAAGCCACAACTAGCAGCTTTAACTTTTGAGTCATGTATACTTGTTGTTTGGACATGCAAAACACAAGATCATATCATTTTCGAATTATTAATTTGTTCGGGTATTATACGCTTCGACATTTTGTCAAGATGCCTTACTTCCTGTTTACATTTGCGTCTAAACATGTTAAAAACAACGTGATCGCAAATAAGAAATAAACTACTTACGCAAACAAATGGCATTGAAGTGTAATAAATGTGCACAATTTACATGATTTGGGACTGGAAAAATTCAAGCTAAAGGTATTTGTCAAGGGGAGTGCTCTTTGTAGAAGTTGAATGGGTAAGAAGGGCGGAAGGGGGGGGGGGGGGGGTTTACGTACAATGATCCACTACATGGGGAGATATTAACAAGAGACTCTGGGCACCTATTAAAGTGTATGTGACCAAATTTATTGTTTGTTATATATAGTTATAGTTGGGGAAAGGCATTAATTTTGACATGAAGTTACAGGTGGTCAAATATTTTATTTTGATCTTTACATCTACCCAGTACCCTACCAGCCAACGATCGATGCCCGATAAAGCACAGCTAATGGTTACGGTACACAAAGAGTCCTGAATAAATATCCCCCCTCCCCTTATAATATATATTTATAAACAAAGGGGGCTATTTATTCTATACTACAGGGTATAATCTCTACTGAAAATTTTACGAGCCATGTGGGCTCGTAGAATTTTTATTTTAGGGGCCCACACAACTTATTACGAGCCCACACAGAAAATCAAAGCTTTTGAAAGAAACATCCCTTTTCAAGGAAACCCCCTGTACATGTAAAAATGACCATACTGGACCTTGACATTTTATGAACGAAAAACATAATTTATAAATCTGTACGGAATCAAAATTCTGTGATCAACAAAACGTTTGAATAAGTAAGTCATGCAAATACAAAATCGAGGATTGCATCAAAAGATCTTGATGAATTAATTTGCTATATATCGCTATTAAGATACACACCCGCCTGCTATAACGTCAACTCGCATACCCCCATTCATGTAACTTAGGTACAAATAAAGCATTAAAGTAATTCCCCGAAAAATCGCCAAACAAAATCGTTGTCCAGGTAATTAGGCGTAATCGTTATATGTCACCAAAAAAGATCATTGTCCAGGTAATTAGGCGTAATCGTAATCGTTGTCCAGGTAATTAGGCGTTCTCTTCAAAGAGTTACCTAACTTGGGACAGTGTTTATCTAAAACAGCTAATTAATTTGTATACAAATTAATTAGCTGTTTTAAATAAACACTGTCCCAGGTAAGGTAACTATAAAAAGAGATTGATTTCACATATACTGGATTTGTTCGTGCGGCCGAAATTTACACTTAGAAACATACGCCCTTCACAGCAGGATGAGAGGGGGAGATTCACAGCGGGATGAAAGGGGGAGAAAAAAATAACAGAGAATCAAATCGTTGTTTCCTCTCGTCATCAATTCAATTTGTGTTGACGAATTTACCACCATCCCTGTCCGACATATGTAATTCTAAAAAAAAAAAAAAACAACGGCCCGGGGTGAATTAGACGAATATGACAATTCAAAGACAAGCAGATTGTTATGGAACTGAAGATTTATAGACCATGAAATACAGATTGAAGCTGTAAATAAAGTATGGATATTAAACAGGTGATCAGCGAACACAATCGAGTATTTGATGCTTACATTATAATAAAGGGAGAAGCCGCTGTAATTCATTCACCACGTGGGCGAGTGAATAGTAATTTTTGATCGCCCACAGGGAAAAATACTCGTCTTGGGCGAGTGAAGAGTGTAAGTTCATACCCTGTACTATTTGTGTACTGTAGCCACTGTGGAACTCTTGAACAGTTCGTTTTAGGCTTAGAAATTTGAATAGCAAAAGCCTAACTGAGACTGTAATTTACGGTCATTTAATATGAAATCGTAAAAGTAGGCAGGTCTGCATTTCAGCGGCCTTTGTTCGGTTTAGGGGACCGGGCCGGGACATTAAAAGACTATTTTAAGATGACATTTTCAACCAGAATGTTCTCAGAGAATAATTTTCTACTGATTTAATCATTCGTGTTGCGTTTTTCATTTGCACTGTGGATAATATAATCCTTACTTTTACTCTTTAAAATTCTCTTGATTATATTTAGAACATACCTGTCAACTCTTTTGCATTTCGCGGGAGACACCCGCGTTTGAACCTTATCTCCCGCGTTCGCATTCCTCCCGCGAGGGAGGCCGAAATCTCCCGCATTTCGATCCTATCACCCAATTCCTCCCTCCTTTTCAAGCATTACCTAGGAAAGATAACTCTAGCAACTTTTCGAAGTTCGGAACGTTTCGTAAAGTTTGTTTACAATACGAACGATGCCAGGTGTTTGTTTTACAATTAGTAAACAGCATGTGTATGTATTGATGCCTAAGGGTAATTAATTAAGCTGTGAAAACAGTTAAACTGCTCATGTAATTACTTTATTGACCAAATACTGTATAGCACTGATTAATATTTCTTTCTGACATTCTGAAATATTGATAACTAATGGAAGAGTCCAGAAACATATGTAATCGTGCTCGTGTGGCAAGGTATAGAAATAAATCAAACGAATTGAATTGACTTTCAATATTATTTATTATTCGTAAACGAAATATACTATCTGTAACGCAATAAAATAACAAGTTTTCCAATAGCCAAATAAAACAAGTCCAAAATCAAATATAGTGCTAACTAACTAAGATACGGTATCTAAATAGACTAAGTATAAACTATAAAATAATCCGAAATAAACTAAGTTCTCACAAGAACTAAATATCAGAAATAATACTATTTCTATTTAAGCCAAAATTAATACTAGCCAACCACAGTGGCTATTCAAAGAGAAACCTACATTGCTAGATACGCCAGCAGAATGACTACAATTCACTCTGCAGCTCTTTATATACTGACTTATCACATGATAACGATACCGAAACCTGTTACAAAGGTGTCTTTTCATTGGCTGAGCAGTAAAAGTATTAACCAATCAAAATGCTCAATGTAAAATGATTACGGTAAAGCGGAAGTTATGAAAAGTATCTACGAGCAGAAGACAAAATAGTAAAAATGACATGAAAGAAAGGATAAATAATGGCATTTACGAGTTAAATAAAGAATAAACAGGTAATTTAGAAGATGTATTTATAAAAAATAAGTGCGCTCTGCCACACATATAATCAATTGATTATTCGTCTCTTGTAAGTCGCATTGCTTGAGTCAGCTGAAACAGTTTTAAACAATGGGCATGGATCATGTGGATTATGGCAAGATCAGTTGGGGCAAACATATGTTCTGGCATGAATGAAAAGATAAAAGAAGGGAGGAGATCTCCAACAAGACCCCGTTGCAGCATCAAATCAAACTAATAATTGTATTGAAATAACCTCTCACCAGAAAAAAAGACCTACCCACAGCAAATTTACAATGAACAAATGCAGAACAAGACTGAAGTAATAAAAATACAGTCATGTATCATGGAAATACATTGTATTTGTCATTGTTTATACATTTTCTTAGACTTGGTGCATGGTTACAATCAATGACATTTTAAAAGGTGGTTTGTACGACATGTTGCAATCTATTAAAAATGTCACAAAAATGGTTCACACGCAATCTCCCTCTTTGTCAACTGCCAAAGGGGGAGATCTCCCTCTTTTGAATAATTCAAAGTTGACAGGTATGTTAGAATACCACACCTATTCATGGCAAAATAGATGAAATACACGATCATTTTCAGATATATTTCTGTTCTGTAACTAAAGGAATTTTAACTCACTTTTACCGCCCCCAAACCCTCCTTAAATATGCTGAAACGCTTGGCTTCTTATACATTTTCCCCTTTCAAACTCATCTTTGTAGATGAGTCACTGATTTCCCGAACAAAATGACAGTTGCATGACGTAAAAGTAATTGTTAAAATTCAGACGTATCATTGTTTCCAGCGTACGAAAATGGCATTGTGACATCAGGAATTTCACGCGAGGTGTCAAATTAAAAAAAAATGGCAACATTTTTACATTGAGTTACAGTGTACAACCCCAATTTTCCCTATAATATCAAAACCCTTCCTCTTTCCGGAGGGTCTGCGATGTGTAGCAGAGCGGGTCTATGTTATCGATATTGATCTATTTTTATTATTACTTTTTACTTTTACGCTATTAATAGATACATAGATAAGAACTGTTATCTTTATCCAATCAGATTAATCGTTATAACTCTCAGTTCGGTAACTGCCATGTGATCAAGCAGTATATAAAGCTAGCGTTCAGCGAGCTCAGTGCAGTGTTCTGCCAGACTTTCTGGCTTGTAAAGCCTCTCTAGTTGGCTTCCGACTTCAAAGAAAAGAATAGCAACATTTTGTCTATCTGATTTAGTTGCAATTTAGTTTGATATTTTACTTTGGCATTATTTTAAGGAATATTTTGGCTACGACTTATTTGGATTGTATTTGATTTGATTTAGTTAGTGTTGGTATTTGATTTGATTAAGAACTTGATTTGGCTTTCACGACGACTTTTGTTACTGTTTATTGGTTTTGTTGAATAAAGAAGATACTTGGTAATAAAAATAGGAAATTATATTTGTTTTGTCTGATTTACACGCACCACCACTCGTCCACTACTACATTGGCGTCGCCAGTAGGATAGTTGCACGATTCGGTAGGATAGTTGCACGATTCGGTAGGATAGTTGTACGATTTCGGTAAGATATTTTAATTGTAGGATTTTGTTTGGATGGTTGTAGGAGTAGTTATCGGGAAATTTAGTATTGATTATTTGAATTGGTTTGATAGATTTTCTATAAATCTATTTCGTTGGATGTATACAATTTATTTTCGGAGTTTGATTTGCTGGACTTTAGTTTGAGATTTTGTCATTTCTTTTAGTTGTTGTCTTTTTAGGAATAGTTTATTCGAGTTTCTTAGCATTACGGCTCATTTGTCTTTTAGAGACAGTGATTGGTTAATTGTATTTAGTTTTGAACTTAATTTTTGGTACTGAAATTTTGGAACCTCGTTTCTGTAAACGAGTACTGTAAATGTTTATGATGGCAGTTAGAGTTACCGGACTAAGTTATAGTCCAATTCTAGAGGTCTATTTTGACCATTAGATGACCGGATCCAGTTACCGGATAGATGTGACGTGTTCCAGACGTAATGGGACCCAGACGTTGGTGAATATGCGATGCATTTTCTGTAAACATACCCAGCGATGACCGATGATGTGCCCTTCGATTCAGCTTACTGCCGTTTCCAGTGAATGATCCAGTTACCATGAAGATTACTGTAAACCTCATGAACTTTTTCGCGTCCAAGTGCACCAGTAATGAACATTCGAACATTCGCGTCCGTTAACTACAGTGTGAAGAAATGAACTTTTTCACGTCCGTTCTCCTGTCCTTCAACAGTGCTGTGAACTACTGACATTAACTTTTTTTTTTTTTAGAAACTGACTTTTCATTTATATGACTTGTTTTATGATTTTGTGTATATATGTTTTTGTTGTTTATCATATGTCATGCTCATTTTCACTTGCTGCAATTAACTTCAATCAATATTTGCTCCTATAACTACATGTATTTCAGTTTCAGATACAAACGTTTTGACACTTTATCTTGTACATGAAAATATGTCCGATTATCTTTGATATTGTTTTGTATAGAATGCTTGAGAGTTTGATTCTTTAGTTGTAGGAATGATACACCATAAAAAGTTGATATGTATTACGTTTTTCAATCACATAATTTGTGTTTTGTCATGAAATGTGTCACTCAGATTGTTAAGAAATGTAACCATTTTCTTTATAAGGGGGGAGGAATGTAGCAGAGCGGGTCTATGTTATCGATATTGATCTATTTTTAGCTCGCCGGGACGAATGTCCGGAGAGCTATTGTCATACCCCCGGCGTCGGCGTCTGCGTGCGCGTGCACAAAAACTTTAACCTTGCTTATAACTTTTAAACCAATACAGATTGGGCTTTCATATTTCACATGTGCATTCCTTGTGACAAGACCTTTCCATGGATACCAAAATTTTTGACCTTGTGACCTTGACCTTGGAGATTGACCTTCTTTTGAAAAACTTTAACCTTGGCCATATTTTTGGAATGGTAAGTGATAGGGCTTTGATATTTCACATGTGTATTCCTTGTGACAAGACCTTTCCATGGATACCAAAATTTTTGACCTTGTGACCTTACCTTAGAGATTGACCTACTTTTGAAAAACTTTAACCTTGGCCATATTTTTGGAATGGTAAGTGATAGGGCTTTGATATTTCACATGTGTATTCCTTGTGACAAGACCTTTCCATGGATACCAAAATTTTTGACCTTGTGACCTCGACCTTGGAGATTGACCTACTTTTGAAAAACTTTAACCTTGGTCATATTTTTGGAATGGTAAGTGATAGGGCTTTGATATTTCACATGTGTATTCCTTGTGACAAGACGTTTCCATGGATACCAAAATTTTTGACCTTGTGACCTTGACCTTGGAGATGATTGACCTACTTTTGAAAAACTTTAACCTTGGCCATATTTTTTGGAATGGTAAGTGATAGGGCTTTGATATTTCACATGTGTATTCCTTGTGACAAGACCTTTCCATGGATACCAAAATTTTTGACCTTGTGACCTTGACCTTGGAGATGATTGACCTACTTTTGAAAAACTTTAACCTTGGCCATATTTTTTGAATGGTTAGTGATAGGGCTTTGATATTTCACATGTGCATTCCTTGTGATAAGACCTTTTTTATTGTTGTTGTTGCAATTTACATATGGTTGCCACCGGCGAGCTATGTTGTCATTCTGACAAGTCTGGTTATTATTACTTTTTACTTTTACGCTATTAATAGATACATAGATAAGAACTGTTATCTTTATCCAATCAGATTAATCGTTATAACTCTCAGTTCGGTAACTGCCATGTGATCAAGCAGTATATAAAGCTAGCGTTCAGCGAGCTCAGTGCAGTGTTCTGCCAGACTTTCTGGCTTGTAAAGCCTCTCTAGTTGGCTTCCGACTTCAAAGAAAAGAATAGCAACATTTTGTCTATCTGATTTAGTTGCAATTTAGTTTGATATTTTACTTTGGCATTATTTTAAGGAATATTTTGGCTACGACTTATTTGGATTGTATTTGATTTGATTTAGTTAGTGTTGGTATTTGATTTGATTAAGAACTTGATTTGGCTTTCACGACGACTTTTGTTACTGTTTATTGGTTTTGTTGAATAAAGAAGATACTTGGTAATAAAAATAGGAAATTATATTTGTTTTGTCTGATTTACACGCACCACCACTCGTCCACTACTACAGATGCAAGACACTTGGATATAGGAATGGAGCTAAGGTAGGATTATTTTACCATTTAAAATTGTCTTTTATTTGCCTATGTAGTCCTGGTCCTCTAAACTGAACAAAGGCCATTTCAGCAAAATAAGTTCTATTGTAATCTACAATAAAGGACGCAAAGATTCTAAACGACAAGTTCTTGGGTGGCTTGTGCAGTACGTTGTGGTGTGATCATTACAAAGAACTTGCGCCTTAAAAATCAAAGGGAAAAAATTAGCACATTCAATTGATTAACCTTTGACTTTTTTCTTTTGGGCGTCATCCATGGTTGGAGGTTTTTCCATCGATCCTAGGATTGATCCTAAGAGATCCATTTTCTTGATTTCTGACAAAAGTGAAAGTAGAATATTTGATTTATGATCTCGAAGATTTTTTTCAAATATTTCATTTTAAAAGAGCAATCTGTATACTACATATAATGTTCATAAAATATCATTATAGGATTATATATTGATATAAACAAATATCTATTTTATGAATATTTTAAGTGAAAAAGAAAATTTCAGAATATTTCGGGTTCACGATTGCTGACCTTGGCGGTCAGAAAAACTGCGGTCGAAAGGCAAAATGGTTTTGATAAGATGCCTTCGATACGCTCGATCCATTTGCCCTAAAACAGTCTCAAACAAATCACCAAAAGAACTGTTGAAACTTGGGAATGTAACTAAAAGTAAGATTTTAAAACGCACAAAAAGTCATGTTTGAGACCAAGCACCTGCTACTAGTCAGGTCGGGGAAACGGCAAATCTAGCTATTGAAGCTAAATCTAGCTTTAAAAGCTTGTTCTAGCTTTAAAATGGACCGTCTGCTAGTTGATCTTTTCTCTTGCAAACAGTGAATCCACTGTGATCGGTAAATTAAAAATGGCGGATTTGCAAGTCAAATGTATTCTAAATAAATAGGACATTAAATCTACAAAGGACAGGTATCTCATTTAAGGTGTAAACAAGTGAATATTTCCCTTTTCCTTGTGCACATGTGCAGCTGGACTCGTAAATGCAACGCTGAGTTTCCGATTTTAAGATCCAATGTTGTTTTCGTATGTAAACATTATGATATCCGTAGAGGCGCAAGTGCGCAACGTCTTTATTTTCACACATTCTAAATAATACTGTTCAATTTGGTCCATTTTAAAGCTAGAACAAGCTTTTAAAGCTAGATGTAGCTTTAATAGCTAGATTTGCCGTTTCCCCGACCTGCTAGTGTCAGAACAGTTTCCGGACAGCCGCCCTTTTCAAGTACTTTGAAAGAAAATATTTTCAAAATTTTGTGACAATTTTGTAGATTTTTAAATGCAGAATTGAAATCACGAATCATATAAACAAAATTTTTGCATCTAAGATACGCTTATCATACCACCTTTTTACCTCTGTCTGCCCCGTTTAATATCGTACACCGGGGGAAGTCGCCGAGAACCATACTATTTTAATCTATGTGATTTGAGAAGTTTTGGTTCAATTTTCAAAATTATTTTTACACAGTCATTTGAAGATAAGATTGAAAAAAAACAATATCCAAAAATCATGATCCAGTTTGGGCTGAAATTGATTGAGATTGACAGATTTAAAATCAGGTGTCTGGAAACTGTTCCAGTGATATGCGAAAAAATGGCCAAAATATAGGGTCATAAAATCTGTCTAGATACCATATTTCCTGAGAGATTAATATTTTCTTTCAGCATCAGTATCTGTGGGAAGGGTATACTTGTAGCATTATTTGAGGGAAATTTGAATGTTTTCCATTGATGGATGGAGGTTATCCCCAAAAAACCTTCAAAATCGTCCGGAAACTGTTCCGACACCAGTACATGTAGTCCACAGTCAGTCACTTACAAAAAATGTATGCAGAACCCCTCCCCAATACCCAGATATGCCACGGCACAAATAAGTTTTTATGCTTTTCTGCACACTTGATTACTTTAGCATTTTGTCGTGTTCAATGAATCTGGATCATCCAGACGCTTGAATTTCAAATGCTGATGGAATGAATTACCCATTTTAAGATTTTTCAAGTTACATCCTGAGCATCTTAAAACATAACCATACTGTAAAGCGGCACAAATAAGTAAAGGGGGACGGCACAAATAACAGGAGTATGTATATACAGACGCATTTCATTTTCTATACGATCTTTTCATTCTGTTAAAAGGGGAAGTGTCTCCCAGGAAGAGGAATTCTTGGGGGATAAAATTCTACCAGAAAACAGGGCTTGGCTATTTTGGGGGTTGGGACAAGTGTCTTAGAACGTGCAGGTTTCTAAAAAAAAAGCGGCAGAAATAATTAAAGGGGGGGGGGCAGTACAAATAACAGGAGTATATTATATATGTAACAGACGCATTTCATTTTAAGCTCGCCGGGACGAATGTCCGGAGAGCTATTGTCATACCCCCGGTGTCGGCATTGGCGTTGGCATCTGCGTCTGCGTCTGCGTGCGCGTGCACAAAAACTTTAACCTTGCTTATAACTTTTAAACCAATACAGATTGGGCTTTCATATTTCACATGTGCATTCCTTGTGACAAGACCTTTCCATGGATACCAAAATTTTTGACCTTGTGACCTTGACCTTGGAGATTGACCTACTTTTGAAAAACTTTAACCTTGGCCATATTTTTTGAATGGTAAGTGATAGGGCTTTGATATTTCACATGTGTATTCCTTGTGACAAGACGTTTCCATGGATACCAAAATTTTTGACCTTGTGACCTTGACCTTGGAGATGATTGACCTACTTTTGAAAAACTTTAACCTTGGCCATATTTTTTGAATGGTAAGTGATAGGGCTTTGATATTTCACATGTGTATTCCTTGTGACAAGACGTGTCCATGGATACCAAAATTTTTGACCTTGTGACCTTGACCTTGGAGATGATTGACCTACTTTTGAAAAACTTTAACCTTGGCCATATTTTTTGATTGGTAAGTGATAGGGCTTTGATATTTCACATGTGTATTCCTTGTGACAAGACGTTTCCATGGATACCAAAATTTTTGACCTTGTGACCTTGACCTTGGAGATGATTGACCTACTTTTGAAAAACTTTAACCTTGGCCATATTTTTTGATTGGTAAGTGATAGGGCTTTGATATTTCACATGTGCATTCCTTGTGATAAGACCTTTTTTATTGTTGTTGTTGCAATTTACATATGGTTGCCACCGGCGAGCTATGTTGTCATTCTGACAAGTCTGGTTCATACGATCTTTTCAGTCCGTAGGGGAAGTTTCCCATATGCATGAAGAGGGTTTCTTGGGGGATACAATTCTACCAGAAAATGGGGCTTGACTTTTTTGGGCCCGGTTAGGACAAGTGTCTCAAAACATGCAGGTTTCTTAAAAAAGCGGCACAAATAATTAAAAGGGGGTGGGGGCGGCACAAACAACAGGAGTATATATATATATAGAGACGCGTTTCATTTTCTATACGATCTATTCATTCCATTGAAAGGGGGAAGTGTCCCAGGGGAAGAGGGTTTCTTGGGGGAATACAACTTGCTACCAGAAAATGGGGCTTGCAATTGGCTTTTTTTGGGGGTTAGGACAAGTGTCTTAAATTGTACAGGTTTCTAAAAAAGCGGCACAATTTCTGCTCCCGATATAATATTTCTTTGGCAGGTAGACAAATATTTCATTCAAAACTGCATCAGCTCGTACATGTATTACGGCAGGGTAGAAAGTAGGTCTGAATGTCACCTCCAAGATTTACAGCTTGAGTGACACAGCGATACATTTTACATGTAGCCATTTTGAAGTGTCGATAGGATTTTATCCATTTTATTCAAAGTATTAAATTTGAAAGTAAAGTCATGTATATTAATTTTCTGAAAATGCACACACCAAGAAACTGAAAATTGGACAGAAATTAGCTGAGATATCAGTAAGCAAACATTGTACATTTGTAAATAAAGATTCAAATTTTACCGCCAAGAGAAATTGGTTAGATACCGTACTTGTGCTTTTCTGTACTACACTTTAAAAAGGAATGACAAGAACACATATTTGTTTGATGTATTTGATTTATTTAAATAACATTAGGGTTATATAGGATCTCAAATGAATTTTCATTTCATACGATGTATTATGAAACGAGTTGTGTGTTTTATATCCCCGAGCCTTGGCATTTGAGATTCTTATTATCACACGTCATTGTCTAAATATGTGTATTTCTAACGTGAAATCAACGTTTTAGAGAATTAGAGGCGAATCACGCCGTGACCTACAGGTCGTCTGCTACGCCATGAGAAGTAGTTTCCCTTCGTATAGATATATTCTGTGCGTAAGAGAAAAATATTTCAAATTTGTATAGTATTTTAGTGCAAAAATTAATTCTACAACAATTTTAATCATTGATATTGAATCCGCGTCTGAATTTAACAATTGACCATTATTTGAAAGGTCACACTTGTCAAAGTTTGTGTGATTAGGTTCCAAATTTGACCAATCGCATTCAAGCAGAGCGATATGTAACGTCTTATCATATCATATATTTATCACATGATACACCCGTTATGCAGTTTCATAAAGCCATTTCATAAATATATGATATGATAACACGTTACATATCGCTCTGCTTGAATGCGATTGGTCAGGCTTGGAACCTAATCACATAAACCTTGACAAATGTGACCTTTCAAATATCGGTCAACTGTTAAATTCAGACTCGGAGTCAATATCAATGATTAAAATTGTTGTAGTTGAATTAATTCTTGCATTAAAATACTATTCAAAATTGAAATAATTTTCTCTTACGCACAGAATATCTATACGATGGGGACACTACTTCTCATGGCGTAGCAGACAACTTCTATATCACGGCGTGGTTCGCCTTTATAGTTCTTGGAAACGTTGGTTTCATGTTAGAAATACACATTTTTAGGCAATATCATGTGATAAAAAGAATCTCAAATGAATTTTCATTTCATACGATGTATTATGAAACTCGTTGTCCGTTTTATATCCCCTCGCCAAGGCTCGGGGATATAAAATACACAACTCGTTTCATAATACATCGTATGAAATGAAAATTCATTTGAGATCCTATATTTATGAAATGGCTTTATGAAACTGCATAGCGGGTGTATCATGTGATAAAGATGAGTTTTCAATTGTGTCTAGCATGAAGTTTCGACAAACAGAAATTTATGTGTGTTTGACGTCTTTTAGGACTTTGTCAGAAATGCTCATTTCAGCACATTGATAGAAATTATGCATAAAGTTTGGCCTAATATTCTCCAAAATTTCTTTTAAGGTTGTGAGCGGCACATGGGGGGAGCCAGGAAGATACCCAACATACCAACAGGTTTAGAGTGGAAAGTTTTTAAAGATCAATTTGTGAGTTCATCCTTTAACTTTACAGCTTTGTAAATCTAAGGCATACTTGTAGATGTCAAAGGAGAATTGTAGTTTTCCAGATTTTTCTCTGTTTATGTTAGTTTACCAGATTTGACATAATTCCATTTTGGAAGTCTCTTATTTGATAACATCTAGTGGTTGTGAATGTATCAAATCTGTACAGGATATTTTGTCCTGTGACGCTCAAAACTTTACCAGACCAAACAATAACTTACCAGACCGAAAATTATATGACGAAAAAAAAGTATGACTTCGGAAACCTAAAACGTGTATTGAGTCTAGAAATGAGGGTGAATGCAAAATATTTTCGTTGTCTATTTAGTCAGGAAGCATGCAGAGTTGTCGAAATATGTTCCACTCTTGTCAGTCATTTCAGTAATTTTGTCAGTCCAGACGATGAAAAGTACTGCAAACTTTTGTCTGTCGGGATGAATTTTTGTCGGACATTTCCTTCAGACTGCTACTTTTTTACTTCTCTCATGATGTTTCATGAATTTGTTAGTTTTCTAGTTTCATATTTACTATGGTATACATGTACATGTAACTTATGTTTTTTAAGGTATTTAGCCCATATTACATTTTCAATGAGAAATATCAAGGATACAGATTTTCATTCACATCACACAGAATACTTTATACACTGATTTTGCTCATATAAATGATACCACTTGTCAACCAATGACCCATACTGTTACCTCCGAACATTCCCGATGATAAAATTGTCTGTATTTGTTGGAAATGGAGAAATAATGTATAAATTTTAACCGGAAGTTCTCTATTAGGGTGTGGGAGCCTTAAAATCCTGTTTTTATTTTTCAGCATTACTATTTTATGACTGGAACTGGAGTGAGCTTTGCTTTCATAGCGTATTTAAACTTAACAGAAGGTTAGTTGAATTTTATGAATTATTCAATATAAATTTTATGAAACATTCAATGTATTACTAGATTTAAGGATTGCTTTTCAGTTTTTGCTTTGCATTGGTGTATGCAGGCAGTTGGTCATGGAATAAATTATGTGCAGCATGAAGACAGACACACAGACAGACAGAATAGTTTATTTAAGTGTCACATGTCAATATTACAAACATATCACATTATATAAAACAATTAAATAAAACATTTACAAACATAAAATATTCAATTTGACATTCAGCCATATTTGGTTTATGAGATACTACAAATTTAAAGTATGTACATAGTAAATTTAAGATAAGTAAAAGATCATAAGAGAGTCCATCATATCATAAGTCTTCACAATAAATTTTTATTCTGTAAAACATTTTATTAACTGTATTCGCTAAAATAGGTTGTTACTTGTCATTTTTCATAAAAATATGAAAATTTATCATCATTGTTCAACATGGTAAAACACCTGTTATCTTTTTGTCCCTCATTAAACAAATCGTATCAGGTATCGGAATATAATGACAAATATGGATAATGACCATATCCCTGTATACAGCACAAAATCGATAATTCAGAAAATCAGAAACCGAAGGCATACAAAATCAGGATAAAACAGGAACCAAAGCAAACAAACAAAATCCTCCACCACATGAAAAGAAGCGAACTCCCGATATGGGAGTGAGACCAGGTGCCCAGGAAGAGTAAGCATCTCCTACTTGCATGCAACACCCGTCGCTTCAGTTCGGCAGAACTGTCACATCTGGTTCCTTCCATTTCGGAGGACATAGAGTACAATCTTTGGTTGGATGGTTCAAAATGGTCTATGACAGAATATCATCCACCACTCTGGAGAGTGGGAAATCATAGTGTATGACGATTTTTTCAATTAAAAAAGGAATTTCATTTTCTATAGCATTTTTATTACAGAAATTGCATTTTCTTTCATTTAATGGTATCTGTAGCCTAAAGAGCAAATACATTTATGTTGAAAGGTTTCAGTAGAACAAATTTGATTTTGTGTTTATGATGTATCTTAATCACTATAAATAAGTAATTATTAAAATTCAATATATATTTTTTGTCAGGCCCTGCTGAATTAGCGGAGATTCCAGAGGGTTATGAGCCAAAACCATGGGAATATCACAAAGTATGTCATAATACAGGATCTGTAACCATTTCTTTTTTATACATTTTCTTTTGACAAAGGTGAATAGGTGGGATTGTACTGTAAGGTCAAACTATTGTATCTGGTTCTGACACTAAGACTTTGTAAAGGGAATTTATTGTAGATGAGAAATACTATTCGCTATTTTCGAGAATAAGAGTTACTTCCCATCGACTGATTATGATGGAATTCTATGGAAATAGTCCTAAAAGTCTTGGAAATGGTGGTATAAAATCACGTTACCATACCATTTTCATTACGTCACAATGGTATTACATGTACGGCAGATACTGTCTGTAAGGGGAAAAAACTCTGTATTCTTCAAAGACTCAATGAAATAGATGAATCATCTGAAAGACTTTTTATCATTACATTATAGCGCCAAAATTTTGTATGAATTGGAAAATTTTACCATAATTAATTTGGAAATATCTTCAAAATCATAATAAATTTATGGCTTTACATCAAATGAGAATGCCATTGTGTCATGTCAATTAATCATAACATAGCATGATGGATCTCATTATGATTAATATTGATACTGTTTGAAATTGGCTCCTTTTGATATATATTTACTTACTGTCTGCACATCTCACTTCGGAAATTGAAAAATTGAACTTCTATCTTCTTTGTTGGCAAATTTTCTGATAGAAATTCATTGGGGGGATAGTCAACCAATATTACACTCTGAGAGAATATTTTTAGATGGGAACTTTTCTATGTTAATTTTAGCGTGACATCACGGATCTTTAACATTGATTATATGGAAAGTGTCAACAATGTCTCGCTAAAATTTAAATAGAAAATTCCTCATCTAAATCTATTTTCTGTTATTGTGAGCATAGAGTTGGTAGTATGGACATATAACTTGGACCATTAGTTATGAGAGTTCAAGATCTATCCCCAATATGAATTTTAAATCGGAAAATATTATGACAAATGAGACAAAATTTCAATTTGCGATTTCTGAAGTGAGCTGCACAGACAGTGCTTTCCATCATGCCTAAATAGAGCAATTACCTAATCTAATAATGATGGTCAATAAAACTAATGAAAAATGGCAGAGGTACATGTAGTAACTTTCCTTTTCACCATTACAGCAAGTAATATCATAATCAAAAGCAGTGCAAAAGAATCTCTCATTTTTAGGTCATACAAGATTTGAAAGTTACTAAGCCTTTTGTTTGTAACAGTAACGTATTAAAATCTAAAATAGATGCAAAACTTTAGAGGAAATTAGACTGTTCAAGAACAGCATTGTTCAGGGATGCAAATAAGCACTCGCCAACTCGCCAATGCGACTTAAAATTCAGTGTGGACTACCAAAAATGTTTTTCTGATCGCCCACTTGGCGACTGAAAAATTCCAATCATTATTGTTTTCTTCTTTCATAGTTGCCGTAACTCACGTTGGGAAACAAAATGTCATGGGTATTTGACAAAATTTCAGTTCGCTTTCTCGCGGATCTCCCTTATTTTTCCTTGTAAAAACGTACTGTAATTTCAAATCAGTATACCAAAACGTTTCCAAAAGCGCACAAAGTCACTGTCTGGAGACCGACTGACTTATACGTAATATGTTTATAAATGGATATACCTTTATTTATTGATTTATTTAAAGGTACTTGTACTTGAGATGACCGAAAAAAACCCCTACTTTAATATTTGAAATACACATGTAGAAACATCTAAAATCTTAAGTGAAGTTTACACGGAAAAATTACTCCAACTGATTTGATGAAAGAACGGTGTTGGATGATGATATAAAATGCTGACCTCAAACGACTGACTGCAGTTATAGTTCAACCTCGTCAAATAAACTCGACATGTACACTGGTCTCTCTCTCTCATTTTTGGCGTCAATTTCGTATATTGTACACCTGTACAATGGCCATGACTTGCTATTGAGAAGGGGGGGGGGGGGGGGGGGGGGGGCTTAAATT
This sequence comes from Pinctada imbricata, assembly GCA_033119305.1. Lineage (NCBI taxonomy): Eukaryota > Metazoa > Mollusca > Bivalvia > Pterioida > Pteriidae > Pinctada > Pinctada imbricata. The sequence continues at coordinate 20,823,728 of VSWD01000004.1, forward strand.
GAAAAATATAAAATTAGATGCATTATGATGTGGGCTAATTGTTTTTGATGTGGGCGCCTAAATTTATTATGCCCCCCTTCGAAGAAGAGGGGACATATACATGTAGGTTTGCCGCTGTCGGTCGGTCCGCGACATCAGTTTCCGTTCAATATCTCTGGAATGGATTCACATATTGAAATGAAATTTTGTATACAGACACATCAAACAAAAATCTAGGTCAAGTTCGTATTTGGGTCCGATCAAAAAAATTTTGACAGAGTTATGCCCCTTGCATTTCGAAAAATACCAAAATTTCAGGGTTTCCGTTCAATATCTCTTGAATGGAGTTACATATTGAAATGAAATTTTGTATACAGACACATCAAATGAAAATCCTTGTCAAGTTCGTATTAAGGTCCAATCGAAAAAATTTTGACAGAGTTATGCCCCTTGCACTTCGAAAAATACCAAAATTTCAGGGTTTCTGTTCAATATCTCTTGAGTGGAGTCACATGTTGAAATGAAATTTTGTATACAGACACATCAAATGAAAATCTAGGTCAAGTGTATATTTAGGTCCGATCAACAAAATTTTGACAGAGTTATGCCCCTTGCACTTCGAAAAAAACCAAAATTTCAGAGTTTCCGTTCAATATCTCTTGAGCATGTTGAGTGGAATTACATATTGAAATGAAATTTTGTATACGGATATATCAAAGGACAATCTAGGTCAAGTTTTTATTTGGGTCCAATCAACAAAATTTTGACAGAGTAATGCCCCTTGCACTTGGAAAAATACCAAAATTTCAGGGTTTCTATTCAATATCTCTTGAGTGGAGTTACATAAAGAAATGAAATTTTGTATACAGACACATCAAATGAAAATCTAGGTCAAGTTCTTATTTAGGTCCGATCAAAATAATTTGGACAGAGTTATGCCCCTTGCACTTTGAAAAATACCAAAACTTCAGGGTTTCCGTTCAGTATCTCTTGAGTGGAGTTACATATTGAAATGAAATTTTGTATACAGACACATCAAATGAAAATCTACTAGGTCAAGTTCATATTTAGGTCCGATGAACAAAATTTTGACAGAGTTATGCCCCTTGCACTTCGAAAAATACCAAAATTTCAGGGTTTCTATTCAATATCTCTTGAGTGGAGTTACATAAAGAAATGAAATTTTGTTTTCAGACACATCAAATAAAGAAGTTTATTAGAAGAAGAGCTTTAACAAAGCATAAATGCTGTACATACAGGTCCTCCTGACAGTTATACTTCTTTGACTTTTTTCATTACACTGTTACTTTATACCCCCATAGGTTGTATCAATGCAAGTATAAAGTTGTGACGGACTTTAATCACAGAAGGGGTAGGGGGGCATTAATGTTTTACACTTGTTGACTTAAGAGCCCACTTGGCACCTAAAAATTTCAACGAATTTTCATCCCTGGTTGTTACTCATCACATTATTTGACCTTGACCATTTAAGATGTTGAATCACTTTAAGCTTGTTCATCACTGCAAGTTTGACCTTGCATTTTGACTTATTTGACTGAAATTTAGTTCCATTACGTCTTGATTTTTAGGACCAGTTTGACTATCAATTTGTCTATTAAAAAGAAATAGGTTTAATGACATCTGAAGATTTTGTTATATGTATTTTGTAAAAGGAATAAAAATAAAATGAGGGATTTACAGTGAGGGATATTTGAATGTTTTTTAATGCATATAGAACACAGAATACTGTAGATGTACTTATTTTAGTGCAACTAAATTTTTGTGGAAAGTTTGAAACGGTGCTAAAAATTGGAAAACTACCATGTAGCTTGATAATGGTTGCACACATGTGACTTATTTTCCATCATACCGTATAGCCAGAAATTTTCGCTAGATACTAATTTTCGCTATATTCGCAAGTGATTTCGCGAAAAATTGTATTTGATAAGGTATATCATAAATTGTTAAATCCGTTACATGTGTTCATATTGTACATGTACATGTGTCATTCTTCCCTTTTTCTGATTAAATGTAATGAGGAGTGATTTGAGAGTATTCTCATGACAGAACTTCCTGAAACTGCAATAATGAAAGGTACAAAACAGTAACACATCAGTTGAACGCGAAAATAAAGACACTCTATTTTACCATACAATCGCAAAATTTGATACTCGCGAAAAATTCTGGTTATACGGTAATCTTTAAGCATGAAATCATGTAGCGTTTTGTTGAATTACCAAACTTGACAGCCCTGACTATACTAAAATATGATACCTGCTAGAATAAGAACACTTACAGTACATAGTATGTACATGCATTTTTAAAATTCTGCTGTAAATATTTGAAATTTCTGATAAGGCCATTTCTTGTTTTTATTCTGTTATGTGTCCTTTTGAAAATGAAAAACCTACCAGCCAGCCAGGTAGAAAAACAAACAAACATATAAAACAAAGTTGCAATTTCATAATACGTACCATGTGAAATCTGACAGAAACTTGTTTCATTTGAATATTAACAGATTTTAGACAACAAAAAAATGAATGTCTTGAATCATTGAAGTTCTTTTACATTTTTACATGTAATATAAAGAACTAAACAATTTGAGTATATTTTTTTGTACATTAAATTTGGAAAGATTTTATCATTTTAATTTTGTTTTGTTTTATGACTATGGGCTCAAAACCTACCAGCACGAGGACGCAAAACAGAAAATAACAAGGAAATGGCCTAATTTCTATGTTTTGTGAATTCAATTTTTTTCATAAATTGCATTAAAGCATTTTAAGTAATTGAATGAACGAAATGCAATTATTGCATGTTAATATTGATCGTCAAACTAACAAAGAGAAACATTACTTGCAGGATCCAGTGGAGCGTTTTATGGCCAAGTATATATTTTCCACCCCGGAGAAACAGTATGAAAGAAATTTGCACTACGTGTATATGAAAAACGAATATGATAGAATGAGGTAAGTAGGAAATGTGTAGAGAACATATATTAAGGTGTTAAAGTAGACTTTTATTGCTCCGGAATGAATGACTTGGGGACACAGAGTTTTTGGTTAGTCCTTCTGATACAGAAACTATGGCAATGGGCATACCTGATGAGACTTAGGGAGCAACTCGTTTGATTTTTATGGGGGGAGCAGGAAGAATTTTGCCAGCCAGAAATTTTTTGAGCCAATTTAAGAGCCATTTTATACCTCCCCCCCCCCTCCCCCACAAACAAAGTTTGGGGGGGGAACCACCCTGTCCATATATCCCTCGGTCTGTCCATCCATCCGGTTAAGAAGTTCTTAAATCAGATAACTCTTTAAGTATAAGTGATAGGGCTTTCATATTTCATACATACATTCACCATAATAAGTACTACATTTTGATACAAAGATATATGACCTAGTGACCTTGACCTTGAACTTTGACCTTATAGTTATAATTTGGTTAAGAAGTTCTTAAAGCATTTTTTTTCACATATGAGTGATAGGGCTTTATTATTTCATACATACATTCACCATAACAAGTACTACATTTTGATTCGAAGACATTTGACCTAGTGACCTTGACTTTGAACTTTAACCTTGTAGTAGTATTTTGGTTAAGAAGTTCTTAAAGCGAATATCTCTTCAGGTATAAGTGATAGGGCTTTAATTTTTTATACAGTTATTCACCATAATAAGTACTACATTTTGATACCAAGACATTTGACCTAGTGACCTTGACTTTGAACTTTGACCTTATTGTAATATTATGGATAAGACGTTCTTAAAGTGAATATCTCTTCAAGTATAAGTGAAAAGGCTTTTTCATACAGACATTCATCAGAACAAGTTTTACTCCAAGACATTTGACCTTGTGGTGTTGACCTTGACCTTTGACCTTCTTTTAAACTACAACTAACTATAAGAGATAGGGCTTTGATATTTCACATAATATATTCCTCATGATGAGAGCTTTCATTTGATATCATGACTTTTGACCTAGTGACCTTGATATTGACCTTTGACCTTCTTTTAGATTATAAGAGATAATGCTTTGATATTTCACATATATATTCCTCATGACGAAAGCTTTCATAAGATACCATGACTTTTTACCCAATGACCTTTGACCTACTTTTAAATTATAAAGGATAGGGCTTTGATATTTCACATAAAGATTCTTCATGATAACTTAAAGTGCTTTCATTTGATGTCATGACTTTTGACCTAATGACCTTGATATTAACCTTTTACCTTCTTTTTAACTATAAGGGTTAGGGCTTTGATATTTCACATATAGATTCCTTATGACCTGAGCTTTCTGTGGTATGTCATAAATGAATCCATTTAGAGAAAAACGACCTGCGGGGGGTATAATTCGTCCATTTTAGGGCAGCTCTAGTTTTTTTGTGCGAATAGCACATAGCGATTGCCTGATTTCTTCACTCATGGGAGCCCCGTCTACTGAGTATGTATAAACGATGTTACTCTGTTTACATGTACCTTGGGACTGTGTCAGCGTCATGATCGGTATAAAGTCTGATCACTGTCTGAATCAATGAATTATATCTATATGAATCGAGCTGTCATGTTATGTACATGCATGACCTAATGAAAAATAGCATCTGTATGTACTGAAATGAACACAGGCTGTGTGTTGGAAACCCCTTTCCATTACCAGGTGATTATCTGTTTTAGTGGACAATAAATAAATGAAACGGTGCTATCGATAAAGATATTAAGTTGAATCATTGAAACATAAAACTAACTTCAAGTAGGCTTATTTTGCCCCACTTCACAAAATAAAATCTGTATACGACAGAAAAATTAGGAACTTCCATCATGAAATATGATGTTAACAATTATGAAAAAAAAAAGATCAAAACATTTCCGTTTAGGATGTACAATGTATCATGTTTTTATATACTAAAAAAGAAGTGAATTTTCCTTCAAATTTAGCACACACCTAACATTGAACATGAAAGGTTAAAGAGAGAGTGGGGATCAAATTAGAAAATAAGATTTGTCTTCTTTCCTTGTATATGGAATCATCAATCGATAGTCATATTGGATTGTTGTATTTTTAGGGGGGTGGGGGGGGAGGGGTAGATTTAATGTGATGTTATTTAATTTTCATGTTCACTTTCAGACATCATCTTTCAATTCATTACAACAACATTATGCATTTGCATTTTAGTTCTGTCTTTATACGTCCATAAACTGGCCTACAACCTACAAAGGTGTTCAGGAACAAATATAACTTTGAAAACACAATAGTTTGCCATACATTGTAAGTGATATTATTCTGGCTATTCGCACTCAGTACCTTTAGTGCTTTGATTTTGCAAAGTCAAATGGTTGCTCCCTTAAATTATTTCATATCTGAGCCCGTTGTGGCAAGATCCTTCTCTTGACACCAAAATGCTCCTTGTGTTCTTGGCCTTGGGGTTGACTGATTGTAAGCAGGTTTCTCTTTAAGTATAGTTGAGGCCATAATTAAAAAAATTGTTTGTTTCCCCTCGCCCCGACCGGTCAGGAAATACTCTGCCGAGTCAGACTTTTTTATACCAAAAAAGTCTGATATATTTTTTTTCCAGAAATCGAATCACGGCCATGTCCATTTTCAGTTTCAATGTTACAATATTCTATGCAAATAGAATTGTAAATCAACTCAGTAGCTTTCTCATTCCTATACATTATTATAAGAAATCTTGCCGTAAACCATTGGCTCTAAACCGTCAGTCATAAATTACGTATTATTGGTAATTATGTCTCTCTCATGTAAATATCCTCCCGTTTTTGAGAACATGATAGAGCTCGGTCTACGGATGTTCAATTTTAAACAAGCATGTGCCCTATGAATTCAAATTCTGCGAGTGTGGCACGTATTGTGGGCTGCCATCTTCACATGTATACGCATGTGCCCAATCTAGTTCCTCAACTTATGAAGTCTCGTTTCATGGAGGCGTTTGAACGCTGTAAAGATCCATCGCTTATTTGGAAGGGTCTGCTGAGTGGGCCAAAATCCAGGCATATTATCTAAAAGCATAAAATCGAGTGAATAAGAAAACTACTACCTGTTCATAGTACTGTACATACTTGGTTATTATGATTAACCTATGTTTCTCTGGCGGTTGTCGGTGGTCCGTGCTAACTTCTTGCATAGTGAACTTCATTATCAATAGACTCAATATATTACAATGAATTCTTGATGTTGTTCGTATAATTATTTTTCACTTACACTGTTTACATACAATAAATGGACCGAGAAAGAAAAGTATACAAACCTATTTCATCTTTATCATGCACTGGAAAACGTCAGCCATTTATAGTCCGTGATTCATGGTTGCGCATGGTCAATATCTATACAAATTCAATATTTACAAGTCATGAAAAAAAGTTGACATGTAAATGTTCTATAGTGATCTTATTCTTGCAGATTTGACGTTGCCATAAAATGACCTGTTACGCCGCGCTGAAACACTTGATGCACTTGTTGTGGAAATATTTATTGTGTATCTTGGGACACTTTTGATAAAATAGAATAGGTTTTACAGGGCAACGTAATTTTCTTTTGAACATGTTCAATAAAATAAGTAGACATTTCATACTTAACGAGCGATAGAAAAAATGAGACACAACGGATATTTTTTTATGTAAAGAAGGCGGCGATTTTTCCTGAAGTAAAAGGCGAGAAATTGTCGGCTGCCAGCTCTTAGTCTTTATCATATCAATTAGAAACACGGAGTGTGACTGCGCAGCTGTAAGGAGTCCTGTAGTGTGCAATTTGGATTCAAACGACTTTAAACATATTTGATACATGTAGTTCTGGCAGCAGCCAAAAAAAAAAAAAGTACCGGCCTGCCAGGTCAATTGAAAAAAAAAACAGACCCGGGGGGAGGGGAAACAAACAATTTTTTAATTGTGGCCTGATGGGGCTTTCATATTACATACACACATTCACCATGCATGAAAGTTGTTCACATTGAACTTAGGTGACGTAGGTTTTGTTTGTAAATGTACAGCATTACATATATGATTAAGGCTGAATTGGGTTCACTGGATTAGGACGGGTTAGTGCAGTGGTAGGGCACTCGCCACCTCTAAGGTCGCGGGATCGAATTCCTGATTCGTCAAATGGGTCTTAATGTGGGATGGTATGGCGCAATCTCCTATGCATGCATCCGATTTCAGTTCCACAAGCCAGTGCCACCTATGACCTTGTTGCAAGTTGTGTATCGCTGTCGCCCACCCAGTCCTAGGAGGTTTTTCCCCGGGTAGGGGTTCCTTCTGCTCAAGGACCCCTCATGCCAACATCTGAACCAACAAGATACATAAATGTTGTAAAATAAATAAAGTTTAAACTTTTGAAGGCTGAATTCCTGAAGATATAACCACTGACAAAGTGGTATTTCAGACCGAATTACATGTATTTTTCATAGTTATAATTTTCTCGTTTTTTTTTCTCCAGTAAAATGCAGAGTGCAGTCCAGAGACACATGAAGAGAAACCAAGATTTCAAGGGTTGGTATTACATACCGACACCCACTACACCTCTATCTGAAGCCACCATGGGCGTCGAGAGTCTTGGGGAACCAGCAAGTGAAATCAATATTTGAAAAGTCTAAATGTGTTAGGATTGCAAAATTTGATCAGATTTAAAATCAAACACTCATCTATTTGCCAGCAAAGATTTTTGAGACTTTATTCTGACTTACTTACAGACAAGGAGTCACTCTGTGTATTTAAATTGTTGTGTCATAAATATATATAAAACAATTAAAACAGTTTTGGAAGCCGAAGGTATTACATGTACTGTAGTACTATTTCTTTGTTTTGAAATGCAGAGAACTATACATAAATATAAGTGTATTGAAAATAACTGCCAAATTTATCAGATATGCATCAAAATGAAACTGAACTTTGGACAAGGACTGGTCTTTTGTAAGATACTGATTTGTTTATATATGAAATATATTTAAGAATAAAATGTTTGTTTTGCCTTTGTCATAAAGTGTTGTTGACACTGTTAACTACTGTTGCTTAAAGTAATAAAGGCAGTAGACATTTACCTTGAAAATCAATAGGGTTCCATCCTCTCCTCATGAGGAACATTGTGGAAAGAATTGGTGATCCCCTGCAATGATTGCTTTGTCTTCTATGCTCTTTAAGATTTTAAGCCTAAGTCCACAATGACCTTGACCTTGAAAAACAAAAGGGTTCATCTTCGCCCCATGGGAAACATTTGTGGAAGGTTTGATATTTCTATGATGATCACTACCTCTTCTATGCTATTCACAAGGATTTAAAGATTGGTGGAAGGTTTTAGGTTTCTATAATGATTGCTTTGTCTTCTATGCTGTTCATAAGAATTTTGAGCCTAAGTCCACAATGACCTTGACCTTGAAGATCAATAGGGTTCATCCTCTCCCTATGGGGATCATTTATGGAAGATTTGATGTTTCTATAATGATTACTTTGTCTTCTATCCTGTTCATAAGAATTTTGAGCCTAAGTTTACAATGACCTTGACCTTGAAGATCAATAGGGTTCATCCTCTCCCCATGGGGATCATTTATGGAAGATTTGATGTTTCTATAATGATTGCTTTGTCTTCTATGCTGTTCACAAGAATTTTAAGCCTACTGTCCTGTTCACTAATTCCAGAGCACCCTGTTTTCCCGGTTTTCTCTAAAATATGATAATGTCATCTTCCAAAAAGGTATCAATTTTATAGTACTCCTTTAGTCGTAACAGAAAATACCATTGTTTTGTCTGTGCCTCAGCTAAGTTAGAAATAGGACGGAAAGTAAAAAGTCTACGGGGATTTTCTATAGTAAAATCGCTGAAAATGTGTGACGTCGGAGGCTTTGACGTCACTGTTTACTATTGTTGACGTGGAGAACAATATGGCGGCGGCTTGAAATTAACATGGGAATTTCCCGTAGACATTTATTTTTTCATATTGCGGTTTGAAGGCAGCTGAAAGGGTAAGTTGAAGTTAAATTCCAGTTACGACTAAAGGAGGTCAATTCTCGGAAACAATGATTTATAGCAAAATTCTTCAGACGACAGAATAAATCGCCCAAACAGGGTGCTCTGGATTTAGTGAACAGGACAGTAAGTCAACAGTGACCTTGAAAATCAATAGGGTTCATCCTCTTCCCATAGGGAACATTTATGGAAGGTTTGAGGTTTCTATAATGATTACTTTGTCTTCTACACTGCTCGCAAGAATCCAGACACACACACCCTTACAAACAAATAAACACACACGGATACATTGGCAGCGATGCTATATCCCCTCCACAACATACTGTATGTGTACTTATTTTTAACGCAATGAAATTTTAGCGGAAACATTGTAAAATAGGACAAATTGACATATTAGCTTAATCATGAATTAGCACACCTGACTTATTTTGAACATTAATCTATAAAATTTCAAAAATTTAGCGTAGTCTTGAATTAGCGCAGTCTTTATAGTACTAAAATATGATTCCTGCTAAAATAAGTGCACATACAGTAAGAAGCATGACTGGCTCGAGTTTTACGAGCATAAGTCAAGGTTAATTATTCAAAATGGTATCAAACGTTGTTCATGTCAAATTCTCACGGTTTTTTGTAGAAATACAAGAGATAAATGTTACTATAAAGAATGGAAAGCTTCAAAGACAAGTGAATGCAATCTTACATGCAAGTTTCATATTAAACCTTTGTAAAGAGGATGTGTATGCTAATTACAAGGAGTCGGTTATGGAGCATGAAAGGATCAGTTATGTCATCATCAACATTGACTTTGAGTCATAATTCCATCTTTTCCATTTTACTAGCCATTTCTTTGAAAAATGTCATATTTGTGGCTGTTTCCCTGAATTTAATGCTTGCATGTTTCCAAAGAATTTCATAATGTCACAATTACTTGGCATCAATCATATACCTGTACAAATGGGAAATAACTCTGTGATTCGGAAAAACAATATACAATACTGTAAATGTGGAAATCTTCGCGTGGGGGTAATTTTCACGTTTTTTGCAAATCAAGGGATCTCGCGAAAATTTCGGCTGCATTCTTACAATGGGAAAGACATTTTTATAGTGAATATTTCCACCACGCAAAACGTCTTGATGTTATAATCGCGAAATTTTCCCCCAGCAAAAATAACCATATTTACAGTATTCATTTCTGATTACACCCAGTGAACAATGTAGGGGATGTTTTTAAATCCTATACGGTACATGGCCATAACTTCTTAACCTCATGGATTTGAATAAAGAGGACTCCACTTAATCTGATACCTGATAATCTGATACTCCTCTTAATCTGATATGATTTCAAAACACAAAACCATTTCCTATATAATCAATGTAAATTTACTCCTCTTAATCTGATAGAAATTATCAAAAATCTTAAGAACTCCTCTTAATCTGATAGGATTTTCCGTCTACTATGATATTTTTCCTATGATATTTACGTCATTTTCAATCGATAATTGTATCAAAATCCTTGAAATTGGTACTTTACCCTTAAAAACTATTCAAAATAGCTTAAAAGTATTTATATCATTAAAATGCATACAATAAAGTCTAAGATACATTCTAGTATAATTAAGAGGACTATTTTATTGTGTTTCCATGGAATTTCAAACTCCTTATAATCTGATACTCCTGTTAATCTGATAATGATCTCCGACAAATTTACTATCAGATTAACAGGGTTTTCTCTGTACTGTAAACGTGGTTATTTCCGCTGGAGGAAATCCTTGCAAAATGCCCATTACATCAGTACTTTTGTTGGCGAAATTGGCAGTAATCCCTTAAGTTTTTAATACTGGTTGTAAACGCACAGGAGTTATTTCGCGAAAATAATGCAATTGCGAAAATAACCCACACGCAAAATTTCCATGTTTATAGCTACTGTAGTAATATTCCACAGATTTGTTTCTCAGAAAAGAGTGTTTCTAGACTTTGAACCATTTGTTTAAGGTAAATGTCAAAGTTCACATAGAAGATATGTAAATCTGCAAGGTCAAGGTCAAAGTAAAAAGGAATGTAAGTTTTCCGTAATTGATGTGCCCTCACAAGCACTAGCAAACATCCTATCAATAATCAGGTCAAGGTCAATGGTAAATAATAAGTACTCAGATATCTTGATCTGTAATCATTTCCACAAGGTTTTACATATGCAAATGTCTAGATCTGTGTACGTCTTTGTCTGCTGACCTTCGTAATCAAGGCAAGTTTGAAGGTCATTCTTAACGTAACATAACAATTTAATCTGAGATGACAGACAGCACCATACCTTAATTCTTCCATAGAAGGTGTAGGTGTATACAACGCGATACATATGCTCTCACTGTACATAGCAGTCTGACTCTTGCAACAACTTTCTATGAAATAAGTTGTGACCTTGACACCTCTCTGACCAAAAAAAAAAGTCAATGTTTATAACAGTGACCTTAACCTTTGACCTAGTGACATATAATGATATACAATGTATTCAATGACTGTCTTCTTCTAATTGATATTTATATATCAAAATTTTTGTTTAAATAGGTAAAGGCGCACTAGTAGTATCATCTGTCCAATATTTCCAGTCAATATTTCGAAATAGTGGCCTTGAATTTTTGCCAAAAAAAACCAACATCTTCCATCCCAATCAGTATCCATATAAATAATATACTGTATGTATACTTATTTTAGCTTAACCAAATTTTAGCGCAAACAGGGTAAAATAGGATAAATTGACATATTAGCGTAGTCATGAATTAGCACACCTGACTTTCCTTCATTTATAATCTATAAAAGTTCAATAATTTAGTGTAGTCTTGCATAAGTGCAGTCTTTATAGCGCTAACTTCGCTAAAATAAGTACACATACAGTACACAATTTTAACAGTTCCTCAGGAATGCTTATTTTTCCAATAAGTGACCTCGACTTGTGTTACCTAATATGGATCCGGCAATCAAAAGGTTACAAATGTACTTGTACTTCTAAAGTGTAAATTCTAAATAGTATATGTATATTCAAATTTGATTTGGTTAAGAATTGAGTAATTATTACCATACTGAAAGCTTGGCAAAGGTAATTAAGGCTGAAAGAAGCAGTATAAGTACAGGTCCACATAAGGATCAGGAAGTTGGAAAACCTTAAAATTTTTGCAGAACTTTTTTCTCTTGAAATGTGTTAAGATCAGCCTCCATATGAATGTTCTGAGGGAATTTTCCTCATACTTGGATGGTGAAGGAAGTTATACATGTAGAGGTAGCAAACTAAAATAATTGAATTATACAGAGAAATTTTTCCCGCCTTTTTTTTCCTTCATAAATTATGAGGTGAATATCTCGCTTCAACATCGCTACCTTGAGAAATGAATACCATATGTTTGATTTGTACCACATATGTCTCAAAACAGAAATAAAAAGTTTTGCAAAAAATTTTGATGTTATAATATTAATCACCCCTGCCTGATTCTTACGTGGACCTATACTTACTGTCCGTGCGGCTCACTTTGGAAACTAGATAAACATGATTTTGACTATTTTATCATTCAGAAATTTTATTGAAATCGATACCATTCATTAGATCCGGCTTAGTCGTAAATTTTGGTATAAGTTATATGATGGTCAGTGCACGCAATAAAATTTTATAGAAAAACAAGTTTTGGATGGGCCATTTACACTGCTAATTTTTCCTGTGACGTCGTGACGCGCTCCATAGGCTCAATGTTAAACTCAGCGACGTCATGCTAAAATTTAACATTGAAAACGCCCCATCTAAAATTTATGTTATCTGTATAATCGAGTCTTTGTGGAATACAGAGCTATTTCCCCGTATATCTGATGTAAAACCATTGTGACGTCATGAAAATGGTATGGTAACATCAATTTTACACCGTCATTTCTCAGACTTTTAGGACTGTTTCTATAGAATTTGATGACGTCATAATCAGTCTACGTCAGATACCGTCTCAAATGGGAAGCAACTCTGGTTTTCGAAAATAACGAATATGATTGCATAAACCATCGACCATATAACATATACCAAAATTTACGACTAAGCGAGATCTATTCAATGATATAGATTTTATTTTAATTTTTGCATAACAAAGTAATCAAAATCGTGTTTATCCAAATTCCGAAGTGAGCCACCCGGACAGTAATGCCCACTGTCCTGTTCACTAAATCCAGAGCACCCTGTTTTGGTGATTTTCTCAGCCGTCTTAAGTATTTTCAAATTATCCATTGTCTCCGTAGATTGACCTCTTCAAATCGTAACTGGAAATGTGCATGAACTCACCTTTTCAACCTGTCATACGAAAAATAAAATGTCATGGGAAATTCCCATGCTACTTTCAGCCCACCGCCATCTTGTTCTCTGTATCAACAATGGTAAACTTTGATGTCAAGGCATCCGATGTCATGCATTTAAGTCATTTTTACTATGGAAAATCCCCTTAGACATTTTATTTTCCATCGTATTTTTGAACCAAGCTTCGCAATCAAAAGGGGGGCATTTCCTGTTCCGACTAAAAGAGTTTTATAGACTGGATATCAGTTTATAAGATGACAACAGTATATTTTAGAGAAAATCGCCAAAACAGAGTGCTCTGGATTTAGTGAACAGGACAGTAATAATATAATAAACAAAGTTTACAAATATGTAAGAAATGATTTATTTCATCATCAGACACATCATAATAGAATCATTGTCCATGATCTAGATTGAATAATTATAAACGGTATACATCATGTATGCCATCGTTTAAACAGGTCTATTTTATAACCTCCTCTACGGGCATCCTCCAACAATTCCTGCAGGTATTTCTCTGCATCAAAATCCTCTGCCTTTTTCTTTATTTCAGAATATTCCTTTTGATCACGCAGTTCTCTCTTCTTTGCCTTCTCAATGTTATGTGATCTGATGATCATTAAACGACGCCATCGTAAAACGGCCAATCTTTGTTTTTTCATACGTTTATGTCGCCAAAAAAGTGTTGTGCGGATTTTAGACGTCTCTTTCCGTGGCTTATGTTCAGATGGCGGCATTTCTACTTTTACATTTTCTTCTAATGGCGGTAATAGTCTTTCTAACTTTGAGTTGAGAGCCGAGGGACATCCGTATTCAGTCACTTTACGGCACGTAGGTACTATGAATTTTTGTATAGAAGCTATGGATGACGGACATATTACTTCAGTATTAACTGATGGTAAAGAACCAGTAGAATTTCCTTCCCTGTATCTTCTTTGAACAACAGGCAAATTCGGTCTTGCTGTTTTAGCACCATCTGTAATTGAAATTAGATTTTATCTCCATAATAATACATTGTAACCACAAATAATGAGCGCCAAAAGGCAAGGTTAAAACAGATGGCTTGACTCTTAACTACAACTTAACTACGCTTATTACGGCACCAAATACTACATACATGAATTCATCATGTCTAATGCTATTTTGGTCATAGATTTCATTAAAGTATGCTTCTGAATCGACCCTACACAAAATTTGGAGCCACACTCTCTGCAAATTAATTGCACAAATTTAAATTGAAAAATAAAACCAGAGGGCGCTACTCAGTACTGAAATATATTTGGCTGTGTCAGAAATCACTTCGGCATTTAATAATTGATGAAGATTTACTGTCCGAAACACGTGTCTGGTGCATTAAAATTGGTTTGTAATTTTCTTCAAGAATGTAAAGAGTTGGAGCACTTCCGTATCATTGTGATGATGTAATATCTCCATAGCAACTGATGCATGAAAGTTCTTACTAAAATTTATGTTGATGATAAGTATATGTTTTATGCTCAGATACTGTATGTGCATCATGATAATGACAGTGGGATACAATCTGTCAGTTATGGCACAGATAGGATTCCAAATGTGTTACCATCATAAGCAACATGATATTTGGTTTCCTGCAAATAAATCTACCTTACTATGTAAACATGCAAAATTATATCTAAAGGAAATCCTATTAAAAACACAAAATTCTTCTACATTTTTTGTCATTGCAAGATGATTGTACATTGTACGTATCATACATGTACTGGCTGTTCTCAACCATCATAAGCAACATGATATTTAGTTTCTTGCAAATAAATCAACCGGTACCTTATTATGTAACATATGCAAAAGGAGCTGATAAGATAAGGGCTGTATTTAGCCCTGAATTTCATCAAGTATTTCTTCCACACAATGATCTATTCGCAAGAAAAACTTGATCATTACTAAAATGTAATGTATTTGGAAATTCCTCATACAATTTTTATTTTGGTAAGCTTTATTTCTAAATACTTAAATTACAGTCCAAAGAGTAGGGGATAGCCATGTTTAAAAGAAGCTAATATCGATAAAAAATGTTGAAAATTAGGAACTATCTAGCTAATTATTATGGATGTATATATAGACTTTTAAACATATTTATAGTCTGGTCAAGATACTAGAAATCAAATTTAAAAGACTGGTCTCAACTTTATCCATAAATTTTAAAATCTCGAGTCTGAAATACGGTCAACAGCTTCCAATTTGATTTGACCAATTCCATATGGTCAAATTGCTTTGTGTGTTGTTAACAGCCTTTATCTAAACAAAATGATCAATAATTTTGATTTCTTATTCTTTATTTCAGTACATGTATTACAATGCAAAAACAAAGAAAAAGGATTCCATACATAATTAGTTATACATTTCAGAATCAAAGTTCCTAACAACTGGTTGTTAAGATTGACTACATAAAGTGCTTCACAAGTACATGTACCTAAAAGCTTCATTTTAAATGCATCACAATGAGATTCAGTTTGTGACACTAACAACTTCTTGTTAAGATAGCAATGTGTTTTGACTTTAGAACTACATGATAGGTAAACTTCTTGACAATTAGTTGTTTAGAAGTTAAGAAGCTAACAAGCGATGATTTCTTAACAACTGGTTGTTAAGAAATATATCTTATTTCAGACAAGGAGTACTTTCCTAACAACTGGTTGCTAACTTGACAACTGTTTGTGAAGACAAATTGTGCGATGACTTCCATTTCATACTTTAAATTTGCATTTAAAGTATGTATTATAGTAATTTAGCATATTTGACAAGTAGATAAGTACGGAAACGTCCCAATGCCACATTCTGAAATTTTTTATATCCTAATTAGGAGATACTATTACCTAATTAGGACATACTATCATCTAATTAGGGCATACTATCATCTAATGAGGACTTAGCTATCACCTAATTACAACTTAGCTATTACCTAACATGGACTTAGCTATAACCTAACATGGACTTAGCTATAACCTAATTAGGACTTAGCTATTACCTAAATAGGTGATAGTTCGTCCTAATTAGTTGAAAGTATTTCCTAATTAGGTGACAAATAAGTCCAATGAGGTGAAAGTATGTCCTACTTAGGTGATAGCTTAGTCCTAATTAGGCAATAGCTTAGTCCTAATAAGGTGATACCTAAGTCCTTATTAGGTGCAAGTATCTCCTAATTAGGTGATAGCTAAGTCCCAATTAGGTGACGTTATCTCCTAATTAGGTGATATTATTTCTAATTAGGTGATATTATCTCCTAATTAGGTGATATTATCTCCTAAATAGGTGATATTATCTCCTAATAAGGTGATAGTATCTCATAATTAGGAGAAAGCTTAATCTTAATAAGGTGATAGTATCGCCTAACTAGGCGAAAGCTAAGTCCTAATTAGGTGTGAGTAACTCCAACTTAGGTGACAGCTAAGTCCTGGTTAAGTGATAGTATCTCCTTATTAGGTGATAGTATGTCCTAATTAGATGAAAGTTAAGTCCTAATTAGGTTTTAGTATCCCCTAATAGGTGATAGCCAAGACGTCATCAGGTGATATTATATCCTAATTATGTGATAAATGAAAGGTAAGTCCTAATTAGGAGATATTATCTCCTAATTAGATGATTGTATCTCCTTATTAGGAGAAAATATCTCCTAATTAGGAGATAAAAGAATGCGAATGTGGTATTATGACGCTTCCGTAGATAATTAATGACATTAGAAAGAATAGAAAGAATTTCCTACATTGAGTTATGATACAAAAGATATATTGATGTAATATATAGATATGATATTTTTTGAGTTATGATATGTAACACTTTTGATATTCTTGACAACCAGTTGTTAAGAATCGGCCAATTCAACATAATATCTGATGTCGGTAACTACTGGTTGTTAAGATGTGAGTAATGACAAATATGGAAAAAAAAACATATTCCCCCGTACCAAAAAAACTAACATTTTCTCATGAGAATCTCATAAGAAACTTATAAGAAACTGGTTAGATCTGTATGCAAATAGGTGAGGTTTCAAAATCTCACATGGGCAGCAAGTTAGGTCTTGTAAGAATTGTAAAAGCTAACACAATTCCACATGTGATTTTGTTTTCTCACGTTAGATTTTTCCTCTCTCATGAGATTTTGATATTTGGATTTACAATTTGCTTCAGCTCTTAAGCAAAACTGAATTCCTCACATGAGACTCACGTGAGGAATTAGATCTTAGATAATTATTTGTGCACTAAACAATACTGTCCAGAGTTATAAAGTTTCAAAGTACTGTTTCCTCACCTGAGATCTCATGTGAGAAAAGGAACAACCAAATGTCACATGACATGAATATCCAATCAAAGACTTGTATATTTTTCAAAGTAAATTGAATTTGGCTCCAACATTTCTAAAAGGCTGAAGAAGTTTGTGAATTAACATGAGTACATTTGTACCTTATAAAAGAATTGATATAGGCACAGCTCACATATTCAGGTTAGTCTGTTTTCCACATCTTGGATAAGTTCAAAACTAATAGCTTTTATTTTAATTTTCTGATCTGAATTACTCTGAATGTCCTCTGTTGTTACAAATTAGTTTGAATTGTCATTAAAATGTAAATTCAAAGTACATATGAATTCCCTTCTATTCAAATAGCAATGTAAATTTAGTCAAGTGTTTGCATTTTTTCATCTTTAATTTGATTTATTAACAGTAAATCATTAAACATTTTTTTTATTTACAATATGCCAGTCAATCTTTTAAATTTTTGAGTAAGAATTATCAAGAAAGTATGAAAACTGTTAGAATTTATACTAAATTTGTGCAGTAAGTATTATAATTCATCTTGTTGTGCCTATAAAGATTTACAACCTAATATTCCTATTCAAATATATATTCATGTGTATTTCTTGGCACAATGTATGTGTTACATCTGTAGTTAAATGTGAGATTTGATGATACTGTAAATAGGAAAATTTCTCACATGAGACTCACGTGAGAAAATATTTATAGAACCTACCTTAATTTCTCACGTGAGGAAAATATTCCACATGAGATTTTTGGTGAGAAAAATTTCTCACGTGAGGAATTTCACCTAATTTGCATGTTAAAATGCACATGAGAAATCTGAGGTGAGATTCTACCCTAAATTTCTCATGAGATTTTGGTGAGGAAGATTTCGTAAGGGCCTATTGAGGAGAACAAAATCGTTAATCGAAAAATCATCTAACCAAGGGCATCAAAACCAGGATAAAACCAGAACTAAGGCAAAGGAACAGAAATAAAAAACAATAATAAAATCTACAATATGAAGAGAAGTGAACTCCTTGCAGAGGACTGAGATAAGGTGCACAGGAAGAGTGAGCAAAACCCGCCACCTCAATTCGGTAGAAAGGTCACAATCGGTAACTCCCACAAAGGAAGACAAACGTATAAATTGGTAAGTCATGGCACAAAAGGTCGACGTCAGAATATCATTTATGACTCTGGACAAGGGGACGTTATAGTGTGCTTCCATTTCCCTATATTGACTATAGAACTCCCTTAGTATAAGTAATCTTGATATTCGAATCAGTGTTCTTTCGAAACTCTAGAATACATGTCATGTACCTTTGCATACTTTTTGAATGTCCCGGTGAGCACTACATGTAAACGTAATTATGGTAAAACATCGAAGTATGATAATTACTAGACAATTTACTTACTGGTAAAATCAAGTTATGCACCAAAAAAGTTATGTATTTACGGCCATCGTTCACAGTTGTCTTTTAACTATACATTTACATATGCTGCATGGATGCCATCTTCTTTATTTTATCATATAATAATTGAAATATTTGGAAATCCCTTCTCCTTAGTCTATTCTGTCCAAAGCTAGTGTTTTGTACAATATGTTAAAAATGTTTCCAATTCCTCATTATGATGTCCTGCCACACACGGATTTTGTTAATGATCCTTGACATCCATTATATATATATATTATTTCGTGAATTTCAGCTAATCTGATGTCCTATGTATCTTCATTTTTGGGCATTTTCATTACTGCTGAGACACTATTTGTTGAAATGCCTATATAAATCACAAATACATCATTGAGGTATTATTGTTACATTATTCCTTAGAACTACTTGTTTGGTACTCCAGGTGTTTGTACCTTGACTCCTTTCTTTTTGCCTCCAATTATGTTCACACAAGATAAAATTATCCAGATAATATTTAAGTTGATAAATCCAGTGCTGACAATGTGTAGATATTAAAGTACTCATTAAGGTACTATGTTCAATCCATTATTCTGAAGACTTTCACAAAATTCAAACGATCTCCCCAAATAACTTGAAGTGAACTGCAGATGTACTCCATAATCGTCTCTCCAGTTGTTGTTCTCCTGAAAAATTTAGTTTAATAATAATATATTGAAAATTAAAGCATCTGTTACAAAGTGGTTGTAAAGAAATATTTATCAAAATCTTCATGTTTTGTTATCGTGTACTCTTATATATTAAACATTATTCTCATGATATAAAGATACTAATACTACGGAAGCGTATTAGTGCCATTTTGATACTCTTTTTTAATTTGTTTTTTACACATAAAAGTGTACATTTTACACTTTTATGTGTAAATCTTACACTTTTTCTGTGTATAAATTTATCACTTATTTCTGTACATATTTAACTGTAAATTTTTCATTTTTTTCTGTATATTTTACAGAAAAAAAAGTGTAAATTTAACACTTTTATGAGTAAAAAATAAATTATAAAAAGAGTATCAATCTGGCACTAATACGCTTCCGTGTAATAGTGTAAAGAATATATGAAGCATCCTACACCAATTAGCAAACATAGTGTAATCAAAGATCACAATGCTCACCTCATTGCAGCATTCCATCATGACAGAAAAAAGAAAGGAGCCAAAGATTTGAAAACAAGTATTACTGAGAAGCAACAAAAATTATACCACACAAAATAGAAAAGGGAAGTAGAGCATTTCATTTATTGACCCAAATTTTGCATGAATTGGTGTACTCTATTGATACCCAAATCTCCCTAACATATGCACTCAAGATGAAAATAAAGATAATGACATACATTTGAACGTAGATTTGTGATCTACTCATAAAGACGCATAAACTGTGCAAGTTTAGCCTTCCTAGGACTTCTAAAAAAACTTCTTAACATTGATACCCAAATCTTCCTAACATGTGCACTCAAGCGGAAAATGTAGGTCATGAACTACATTTGAATGTAGATTTGTGATCTACTCTTAAAGACGCATCACTTGTGCAAGTCTAAACTCCCTAACACTTATAAAAAAGAAATAAAACTTCTTAACATTGATTCCCAAATCTTCCTAACATGTGCACTCAAGCGGAAAATATAGGTCATGACCTACATTTGAACAAAGATTTGTGATCTAGTTTTAAAGACGCATCATCTGTGCAAGTTTGAACTTCCTAGCACTTATAATAGAGAATAACATTTCTTTACATACTAGTGCGGACGTTGACACCGACGACAGGGTTATAGCATTAGCTCCCTCTCACTTCGTGAGGTGAGCTTAAAAGTAAACGTCCAACTGTTTATTAACATTCAAAATATTAGGTCATATTGATGACGATCTGGCTAAAATTGTACCATATAGAGTGGACAAAATTAATTTGAAAAGGATTCTGATAAATTCAAGTATTTGACTTTTAATACTCTTGGCTTGTCAGCTTGAAGCCATAAAACACCACCCATATTTCACTATGACCTTTAAATTAGAGCATTCTTACGATTTCTTATAACACAAGAAACATCGAGTTTTGGTATATTTTCTGTTGAATGTGATCTAAAAGTCTACCTAATGAATTTTGCTAAATCTTGTCAGTGACCTTGAATTTTGAACATCGAAAAGGAATAAAATTTCTCCTTATAAACTTCAAGTTAATAAATCTTGATCAATGTATGTAGTAAAAAATCGGAAAACGCCCCCCCCCCCCGAATTTCTAAGGCATTGCGTTGCTTTTGGGTAACATCAAGTATACTTCAATCTGATCAAAACCAGATCTCTACATGCTCCCGATTTTGTTATGTCGCATAGAATACGTGATTTGTAATAAAAATAACAGCATGAACACGGCCTGATTCAAGCATGTCACAGTGCTTAAGTTTTCAAAACCATAGGGTAGAATCCCCTCGAAGATGGCTTGCCCCCCCCCTCCCCATGAAAAAAAAATGTTATATCCGGAATAAGCCAGAATATTATAATAAAATAGAAATAGATAACAGAACAAAACACGGCATGGCCTCGGAACTCCGTACCACCTAATTTTCTATGGGGACCTGACCAGTGTGCCTTATCAGTATATATCCCCATTGGGTCAACAATTTAGCGGATTTTGATTTAGTTGATTCAAGTAATGACCAGTGTCCATCTTTAATTTATGGGAATGTCAATTTCCCATCTTCAAACGCATGATACTGACCAAGTGATGCTCTAAGAGACGGTTCAAGCAATCTGTATTAGATAACAGGTAATGTAAAGAAAATGAAAGTCGAGGGTCACTCTGTCAGTTTTCATTGTCTACACGTTAAATGTTTATGCCATACTCGCTATCACAGATATTTAAATTTATTATTTGAAGTTTGAAATTTAGTATTCTTTTTTTCTAGCTTATCTATTTCTTTTTGTAGGGAAGGGGGTCGTTAGTTCTTTCCCTTTCATATCTTCAACGTTGTCACCCCCCCCCCCCCCTTAAAACATAAGGGGTGTGTCTCCATTTGCCTAGATCCTGATTACGTCTCTTAGTATACTGTTGAACATTTTTTTCATTAATCTGTTAAAGTACAGCTGCCACGTAATATGGGGGTTGCAATCAATCTGGCTCTATCCGCCTATGTGGACATTACTATCCAAATGAATACTTTTTAATTTAATAAAAAATGAAAAAAGATAGTATGGAATTAATCAATGTCAAGACAATATCGATATTATTTCATCTTAATTCAAATTTTCAAAAATGGTACATTAATTTGGAACAAAAAAGTTACATATTCATTTTCTGAATTACTGATTAGCATCCTGATTAGCATCCTATTTGGACATAATGTTGTCCTACGACACTGATGGTCACATGAACACCTCACTCTATGACAAACGTGACGACTTCAATTTCAGCATTACGAACTTTCCTTTTCTGAGTAGCAACATCCCTTCATCGCCTGCTTATGGCGTGTTCATATCTCAGTTGATACGCTATGCCAGAGCAAGTACCAAATATACGGATTTTGTTCTGAGAGCTAGGCGTCTTTCAGATAAGCTTCTCAGTCAGGGATATGTTTGTGACCGACTAACATCGTCACTGAGGAAGTTCTACGGTCGATATGGGGAACTCGTCATACACTATGATGTCCCACTATCCAGAATGGTGGATGATATTCTGTCATAGACCATTTGAACCATCCAACCAAAGATTGTACTCTATATCTTCCAAAATGGAAGTAACCGGATGTGACAGTTCTACCGAATTGAAGCGACGGGTGTTGCATGCAAGCAGGAGATGCTTACTCTTCCTGGGCACCTGGTCTCACTCTCATATCGGGAGTTCGCTTCTTTTCATATGGTGGAGGTTTTTGTTTTTGTTTGCTTTGGTTCCTGTTTTGTCCTGATTTTGTATGCCTTCGGTTTCTGATTTTCTGAATTATCGATTTTGTACTGTAGACAGGGATATGGTCATTATCCATATTTGTCATCTTTAATTATCAACAAGATCCTAACCCATGCATTAGTGTTCAGACCTTATTATTAACTAATTATTCATTATTTGACAATTGATGAAATAAGATTTTTTCGCTTTTTGTAAGCTATCATTGGCTCTGATTGAAATTTCAATTTCATATATGAAGTATGATTTGTCTTTTATGTACGTATCTTGCATTAGTAAACAATAATGATCGATTCTTTCCGCTAGTGTTCCGATTTGAGAGATTATAGGTCTTCCAGGTGGTATGATTAAAAGTTCATAACCTGCACCTGATCGAACATTAGTTATCAATTACTCATTTGATTTCTGTACATGCATCTTCTGCAGCAGATACATTACAAGATATGTCTGGCAACCTGTCAGGTACTTGTCTTTGTCAAGTACATTATTCATTTTTATTTCACCAATTTTTGTTCGAATTGTTTATATAAGTATAAAAAATATTTCAGTTTTTACCCGGGATCTTAGATCTAATTACGGCTTCTGGTTGATACATTATGCGTACGCGACATAACAAAATCGGGAGCATGTATAGATCTGGTTTTAATCAGATTGATGCATAATGCAAACGTTGCTTAAGTCTGACAAATAAGATTTTTTTTCTCATTAAATATGAACGTAATACATGCCCTCTCTGGATGGAATGTACCCCTAGTAGAAACAATGGGTTACGATAATATCTATATTAATATCATCTGATGTGTAAAAATATGATTTATATAGGTGGTGCAACTTATGTCATGTCTTGATGCATGTTTGATAGATGTGCGTGTATCATGACTATCAGGCAGACAAGCAAATGTATTCAAAAGGGAGGGGGTGTTCAGAACTATGAAGGACGCAAAAAAAGATAATATAATGTACGTGGACGTTATTCTTATTTCTAACACCAATGCAAGAGTCCTTGATTAATCATGACATGAAATTAAAAAGTTGGAATATATTTATCCGACAATCATACATGTATGAATTCATTTTTAGTCTCCTGAAGTCACTCGAGAACATGTATATAGAATTGTTGTATAATATGAAATTCATACATATAATGTAAGCGTTCAGTAAAAGCTGGCAAGCGGTAGCGACCAGCTAGAATTAGATTTTTTTAAAATTCTTGCAACAAATACACAAGAGAGACCTATAAGGAGGGATCCTCATGACTTCTTCATACCCTCCCCGCTTCCTCTTGATCTGCCAGTGGACGTTTCCCCTTTTTGTCAACTTTGTAAGCGGCCTTATCAGTGAGCCCTATTACATGTAATTTATATCTGCAGTGGGTAAATTAAATTATTCAACTGCCCAGCGTTCACCGTGTGAGAATGAACCTTTGATTAATGGGATGTAATCCTTATCATGCGTATCTATCTGCAAACCCAAGAGGTCAAGTAAGTTCCACTTCTTCAGACAACGCGAAACTTATAATTGAGATGTATTGAGTTGATTCACAATCTATTTTGATTGAATGTTCGAAAACGAAACGGACTTGGTCGTGATTCGTTTCTGTAAAAAAAATTGGATTTTTTGGCTACAAAAAAAATTCGACTCGGCGACGTTTTTCTTGACCCGGTTGGTTAAATTATGGCCTTAAGAGAAAATTGTAATTCAGAGATTTAGAATTCGGAAGATTACCTATGGATTGCAAAAATGATTATGTCATCGGTATAATACTTGTAATATACGTTATTTACAAGAATTTCATTGTTAGCAATACGCAGTTTCCTAGATATCGAAACTCTCACGTAAGAAGGCGCAAAAAGATTACCGCGACTAAATTTAGGGCATATTTTGATTAAATTAATATCAATCTATATAAATGCCGTCCTAAATCGGAGAAATTAAAATTCATACGATGATGTGATGTTCATAGGATTGTTAAATGTCCATAAAATTCTAGTATTTAAAAGTCCTATATCCCACACGGATGATACGGAGGGAAAAAAAGGGGCCGGGGGGTCCCGGGAGAGAATCTGGAGGAGTCGCTCTATTATTGATATACATTTAGTATTATGCTTTAAGTTCATTTTCGCCTTACTCTGATATATCGAACAAAGAATATGACCAATATGAATAAGATCATCCCGGCAAGCTTAGTAGAAAGCTCATCGCGCCCGGGTGCTGCGGCCATCAATCCTTTCCCGGGCTATGCTCGATTTGTAGTTTCACAAAAAAGTAAAATCTCTCATCAAACTTATAAAAAGAAAACTCTTACTAATTTTCAATGTACTGTGTTTTGAATTAATATTGAAAATAGTCTAATAGTGATAAACGGATAAAAAAAAATATCGCCGCGGACACAGATCGAGGCCGAATGATCGGAGATTAACATCTAAAGGGCTCAGCCATGCTTTCGGCGAAATAAATATTTTATCTCTTCAATTTAGTTGGAACAATCAACAATGATTCTAACAATATTTTTTAAAACGGCGTAGAAAATTGGCTATTTGCCGCGGATATTTATACTTCAGATATCCCCCAACCTCCCCCCCCCCCCCAAGTATCCAGGATCTTTCAGTTAAAGATCAAATTTGGGTCAAGTGGGCAAAATATATTTACATGAAACGGATTGAATGCATTGGCTATTTTCTTTTTTAATTGAATGAATGATAGATATCCGAAAATAAATATCTGTTTTCTTTTCTTTTCTTTTTTTTTTTGTTTTTTGTTTATTGAATGTGTATACGATATACTATTTCTACAAGAAAAATCATGTGTAGTTCCATTTCAGTAGAATAATGTATGTAGCTTTGAATTATTATGAAATATGCAAAATTAATAGATAAAAAATATATGGTTTGTATTGCTATACAAATAAAGACGGGAAATTGGCTTGCATGAAGAATGCTTGATACACCTTTGATATGCCAATATTTAGTTGCAACATCGTCAATTATGCATTAAATATTTATATGTTTTTAATATAATTTTAATTCCTAATTCCTAGGAAGATGATTTCTGTATAAAACCAACATCAAAAACCCATGATCGATTGCGCAAAACGAAGTGCGACAGAGCGCGCATGGGTTACCGATGTATAAAATCTCAGCCCCCCCCCCCCCCCTCCTTATCTAATCTTAAAAGCCGATCCAATGGTGACGGAGAGAGGTGTTTCTGTAGCTGACGTCTTCGAATATCTCTCATTTACCATATTATTTTTTGTTCCAATCAAATTAATATAAGAGGCCGGGGGGGGGGGGGTACACTTGAGCCGCGGGACCCTCTTTATTTATTTTTGTTTGTTTATTTATAAAATTCGTTACATACATCCATATTTATTTATTTATATTTCTGTTTCTGATTAAATCTAGCACTTTCTTCACTGCTTATATCCATCTATGGATGGTAAGTAATAAGTCATGGGCGGATCCAGGAATTAAAAAAAAAACCAGGATGAGGAGGATGACCCCGTATCAACTTGTTCTATCTAACACTCACATTTTTTTTCTAATTTTTCTTGGCTATAATCAAATCAATAAGAGCAAATTCCTTTCAAATACAATCTAAAACTTTTTCTAAAGGTACGGTGTCCTGAAAATTTATTAATTTTATTAAATTTTTTAATGCAAAATCTTTCTTTTCATATGAAAGTTTACATTCTCATTTGTATAAATTCAAATTTTCAGGCGAATCTAAATACATTCGCAAATAGACGTCATTTTGAATTTGGGGTGCGCAGCTCTAATTCATTTCACTGGCGCCACCTACAATGTATTGCGTTTTTACAATAGAGGTTTATGAATATTTAATTATACAAATTCGACAATATTATGGTCGTTACTGAATATTTTCAAATAAAACTTTTTATGGCTACTTTTTTCCTCAATGAAGACCCTTCGGAATACATTTTACGTTTTCAACGAAATCTATTTTCAGGGACACTGTAATTGACCGGTGAGTATATCAGTATATGGGGCATTGGGCGGTTCTTATCTCACAGCGTCGATGAAAATAGCAAACAGCGTGCTGCGGCAGAGCGGTGCACGTGTAATTGTAGCAGACGAATCTTGTACACAAAATTCATGATTTACTGATTAAAGTCTGGAGTCAGAGTACAATATATTAAATGTATAATTTTATAAAACTCGTAGCCGTCTTATAAATGTCATTTATGATTTTATATCTAGAAAGAAAGGTTTTGATCAGTTTTACACCAATACATTTATGTACTACATGTACATGTTCATATCTATTATGGAAGCTGGAAATTAGGATTGGGCAGAAGAGGCTGCAAAGGGTCATCTCGTCATGAGTATCGCTTTGATGTAGAATTAAGATTAATTTTTTTTTCCATTTTGTTTACATGTTTTGGAATTGTATATCTACACTTTCCTTTGAAAAAAAATTACAAGGAAAATGATAACATGTCATAAATCTGTCCGTCCCTAAGTAAACCTCTCGTTTTTGGCGGGTACTTTTGCGCGGATCTGCATAAATTAGAGTAGACAATGGCCGGCGTTATACAGTATGTTTCTCCCAAGAGAAGATCGTGAAAACCTGGTTTAATAAAGTAAAATTACGCATTGTGAAAAGTGTACTAGTTGTGTCACTGAACATATAATGGATCTATTTGACTAAATACCGAGGATATCATCTTTAAAAGATAAAACTTGGGACTTTCCACATATTGCACCAACGATATAAGAATGTTTACGAATGGATGCACAAGTTACAGTGAAAACGACAGAGAAATTATTTTACTGAAAAAGTACGTGCATACATACTTTTCTGCAAATAAAAATTTTCGCATAAACACGACAAAGGCATATTGGATTATACTTTAATTAGTCACGTTGTCCCTGAAAACTCATTACATACATTATTAATGAGTTTTTGGATTCAATATTTTCATCAAATGAAAAAAAAAATGTGAAGAAATGAGGTAAGAATTGTTTACGTGTGTAAGCGCGCATAAAACGCGCTATCGGTATGACTCAGCATCCGGTATAAACAATAACAGAGTTAGAAACGCCTACCGCATGTCACTCTTCTGAATTTGATTTGAAAATTTGTCCAGCTTCCATCATTTGGAGTGAAAATACTCGCTTGAATCTAAATATAATATCTACATATTACATACATAAACGGTTGAACGTCGTGTTCAGATGCATAACAAATTTCATATGAAAATTTTGTCTTTTTCATGAGATAATTTAAAATTTTCCTCTGCAATCTGAACGTGTCTAGAAAGTTCATATTCGCCACCATTTACCTGGTTGGCTGCTATTTATACCCCAAGCTCGGACTTTAAAGCAAACATGCATACTTTTCCCGAGTATATGTGTAACGTTTATCAAAATATGAGTATTAAACATTATATTGCTCTCTCTCTCTCTCTCTCTCTCTCTCTCTCTCTCTCTCTCTCTCTCGCCACGTTTCGAAAAAAAGAGGGTGAGGTTAGGACCCCATCAACAACCCCTCCACGGTATTCCTCCTGTGATTATTTCTCATTTCCCATCCATGCAGCCGGTTGCAACCAATCAACACTTAATTGCACATAAATTATGATACGGTCATAATGGATGCAAGCGCCAGTCCCAGCAGAGAGAGTCGGGACACTCCCTCCCTTTCTAAGCAAAAATGCCGATTCTTACTTAGTATATGTATATTAACTTTTATCAAAATAATCGGTTGGAACCCACATCCACGACAGCTTTGATCGACCCCCACCCAAACCCGTTGAAGAAAAATATATATCCCCATCCTAGAGATGCATTAGATTCTTTAAAAATGACTTACCCTACGCCTGCTTCTATACGGGATGATTTTTTAAAAATATATTGCTCAGCAAATTTCTGAATGCTGTGCCCCCCCCCCCAATTTACCATGTTTACAACTCGCACATTTCTTTTCAACGTTTCCACTGTCACTGACGAAGCATCGTTCGGCAATAGTGATATTTTATTGCAAATATGTTGCATTTTATAACTGTAAATGATCTGCTACAATTATCAACAAATTAAGAGACTTACGGAGTTCTCTGCAGACATCGTTTCCTTGTTGTTTGAATTTCTGCTGTTTACAATTCTTTTCCTTTTCTTTATTTATTCATTCATTTTTTTTTTTTTCGTTTTGGTGCTTTTCGAATATCACAACTCATCCTCCATTAGTGCCATGTCCATTGCTCATTCAAATTCAAAGATGAAATTTCATTAGCTTACCATGACTTCCGGTTACCATTTCCAGCCAATCATTTCAAAGCAATTTCTTCTGAACCAAAATGTCTAAAACGGAAAGCAGCTCGGATCGATGCAGGGAGGAGGTAAGAAATTTTCTACATCTTTATGATTGAATTAAAATAATAATGACAATGGAGTATTGCGGTGATTTCTTTTTTATTGATAGCGCTTTGAATCCGGCTTAAATCCTTCACTATTGATTGTAATTGATGCTTGTGTAGGGAATATCTTTAGATTTCACTTGTGATGTTTTCAGATAAGTAAAACATTTTCCGGGATGATATTCTTTAACATTGAAAATGATATTTATAATCTATAAAAGTAGGTTTTTCGATACATTCGTAGACGGAGTTATATCATTATCGTCAGACATTTTGTTTAAAATCCAATTTATTCCCAAAGAGTGTGTATTCTTATCGTGCAAAATTCAAAACAATTGGCCAGTAATTAAAGACATACGGTGTATATCGTGCATTTACTTTTAATACATTAGAATCATCCTAAAAAAATGTTACAAATTTTATATGAATAAGAAAGTTTCATCGTGTCATACTTTGAGATTTGTATTTCTTACTACCTTTTATTTCTTTTTGAAAATCATCATATACTTTGCATCGAACTGTTTTGGAGTTTCGAGTCAAATAAAATTGTTCCAGCAGGAAATCGGTATTTTAATACACGTTAAGAAGCCCTTCTGTGAACGTCTATTTATGGGCGGAGATATACAAAACGTATAACGAATCCTAGTTATTACATGAACCTATATACGTTTACGTAACGGTTAAAGTAACCGCTTTATTGGTTGCTAAATATGTTTACGTAACGGTTACTGCAGCCGCTTTATTGCTTGCTAAATACTTTTTCCGGATCTTTTTTTTAGCTCACCTGAGCCATAGGCTCAAAGTGAGCTATTGTCATAGCGTGGCGTCCGTCGTCCGTCGTCCGTCGTCGTCGTCCGTCGTCGTCCGTCGTAAACTTTTCACATTTTCAACTTCTTCTCCAGAACGGCTGAAGGGATTTTGATGAAACTTGGTTGGTATGAAGTACTCATGGTCCCCTACAAGTGTTGTTGTTTTTCGTCCGGATCTGTCAACAGGTGGCGCCACCACAGCCAAAAGTAGGTCACGGGGGGTACCCTCCTTTGACAAACTTCTTCTTCAGAACCGAAGCATGTATCGACAAACCGAAAGCATCAGGATGATCTAGAGAGATGTCTTAAGAAGTGTTGTTATTTTTGGTTCCACTTCGAAGTCAAATTTTTGACGCGTTTTTGACGTCTTTTCGGACTTAGTCAGAAATGCACATTTTTGCACTATCTCTTTAAATAACTCAATAAGTGTATGATTTTACACACTCATTTAGTACATATTTATCATATTTAACTTACTTAATGCTTTGATATGTATTTTATGCTTAAATTTTATTTTTTTGATTTTTTATGAATTTATTTCTTATGTAAAAAAGGAAGGGGGGGGGTGATTTTCATACATTTTCTGCTTCTTTTCTATAACCACTCTTCAGATTGTCATGACAATTTGTAGGTATGAGGTACTCATGCATGGTACCCTACAAGTGAAAGAATTTTGTCATGATATCCACTTTTGGTTTTTTAAGGAATATTTTTTAAGATTGTACATAGGTATAATGTATGTTTTCCATGCCCAATGGACCCATGGGGAGTGGCTTCAAACCCCGGCGGGACCCCAACAAAATTTTTTTCCCCTTTTTAGCTCACCTGAGCCATAGGCTCAAAGTGAGCTATTGTCATAGCGTGGCGTCCGTCGTCCGTCGTCGTCGTCCGTCGTAAACTTTTCACATTTTCAACTTCTTCTCCAGAACGGCTGAAGGGATTTTGATGAAACTTGGTTGGTATGAAGTACTCATGGTCCCCTACAAGTGTTGTTGTTTTTCGTCCGGATCTGTCAACAGGTGGCGCCACCACAGCCAAAAGTAGGTCACGGGGGGTACCCTCCTTTGACAAACTTCTTCTTCAGAACCGAAGCATGTATCGACAAACCGAAAGCATCAGGATGATCTAGAGAGATGTCTTAAGAAGTGTTGTTATTTTTGGTTCCACTTCGAAGTCAAATTTTTGACGCGTTTTTGACGTCTTTTCGGACTTAGTCAGAAATGCACATTTTTGCACTATCTCTTTAAATAACTCAATAAGTGTATGATTTTACACACTCATTTAGTACATATTTATCATATTTAACTTACTTAATGCTTTGATATGTATTTTATGCTTAAATTTTATTTTTTTGATTTTTTATGAATTTATTTCTTATGTAAACAAGAGGCCCAAGGGGGCCACATCGCTCACCTGAGTTGCACACAAAAGAATGATAGTGGACAATTTGGAAGAGGACCTTGAGTACTTGCTTCCGGAAAGGTTTCGTTAAATTCTGTGTTGCAGTTTCAGAGGAGATGTCGAAAATGTGTCATCCAATCAGAGCCCTGGGCCATATTTTATGAAAGGCCGGCATAAAAAAAAACCCCCACAAACTTGGTAGAGGACCTTGAGTACTTGCTTCCTGTAATGTTTCATGAAATTCTGTGCAGCGGTTGCAAAGGAGAATTCCAAAATGTGTCATCCAATCAGAGCCCTCGGCGGCCATATTTGTTGACCAATCGCCACAAAAAACCCATAAACTTGGTAGAGGACTTTGACTACTTGCTTCCTGTATGGTTTTATGAAATTCCTTGCAGCGGTTGCAGAGGAGATGTCGAAATGGTGTCAGCCAATCAGAGCCCTCGTCGGCCATATTTGTTGACCAATCAGCACGAAAAACACAAACTTGGTAGAGGACCTTGAGTTCTTGCTTTATCTAAGGTTTCGTGAAATTCCGTGCAGCGGTTGCCGAAAATGTTAAAAAAAAGAAGAGCCCCAGGGGGCACAACGCTCACCTGATACCCATGCACGCTCTAATTGACATACTGCTATTGAATACTGATAGTGCCAGTACCGGGATTTTAGCCCACAACCTTTCTAAAAACATTTTTGCCGGATGCAGAGAAGTTTTTTTTTTTTTCAGACAACCTTTAAAAGTACAAACAAGAAAAAATAGTCACATTTCAAAACAATAACTTTCTTTAAGTCATATGCCCAACTAGTATAGTTCAATTATGCAACATCAAAAATAAAATCATATTGTAAAATCCCACTTTAATGCGCAGCAGAAAAAGAATAAAACAATGAAATGATTTCATAAATTAAGTTTATTTAAACCTTTCATTATTGATAGCTAGCATGCCAGAAATTATAAAGCCTGACAGGCTGTGTTTGTGAAACGAGAATGCCCCCGGCAGCATCTTTGTTAGTATAAACGCCATTTTCTGTTAAGTATGTGAGAGGTCAGGGTCAGCGTAATATTGGTATCTATGGAAATATCTTGTCACAAGGAATACACATGTAAAATATGAAAGCCCTATCACTAACCAATCAAAAGTTATGCGCAATGTTTAAGTTTTTGAAAAGTACGTCAAAGGTCAAGGTTATGGTCACGAGGTCAAAATTTTGGTATCAATGGAAAGGTATTGTCACAAGGAATACACAAAACCAAGTAAGTATAAAATAATAAGTGACATTAGAAATGTAAATTTTAGTTCAGATCTCTCTGTTCTTATAGAGACAATAAATCTATATTCAATAATAAAATGTGAACTATTTCACCAAATAACTTTGATTATATCCAAGGATAGCCCATTTAAGCTTTTACAAAGCTTATTTCCAAAGACACTCACTAGGACTTTTACAATATTTTTTTTTTGAAGATGAATTAAAATGGAATATTTTCATACACTTGAATCTTTAAGACTTGACTTACCACTGCAATAACTTTTTCCCTTGTAACCCCCTCCAAATCAAATTTTCTGACTATTAATGCAAACAACTCATACCCCCCCCCCCCCCCCCCCCCGCATTTGCAGAGATATCTTTGTGTAGTGGTTCCGGTAGTAGCAGGTACCAATAGTTCAGTACAAGTTCTAAGACTGGGTTCGATTCCCCGAGTCCGTCTCCTGCGAACTACTTCATTGGCGACGAGGTGAACGGGCCAGCTCGATCTGCAGGAGAGGTCGCAGAACCCTGCCAGGGGTTGGAGAGTGGCCACACAGCGGGGTACATCCACGGCCCTCACCGGAAAAGGGGGAAGGATGTAGTGGTTCCGGTAGTAGCAGGTACCAATAGTTCAGTACAAGTTCTAAGACTGAGCTATTGGGATGTCCCTTTAGCTCACTCGTCAACGAGTCTGACTATCAACCGGACGGCCGGGGTTCGATTCCCCTAGTCCGTCTCCTGCGATCTACTTCATTTGTATGCAATAGTCGCTCAGAGCGAAATATTACTTATAGTCCTAATATTGAATTTCTATAGGATATTTAACCAAATCAGCATGCAGCAAGTAACATGTCACACTACGTATATGAATACATAGCCATAGGCCTAGATCCAACTCGAATACATGTTTATACATCAAAATAATTTAAACCTAAGAATTGATTACTTCAAGAACTATACCATCATGTATTTGTTTTAACATAACCGGTGTTACTAATCTAATTTATGTGAAAAATCGCTGACTTACCTTCACGGCGCTTCGTTGTTTCGGTACGTATATTGAAAGTGAAAGTACTTTCTATGCCTCCCGGTGGGGGCGCTGCGGACACGTGAACATATTGTGCTATTTTTAGAGTCGGCGATCCCTCTTGATATACGTCGAAGGTGTAACTACAGTTAATCATTTTAGCAGGGAATCCCTTCCCTTTTGACTGGTGAACCGGGCTGAATAAAAGGTGTCACCTCATTGGACATAACTATTGAAAATTTAAAAATAGCACATAAAATCAATGTATGATTCCCTGCTGTTTGTAGAAATTGAGTTTTGAACATGATTTTGCCTTATATGTAATCAATAGATCGATTTGAAAATATATAAGAATTAGCAAATTTTCAATTCGGAAGGAGGGGTCATTAAACAAGTGAATTTTGCAGAAAAGGTATGCATGACCCCCTTTTTTCTTTCCTTTTTATACGTGCCAAAGATGACCTAGGCCAAAAATATTCCTTAAAAATCTAAAAGTGGATATCTTGACAAAATTCTTTCACTTGTAGGGTACCATGCATGAGTACCTCATATCTACAAAATGTCATGACAATCTGAAGAGTGGTTATAGAAAAGAAGCAGAAAATGTATGAAGATCACCCCCCCCCCCTTCCTTTTTACATAAGAAAAAAATTCATAAAAAATCAAAAAAATAAAATTTAAGCATAAAATGCATATCAAAGCATTAAGTAAGTTAAATATGATAAATATGTAGTAAATGAGTGTGTAAAATCATACACTTATTGAGTTATTTAAAGAAATAGTGCAAAAATGTGCATTTCTGACTAAGTCCGAAAAGACGTCAAAAACGCGTCAAAAATTTGACTTCGAAGTGGAACCAAAAATAACAACACTTCTTAAGACATCTCTCTAGATCATCCTGATGCTTTCGGTTTGTCGATACATGCTTCGGTTCTGAAGAAGAAGTTTGTCAAAGGAGGGTACCCCCCGTGACCTACTTTTTGCTGTGGTGGCGCCACCTGTTGACAGATCCGGACGAAAAACAACAACACTTGTAGGGGACCATGAGTACTTCAAAGCTACCAAGTTTCATCAAAATCCCTTCAGCCGTTCTGGAGAAGAAGTTTAAAATGTGAAAAGTTTACGACGACGACGACGACGACGACGACGACAGACGCCGGACGACGGACGCCAGACGCAACACTATGACAATAGCTCACTTGAGCCTTTGGCTCAGGTGAGCTAAAAAGGGAAAAAAATTTTTGTCGGGATCCCGTCGGGGTTTGAAGCCAATCCCCATGGGTCCATTGGGCATGGAAAACATACATTATACCTATGTACAATCTTAACAAATATTCCTTAAAAATCTAAAAGTGGATATCTTGACAAAATTCTTTCACTTGTAGGGTACCATGCATGAGTACCTCATATCTACAAAATGTCATGACAATCTGAAGAGTGGTTATAGAAAAGAAGCAGAAAATGTATGAAAATCACCCCCCCCCCCCTTCCTTTTTACATAAGAAAAAAATTCATAAAAAATCAAAAAAATAAAATTTAAGCATAAAATGCATATCAAAGCATTAAGTAAGTTAAATATGATAAATATGTAGTAAATGAGTGTGTAAAATCATACACTTATTGAGTTATTTAAAGAAATAGTGCAAAAATGTGCATTTCTGACTAAGTCCGAAAAGACGTCAAAAACGCGTCAAAAATTTGACTTCGAAGTGGAACCAAAAATAACAACACTTCTTAAGACATCTCTCTAGATCATCCTGATGCTTTCGGTTTGTCGATACATGCTTCGGTTCTGAAGAAGAAGTTTGTCAAAGGAGGGTACCCCCCGTGACCTACTTTTTGCTGTGGTGGCGCCACCTGTTGACAGATCCGGACGAAAAACAACAACACTTGTAGGGGACCATGAGTACTTCAAAGCTACCAAGTTTCATCAAAATCCCTTCAGCCGTTCTGGAGAAGAAGTTTAAAATGTGAAAAGTTTACGACGACGACGACGACGACGACGACGACGACAGACGCCGGACGCCGGACGACGGACGCCAGACGCAACACTATGACAATAGCTCACTTGAGCCTTTGGCTCAGGTGAGCTAAAAAGGGAAAAAAATTTTTGTCGGGATCCCGTCGGGGTTTGAAGCCAATCCCCATGGGTCCATTGGGCATGGAAAACATACATTATACCTATGTACAATCTTAAAAAATATTCCTTAAAAATCTAAAAGTGGATATCTTGACAAAATTCTTTCACTTGTAGGGTACCATGCATGAGTACCTCATATCTACAAAATGTCATGACAATCTGAAGAGTGGTTATAGAAAAGAAGCAGAAAATGTATGAAAATCACCCCCCCCCCCCTTCCTTTTTACATAAGAAAAAAATTCATAAAAAATCAAAAAAATAAAATTTAAGCATAAAATGCATATCAAAGCATTAAGTAAGTTAAATATGATAAATATGTAGTAAATGAGTGTGTAA
The DNA here is from genome assembly GCA_033119305.1 of Pinctada imbricata. Lineage (NCBI taxonomy): Eukaryota > Metazoa > Mollusca > Bivalvia > Pterioida > Pteriidae > Pinctada > Pinctada imbricata. The sequence continues at coordinate 20,859,956 of VSWD01000004.1, forward strand.
AATCATACACTTATTGAGTTATTTAAAGAAATAGTGCAAAAATGTGCATTTCTGACTAAGTCCGAAAAGACGTCAAAAACGCGTCAAAAATTTGACTTCGAAGTGGAACCAAAAATAACAACACTTCTTAAGACATCTCTCTAGATCATCCTGATGCTTTCGGTTTGTCGATACATGCTTCGGTTCTGAAGAAGAAGTTTGTCAAAGGAGGGTACCCCCCGTGACCTACTTTTTGCTGTGGTGGCGCCACCTGTTGACAGATCCGGACGAAAAACAACAACACTTGTAGGGGACCATGAGTACTTCAAAGCTACCAAGTTTCATCAAAATCCCTTCAGCCGTTCTGGAGAAGAAGTTTAAAATGTGAAAAGTTTACGACGACGACGACGACGACGACGACGACAGACGCCGGACGACGGACGCCAGACGCAACACTATGACAATAGCTCACTTGAGCCTTTGGCTCAGGTGAGCTAAAAAGGGAAAAAAATTTTTGTCGGGATCCCGTCGGGGTTTGAAGCCAATCCCCATGGGTCCATTGGGCATGGAAAACATACATTATACCTATGTACAATCTTAACAAATATTCCTTAAAAATCTAAAAGTGGATATCTTGACAAAATTCTTTCACTTGTAGGGTACCATGCATGAGTACCTCATATCTACAAAATGTCATGACAATCTGAAGAGTGGTTATAGAAAAGAAGCAGAAAATGTATGAAAATCACCCCCCCCCCCCTTCCTTTTTACATAAGAAAAAAATTCATAAAAAATCAAAAAAATAAAATTTAAGCATAAAATGCATATCAAAGCATTAAGTAAGTTAAATATGATAAATATGTAGTAAATGAGTGTGTAAAATCATACGCTTATTGAGTTATTTAAAGAAATAGTGCAAAAATGTGCATTTCTGACTAAGTCCGAAAAGACGTCAAAAACGCGTCAAAAATTTGACTTCGAAGTGGAACCAAAAATAACAACACTTCTTAAGACATCTCTCTAGATCATCCTGATGCTTTCGGTTTGTCGATACATGCTTCGGTTCTGAAGAAGAAGTTTGTCAAAGGAGGGTACCCCCCGTGACCTACTTTTTGCTGTGGTGGCGCCACCTGTTGACAGATCCGGACGAAAAACAACAACACTTGTAGGGGACCATGAGTACTTCAAAGCTACCAAGTTTCATCAAAATCCCTTCAGCCGTTCTGGAGAAGAAGTTTAAAATGTGAAAAGTTTACGACGACGACGACGACGACGACGAGGACAGACGCCGGACGACGGACGCCAGACGCAACACTATGACAATAGCTCACTTGAGCCTTTGGCTCAGGTGAGCTAAAAAGGGAAAAAAATTTTTGTCGGGATCCCGTCGGGGTTTGAAGCCAATCCCCATGGGTCCATTGGGCATGGAAAACATACATTATACCTATGTACAATCTTAACAAATATTCCTTAAAAATCTAAAAGTGGATATCTTGACAAAATTCTTTCACTTGTAGGGTACCATGCATGAGTACCTCATATCTACAAAATGTCATGACAATCTGAAGAGTGGTTATAGAAAAGAAGCAGAAAATGTATGAAAATCACCCCCCCCCCCCTTCCTTTTTACATAAGAAAAAAATTCATAAAAAATCAAAAAAATAAATTTAAGCATAAAATGCATATCAAAGCATTAAGTAAGTTAAATATGATAAATATGTAGTAAATGAGTGTGTAAAATCATACGCTTATTGAGTTATTTAAAGAAATAGTGCAAAAATGTGCATTTCTGACTAAGTCCGAAAAGACGTCAAAAACGCGTCAAAAATTTGACTTCGAAGTGGAACCAAAAATAACAACACTTCTTAAGACATCTCTCTAGATCATCCTGATGCTTTCGGTTTGTCGATACATGCTTCGGTTCTGAAGAAGAAGTTTGTCAAAGGAGGGTACCCCCCGTGACCTACTTTTTGCTGTGGTGGCGCCACCTGTTGACAGATCCGGACGAAAAACAACAACACTTGTAGGGGACCATGAGTACTTCAAAGCTACCAAGTTTCATCAAAATCCCTTCAGCCGTTCTGGAGAAGAAGTTTAAAATGTGAAAAGTTTACGACGACGACGACGACGACGACGACGACGACGACGACGACAGACGCCGGACGCCGGACGCCGGACAACGGACGCCAGACGCAACACTATGACAATAGCTCACTTGAGCCTTTGGCTCAGGTGAGCTAAAAAGGAAGGGGGGGGGTGATTTTCATACATTTTCTGCTTCTTTTCTATAACCACTCTTCAGATTGTCATGACAATTTGTAGGTATGAGGTACTCATGCATGGTACCCTACAAGTGAAAGAATTTTGTCATGATATCCACTTTTGGTTTTTTAAGGAATATTTTTTAAGATTGTACATAGGTATAATGTATGTTTTCCATGCCCAATGGACCCATGGGGAGTGGCTTCAAACCCCGGCGGGACCCCAACAAAATTTTTTTCCCCTTTTTAGCTCACCTGAGCCATAGGCTCAAAGTGAGCTATTGTCATAGCGTGGCGTCCGTCGTCCGTCGTCGTCGTCCGTCGTAAACTTTTCACATTTTCAACTTCTTCTCCAGAACGGCTGAAGGGATTTTGATGAAACTTGGTTGGTATGAAGTACTCATGGTCCCCTACAAGTGTTGTTGTTTTTCGTCCGGATCTGTCAACAGGTGGCGCCACCACAGCCAAAAGTAGGTCACGGGGGGTACCCTCCTTTGACAAACTTCTTCTTCAGAACCGAAGCATGTATCGACAAACCGAAAGCATCAGGATGATCTAGAGAGATGTCTTAAGAAGTGTTGTTATTTTTGGTTCCACTTCGAAGTCAAATTTTTGACGCGTTTTTGACGTCTTTTGGGACTTAGTCAGAAATGCACATTTTTGCACTATCTCTTTAAATAACTCAATAAGTGTATGATTTTACACACTCATTTAGTACATATTTATCATATTTAACTTACTTAATGCTTTGATATGTATTTTATGCTTAAATTTTATTTTTTTGATTTTTTATGAATTTATTTCTTATGTAAAAAAGGAAGGGGGGGGGGTGATTTTCATACATTTTCTGCTTCTTTTCTATAACCACTCTTCAGATTGTCATGACAATTTGTAGGTATGAGGTACTCATGCATGGTACCCTACAAGTGAAAGAATTTTGTCATGATATCCACTTTTGGTTTTTTAAGGAATATTTTTTAAGATTGTACATAGGTATAATGTATGTTTTCCATGCCCAATGGACCCATGGGGAGTGGCTTCAAACCCCGGCGGGACCCCAACAAAATTTTTTTCCCCTTTTAGCTCACCTGAGCCATAGGCTCAAAGTGAGCTATTGTCATAGCGTGGCGTCCGTCGTCCGTCGTCGTCCGTCGTAAACTTTTCACATTTTCAACTTCTTCTCCAGAACGGCTGAAGGGATTTTGATGAAACTTGGTTGGTATGAAGTACTCATGGTCCCCTACAAGTGTTGTTGTTTTTCGTCCGGATCTGTCAACAGGTGGCGCCACCACAGCCAAAAGTAGGTCACGGGGGGTACCCTCCTTTGACAAACTTCTTCTTCAGAACCGAAGCATGTATCGACAAACCGAAAGCATCAGGATGATCTAGAGAGATGTCTTAAGAAGTGTTGTTATTTTTGGTTCCACTTCGAAGTCAAATTTTTGACGCGTTTTTGACGTCTTTTCGGACTTAGTCAGAAATGCACATTTTTGCACTATCTCTTTAAATAACTCAATAAGTGTATGATTTTACACACTCATTTAGTACATATTTATCATATTTAACTTACTTAATGCTTTGATATGTATTTTATGCTTAAATTTTATTTTTTTGATTTTTTATGAATTTATTTCTTATGTAAAAAAGGAAGGGGGGGGGGTGATTTTCATACATTTTCTGCTTCTTTTCTATAACCACTCTTCAGATTGTCATGACAATTTGTAGGTATGAGGTACTCATGCATGGTACCCTACAAGTGAAAGAATTTTGTCAAGATATCCACTTTTGGATTTTTAAGGAATATTTTTTAAGATTGTACATAGGTATAATGTATGTTTTCCATGCCCAATGCTTCAGGTGCAACTACAGGAAAAAAACCTTCTCTGTATGATTAATCATTTTTTGATCGACCTTTCATCCATAGTTACAGCTGATAATTCAACAAGTGACACATGCTTCAATGTCTTATTGATTGACCTTTTATGTGATATGATTCAATTATTTAAATTCTTTATATTTATTTAGAATTTTATTTTTAAAGTCGGGAACAAGATTTCAAAAGCGGCCATGTTTTGCCGTGTACCTGAAGGTGTCATCCAAAGAAATAAAAACCTTCTTTGTATGATCAATCATTTAGCTCAATTTGAGTGACTTCCAATCCTTCATTCAATAATTATGAATTTGGTCTCGTTGGATTTGGACACCTTTGACACACATAAAAATAATAGAAAAAATAGCAATCCAAGGAATGCTTGTGTCGCCTGCGAAGCGGTTTGATTATTATTCTAGAAAGTGGATCAAAATTATTGGTATCAGTAGAAAAGTCTTGTCATATGAAATTCATTTGAAATATCAGACCTCTTAATTACAAATTAAAAGATATGGTCATTCTCAAATTTTCAGAAAAGAGTGTCAATCATCTAAGTCAAGGTCACTACGTAAAAATTGGTAACAAAAAGGTCTCATCATAAGAAATATTAAAGACCTATCACCTACCAATTAAAAGATATATACAACCTTAGAAAAGAAGGTCAAATAGCTAGGTCATGGTCAAAAGGTAAAAAATTATGGTATGTTTAGAATGGCATTGTTACAAGGAAAATACATGAGAAATATCAAAGCCCTATCACCTACCAATCAAAAGATATAGCCAATATTACTTTTCTTGAAAAATAGGTCAAATATCTAGATCAAGGTCAAAAGGTCAAATTTTATGGTCTGTGTAGAAAGGTCTTGTCACAAGGAATGCACATGTGAAATACCAAAGCCCTATCACTTACAAATCAAAAGATATATCCATTCTTAATTTTTTGGAAAAGTAGGTCAAATATGTAGGTCAAGGTCTAAAGGTAAAAAATCATGGTATGTGTAGAATGGCATTGTTACAAGGAAAATACATGTGAAATATCAAAGTCCTATCACCTACCAATGAAAAGATATAGCCAATATTACTTTTCTTGAAAAGTAGGTCAAATATCTAGATCGAAGGTCAAAAGGTCAAATTTTATAGTCTGTATAGAAAGGTCTTGTCACAAGGAATACACATGTGAAATATCAAAGCCCTATCACTTACCAATAAAAAGATATATCTATTCTTATCCTTTTTTCAAAAGTAGGTCAAATATCTAGGTCAAGGTCACAAGGTCAAAAATTATGGTATGTGTTGAAAGGTCTTGCCACAAGGATAGCACATGTGAAATATCAAAGCCCTATCACCTACCAATCAAGAGATATATCCATTCTTATTTTTTTTGAAAAGTAGGTCAAATATGTAGGTCAAGGTCACTAGGTCAAAAATTATAGTATGTGTAGGAAGGTCTTGTCACAAGGAATACACATGTGAAATATCAAAGCCCTATCACTTACCAATCAAAAGTTATGGGCTGTGACACCCAAAGTGTGACAGACAGACAGACTGACAGACGGACGGACGGACAGACGGACAGACGGACAACGGACAAAGTGATCCCTAAGTGTCGCTATGCTTCGCAGGCGACACAAAAAGGGGGGTCATGCATACCGTTTTCTCACAAATTCCACTTTTTTACATCACCCCTCTATCCATTTCGAAAATTTTACAAATTTCATCTATTTTTAGATCGATCAATAGATTGCATAAAAGACAAAAACAGGTTCAAAACTCAATTTATCCCGACAACAGGGAATGGTACATTGATTTCATGTGCTATTTTTAAATTTTCAATAGTTTTGACCAATGGTGTGACACCTTTTATTCTGCCCTGTTCACCAGTCAAAACTGAGGGGATTCCCCGCTAAAACGATTTCCTTGGATTACACCTGAAGGGGATTCCCCATGTAGAAAATGTGATACCTTTAGTACTGCGATACATTTCAGGAGATACAGTGCAAACGGAATAGATTTTTATTTAATGAAATGTGCATTATACTTGTAACACTTTCATAATGGTTATCATTCATGTACTTGGAACACTTGCAACTTGTTATCATGCATAAAGTTTGCTCGAATTTCCTCTGTCTTAGACTCTCTTAGATGAAGTAATTTACGGACTGATTTCTTGAAGAAACGTCTAATGAGTAATCTCTTCCTCCGGATTTTGAGAATGCATAGGACATTTAATATCTGAAATTCTTGAAATAAATAATTCAGTTCAGAGTTCCTGAAATCTTCCTATGAAATGTTGGACCACAGAAAGCTGTTGTTTAAATAGAGTAAATAAATTATTATTTACAACCATAAGCCACTGTGTTCGACATCTTGTATGTATAATATTTCTAAGAGGAACACAGAGGCCTGAGGTTGTGAATAATAAAACATTTTCTCTCATAAAATGACAGGTTCCTGTGATAAGACATTTGGGAATTTTTATCTGTTCAAATAATAGATACATGATGAGTTTTTATCGGACCAAATAGCTTTTTGTCGGCAAATCCTATGCAACCGATACATTTCATGAACTCTCTCCGCTAACAACTTGTCCGTGTAACAGACCTTTGATGAGGTAAAACAATTTTTTAACAGTAAATAACGATGTTGTAGGTCTGCTAGTTGGACAACCTTAACAATTTCATGGGCCTTTTAATTTGTTTCAAACTACGAAACCTAGAGAAATCACTTGAGTTGTTGAACAGCGTATGCTGAAATGCGACACTCCTTCTCGCCTGTTGAAATATGCATAGGCAAGAAGCGCCGCATTTCAGCATATTCACTGAAAATTATTTGTTCAAGTGGCTTCACTGGGTCATGAGGTTTGATACACCATACACTGCTTTTTGGAAAACAAACTGGCCCAATTTCTGCACAAGCAGCACAACTCACTTGAATTGATAAATAATGGATTAAAACGATTTTGAACTGTACGTTTCATGTATTTGAGATGAAATCAATACTATTCAAAAGCATTCATAGATTTCAGTATAATTTAATATGAATAAAGGCAAAACCGAAAAATCTTTGTTTTTTATGCCCCTGGAATAAAAGATTCGGGAGCATATAGTTTTTGGCCTGTTCGTCTGTCTGTTTGTCTGTCTGTTTTCCGAAAAACTTTAACATTGGGCATAACTTTTAAATGGAAGCTGGTGATAGAGGTTTCATATTTCACATGTGTATTCCTTGTGACAATACCTTTCCATTGATACCAAAATTTTTGACCTCGTGACCATAACCTTGACCTTTGACGTACTTCTCAAAAACTTTAACATTGGGCATAACTTTTGAATGGTTAGTGATAGAGTTTTCAATTTTTACATGTGTATTCCTTGTGACAAGATCTTTCCATTGATACCAATATTGCGCTGACCCTGACCTCTCACATACTTAACAGAAAATGGCCTTTATACTAACAAAGATGCCGCCGGGGGCATTCTCGTTTCACAAACACAGGCTTTATAATTTCTGGCATGCTAGCTATCAATAATGAAAGGTTTTGTGTTCAATTTTAAATAAACTTAATTTATGAAATCGTTTCATTGTTTTATTCTTTTTCTGCTGCACATTAATGTACAATATGATTTTATTTTTGATGTTGCATAATTGAACTATACTAGCTGGGCATATGACGTTGGACCACTTTATCCGTCTTTTCAAATCAGTAAAAAAGTTATTGTTTTGAAATGTGGCTATTTTTTCTTTTTTGTACTTTCAAAGGTTGTCTGAAAAAAAAACTTCTCTGCATCCGGCAAAAATCTTTTTAGAAAGGTTGTGGGCTAAAATCCTGGTACTGGCACTATCAGTATTCAATGTCAGTATGTCAATTAGAGCGTGCATGGGTATCAGGTGAGCGTTGTGCCCCCTGGGGCTCTTGTTTTTGCAGTCAGAACCCCATTTTCGCAATATGTAATTGAAAATACTTTTTTATTCTTATATATTCATTTATTAATTTCATTCATTTATTTATATATGCAGAAATTTTAGTTTAGTAAAAGGAATAATATCTATGCGTAATGCAAATAACGATGATGGAAAAAATAGTTTCACGAACAGCACGTGAAATAGATCTCCACTTCACCCATGGGGCGATAACGGAGAGGAACTTCAATATGCCACTTAAGAAATACATGCATTATAAATCTTTAACACAAGGGTGATTTAGCGGGAATCTGAAGACACCACGATCGACAATTTTCGATATATCAATGATTGATTTTCCTCGTAATCGCGATAATCTGTCATGGCAAGATTGTTAAAGAAATGAATTTTACGCATAATCATAGAATACGAATGCGGAAGGGGGATGTTATAAAATGGATTCATATGAATAAGGAAGACTTTAGCAACAATAACAAAATAGCCTGAGATGGGATATCAAATATTCTTTTGTACTTTGCGAAGTGAAATAGATTTATTAAAAAAATAGTTTACGATGATACAAGGATACTTGGGCGAAATGAAATATATTTATGAAAACATTGAGCGAAGTTCGGTAAGATATTACGATTTTTTTTTGCAGTATCCACATAATATTACATGTATCATTTAAACTTTGCAATAATGTATTATTCATCAGGTAGAGGTCGGGCAGTGTGGGAAAGGGGGAATGACATAGCCCCGTATTCCTGCACAATGTCTTCTCTATCTATGATACATCTCTATGATTCATTCATTAGGCTCGTTTAAAAGCCTTATAAATCATTCAAAGTCCTTCACTGCAGATTAAAACAAAAGCATTATTTATTATAACCTCTTGATAGCATGTAAAAGAAGTAAGTAATTTTCAATTCATATTCTAAATGGAATATTATCAGCATTTTAATAGTTTGGTCATATACAGAATTTGCTATGTTGCTCTTTGTAACTGAAAATGCACACGTACAATTCTACAATGTTTGATAGCAGTACAAGTGCATTGATTGGTAAAGTGAAAAATATGATGAAGCATATAGTCTTACTGTCTTGTCAGAAATTGTCATAGAGTTTTCCTTACTTATCTTTTTTTCTTTTGAAACAGAATCTTCCTTGCCTGGATGAATAGTACATGTACAGGAGAAAATAAATGAATTACGACACACTTTAAGGTAAGATACATGTGACACAATTTTGAGTGTAGCAGCGAAAAATTATATGGCAATGTATGATGTCATAATTGCATTTAATTAGATGTAGGGTTCAAAATGCTTTCATTAGAATCAAGACCAAAGCCTATAGATGGAAAGGAATTTGATATTTCACATGTTGATTCCTCATGACCAAAGCTTTCATGCCAAGACTTTTGACCTTTGACCTACATGTACTTTAAGTATACATGTATTTCATGAGCTGTAAGGGATAGAGCCTAGATTTTTGGCCGAATTGCGAAGCAAAATCCGGTCTATGAAATGGCGAGGTCCGTCTGTCCGTCAGTCCGTCCATCAACATTTTGGTTAACGTGTTGCGTTTAAGTCCGTTGAGAGAAAAATATTTGGAGGAGCAAATTGAAACTTGACTTTGACCTACTTTTGAATTATAAGAGGTAGGGTTTTGATATTTCACATATAGATTCCTCATGACCAGAACTTTAATTTGATATCATGACTTTTGACCTAGAGACCTTGACATTGACCTACTTTGAAACTATAAGAGGTATAATTTTGATATCCAGTTGTATAATCCTCATGACCAGACCTTTCATCTTATATCATGACTTTTGATCTAATGACCTTGGCATTGACCTTTGACCTACTTTACAGAAAAAAATGTAAAATTTACAGTTAGATATGTAATATTTACAGAAAAAAGTGTCAAATTTACAGACAAAAGTGTCAAATTTGCAGACAAAAGTGCATAATTTACAGGAAAAGTGTAAAATTTACACTTGACCATGTAAATTTTACAGAAAAAAGGCGTAAGATTTACACATTAAAGTGTAAAATGTACACTTTTATATGTAAAAAAAAACAAATTAAAAAAGAGAATCAACATGGCAATGCTACGCTTCCGTACTATTCGTATCTTTATAGAATGAGAATAATGTTTAATATATGAGTATGCGATAACAAAACATGAAGATTTTACTACATATTTATTGACAACCAATTTGCAACAGATGCTTTAATTTTCAATATATTATGATTAAACTAAATGTTTCAGGAGAACAACAACTGGAGAGACGATTATGGAGTACATCTACAGTTCACTTCAAATTCTTTGAGGAGACCGTTTGAATTTTGCGAAAGTCTTCAGAATAATGGATTGTGAGTACTTAAATATCTACACATTGTAAGCACTGGAGTTATCAACTAAATATTACCTGAATGTGTGAACATAATTGGAGGCAAAAAGAAAGGAGTTAAGGTACAAACACCTGGAGCACCAAATAAGTAGTTCTAAAGAAAAATGTAACAATAATACATTCATGATGTATTCGTGATTGATATAGGCATTTCAACAAATACTGTCTCAGCAGTAATGAAAGAGGCCCAAAAGTGAAGACACATAGGACATCAGATGAGCTGAAATTCACAAAATAATATATATAAATATATAAAATGGATGCCAAGAACCATTAAAAAATCCGTGTGTGTGAGGAAAATTCCGATGGCAAGACATCATAATGAAGAAGTGGAAAAATTTCTTTAACATATTGTACAAGACACTTGCTTTGGACAGAATATAGCAAGGAGAGGGCAATCAGCGTTACATATCATAACTCAATGTAGGAGATTCTTTGTATTTGTTTTATAAATATCACTAATTATCTCCGGAAGCGTCCTGATGCCACATTCTAAATTTTTACTCCTAATAAGGAGATACTATCACCTAATAAGGACTGAACTTTCATCTAATTAGGACAAACTGTCACCTCATTCGGGGATACTATCACCTAATTAGGATATACTATTACCTAATGAGATAATACTATCTCCTAATTAGGACTTAGCTATCATCTAATTAGGAGACACTAACACCTAATTAGGACTTAGCTATCGCCTAATTAGGACTTAGTTAACACCTAATTTGGATATACTATCACCTAATTAGGACAGCTATCTCCTAATTAGGAGATACTATCACCTTATTTTGGCATACTATCACCTTATTAGGAGATACTATCACCTTATTAAGAGATAATATCACCTAATCACCTAATAAGGATATACTATCACCTAATTAGGACTTCGCTATCTCCTTATTAGGAGGTACTATCACCTTATTAGGAGATACTATCACCTTATTAGGAGATAGTATCACCTAATCACCTAATAAGGATATACTATCACCTAATTAGGACTTAAATATCACCCAATTATGAGATACAAACACCTAGTAAGGACTTAGCTATCATCTAATTAGGAGGAACTTTCACCTTATTAGGACTTAACTATCACCTAATTAGGACATACTATCACCTAATTAGGACATTCTATCACCTTATTTGGACTTTTCTATCACCTAATTAGGACTAAGCTATCACCTAATAAGGACTTATCTACCTCTTAATTAGGCAATACTATCACCTTATAAGGAGATACATTCACATTATAAGGAGATAACATCACCTCATTAGGAGATATTATCACCTTGTTAGGAGATAATATCACCTAATTAGGAAATAATGTTACCTAATTAGGACTTAGCCATCGCCAAATTAGGACTAAGCTATCACCTAATAAGTAGATACTTTTACCTAATTAGGACTTAGCTATCACCTTATTAGAACATACTATCACCTAATTAGGAGATACTATCACCTAACTTGGACTTAGCTATCACCTAATTTGAACTATGCTATCAACTAATTTGGACTCAGCTATCACCTAATTAGGTGACAGCTAAGTCCTTATAAGATAGTCCTGAATAGGTGATATCTAAGTCCTAATTAGGTGATAGTATCTCCTAATTAGGTGATAGTATTTCCTTATTAGGTGATATTATCTCCTAATTAGGTGATATTATGTCTTAATTAGGTGATAGTATGTCCTAATTAGCTGATAGCTAAGTCCTAATTAGGTGATAACATCTCCTAATTAGGAGATAAAAAAAATTCAGAATGTGACATTAGGACACTTACGTACTTATCTACTGGTCAAATATGCTAAATTGCTAAAATGTGTACTGAAAATGCAAATTTAAAGTATGAAATGGAAGTCATTGCACAATTAGTCTGAACAAACAGTTGTCAAGTTAGCAACCAGTTGTTAAGGAAGTACACCTTGTCTGAAATAAAATAGATTTCTTAACAACCAGTTGTTAAGAAAATATCGCTTGTTAGCATCTTAACTTTAACAACTGATTGTCAAGAAGTTTATCTCATGTACCTAGCATGTAGTTCTATAGTCGAAACACATTGCTATCTTAACAACCAGTTGTTAGTGATACAAACTGAATCTCATTGTGATGGATTTAAAATGAAGCTTTTAGGTACATGTACTTGTGAAGCACTGAATGTAGTCTATCTTGACAACCAGTTGTTAGGAACTTTGATTCTGAAATTTATAACTGATTTTGTATGGAATCCTTTTTCTTTGTTTTTGCAGTGTAATACATGTGTGCTGAAATAAAAGATTAGAAATCTAAATCATTGATAAATTTGTTTAGATAAAGGCTGTTAACAACACACAAAGCGATTTGACCATATGGAATTGGTCAAATCAAATTGGAAGCTGTTGGTTATATTTTGAATTCATTGGCTACAAAGTAGGCATTTTACTGCGAAATACACACTGTGTAGAAATAAACAGCACACTCTTGTTTATTTCATTCCAAAATATTGTGCATTTCATGTGAACATGTTTTGAATATATAAATGAATGATTTTAAAAGGGAGAAAATGAAACTTTGCTTATATTATGGCCTAAAACACGGATTAATAAAAAGCCCCCCACCCTCCTTTTTCAGTTTTTCGTCTCTGGGGTATCGTTCCCCCCTTAGCTACAGAACCCCACTTTGTCAAAAGATGTGTTTTAGTGATACACATCTTCTGTAAAAGTGGCATTCTGTAGCTGAGGGGGGAACAATATTTTAAAAAACTTATCCATTTTCCATTGATTTCTATAGAAAAAAGACGTATTTTTTCCCCTAGATTTAGGAAAACTATGCACGATAAATCTTATCCAACTGCTGATTATGATGAAACCAAGAGCTGGCATAAATTTTGTGAAAGAATTTTCTTGAAGTTCCCATTTTGAAAATTCCACTTTTTCAGGGCAGATTTTACGCCTTATCTTATCAGCTCCTTATATCTATTAAAGAAAATCCTACATGTATTAGGTGATCGAAAAATGTTCAGGCACATAAGGCTGAATTTTAAGGCAATTCTTCAAATTCTGATCACATACACAGAATAATTTGAGAGTAAGATAATTGGGTTTTTTTTTTGGTCACAACATAGGAAATTTTTTTTCAGCAAAATTCAGAGCAAAATATTTCTTCCCGAAAAAACCCAAGCCCCTCCAAGAATATCACATGGACTGTGTCTTAAAAAGATAACATAAAACACAGATAACGACAGTATGGCCGGATAGCAAAGTTAGTTTTTGTCACTAACTTGGTCAAGGTCAATAGGTCAAATAATACGGCATAAATTGAAAGGTTTTGTCAGAGGCAACCTACATGTATAATATAAAGTTCTACTGCATACAGTTCCATAGATTTTGCTTCAACCAGAAACTTTAACCAAAATCTTTAACTAGGTTTAAGTCCAAGGTCACTAGGTCAAATGTTACAGCATTAATTGAAAGGTCTTGTCATGGGCAACCTACATGTATATAATATAAAGTTTCTACTGCATACAGTTCCATAGATTTTGCTTAAACCAGGAACTTTAACCAAAATCTTTAACTAGGTCAAAGTCCAAGGTCTCTAGGTCAAATGTTACAGCATAAATTGAAAGGTCTTTCTACTGCATATATATCCTTAGATTTTGCCTCAAAAAAAAACTTTAACCAAAATGTTGACGGCAGACGAACAGACAGACGGACATCGTCAATATATAGACCGGAATTGCTTTGCAATCCGGCCAAAAATTCTTTATTGTATGTCATAATGCAAGATGATTGTACAATTTGTACATACATCTTATTATTTTATGTATTACTGTAAACGTGGAAATTTTCGCGTGGGGGTAAATTTCGTTTTTTCGCATATAGAGGGATTTCGCAAAATTTCCCCCACGCGAAAATATCCCTGTTGCATTCTTACTATGGGAAAGACATTTTTATTGCGAATATTCCCTCCACGTGAAAAGTCTTGATGTTATAATCGCGAAATTTTCCCCCACGAAAATAACCACGTTTACAGTATACAAGTACCTACCACATGTACTGACTGATCTCAGGCATTTACTTGTAGTCACCACACAATTCTGTTGGAACTTCTGACATAAACTGCTCAGGTGCTTCAGGTGCGATGACATTTCTCCCTACAAGACATATAATAAAATATTTGTCACTCATGTTAAAACGTCACTGTATTGAGAAAATTTGAATTTGAATTCTTCATTGACTTTGATCATATTGGCATATCAATAACAGAAGTTTCTGATGAGACTGAAGCTCTCCTGGTTGTTTGCTTCAATTAATCAAAGTGATACACCCATTTTTCAAGACCCTGGGGATCAGGGGCTATAAAACAAAATACATGACCAGAGAATTATTAATATAATGCAAAAAGAGTTAACTGTCTATCAATTTCAGAGAATTGGTGTTCACAAGATTATATTAGGAGAAAATCACCACACCCATTTTCCAAGACCCTGGGGGTCAGGGATTCAAACAAAATACATGTACCAGGTGCACATCTAGACCAAAGACTGAGAATAATGCAGAAACAATTGTCTTTCTAACAATTATACTCTAAGAGAATTGGGGCTCACAAATTACATAGAGTTATATATATGTATAGGATAATAAGGAAAAAACAGTGTTGAAACTTTAAAATGCAGTCAAAATTTAAGGTCAGCTCAAAGCAGGGTAGATATTGTGGGGGAAAACAGATATTTTTATTTTTGGGTTAATAATAACTTAATTGTCATTAATATATTACAGCTTGCAGACACGTAAAGACCCCCATTTCCCATCTTTCCATTTTCATGATTTTTAAGGTACCAAACTTGACTACGGACAAACAACATGGCGAATAAAATCAAAGTCTCTGGGATAATTCAGCAGTACTTGGTATAAAGACTCACATTTCATTAATACAGAATAAACTAGAACTGCCCTAAAGTGGACGAATTATACCCCCCGCGGGATGTTTTTCTCTAAACATTATGACATAACACACAGAAAGCTCACATAAGGAATACGTATGTGAAATATCAATGCCCTATCTCTTGTAGTTTAAAAGTAGGTCAAAGATCAAGGTCACTTAAACTATTTCAAAAGTCATGGTATCAGATTAAAGCTCTGGTCACGAGGAATCTATACGTGAAATATCAAAGCCCTTATAGTTAAAAAGTAGGTCAAATGTCAAGATCAAGGTCATAAGGTCAAAAGTCATGGTATCAGATGAAAGCTCTGGTCATGAGGAACCTATATCTTAAATATCAAAGCCCTATCCCTTATAATTTAAAAGTAGGTCAAAGGTCAAGGTCACTAGGTCAAAAGTCAAGGTATCAAATGAAAGCTCTCAACATGAGGAACATATAAGTGAAACATCAAAGCCCTATCTCTTATAGCTTAAAAGTAGGTCAAAGGTCAAGGACAAGGTCAAAAGTCTTGGAGTAAAACTTGTTATAATGAATGTCTGTATGAAATATTAAAACCATATCACTTATACTTGAGGAGATATTCACTTTAAGAACACCTTAACCAAAATATTACAATAAGGTCAAAGGTCAAAATTCAAAGTCAAGGCCAAGGTCACTGTGGCTCTTTTGTCCAGCAACAAGCACTTTTTTCATGTGAAGGATCAATGCAAATTTAATCCTCAATTTGCAGTATTTCACGAGGATCTCGCTGTCCCAAAAGATGACCCAAACTTCGATCAAACTATTTGGAACAAATTTCATATGATCTCATCTGATTCGTAAGATCACCTTGGAAACAGAGGACTCTATTCCTATTATTAGTATTATTACACCAGAAGACGTGTTCTTAGCTACTAAAAAATTTCATGACAGGAAAGCTTAAGACAAATCTGGACTCGTGTCGGAACATGTCATACAAGAACCTATTTCATGTATCTTCAATGCTATGTTAGAACATAAATAAATGCCAGATTAGCCTTTCAGCAAGTTCAAGGAGGAATAATTCACCCGATTCATAAGAAAGGAAAAGACCCTACAAATCTTTCCAATTATCAGGGTATCACAGTCTCTTCCCTACTAGGAAAACTGTTTGAACATTTCATCCTAAAGAAGATTGAAGATTCTCTCCCCCGAAACAATCATCTCTTTAGTTTGGGTTTACAAAAGGACTTCCACCGCTAATGGCCTCTTTTGCATTGAATGAAACAATCATTGAACATTTGGAGCACAATCAACCAGTTTCCTCTCTTTTCTGGACTCACAAAAAGTGTTTGATGTTGTGTAACATGCATCTATGAAATGTAAACTCTTCGAGCAGAATGTTAATCATCATATCTGGTTAATGGTGGACGAGATGTATTCAGTTCTATCTGCAAAAGTTTTGTGGAAGTAAGTTGTCGATTTCCAATTCTACAAGGGGTGAGACAAGGCAGCATCTTATCTACAGGACTCTGCAAAGTCTATGATACAGTTAGAGAAATCAGGGATAGGCTAGGCACGTATAGTCCTCTATTGTATACAGGCTGTCCGACAGTAGCAGACGATGTTGCTCTGGCAAACAAATGTGAAATAGCTGCTCAATGTGCTCTTCATATAACTGAGCAGTATGTAAATAGGGAAGATATATCATTCATCCAGACTGACCAGAGAAGTCGGTAATGATAAGGAAATTTATTCCGAGAAATTATACAGAATTAGAGAAAAGAAATGGTTATTTTCCATTTACTTTCCATTTTTTGTGCATTACTTTAGCATTTTTCATTTATTTTCCATTCACTTGCCATTTCTCACAACAGGGATTTTAGAACTTCCATTTTCTTATGACCATTTGTTTGCCATTTATTCAAATAAATGTATTATCAATGAAACTTTGTTGGCATTTTTCTTCCCTTTATTCAGAAAATGTGTAATAAATGGTGCAGGAGACGAAGAATTGTACATTCTTTTACCATTTATTTTCAGAACCATTTTTACTAGAAAAAATGGTACATGAAATCAAGTACATGTATATATAGTCGTAACCGTATGAATTAAATACCTGGCATGAATCATGTCGGAATGTAATTTAGGATATAAAAATCTTAAACTTAAAACCTCTGTGTCAGGATTATACATAGAAGATTTCTGTGGCAATTAAGATCAACTTCAAAAATTAGATCGTATTTTACATTTTATGTATGTGTCGTTTATAGTATTACAGATATGTACTGAGTAAAGCTAGGGGTAAACCTTCGTTTATATAAGGGTATAGTATAAATTTTCTCCTTGAAAACCATATTCAATTATTAATCAATGTTCATTTTCCAATTTTTAACACGCATTAATGAGAGGGTACATGGACGGATCTATAGTGGGGGGGGGGGGGGGGGGGGGGGGGGGGGGTGTCAGGATCTCCCCTCGGTAGTGTATGCCAAAATGGCATCAAATTGTTATTTTATCATCTCCCCCCCCCTTGACTCATGACCCATTATAAATCCGCCCATGTAGCTTTTTTCGTTCATCAAAATGTTCTTGCACGGACCGTATATATATACAACATACATTCTTTGATGATTTATTATATATACCAAAGGATTTTTAATGACGGGTATACGTATCAATGAAGTCAGATTTACGTACGGTTGTTAATTGTATTGAGAATCGGTAGAGAAAAGATCAAGTAGAGTAGAAAGAAAAGAAGAAGAAGAAGAAGAGAAAGAGAGAGAGAGAGAGAAAGATATGAAATTTTCAGAGGAGCTTTTAAAGTCGGCACCACCCATCCCCTTTCCCCGATCTTTACGATCGGATCGACCACTTCATATTTTCGAGCAGCAGAATTTCACATACACAACACGTACCTCTGGTGAGCTCCATGTATTTTAAAACTCCCGGCTCGTAAATCAATTAGGCACCTCATAGGATAGATGAGTGTGCTTTCTCCCAAAATTAAAATAAAAAGAAACCCAACATGATCGGATGGGATAAATAATCGAAGGGGACATTTCACAATGAATAAAATTTCTATAAAATAAATAGAAATACTTTTTTTCTTTGTCACTTTTAAATTTTGGGAGAAATTTAATAGATTCCCCGTTGTTCCCCAGGCCGTCGTTCCCCAGCGTGGTTGATGATAAACAGCTGTGGGCGCGATCGATGCAGACTGACCCAGATTATCTCGGGAGAGTCATGATTTGGATATACACGACGACGCACGCTTGTAAATTGCAACAGTGTAAAAATACAATCTTGTGTCTCGTGATGTTATATACATGAGAATTGTGCAAACAATATTGAGTTTGAATGAATTCGTCAAGGAATTACACGAAGAGGTGACCGGTGATCAGAAAGAGATATCTCAACGATCAACAGCTATGAAAAATTATTTTGGGCCGGTAAGTTTTTATTTTGTACATACATGTATCTATATTTTCGTACTTGTATCGATCTAATCTTATTTGTATTTCTTGGCTTTATTATAAAGTACATGTTGTGTAACTGATAACTGAATTGGCAGTTCTTTGAACAGCGGAAATCTGAAAATATAATTTGAATTTGTAAAATGATTCGAAAGGAGCGGTAAAATTACGCATGCGCACGACAATAGCTATAGTTTACGTTTGTTTTTTATGTAAACAAGGCAAAAAAAAAAAAAAAAAGTATTATTCTGGCTGATTACCGATATGACACAACCTGCCAAGTCAATATACATACATGAAGCTATTGAATACTAGATGACTTTATATTTACAACTTAATTGATTGATTTCTCCTTGTTTTTAACTTCAGAAGACGATTCCACTAAAACAGATACGACAATTTGTTGATAAATCAATCAAAGCTGAGAGATGTTTCCGTCTTCCTTTTTGATTAAACTAAGCTTCAAAACGTGGATTGGATGCCTATGAAGAGGTATATATTTTATGATACATCTATCTTAATATGTTGAAGTTTCAAGTGTGTCGTCAATTGCACAAAATTCATACATATACACATAAAATTAATAAAGCAAAATTAAGTCACATACTGGTATATGTAAGCATGTTAAACATTCAAACAGTCTAATATATGTTTTGTTTTGTTTTTCTTTAGGAAAACATTATGCCAAGGGAGTGAATCTCAGATGGGAGCAGATAAATCCAAAGACCTTTACTCAAACCATTCAACATAAGATAAAACATGCGGTTCTGGAGTGCAAGCAAAGTGGTTGTTTTGAAAAACATTAACATAAGTAACCATCTTTTACGGAATTTTGTGTGTCATATTGGGAATACATCAATGAAATTTCAAGTGTTATATTGAAACTGCACGATCGGATTTAATATACTTCAAGTATGTAGTTTTGAATAGTAAGGTTAACATTTTTTCTCTATTTAAATGATGCAAAATAAATGGATAAGTAGTAACATTTTTTTTTTCATTTATATGATGTCACTAAACTGGACAATCAATAAACTGGAGCTGCAACCATTTATTCTTCATTTTTTGTTGATGTCATTTAAATGTTCTATCTCATTTGCATATTTCGCTGAAAAGAATGGTAAAAAAATGGAAACTGAATGGTTAAGAAAATGGTGTTTGAGTGAAAAATGGAATAAAAATGGTTGTCAGCAGTAGAACATTTCCATTTGTCTTAAAAATAAATGGCAAAGAAATGGAAAATAAATGAAAGAAAACAAATGGCACTGGAATGGAAAATAAATGGATTTCATTTCTCTAAGGGTATAATTAAGTTCTTTCCACTTGGACAGTAAATGATGCCACACTCTCATTTCTATCATACATTAAGGTCTTATTGAGTTATTCGTACAATTTCAGACAATATCTCAGCAAATATTAAGCGTATCTCATGTGCTAGACATACTTTTTAGTCTTACATCAACAGGACTCCACGGTTCTAACTAGTGGTGTAACAATATATTGTTTGTACTCGTATCGCGATACAGTAGCTTGACAGTACGTATCACAATACATCTTCCATTCAAATGATACACAACGATACAGTATTTTTCAAACAATATAAAGCACAGTGTAACAAATTGAGACAAAAGTTTTCTGTATCATTTACTTATAATGCACATTGTATAAATCCAACAGTATATCCCCATCATCATGTAACTTCTGAGAACCCTCTTTATGCTGTTAAGACTAAATTGATGCAATTATGTTCAGTTTTTCTTTTGATTCAAGGAATATGTGAGTTTTGGATTGAAAAGAAAAGTGTTTCATGATATGTATCGTATTGTGAGCCTTGTATCGTGATCTAGCGTATCTTTACATCCCTAGTTCTAACGGCCTACAACCAACAACTTGTCACAAAATTTACTCTATATATGTTCTACCAAGATTACTTTATGGATTAGAGACTTTTGCCCTCTTGCAAAAACACATTGATGTCCTGGAAACATATCAAATATCGGTTCTTCATCTCGTCCAAAGCTTACCACCATGAGCTACAAGGAGTTTTACTTATCTGCTGTTGGGTGCAAGGCCACCCAGGAGGCCGAGATACACATCAGAGCTTTGACATTACTCAGTAATACCATAAGGTACGTCAGAGAACCAGGTCCTAAATGACATACTGGAACGTCAAACACATCTTAAGGGATTGTCTTCAAAAAGCTGGTTTTCATACATTCAGACAAAATTTTTATCGGTACTCACACCCTGACATTTCTACACTTCAACATACCAACTAACCAAGCCAGAGAAGGAGAGAGACCGCATGAAATGGATATCTTATTGTGGACAATCAACACTCAAGTTCTGCAACATTAGTATATTAACAATAGGATCTGTAGACCTGTTGTGGAGAACAGTAGAAAACAATGTACATGATGCGAAGTGTGCGATCACCAAAGCTAGATTCCTGACTCAGTGTTCCCGCTAGGCCAAAATAGAAGGGTGCCCTTGAATTATACGCCCTCCCTGCGCCCTTGATGCCCTTTCCTTGCACCCTTGATGCCCTTTCTTTGCGCCCTTGATGCCCTCCTGTTTTCCTCTTGTTGCCCTTCTTGATGCACCTTCTAAGTTTGATTATGCTGTTCATTTGCGCTACAGTAATTAATGCATTACCGTCTTTAATATGTACTTTGATTAATTGAATTGTTAATTTGTTTGTACAATCATTCAGCACCTTTACAAGTAGTACAAACGACTGCCTAATTAAGATGTTTTGATTAAATACGCAGGTACATGTATAACTGGAAGATATGTTTATAGATCGCACGAGATATTCATTTGTACAAAAAAATTTCACATATTTTGATGTTTTAAATAGACCGCACAATGCACAACAACCAACATCATGACTGCCATTAAACGTAAATTAGCAGAGATTGAAAATACAAAAATGTCAAAAATTGCGGAGCAATCTATATCTTAACTTTTAAGTTGCACCAATTAAGTCTCCAGTCTTTAATATAAAATTGAGAGTAAAAACGGTTCGTGACATACAAGGTAAATGCACATGAATCCGCCGTCATGAAATTTATACAATTAATTTTTATTTCTGACGATTGTGATGACAATGACTTGAAATTTTACACGTACATTGTATCTGTACTTTCCACCTGTAAACTTAAATTCCCAAGCTAAAATGGACAACCATTTTATACGAGTACATGTATTTGTGTGGGTCTGTTTAGAAAACGGCAATAAGTTCATCCATCGTCTTCTTGATCTATTTCTATTTACTTGTTTTTAAATTCACTAAATACATCTAGAACCAATGTCCTTTTGACCACGGAAATTGCTCTTACAAAATACCTACTGATGTAATTCACAGTCTATCAGTGTCAATACTTTCATGATATTCAATATACAAAAAGAATCATGAATACGCGGAAGACACTGGCAGAGTTAAAAATAAAAAATATACAATATCTACACTTAAGTAACTTACATGAAATGGCCTTTTAACCCTCAAATCAGCATTTGTAAATTGATTCTCAAAATTGTACCAAGTTTCACAGTAAAAGGACACAGAAGCCTAAGTTAATGACGAAAAACCGTGAAAATCAACTAGTAAACAAGATAAAGGAAGAGCAATTAGCAAAATAAAAAGTTTGACCTGAGGATCTGAGTTCTATTTCACACCATAATTAATTTAAGAAGAAACCAGGTTTGATGAGCACAAAAGTAAAGTTTAATAAGTTTAAGTCTTGGCAGTGGCTCCGTATCTTTAGACCTATGTCTCGGCGTACGAACACAAATTGTAGTGAGCTACTGCATATATATTTCAATGGTATCAGGACACTTCGTAACCAAGACAACTCGTAACAAGACAACTCTTAACAAGACAACTCTTAACCAAAAAAAAAAAAAAGAACTCGTAACCTGACCATTTTGGTGACGAGTTGTCTAGTCAAGTCGTAACCAGGTCATGACTTGACCAGACAAATCGTCACCAAAACTTAGAAAAAATCGTGATAAAAACTTGTCACCAAAACTTAGAAATTTTCGTACAGTGTAATAAAAATTTGTCACCAAAACCATAGGTGCTTGGGTCATAGAAAGTCCCTACGCTGCTGATTACGCTGCCGGCAGCATATAAGACGGGCTGTCTGACTGGTTTAAGAAAAAACGTTATCGAGGGAGAAATCAGAAGGGAATCCAGGTGAGTGCTAAAATTAGAAATCCAATATGGCGGAAGTTTCTGACCTTTCCCTCTCTCCATAAACCAATCAGTCAGCCCATCTTATAAGCTGCCGGCAGCGTAATCAACAGCGTAGGAACTTTCTATGACCCAAGCACCTACATGTATGACCAAAACTTAGAAAATTTGACCGATGTAGCTTTGAATCTTTCAATCTATTGGTCACGTGACAGTTACAGACTAATTAGAAACATGTTCGTACGCCGAGACACAGGTCTGCCTTAAGTCTTACGGTCAGAGGAAATTCTGGGTATTCGACTTAAAAAAAAATCCTTCTATACGCAGAAAACCTGGCTATGAGTAGCAAACCAGAAATATAACTAATTATTCTAATTGTTTTCAAGATATTTACCAATCTCTGGCTAATATTTATGCGATTTTTGTTAAAAGTTGGTGTGCACCAGTTTCAGCTCGAAACGACTTTAAATTCTGATAAAGACATATCGGTTACAAACTTTTCGTCAAACAATTCGCTCAGCCTACCTTATTCTTTTTCCACTAATTATATAGTGCTGCATCACTTTTAAAAGTATTTTCGCACCTTAATACCATGGGGGGGGGGGACATCTATGTACATAAATAAAAAAAACCCTTTCTGTCTTTAACTGTGGTGGTACCTAGACAGCTCAGCCTTGAAACTGTCCAGGGTGCCCAGGACAAAAAGTTTGAAAAAAAAATATTCACAATGTTCTCCGGCTATTGTTATGCGAAATGCAAACAAGACAGGGACATATACATGTGTTACTACATGTATACTTGGTGGAGGACCAGTGGCCGCCTATTTTTCAAGGTTTTTTGCTAATAAAATTTGTAATTCATGAAATATTTGATTGAAACTTTGGATGGACAATGGTGTACCCTTATCACACTGGATTATATACGATTTTCTCTGAAAAATTTGATTGTTTTGTTTATATAATGTCTTAAAATTGGACACTTTTTGCAAGACTGCAGGACCAGTTACCGGCTATTTGGCTCCTATTTCTGTAAACTGAAATATTTTGTTCCAGTGCTTTCACACTGTAATAAAAGTAATCTTTACTTGATAGCATGGTGCCTTTTTTATGAAAAAATCCCAAAGCAAACGTCCACATTGATAGATGGAATACACCTACCCTCTCCCCAACCCAGAATTCATGTCAGTAATCCTCTTCTTGTTATTTTAACAAATCTAGCGACCAGATGAGATTATTTTTTTCATAATCAGGAAAATATGTGTCTAAAAGCCTTCTGACAAATTTTCATGTCATTATTTCAACCCTAAGTCCCTCTAAAATGTAGTAGGCGGTAACTGGTCCTGGGCGGCCACTGGTCCTCGACCAGTATACATGTACGTCACTGTTTTCTTTTCTTCTTTTTTTTTTTAAAGATTTTCTTGATGTATTTATGAGTGTGTGTTCCACTGTTTTTGTTGTATCAGTTTGTTTGTTCGTTCTGTTGCTATGTACAGTATTATTTTCTTGTTGTAATTATTGGTGTGTGTTCTACTGTTTTTGTTGTATCAATTTGTTTGTTCGTTCTGTTGCTATGTACAGTATTATTTTCTTGTTGTATTTATGGGTGTGTGTTCCACTGTTTTTGTAGAACCAGTTTGTTTGTTCGTTCTGTTGCTATGTACAATATCATTTTCTTGTTGTAACTATGGGTGTGTGTTCCACTGTTTTTGTTGTATCAGTTTAAATTGTTTGTTCGTTCTGTTACTATGTACAGTATCAGTTTCTTGTTGTAATAATGGGTGTGTGTTCCACTGTTTTGGTTGTATCAGTTAGTTTGTTCGTTCTGTTGCTATGTACAGTATTATTATCTTGTTGTAACTGTGGGTGTGTGTTCCACTGTTTTGGTTGTATCAGTTTGTTTGTTCGTTCTGTTGTTATGTACATTATCATTTTCTTGTTGTAATTATGGGTGTGTGTTCCACTGTTTTGGTTGTATCAGTTTGTTTGTTCGTTCTGTTGTTATGTACATTATCATTTTCTTGTTGTAATTATGGGTGTCTTCCACTGTTTTGGTTGTATCAGTTTGTTTGTTCGTTCTGTTGTTATGTACATTATCATTTTCTTGTTGTAACTATGGGTGTGTGTTCCACTGTTTTGGTTGTATCAGTTTGTTTGTTCGTTCTGTTACTATGTACAGTATCATTTTCTTGTTGTAATTATGGGTGTGTGTTCCACTGTTTGGTTGTCTCAGTTTGTTTGTTCGTTCTGTTGCTATGTACAGATTAATTTTCACACACTCTGGGTGCATAAACTCACTTACTAAAGGCGCATTGTCTCATTCACTTTTGGAGTACCTTGACCTAATTGCTTTTGTACAGAAACTAGAACGGTCTTTGATGAAATTGACCTCAAGAGAATTATAGAGCATGGTTGTATGATCAAGATAAAAATGTACCTCATCATCTCACTTTAGGCACCTAATCTCACTTTAGGATATTGATCTCATACACTATATAGGCACCTGAACTCACTCACTTTACGTGCCTGGTCTCACTTTAGGTGCCTGATCTAACAAACTTTAGGCACCTAATCTCACCAATATAGGGGCATGATCTCAGTTCTAGCACCTGATCTCACTTTAGGTGCCTAGCTGATCTCACACAATTTAAGCACATGATCTCACTTTAGATACCTGGGCCCGGCACCATAAACTAAGAATTGACTTAAGTCTAAATTTCAATATTCTATTGTCTCGTTATACTATTAGTCATCCTTTGAATTATCAAAAGAATTTTTTTCTATTTGCAAAGTAGAATTGAATGAATGAACTCAACATTTCAAATTATCACTGATTTGTCATATATCGTATTATGCAAATTTGACTTAAGTCGATTCTTAGTTTATGGTGCCGAGCCCTGATCTCACACACTTCAAGCATATGATCTCACACACTTAAAAGGCACATGATCTCACTCACTTTAGGTGCCTGGTCTCAATTTAGGTACATGATCTCACACACATTATGCACCTGATCTCACCACTGTAGGTGCCTGGTTTTACTTAAGGTGCCTGATCTAACAAACTTTAGGCACCTGAATTCACCACCATAGGTGAATGATCTCAGTTCTAGCACCTGATCTCACTTTAGGTGCTTAGCTGATCTCACACAATTTAAGCACATGATCTCACTTTAGATACCTGATCTCACACACTTCAAGCATATGATCTCACACACTTAAAAGGCACATGATCTCACTCACTTTAGGTGCCTGGGCTCAATTTAGGTATATGATCTCACACACATTATGCACCTGATCTCACTACTTTAGGCGCACGATCTCACCACTTTAGGCACCTGATCACACAGACTTTAGACTGCCGATCTCACAACTGTAGACACTTGATCTCACACACTTAAGGCGCCTGGTCTCACTTTATGTGCCTGATCTCACCACTTTAGACGCATTATCTTACCCACTTTCTAAAAGCGCACGAACTCTTCCGCTTTAGGCGCCTGATCATACCCACTTTAGGCACATATAGTCTCACCACTTTAGGCGCATGATCTCACACACTTCAGGGGCATGGTCTCATCCATTTTATACGCACGGTCTCAATCACTTTAGGCCCACGGTCTCAATTCCATGTGGTGTTTGATCTCGCCCCATGTAGACGCTCACCCGTTTTAGACGTATGATCTCACTATATGATATGCGCCTGATTTCACTCTCTTTGAATAAAATGGAGACATGATCTCACTTTAGAAGCACGAATTATCTCGAGTCAGGTACATGATCTCACCCACTTGGGGCATGGTCAGAATTGCTCACGTAAGGCACGGCTAATCTCTCTCACATTAGGCGTCTAATCTCACCCATTTTACCCACTTTAGGCGCTTGGTCTTACACACGTTAGACACCTTTAGAATCTCTTTCACATTAAGCGCCTTATCTGTCCCATTTTAGGCATCTGATCGAACAAACTTTAGGCGTATATACTCTCACTAACTTGTATTGTTTTATCTCACATCCTTTAAGCGAATCATTTCACTCACTTTAGGCATTGTCTCACCCCTTTGTGGTTTTTAATCTCACTCCATGTAGACACACGATCTCATGGGCCTTTTTTGACGCATGATCTCACTCAATATAGGCGCATGCTCACATCTACTTTAGACACATGGTCTGACTCACTTTTGGTGTTTGATCTCATGCACTCCCTGTAGACGAACGATCTCACCCATATTAGACACGTGTATGATCTCACTTTGTGACATGCACCTGATTTCACTTTCGATCTTTAAGTAGAGGCACTCTCACTCTAGACGCATAAATTATATCTCACTCGTTTTAGGCATATGATCTCATCGACACTTGGTATCACGTAAGATGCTTGATCTCACATATTATATAAAGGCTGGATCTCACTTAAGATGTTTGCATGATCTCACCAACTTTGGGCATCTGATTTCACTGACTTTATTAAGGCGCCTTATCTCATCCATTTTGGAGTTGCTTATTTCGAATGCTGATTGGGTCTGGTGGTAATATCAGGTGTTATTTGCTCTCCACATGCGAGGAACTTGGGGGGGGGGGGTCGTCGGTCGGGGCCCCTCCCCTTTTTATAATTCGCCAAAAGTGCTAAATGTGATCTTTTGACTTATAGTTTTGAAAAAAAAAATCATATAGGCATGAACCGCTCCCAAGCTTGCTGTACTGACTTCAACCCCCCCCCCATCTACGGATATTGTTTTCTACACAATAAATAAATAATAATATATCTCGCGTGGTATTTCGTTTCTTGCACATACTCTGGCATAAAATTCAGGAACCTCTTTCCCCTCTTATGACTAGAAGCTGGATTCATTTGTCCGCATACAGTTATGTTTTTGTTCTCTTCAATCATAAATATACCTTCTTTTGACAGGAACCCCCCCCCCCCCCCCCCCCGAGGATCCATCTGTCCCTATATACAGAGATTTATTTTGGTCATGTACAAGAATAGACTGCTATTCCTTTTTGATTATTTCGTTTTAGTATTTTTTTTTATTCTGTGTTTCATATGTTTATTTTTACACAGGTCCCTAAACTTTAGCCTCGTTTCATTGGATGACCTCTTGGATGACCTATTGTTGCAATTTCATTGGTTATCTCAGAGCGGTATTTTACTTTTTCACTTGAATTCTAGAATTCAAAGAATACACTAGCGATTTACAAACTCTAATTTTCACTGCTTTAAAGACTGAATTTACAGAAGAAGATATTGGTACTCACAATCGTAAGTTTGCTTTTCATTACAAGTATATTGTTATTTAATTTTTCTGTGTTTATTTCATATTTTTATATTTACTTTTATTTTGTCTCTTTGATTTTCACATTGATTCTGGAGTATAGCTAGTACCAACTTCCAAAACAGACCGGTAAAATGATATTGCTGATTTATTGCTGCTTTGTAAGATGTATCACACACTGTCCTGATGTTCTCGTTGTACAAAGGAGACCGAGAGAGGAAGGGGGGGGGACTGGGTTGGGCTGGCCAATGAGTGAAAATTCCTTAGTATATGGTTCCATATTCTAGAATTAGTAAAATTCATTCAGATTTGATTCATTCTACTGAATTTGGAGTTTCTGGGGAAAAAATCCTAATCATGCTATGCATCGAATGATTTATTCAACATTTTCAACATGTTCCTCTTGACGAAAAAGGTACCAAAAATGCTATTAGTCTTAACGATAATCTTCAAGAAAGTCGTAATTTTGACATTCCAACCCTAATTGTGATAATAAAATTTTGATATTTAGATATTTTCATTGCTTAATTCATTTGTATACATTTTCAACATTCCTTTGTCGAGGTCGATGATTAAAAGTTCATACGTTCTTGAAAGTAAGTAGAGAACAATAGCCTGAGCGCACTAAGTGTTTAACTCGCCACGACGTGAGATGTTCTCCGCGCGATCAGTCAGGTGGACAGCCATTCGGAGTGTGTCGCTCTTTTTTCTCAATATTAGCAAACTACGGTAAATCACGAGACAACACACATGTCTCATTATTTGGCGGATCCAGACTTTTTTGTCACGTGGAACATTGAAGTTTAGAAAATAAATGCGGTCCAATTGCTTATACTTTAAGTTAACTTCATTCATTCATTCATTCATTCATTCATTCATTCATTCATTCATTCATTCATTCATTCATTCATTCATTCATTCATTCATTCATTCAAAGTATGCTGTAATACGAGTCAAATTTTTTTTCATTCGGCTTCATTCGGTCATTCTGAATGAATAAATGAATTCGCACTCCTCCCTTTATCGTTCATATGCCGATACTATATACACGTACAAGAGTTAAATTTTATTCACTTGTTCAATGTTGGATTTCATGCGCGGAGAGTCTGGATTTTTTTGTTACTATAATAACAATATGTACGTAAAACTTTATCAATTTTTATAATATAAATGATATTATATATTTTTGCCCCCCCCCCCTTTTTTTCTAGATCCGAATATTCATGAATTGATAGGTTATCAGTGTACGCGTGTACATGATGTACATGATGTAAAATTTAATTTTTCAAATCAAATCAGTTACGCAATTTTTAAAGTATTGAACAAACATTGACCGAAAACATAATTTCAAAAGTCGATTAGTACGAAAAAGATTGACCTCAAATTGACCCAGTTGACGTTAGAATAATATATATGGAAAGCGAAAGTAGATATAAATCGAACACGTGCCAAACAGAGCAGAAGCGCGCGGAGAATATGGAAACACGTCCAGGTAGAGAAATATTATGGTGAGCCAGTGTTGTGGACAATCTTAAAAGTTCTTCGATCAATGCAGCATTTCGCTATTTCAGTACTGTATTTGACAAAGATCTTAGTTTGGGGAGACGACCATATAATCCTAGAAGATTTTAGAAGAAGGGGTTTGTGAGGAATTAACTTGTCTTATCCAGAAACTGAACCTAAAATGCTTGACCTTGTAATAAATTGTCATGGTGCCCGCTGTCTTAATCCTTTAGCCAGTCATTATAATGTTACATTAAATACAGAGGGATGCATGAATCCCTGCATTTGGAACAGACATAGGTAGATTATGATGTAACAGATTATAATGAATTGGTGATTGAGGTACTGCATGGCACTTGGAACAACAGGAGAACTGTACAACAAGATTTAAAAAGTTAAGATAACAACTGATCACTAATGCTGCAAAAATATATATAATTGTATATAATTTTTTCATAAAAGTTAATGGTAATGGAAGGTTTTAATCTAAAGGCTCAGTCTATACTTTGCCTTATAATAGCATAAACAAATTTCTTATAATAGCATAATATAAACAAATCTATGTAACTAAGTCAACTACCTTTTCCTTTTATGCATTGAGTTTAAAAAATCACAAAAAAACCCCATATTTTTAGCTCGCCAGGATGAAAAAGTCCGGAGAGCTGATGCCATACCCTCGGCGTCGTCGTCCGTAGACAAAACTTTAACCTGGGCTATATCTCTTGAACTATAAGGGGTAGGGCTTTGATATTTCACATGTAGATACCTTGTGACGAGACCTTTCATTTGAGAACATGACCTTTTACCTAGTGACATTGACCTTGGACTTTGATCTACTTTTCAAAAACTTTTACCTGGTTTCTGACAAAAACCTGTATAGGCAAGCTATGTTATCTTTGATTACCCTATGTTTTTAGAGAATTGTTTGGAGCAGCAATTTGAAACTACATGGTGATAGACCATAATGAGACGAATCTAATGAAGTAACGAGATTTGAGCTGACCTTGAGATAGAAATTTCTGAATTTGTGTTTTAGCCATTAGGTATTAAACTACAAGGAGAAATAACAATTAACTTTACATTATAATTACCCATGATACAACCTTTCATTTGAAACCTTGACTATTGACCTAGTCACCTTGACCTTGAAGTTTGACCAACTTTTGAAAAACATTAACCTTGACCATATCTTTTGAGCCTTAAGAGGTAGGGATTTTATACTATATGTGCATATGTGACTGGGACTTCTGTCCTTGTCTTTGACCTTGACGTTTGACAACATGAACAGTTTACTTTAGTCATATTTTTTGAGCTTCCATATAGTTCATTATAGTTCACTCATAGATGCCTTACAATATAACACTTTTAATGAAACCCTGCCTTTTGACCCAGTGGCCTTGACTTTAAACTATGGTAAATTTTTTTCAAAAATTTAAACTTGTTTGTATCTTTTGAACCATAAGCAGAATTACTTTCATAATTTTGCATTAAGATTCTATATTACAAGACCTTGCAAGTGAGACTGTGACCTGTACTTTGAACATTTCATCTATGACTGTGACCTTGACCTTGAAATGAGCTATATCTCTTGAATTAGAAAGGGAAGTACTTTATATTTCACTGGTAGATTCTTATACAGTAAAAATAACGTAGATAGAGTATGCTTTACTTAACTTGAACTTTGCAATCCGGCCATACTGCCTTTAGCATGCTTTGTGGTTTAGGTTTTATTCCTTAAAAATTTACCCAGATAAGTCAAACCACTTATAAAAGTTAATTATTAACTTAAGAAACTTAAGAAGAACTTCAGTTATTGACCTTGACCTAGAGGTTTTACCTTGATCATAAAAAAATATTATTTAGTGTTAGTTTTTATGCTCCCGTATAAATTGAAAATTTGGAGGCATATAGTTTTGTCCGCAAAAACTTTTAACCTTGGCCACAACTTTTGAATTGTAAGAGATAGGGCTTTGATATTACACATATATATTCCTTATGACAAAACCCAATTCAATGCTTACCAAAATGTTTGATATTGTGACCTTGACTTTGGAGTTTGACCTACTTCTGAAAAACTTTAACCAAATTGGCCATAACTTTAAGATGGTGAAAGTTAAGCCTTTGATAGTTCACATGTGTATTCCATGTGAAAAGACCTTTCCATTGATACCAAAATATTTGACCTTGTGACCTTGACCTTGGAGTTTGATCAAATTTTGAAAATCTGTAACCTTGGGAATAGTTAACATTTGAATGTTAAGAGATAGGACTTTGATATTATGAAAGTGTATTCCTTAAACAAAACCTTTCCACGAATACCAAAATATTTAACCTTGACCTTGGAGATTGAACGTTTTATTTGTACTGACAAAGATGTGGAGGGGGCACACGTTTTTATGCCCTCGGAATCAAGAATTTGGGGGCATATAGTTTTTGGCCTGTTTGTCTGTTTGTCTCTATTAGTCTGTTTGTCTGTTTGTCCAAAAAACTTTAACATTGGGCATAACTTTTGAATGGAAAGTGATAGAGCTTTCATATTTCACATGTGTATTCCTTGTGACAGGATCTTTCCATTGATACCAAAATTTCTGACCTCTTGATCTTGTGACCTTGACCTTGACATTTGATTTACTTTTCAAAAACTTTAACATTGGGTATATTTACTTTTGAATGGTAAGGGATAGGGCTTTCATATTTCACATGTGTATTTCTTGTGATAAGACCTTTCCATTGATACCAAAATTTCTGACCTCTTGACCTTGACCTTTGACCTTCATTTCAAAAACTTAAACATTACCTTTTCACAAGATTTTCCCCTTGATACCAACTTTTGTTAACCCAGTGAACCTGACCTTTCACATACTTAACAGAAAATGGTGTTTATAGTAACAAAGATGCCAACGGGGGCATTGATTGTGTTTCACAAAAACAGGCTTTATTATACGAAGTTTGGGGGGGGGGGGGGGGGTATATAGGAAACACCTTGTCCGTCTGTCCAAAAGCAGATAACTCATCAAGTATAAGTGATAGGGCTTTCATATTTCATACATGCATTCACTATAATAAGTACAGTAACTTCATTTTGATATCATGACTTTTGACCTAGTGACCTTGATCTTGAACTTTGACCTACTTTTTAACTATAAAGGATAGGGCTTTGATATTTCACATATAAATTCTTCATGACCAGAGCTTTCATTTGGTACCATGACTTTTGACCTAGTGACCTTGACCTTTGACCTACCTTTCAACTAAAAGGGATAGGGCTATGATATTTCACATATAGATTCCTTATGACCAGAGCTTTTTGTGTCATTTCACAAATGAGTCCGTTTAGAAAAACGTCCAGCAGGGGGTATAATTATAATTCATCACTTTTAGGGCAGTTCTAGTTTGATGTGAGATGGATGGGTAGGTGGGGGGGGGGGAGGGGGGGGGGGGGGCAGTTGTCAACAATTGCTTTCCGGACTAAAAATCAACTATGAAAGATTCAGTGTGCGAAATTAACGGTGGACCGATAGACAATGTCTATAGTTATTCTGGTCGGTCTATAGAGATCAAAAACTCGGTAGACCGACTTGTCCATAGGAAATCTGACCCGAGTCATGTAAATGTTTGCTCTTCGCACAGCAATAGCTTAGCAAGAGCAGGTACAAGGCCATTTAAAATTGATTGGTCATTTCTCAGATACCGCCCTCCGATGAGAACTGCAGAAAAAAACCCCGCTGTGTGTCATTTTCAATCATTACTTATAAAAGAACTTGGTACCCGATACATATTTAAGTGTAATCACAGCATGTTCATATTTACGGTAACGATAGGACAAATTCTGTTCAATATTTTACACGTCAGTGGCGGATTCAGGGGGGTGCGAAGGGGGCGTCCGCCCCCCCCCCCCCCCCCGGCACTGACCCAAAATTTTCCAAAATCAGGTATATTTTGGCCCATTATCAGTAAAAATCGGCAAAATTCGCCCCTTGACCCCCCGGCAAAGGGGGCGCTGGATCCGCCACTGCACGTGAATGGATATAAATATTTTTACATGGCCTAAATCCAGCCTATTTGTACTACCAATGATTATTTGAGCACCTGTAAAAGGTTGATGTGTTGTTGTACTTCCATTTTTTATTGCCTTTCGTCATCTAAAGCCGTTCGCGATGTTGTTCATTGACCGGTTGAAATATGTTGCAGGTGCACACCCAGGCACGAAATGAAACCCATCATGTGCTAGTTCTAGTGATGAATCAGATATTGACAGTGAATCTGACAGGGAAATAGAACAAGATGAACTTGAAAATGAAAATCCCATCACACAAACTGTCTACCAAATTGAGAGAGAATATAACTAAATGATTGGCAGATGATTTTAGCAAATAAAATGCAATAACATCTGATTTCTGTGCCTTTTTATTTCGGTCTATAGGAAAATGCTGAGGTCTATAGGAACTTAAATTACTGTGGACCGAATGTCTCCAAATTGAGAGAGAATATAACTAAATGATTGGCAGATGATTTTAGCAAATAAAATGCAATAACATCTGATTTCTGTGCCTTTTTATTTCGGTCTATAGGAAAATGCTGAGGTCTGTAGGAACTTAAATTACTGTGGACCGAATGTCTACAGGAATTAAAAGTTAGTTTCAAACACTGAAGATTCTGGAGCAACGAAACTCCATACACTCATTATGAGTCAACGATGATCCCTATTGATTTGGGAGTCCAAAGGTCAAGGTCTCAGGACTCCGATTTTTGAAAATGGTTTCCGGACAAGATAAGAACCTGTATTGCACCTATGATCATAAATTTGCCAGAAATGTTTTCCCATGAGTCAAAGATGACCCCTATTGACGTCAAAGTCATTCTGATGACTGAAAATGGTTTCCAGACAATATTTGTGTCTGTATAATATGAACATGAAATTTCCCAGAAATGTTTCCCATGAATCAAGGATGACCCCTGTTGATTTTGGAGTCCAGAGGTCAAGGTCACAGGACTAATAATTGAAAATGGTTTCTGGATCATATGTGTATTTCGCCTACCAGCATGAAACTTGCCAGAAATGTTTTCCATGATTTAAGGTTTATCCCTTTTGATTTTGGGTTCAAAAGGTCAAAGGTCACACTCTTAGGACTCTGATAATTGAAATGGATTCTAAATTATATATGAATGTATATCAACCTGAAATGTGCCAGTAATGTTTTCCATCTGTAGAGACCATATAATTCATGTACTGATGTCTGCAAGTCTGCATATTCATACATGTATTTTTTTTTGCAACTGAAGGTCCTCTACCAGGTTTGTGTTTTTCATGTGGATCGTTCAACAAATATGGATGCCAGGGGCTCTGATTGGCATAATTATGTCCCCCCCCCCCCCCCCAATTGGGAGGAGACATTGGTTTTGCCTTCGTCGTCCATCTGTCTGTCTGTCACACATCGTGTCCAGGCTATATCTCCTGAACTGTTTGCCTAATCACATTCATATCTTAGGCCATACCAAATTAATTAAATGTTCTTCAGATTTTTTTTGTGAAAAAAAGGGAAAAAGGGTGCAAGCGGGCGAAAATATAATTATTTTATTTTTTTAAGTATTGCAGTTTTTAAGGTGCGAGCGAGTGAAATAATACATTTCTGATGTTTTCCCCCCTCCTTGACTTTCAGTGCCATGGATATTGGACAACAAATTTGCTCCCAATGAAATTTTCAAACACAAAAAGTACCATTTTCTTCGAAATTTGCACAATCTGAGACTTCTAGAAGCTTTAAAATTTGCTGAAATCAGAACCGACCCTAAAAAATTCTTGAGCCAGAAATTTATTGGTGCGGGCAAGCATTTTATTTTTATGATATTATTTTTTGAATTTTGAAAAATATGGTGCGGGAAATCCAAAGAACTTTTAATTAATTTGGTATGGCCTTGCTTATGACCCAAAGGTTTCACATCACCTTGACTCAAGGTCATGTGACCAAGGTCAAGGTCACTTAGTGCATTTTTAATGAAATTATGCATACATTCCTGTCTGGGCTATATATCTTTAATCGTTTGCCGGATCACTTTTATATTTTAGTATGTTGTTGCTTATGACCTGAAGGTTTCAAATCACCTTGACCCAAGGTCTTGTAACCAAGGTCAAGGTCACTTAGTACATTTTAATAAAATTATGCATACATTCCTGTCCGTGCTATATCTCTTGAACCGTTTGCTGGATCGCTTTCATATTTTAGTATGTGAAGGTTTCAAATCACCTTGACCCAAGGTCTTGTAACCAAGGTCAAGGTCACTTATTACATTTTTAATAAAATTATGCATACATTCCTGTCCGTGCTATATCTCTTGAACCGTTTGCTGGATCGCTTTCATATTTTAGTATGTGAAGGTTTCACATCACCTTGACCCAAGGTCATGTAACTAAGGTCAAGGTCACTTAGTACATTTTTATAATAAAATTGTACACAGATTCCTGTCCGGGCTATATCTCTTTAACCTTTTGCCCGATCCCTTTTATATTTGAGTATGTTCTTGCTTATGACTTGAAGGTTTCACATCACCTTGACCAAATGCTTATGACCCGAAGTCTTCACATCACCTTAACCCAAGGTCATGTGACAAAGGTCAAGGTCACTTAGTACATTTTTTTATGAAATTATAAATAAATTCCTGTCTGGACTATAACTCTTAAACCATTAACCTGATCACTTTCATATTTTAGTATGTTGTTTCATATGACCCGAAGTCTTCACATCACATCAAATTTTTTTTTTAAAACAAAGGCCAAGGTCACTTACTACATTTTTAATGAAATTGTACATACATTTCTGTCTAGGCTTTATCCCTTGGACCGCTTACTGGATTGCTTTCACGTTTTAGTATGTATTTGCTCATGACCAAAAGGTTTCACCTTGACCCATGGTCATTTGATCAAGGTCAAAGTTACTAAGTACATTTTAATGAAATTGTACATGCTATCCCATTTGGGCTGCATCTCTCTTAAATATTTATCAGATCACTGTCATATTTTAGTATGTTGTTGCTTATCACCTAAAGGTTTCACATCACGTTGACTCAAGGTCATGTGACCAAGGTCAAGGTCAATTAGTATATTTTAAATGAAATTGTATTTGTTACGTGTATTATGTCCAGGCTTAATCTTTTGAACCGTGATCGGATCACTTCATATTTTAGTATGATGGTGCTGATGACCCAAAGGTTTCACACAACCTTGATACAAGGTCATATGACTAAGGTCAAGGTCAAATTGTAAATGCTATTGAGTCTTGGCTATATTTGTGGAATCGTATACTGGATCACTCTGATACTTCAGTATGCTGTTGCTCAGGATTCGAGGGTTTCTTATCATCTTGACCCAAGGTCATGTGCCCAAGGTCAAGATCATTTAGTTCTTTTTAATGAAATTGTCATACTAATCTTGTCTGGGCTATATCTCCTGAACCCTTCGTACAATTGTTTTCATATTTTAGTATGTTGTTTCTTAGGACTAAATGTTTCTTATCACATTGTCCCAAGGTCACATGATTAAGGTCACTTCTTACTTTGGTAATGAAATTGTATATACCTATGTCCAGGCTGAAATTGTCTATGCTTATCATGATTAGGCTTTATATTTTGAACCGTGTATCCGATCACTAATTCAGTTTTTTGTTGCTCATGATCCTTACAATGTAGGTTTCAGATCACCTATATCCATGTTTTAGTATGATATTGCCCTTGACTCAAAGGTTTCACATCATCTTGGCCTAAGGTTAAAGTAACTTAGAGGGAGGGTGGAGACATCTGTTTTTTTCCGAAAAACATTTTTTTTAATTTAACATTTTATTAGAGTAAATTATCCTCAGATTTGAATGACTTTTCACGATGAATGATTTTTGTTTTTTTCTACTTTCAGGAGATGGACCTTGTTGATGTTGTATCCATTTCTGCGTTACTGGTTCTTTTTGCCTGGGAGCTTGTTGTCATGACCATCCTCTCGGTCGTTCCTTTTGGTGAGTGTATCCTTCCGAGAGAGCTTTCTTCTGTCCAGGGGGTTTATTTTGGTAGCTTCCTTAGCTACATGTACTCTCCTGTTGGGAGTCCAGTCACTCAGTTGGCTACCACCGTCCTTGAAGGTTCGCTTTCTTCCCTGCCCGTCTTTGTTTCCTCTTACCTTTGGAAACGTCTTTCCAAAGTTGTAGGCAAGAGGATTCTTGGAGAGGTAATCCATTCTCTAGATGGAAAGACTTTTGTAATGTGTCTTAGCATAGGTATTGGACTTCATCTTTCCACGTGTGCGTCCGTTGACTTTAGATCTCTCACTGAGAGTATCTTTACTGTGATTGAGGACCATTTGACGCAGACTTTGGTCTGTGCCATATGGAGCCGCCTCATTGGTGCCGCACTCGTGGTTGCTCGGAGATTTTCCCTTTTTCGTCGTTTGTCTCGGACACTTTGTTCACCTCACCTGTTTCCATTATTACCGATGCCGTGTTTACGGTTATGCTCATCCCATTGTAACCATTTTTATGGGATTTCAGCCTTTATTGTTCCCGTCTTTCCGTGGATCTCAGAACTAGTAGATCCGACTATATAGTACACCCTCACGGATACCAACGTGTTTTCATCAATTTTGTCTTTACCGTTCCGCCGCTGCTGTCATCTGGGAACATTTGACATTTTTGACGTAATTTTAAAAAAAATTTACCGTTCTTTTATTGAGTTGGGTTGAACAACTCTTTAATATCCTCACATGGTGGAAAGACCCATCTGAGCCGTTGAATGTCAGAAGAAAGCACATTGAAATTAAGGTCACAAAAATCAAGGTCATGATTAATGTTTTTCTTTTTCAGCTTTTCTTTTCAGCATTTTTTCTCAGTTTTATTGGGTATTAGGATTCAAAGTTTAGGACCAGGGAGGGGGAGGGTGTATATTGACATAATGTCCACAGTTTGACCTCTTGACCTTAGTTTTGACCTACTTGAAGTATGAAGTGGGATGGGAAAGAAAGTGTTGTTGCAAAAACATGACAGCAGGACTTGAAATGATAAGTCTTGTGGTTGAACCGACAGTTGAACATTACAGACATGATGTACCTGCTTTTTATTGATTCTTTAACTCTTCGCTTATCTTGGTCTGTTGGTTTCATACTATTTCTCTTATTATTTTTTTTTCATTAATTTAGGTGTGTTAGTTTGGTCTCCATTGGAGCTCTCCATTGGAGTTAGGGATTTCGTTATTTCAGTGTCGGTGGTAGACAACATTAAGGGCTTGGGTAGGTGGGAGGGTTTTTGAATCAATGACTAGTAGTAGTCATGTCTGTAATGTTTTACAATCTGTCTTGATAGGAAAAGTTTAGTGTAGCTCATTATCTGATATTTTAAGTACTGATCCTACAAATATGACCAAACAAACGTGCACAAATTATTCATCTTTGGATACTGAGATGAACTAATGCTTATATGTGACCTACACTTCTAACTAAGAAGTTTGAGGTAGCTCTTCATCAAACTTGTTCCAGATAATCGTCTAAGGATGCTTAAATTGGCCATCCATGACCTTTTCCTCTTGAGTGATTTAAAGTACCAACTGTGAGCAAAGTATAAGTGGTACATGTACAAAACTTGCATATTGTTTCACCAGCCAAGTGCTTAATCCCAATGAAACTGAGACGTTTTATACTCTTTTAAATTGTACAAAAAATGCTTTTTAAAAAAAAAAAACCAAAAAAAAAAAAAAAAACATAAAAAACTAACAAAAAAAAAAAATAAAAAAAAACTAACCAAAAAAAAAAAAAAAAAAAAAAAAAATTGTAAATAGACTGGTATTAAAGAAGACGCAGGAAATCTTCCATATACAGGTATAGAATTAAAAACAACAGTTCGTTAGATTCAGAGATTTAACAAGGTCAAATATCAAGGTCAGACACATTTCAAATTGCAGTTGCCTAGTAGTATTTGGTACTGATGCCATAAACTGTGTAGTATAATAAACTTACTTTGATGAAACAGAGGATGTGCCTTTAGATTTTATACATTTAAGGTCATAAGTCAAGGTCAAAAAACATTTTTGTATTTCATTTACTGATATTAGACAGAAAAAGAAAAAAGAAATGGTCAAAGGTCAGGCATAATTTGTAGAATCTCTTCATTTAAAATAAATACACTGTTTTCATATTTCATACATATGATTACATGGATTATGAGAATAATCATGATAAAGTTGGGATCATATCCCAAGATTTCGGACTATCATGGTCAAAGGTCATTGCCAAACTTCAAAAGGTCAGGAGGTAAAGGCTAATAAGGTCAACATATAATTTGCCTGTGACAGGACCCTTTATGATTTTGCCTAATGTCTTCATCATGTTTATTGGGCATATTCCTTGTTATGTTATTGTTATGTTTACCATGTTAACATTTTTTTCTTTTTTCTTGCATGGCACTGATGAGGGTCCCATGCAGGCAATAGGGCATACCTGGAGAATGTTGGACAACAGCCTATCAATAGAGGGCATTCCACAATCAAAGAAGATGGGCTTCCATCTTCAACAGAGAAGTAGAAAATTGATTCTTGTGTGAAATATAAATGAAATTTTTATGCCCATGTATTTTGGGGCATATTGTTTTTGTCCTGTCCATTTGTCTGTCTGTCTGTCTGTATGTTTGTCTACATAAACTTTGACCTTGCCCATAACTTTTGAAGGGCAAGTGATAGGGCTTTCATATTTCACATGTGTATTTATTGCGGCATGACCTTTCCATGGGCACCAAGATTTTTAATCTTGTGACCTTGACCTTGGACTTTTGAATGGTAGGTGATAATTCTTTCATATTTCACTTGCGCCTCTCTTGTAATATGACCTTTATAGGATACCAACGTGTTTGACCTTGTGACCTCAAGCCAGGAGTTTGAGCATATTTGCAAAAAGTCGAACTATGGCTATTACTTTCGAAGGTTAGGTAATGGCTTTCATATTTCACATGTGCATTTCTTGTGACAAGACCTAATTTTTAGTACACAAATTTACCTTTTAACCTTGACCTCAGAGTAAGTCGTGTTTCACAAACACATGTTTGTTTATTAAATATGATTACAAAATTATTTTCTTCTCTTTTCTAAAATGTTTTTCTTAGTTTTGCAGATGACAACAACTTGCAGATGGAAGGCATTGGACAACAACTTGCAGATGGAAGGCATTGGACAACTACTGACGTCAAATCTTTTTTTGGTGGATTTCTGATTGGAGACGGTACCTATCCTAAACAGCCACTACAGAAGTGGAAAAAGACCCTACGGCTCAGTATCAGGGACGTCACCCTCAATGTCCACGAACGGGTACATGAGAAAGTAAGTTCAAAGTGACCTCTTTAACTTATTAGGGTCTTGTTAAGGAAAGATACATTATTCTATCAGTATATTCACCCCAAAACCTCATACCCCCAGGAGATGCCTTGTGATTATGTCATTGATCCTATTGTGTAATATAGTATTATTTATAGTACACAAACAAATATTTTCAAGCTTAATCTGTACAGATCAATGTTATAAACATGACATTTCATTAGTCATGTTTTATGATATACAATATGCAAAGTCACCTAGCTTTTATTACACAACATCATGGATGAT
The DNA here is from genome assembly GCA_033119305.1 of Pinctada imbricata. Lineage (NCBI taxonomy): Eukaryota > Metazoa > Mollusca > Bivalvia > Pterioida > Pteriidae > Pinctada > Pinctada imbricata. Next base: position 20,901,318 of record VSWD01000004.1, read on the forward strand.
GAAAATCTGAGTATTTGATTTAAGAAATTGGTTTGACCAAATTCTGTTCGTTTAATGTAATGTCTGCTTTGTTCAAATAGACATTGTATATAGACTGTTTACACAGTCAGGTTTGACCAAATTCTGTTCATTTAATGTCATGTCTGCCTCATGCAAATAGACATTGTATATAGACTGTTTACACAGTCAGGTTTGACCAAATTCTGTTCATTTAATATCATGTCTGCCTTATGCAAATAGACATTGTATATAGACTGTTTACACAGTCAGGTTTGACCAAATTCTGTTCAATTAATGTCATGTCTGCCTCGTGCATATAGACATTGTATATAGACTGTTTACACAGTCAGGTTTGACCAAATTCTGTTCATTTAATGTCATGTCTGCCTCATGCAAATAGACATTGTATATAGACTGTTTACACAGTCAGGTTTGACCAAATTCTGTTCATTTAATGTCATGTCTGCCTCATGCAAATAGACATTGTATATAGACTGTTTACACAGTCAGGTTTGACCAAATTCTGTTCATTTAATGTCATGTCTGCCTCATGCAAATAGACATTGTATATAGACTGTTTACACAGTCAGGTTTGACCTAATTTTGCTCATTAAATGTCATGTCTGCCTCATGCAAATAGACATTGTATATAGACTGTTTACACAGTCAGGTTTGACAAAATTCTGTTCATTTAATGTCATGTCTGCCTCATGCAAATAGACATTGTATATAGACTGTTTACACAGTCAAGTTTGACCAAATTCTTTTATTTAATGTCATGTCTGCCTCATGCAAATAGACATTGCATATAGACTGTTTACACAGTCAGGTTTGACCAAATTCTGTTCATTTAATGTCATGTCTACCTAATGCAAATAGACATTGTATATAGACTGTTTACACAGTCAGGTTTGACCAAATTCTGTTCATTTAATGTCATGTCTGCCTCATGCAAATAGACATTGTATAAAGACTGTTTACACAGTCAGGTTTGACCAAATTCTGTTCATTTAATGTCATGTCTGCTTCATGCAAATAGACATTGTATATAGACTGTTGACACAGTCAGGTTTGACCAAATTCTGTTCATTTAATGTCATGTCTGCCTCATGCAAATAGACATTGTATATAGACTGTTAACACAGTCAGGTTTGACCAAATTCTGCTCATTTAATGTCATGTCTGCCTCGTGCAAATAGACATTGTATATAGACTGTTTACACAGTCAGGTTTGACCAAATTCTGTTCATTTAATGTCATGTCTGCCTCATGCAAATAGACATTGTATATAGACTGTTTACACAGTCAGGTTTGACCAAATTCTGTTCATTTAATGTCATGTCTGCCTCATGCAAATAGACATTGTATATAGACTGTTTACACAGTCAGGTTTGACCAAATTCTGCTCATTTAATGTCATGTCTGCCTCATGCAAATAGACATTGTATATAGACTGTTTACACAGTCAGGTTTGACCAAATTCTGTTCATTTAATATCATGTCTGCCTTATGCAAATAGACATTGTATATGGACTGTTTACACAGTCAGGTTTGACCAAATTCTGTTCAATTAATGTCATGTCTGCCTCGTGCATATAGACATTGTATATAGACTGTTTACACAGTCAGGTTTGACCAAATTCTGTTCATTTAATGTCATGTCTGCCTCATGCATATAGACATTGTATATAGACTGTTTACACAGTCAGGTTTGACCAAATTCTGTTCAATTAATGTCATGTCTGCCTCATGCAAATAGACATTGTATATAGACTGTTTACACAGTCAGGTTTGACCAAATTCTGTTCATTTAATGTCATGTCTGCCTCATGCAAATAGACATTGTATATAGACTGTTTACACAGTCAGGTTTGACCAAATTCTGTTCATTTAATGTCATGTCTGCCTCATGCAAATAGTCATTGTATATAGACTGTTTACACAGTCAGGTTTGACCAAATTCTGTTCATTTAATGTCATGTCTGCCTCATGCAAATAGACATTGTATATAGACTGTTTACACAGTCAGGTTTGACCAAATTCTGTTCAATTAATGTCATGTCTGCCTCGTGCATATAGACATTGTATATAGACTGTTTACACAGTCAGGTTTGACCAAATTCTGTTCATTTAATGTCATGTCTGCCTCATGCATATAGACATTGTATATAGACTGTTTACACAGTCAGGTTTGACCAAATTCTGTTCAATTAATGTCATGTCTGCCTCATGCAAATAGACATTGTATATAGACTGTTTACACAGTCAGGTTTGACCAAATTCTGCTCATTTAATGTCATGTCTGCCTCATGCAAATAGACATTGTATATAGACTGTTTACACAGTCAGGTTTGACCAAATTCTGTTCATTTAATATCATGTCTGCCTTATGCAAATAGACATTGTATATAGACTGTTTACACAGTCAGGTTTGACCAAATTCTGTTCAATTAATGTCATGTCTGCCTCGTGCATATAGACATTGTATATAGACTGTTTACACAGTCAGGTTTGACCAAATTCTGTTCATTTAATGTCATGTCTGCCTCATGCATATAGACATTGTATATAGACTGTTTACACAGTCAGGTTTGACCAAATTCTGTTCAATTAATGTCATGTCTGCCTCATGCAAATAGACATTGTATATAGACTGTTTACACAGTCAGGTTTGACCAAATTCTGTTCATTTAATGTCATGTCTGCCTCATGCAAATAGACATTGTATATAGACTGTTTACACAGTCAGGTTTGACCAAATTCTGTTCATTTAATGTCATGTCTGCCTCATGCAAATAGTCATTGTATATAGACTGTTTACACAGTCAGGTTTGACCAAATTCTGTTAATTTAATGTCATGTTTGCCTCATGCAAATAGACATTGCATATAGACTGTTTACACAGTCAGGTTTGACCAAATTCTGTTCATTTAATGTCATGTCTGCCTCATGCAAATAGTCATTGTATATAGACTGTTTACACAGTCAGGTTTGACCAAATTCTGTTCATTTAATGTCATGTCTGCCTCATGCATATAGACATTGTATATTGACTGTTTACACAGTCAGGTTTGACCAAATTCTGTTCATTTAATGTCATGTCTGCCTCATGCAAATAGACATTGTATATAGACTGTTTACACAGTCAGGTTTGACCAAATTCTGTTCATTTAATGTCATGTCTGCCTCATGCAAATAGACATTGTATATAGACTGTTTACACAGTCAGGTTTGACCTAATTTTGCTCATTTAATGTCATGTCTGCCTCATGCAAATAGACATTGTATATAGACTGTTTACACAGTCAGGTTTGACCAAATTCTGTTCATTTAATGTCATGTCTCCCTCATGCAAATAGACCTTGTATATAGACTGTTTACACAGTCAGGTTTGACCAAATTCTGTTCATTTAATGTTATGTCTGTTTTATGCAAAAAGACATTGCATATAGACTGTTTACACAGTCAGGTTTGACCAAATTCTGTTCATTTAATGTCATGTCTGCTTCATGCAAATAGTCATTGTATATAGACTGTTTACACAGTCAGGTTTGACCAAATTCTGTTCATTTAATGTCATGTCTGCCTCATGCAAATAGACATTGTATATAGACTGTTTACACAGTCAGGTTTGACCAAATTCTGTTCATTTAATGTCATGTCTGCCTCATGCAAATAGACATTGTATATAGACTGTTTACACAGTCAGGTTTGACCAGATTCTGTTTATTTGATGTCATGTCTGCCTAATGCAAATAGACATTGTATATAGACTGTTTACACAGTCAGGTTTGACCAAATTCTGTTCATTTAATGTCATGTCTGCCTCATGCAAATAGACATTGTATATAGACTGTTTACACAGTCAGGTTTGACCAAATTCTGTTCATTTAATGTCATGTCTGCCTCATGCAAATAGACATTGTATATAGACTGTTTACACAGTCAGGTTTGACCAAATTCTGTTCATTTAATGTCACGTCTGCCTCATGCAAATAGACATTGTATATAGACTGTTTACACAGTCAGGTTTGACCAAATTCTGTTCATTTAATGTCATGTCTGCCTCATGCAAATAGACATTGTATATAGACTGTTTACACAGTCAGGTTTGACCAAATTCTGTTCATTTAATGTCATGTCTGCCTCATGCAAATAGACATTGTATATAGACTGTTGACACAGTCAGGTTTGACCAAATTCTGTTCATTTAATGTCATGTCTGCCTCATGCAAAAAGACATTGTATATAGACTGTTGACACAGTCAGGTTTGACCAAATTCTGTTCATTTAATGTCATGTCTGTTTTATGCAAAGAGACATTGTATATAGACTGTTTACACAGTCAGGTTTGACCAAATTCTGTTCATTTAATGTCATGTCTGCCTCATGCAAATAGACATTGTATATAGACTGTTTACACAGTCAGGTTTGACCAATTTCTGCTCATTTAATGTCATGTCTGCCTCATGCAAATAGACATCGTATATAGACTGTTTACACAGTCAGGTTTGACCAAATTCTGTTCATTTAATGTCATGTCTGTTTAATGGAAATAGACATTGCATATAGACTGTTTACACAGTCAGGTTTGACCAAATTCTGTTCATTTAATGTCATGTCTGCCTCATGCATATAGACATTGCATATAGACTGTTTACACAGTCAGGTTTGACCAAATTCTGTTCATTTAATGTCATGTCTGCCTCATGCAAATAGACATTGTATATAGACTGTTTACACAGTCAGGTTTGACCAAATTCTGTTCATTTAATGCCATGTCTGTTTCATGCAAAAAGACATTGTATATAGACTGTTTACACAGTCAGGTTTGACCAAATTCTGTTCATTTATGTCATGTCTGTTTTATGCAAATAGACATTGCATATAGACTGTTTACAAAGTCAGGTTTGACCAAATTCTGTTCATTTAATGTCAAGTCTGCCTCATGCAAATAGACATTGTATATAGACTGTTTACAAAGTCAGGTTTGACCAAATTCTGTTCATTTAATGTCATGTCTGCCTCATGCATATAGACATTGCATATAGACTGTTTACACAGTCAGGTTTGACCAAATTCTGTTCATTTAATGTCATGTCTGCCTCATGCAAATAGACATTGTATATAGACTGTTTACACAGTCAGGTTTGACCAAATTCTGTTCATTTAATGTCATGTCTGTTTAATGGAAATAGACATTGTATATAGACTGTTTACACAGTCAGGTTTGACCAAATTCTGTTCATTTAATGTCATGTCTGCCTCATGCAAATAGACATTGTATATAGACTGTTTACACAGTCAGGTTTGACCAAATTCTGTTCATTTAATGTCATGTCTGCCTCATGCATATAGACATTGTATATAGACTGTTTACACAGTCAGGTTTGACCAAATTCTGTTCATTTAATGTCATGTCTGCCTCATGCAAATAGACATTGTATATAGACTGTTTACACAGTCAGGTTTGACCAAATTCTGTTCATTTAATGTCATGTCTGCCTCATGCAAATAGACATTGTATATAGACTGTTTACACAGTCAGGTTTGACCAAATTCTGTTCATTTAATGTCAAGTCTGCCTCATGCAAATAGACATTGTATATAGACTGTTTACGCAGTCAGGTTTGACCTAATTCTGTTCATTTAATGTCATGTCTGCTTTGCGCAAATAGACATTGCATATAGACTGTTGACACAGTCAGGTTACTGTAATTTAGGAATTACAGAAAAGTCTGCTTTATGCAAATGACTTTGGTTTAGTCTTCAACTGTTTCAAGTTTCATGAAAATTCACAATAATTAACATATTTGACAATTATCTCTACATTGCGTACTTTTTGTCATGTAATATCGGTGATGGTATTTTCCTTATCTCCTACCTTCCTTTCCTTCACCATATCTATGCACTCCCGTTCCTGCATGTTAACTCCTCTTTCTTACCTCCTCTTAATAGCAATGTGGTTGATAATTGTCAAAGTGTTAATTTTTAATGTTAATCTTTGTGTTTTCTTTCAGCTGTTATTGTTATACCATTAATCTTTGTGTTTTCTTTCAGCTGTTATTGTTATTCCATTAATCTTAATGTTTTCTTTCTGCTGTTATTGTTATTCCAGTAATTTTTGTGATTTCTTTTCAGCTGTTATTGTTATTGCTGTTATTCTGTGTGTTTTCTTTCAGCTGATACTGTTATTGCTGTTAATCTTTGTGTTTTCTGTTTTCTTTTCAGCTGTTACTGTTATTGCTGTTAATCTTTGTGTTTTCTTTCAGCTGTTACTGTTATTGCTGTTAATATTTGTGTTTTCTTTCAGCTGTTATTGTTATTGCTGTTATTAATATTAATCTTTGTGTTTTCTTTTCATCTGTTACTGTTATTGCTGTTAATATGTGTGTTTTCTTTCAGCTGTTATAGTTATTGCTGTTATTAATATTAATCTTTGTGTTTTCTTTTCATCTGTTACTGTTATTGCTGTTATTAATATTAATTTTTGTGTTTTCTTTCAGCTGTTATTATTAGTTTTGTACACATTGATGCTGTTATATTTTCTTGTTATTTGTTGTTGTTTTTTTTTCATGTCAGTGATATTCATTTTAAACTTTGCACATCTGTGATATTGATGCGTCTGTGATATTTATTATAAACTTTAAGTATCTGTGATATTGATGTGTCTGTGATAATTTGCGGATCTGTGATATTTATGTGTCTGTGATATTCTAAAAGGTTTTTAACTTTTCCTTTCTGTGATATATTGTCTGTGATAATATTTCTAAAGTTTTATCTTTTGTTATTGTTATTTTATTTGTTAATCTCCGTATTTTGTTTCTGTTATTATTTTATTTCTGTTATCATTTTATTTCTGTTATTATTTTATTTCTGTTATTTCTATATCTATTATTTTTTTTGTTTCTGTTCTTATTTTATTTACGTTCTTATTTTGTTTCTGTTATTATTTTGTTTCTGTTATTATTTTGTTTCTGTTATTATTTTGTTTCTGTTATTATTTTGTTTCTGTTATTATTTTGTTTCTGTTTTTTTTTTTATTTCTATTTTTTTTTGTTTCTGTTCTTATTTTATTTACGTTATTATTTTGTTTCTGTTATTTTGTTTCTGTTATTATTTTGTTTCTGTTATAACTTTGTTTGTTATTATTTTGTTTCTGTTATAACTTTGTTTGTTATTATTTTGTTTCTGTTGTTATTTTGTTTCTGTTAATATAATTTTGTTTCTGTTATTTTTTTGTTCTGTTATTTTCCATGGTTATCTGTAGCATACCGGTAAATTATCTTTTGTTTCTGTTAATTCTTCAAATTTCCGTTATTTTCCTGAAATTTGCAATTTTTTTTTGCAGTTGATTTTGAATTTGTTATAATTTTGTTAAAATTCTTTAGTTTTGTACATAATGCATTGTAAATAGAAAGCATTTGAACATCACATAGACTGCCAGGTAAAAACAGCATATGAGATATGGTTAAGTTATGGCTGAATTAGACACGAGGTAATTAATATATGCCTTTTTTTTTATAAAACTTTTCTGCATATAAATTGAAATTACTAGACACATAGCTAAATTTCTCTGAAGAAATTTTGTGCGAAATTAAACTTTAGAAATCAGAAAATTTAAATACATTCCAATCGCAAAATTGATCAAGTTTACAAAATAAAGATCTTTTGATTAGATATTTGAACTATGGCTTAATACTTTACAATTGATATAACCAATAGCATGGAAGGAAGAATATGGGACCAAGATGCACGGATGACAACGCTATGGTGGAATCTAGACAAGAAGACCGAGGAATTCAGGTTGTGGATGACGGGAAATTTCCAGAGGAGATGGCAGAATCCAGGCAGGGGAGGCTACTCCATTGCTGTCTTAAGGTAACTGTCTGTTACTTACATTATGTTCATCTTTTGTCCCTATAGTTATTTGACTGAAGATGAAAAATTGGGTAGATTGTGTTTTTCGATATACATAAAATATACAATTTTTATAAAGCTCTTGAATTTGTATTTCAGAAAGGCAATGATGGGGGATGTGTACCCCAGGAAGTTCAAGGAACCAAGACTCGAGGATGTCAATGCTATGGTGGAGTTCAGGAATCGGGATCGTGGATGACGGAGATTTCCAGAGGAGATGACAAAATTCAGGCAGGGGAGGCTACTCCATTGCCGTCTTAAGGTAACTATGTTACATTACATTATGCTTATGCTATAGTCCCTTTAGTTATTTGGATGCATGGAGAAGAAAAATTGGGTTGATTGTGTTTTTTATGCCATATACTTTTTGGGATGTCTGTCTTTCTGTCTGTTTGTCCGCAAAAAGAATTTAACCTCGGCCATAACTTTTGAATGGTAATTAAGTGATAAGTCTTTCATATTTTACACGTGTATTTTTCGTGACAAGACCTTTCCATGGATACCAAAATTTTTTACCTTGTGACCTTGACCTTGGAGTTTGACCTACTTTTGAAAATCTTAACTTTAGCCATAACTTTTGAATGCTAAGTGATAGGGCTTTCATATTTCACATATGAATTTCTTGTGGCAAGACCTTTCCATGGAAACCAAATTTGACCGTGTGACCTGCATATTAAAATGTGATATATTTTGAGCTGTTTTACAACAAAGATGCCAACATGGGCATTCATGACGTTTCACTAGCACGTTTTTTTTATTTGTTCATACATACATTTTATGAAGATCTTGAATATGTGTTTCAGAAAGGCAATGGGGAATGTGTACCCAGGAAAAATGATACACAATCTATTGGATGTGGTACACAGGATCCAGGTTGTGGAAGACTGATTTCCAGACAAGATGTCAGTACCAGGCACGGGAAGCTACTCTATCGCTGTCATGAGGTAACTGTCTGATACTTACATTACATTATTATAGTCCCTTTAGCTATGTGAAGAAGAAGAAAAATGGGATTGATCCTTTTTATCATGTCATACATACATCTTATAAAGTTCTTGAATTTGTATTTCAGAAAAGCGATGGGGAATGTGTACCCAAGTAAAGACAATACAAAATCTACAGCGGGTATTATACAGAATCCAGGTTGTGGATGACAGAGATTTCCAAATGAGATGTCAGGACCAGGCAGGGGAGGCTACTCCATTGCTGTCATGAGGTAAATGTCTGATACATGTACTTATATTAGTCCCATCAGTCCAAATTATGGTCCATTGTTTATCTCGAATGGATCGTCAGATTTCTTGGGCGCATTGATTACTGATGGTTGTTTTTTCATAAATTTGTCTGTTCAGCAGATTCGAATTGATCCAGCTTCACAAACCATTATGCAGGTCATCAAGGTCAAGAGCATTAATGTGAAAAACATAAGGTAAATGTCAATTGTTTTTGAAAAATCAAGGTCACTCAGACAGTAGGAATAAAATTATAATTGTTTTTGAAAAGTCAATGTCACTCAGACAATAGGAGGAAAATTATAATTGTTTTTGAAATGTCAAGGTCACTCAGGCGATGAAGCATTGAAGTATCACAGTTTATATGTTTTAGGTAGCATCCATCAGTTTTGCTGATTTTCTTGTTCTTGTACATATAAGGGTTTTGAATTTATTTCAGAAAAGCAATAGAGGATATGTACCCAACTATAGAGGCTACACAAACATGGAGCAGTCACCCAGTCAGATGCCTTATGTACATGGAGCAGTCAGTGTCCATATTATGAACTTTACCATGGGATTGTGATTCATACCCGATTACCAAAGGTGTGAAATTCTATATCATGGTTCTTTACATGGAGCATTTGGCAACTAAATTGTGGACTACATGACTTTAAAAAATATCACAGGATTGCGAGTCATACCAAAATACCAATAATGATTTTGATGCCAATTGATTAAACAAATGTTAGACAGTAGAATTTACTAGAAACTTTAAACAAAACTTAGATTAATAATAATAAAAGTAGAATTTCATTGAATTTCAAGAAAAAAATATCCCAAAAAATGATAAAATCTTAGATTGAGATAAATTCACATTCACAACTTGAAATTTTAGATATGGTCTGTCTAGAGCTAATTCAATTTTATAGATGAGAGTTTTGCAAAGAAGAAGTTTTTTTGAATGTATAGGATGTTTAACCTGGGGGGGGGGGTCACTTTGTCTGATTGTCTGTCTGTCCATCCGTCTGTTAAGTAATCAATTGTGTTATAATATTTAAATGCATTAAAGACAATGTTTAAAACGCAAACAAGAAACATTGAAACAAGTAGCTCAAATTTATTACCAAATTTTAAGGAGTAAGTCTAGTCTGCCTTGGAGACCGACTTTGCAGTGTCCAATTTTGCAGTGTCAGCAGACATTCATGTTTAGGATATTAGAGTAACAAACACTGCATTTTGTTAAAAGACAAAGACATTGTTGTACTTTGCTCAGAATGTTCTTCCCAAGAGTGACTCTATATGACCATATAATAATTTGTCAGTGGTGAGGGTTTAATGGAAGAAGGATGATACGGAGCAAAAAAATCCTCTATCCTGCAATTAACGCGTCGCAGTAGTACGTATTCTGATGCAAAATAACAATTTATTTTGTCATGAAATCGTAATTTCGTGTTTTGTTGATCTTGTAGTGATCATCAGCTCATATTTATTTGTTTATTTCTTTTTACATCATTCCCCCATTTTTGCACATTGTGCTTGCTGTATAATGTGCCATGGTAGACTGGATGCTATGAACATCAGGTTAATATTTTTTTGCACACCTGTGCATGTGGTAGGCTATGCTGTGGTAGACTGGATGTTTATGTACATCAGGTTATAATTTTTTTTTGTTAGGTATATTTATTGATTTATTAAGAATTTTTTTGGTTGTGTGGTGTGCTTATGGTAGTCGTCTGATGTGTACAAGATCAACAAAGACAAATAAATTTAATTAGATAATTTTTCCGTATTAATTCCGTGTATATGTCAAATCCAAGGTTCATACGCAGAAATTAGTTTATATAAAAAGATCGCGGAACAAAATGTCAAAGTTGATAATGCAATATAAAATACATGTATTAGAGTTGATATACATGAGACACAAAATAATAATCAAATTCCCTCTTCCATTCAGCTAATCTCACTGCAGACAAATTGAAATTAAGGTCAAGGGGTCACTCAAAGGTCAAGGATGCTCTGATCACTGTACAGTTTTAAATGTCTTCCTGTTTGACCAGCTGATTAAGATCAAATTCTCTCATTTATGTAGAGAAAAAAGTGAGAAAATACGCCATGTGCAGTTGTGCACTTATTTGGAAGAAGAAGAAGAAAAAATCACGATTACCTTTACCATGTTTACATAACTGCGCTCAATTCTTTGGTGCAATTAGAGTTGAAGGTCACAATCTATTTACTTTCTGTCGTTATGACGATGAATTAGATTATGTTGATAATATAATCCTTGTCAAGGTCAATTCACTTAGCTTTAAGTTGAATTTAGTGCAAAAAGGCAACACTTATGTTTAGTTGCACTAGAATTTTACAGTTAAAAAGTGTTATATCAAAACTTTTAATAAGTATGTCTATGAAAAGAAAATGTTTTGGAAATAGGATTTTCAATTTCGATTTTTATAACAATTAGTAGGGGCATATGTTTTACTCACATTCTGAGTTTATTATGTATAGTTTTTGTGCATTGAAATATGATGTAAATAAGTATGTAAATATGCAGTGAAAAATGATGTATATATGCTGTGAAATATGATGTAAATAAGTATGTAAATATGCTGTGAACTATGATATAAATAAGTATGAAAATATGCTGTGAACTATGATATAAATAAGTATGAAAATATGCTATGAACTATGATGTAAATAAGTATGTAAATATGCTGTGAGCTATGATGTAAATAAGTATGTAAATATGCTGTGAGCTATGATGTAAATAAGTATGTAAATATGCTGTGAGCTATGATGTAAATAAGTATGAAAATATGCTATGAACTATGATGTAAATAAGTATGTAAATATGCTGTGAGCTATGATGTAAATAAGTATGTAAATATGCTGTGAGCTATGATGTAAATAAGTATGAAAATATGCTATGAACTATGATGTAAATAAGTATGTAAATATGCTGTGAGCTATGATGTAAATAAATATGTAAATATGCTATGAACTATGATGTAAATAAGTATGAAAATATGCTGTGAACTATGATGTAAATAAGTATGTAAATATGCTATGAACTATGATGTAAATATGCTGTGAACTATGATGTAAATAAGTATGAAAATATGCATTGAAATATTGTGTAAATAAATATTATGTATTTATAACAGTTTTATGAAAATATAATATGAATTTTGATGCTTCATTCTTCAATTCTGCTTTATGTAAACGTCTTCTTCTTAATAACTCTGTGATTTGCCCTTTCTCCGACCGTCAGAGTGATGACATGGTATGCCAAATTACTGCATAATGTAGAGAATTATGTTTTCTGTCTGTCCATCTGTCTTGTCATCTTGTCATCTCGTCTGTTCACTATACCCCTGCAAACAAAGTTTGGGGGAGGGGTATATAGTGTTATGGGTCAGAATACCCCAAAACGCCAGCAAAAATCAGACAAAGACAGAATATAAATTTACAAGTTTAATTATGTACAAAATATATATTTCAAATGATTACAACTTACAATACAATGTCCGGATCAAAGTGTCCGTTATGGTCCACAAAGTCTATCGAATGTATGGTTTCCGGTAATCACAAACGTTCTCGAAATATCGGTGTCCAAACGTTGTTAAATGGATTAAAGTCTCAACAAATAAAGTGTCCCAGTATATCAGAATAGATGAATGAATCGTGTCTACGAATGTGTACGAATGTCCCTCTTAACACAGTTCCTCAGAGGTATTTATACTTAATAACAATGAATTAACCAGAAGCTTCTAGAACAATGACTCATTACAAATGATTAACAATAGAGTAAATTCTAGAAATCACAGTCATGTGATGATAATGATGTAACAAAGAACATACTGGAATATTCTCTAATGAAATAAACATGACATAGTAAAATCTAGAAAGAATAATTATGAAATCATAATATAACATGACTAAGTACATGTGTACCTACACATAAAGTAAAACTAAAATAATACATGACCCACAACACCTCCCCCCTTAAAAAAAGTTTGAATGTCAATGAAAACTTAGGTGGGAAATTCCGAAAAATCACTCATGAAACTCTCGATAGTGCATCTGCAATCACATTGTCTTTGCCCTTGATATGATTAATAATAATATTGTACTCTTGCAACAATAAACTCCACCTTGTAAGTCTTTGATTCTTGTTGGACATTTTGTGCAAAAATGTGAGAGGGTTGTGGTCAGTAAACACAAGAATGGGATGTAAAGTAACATTCAAATAAACATCAAAATGTTGTAAAGCTAACAATAATGCAAGACACTCTTTTTCAATAGTAGAGTAATTCTTTTGACATTTTGTCAATTTCTTTGAAAAATAACAAACAACTCTATCTACACCATCATTATTTTCTTGATACAAAGCCGCCCCGATTCCTACGTCACTAGCATCAACAGTAAGCTTAAATTGCTTATCAAAATTTGGAGCTGACAGGACAGGACTATTCATAAGAACACATTTGATTTTCTTAAAAGATTCGTCACAGTCATTGGTCCATGCAAAATTCACTCTCTTTTGTAACAGATTGGTAAGTGGACCAACAACTGACGAGAAATTTGGACAAAATTTTCTGTAAAATCCTGCCATTCCTAAAAATCTCATGATCTCTTTCTTATTGGTAGGAATCGGGAACTTTGAAATAGCTTCCACCTTGGCCATGATAGGAGTAACAAAACCTTGACCTACTTTGTGACCCAAATATTCTACAGTCGCATGACAAAATTCACTTTTCGCAAGGTTCACTGTGAGGTTTGCTTTCGCCAGTATGTCGAAGAAGGTACGCATGATGCGGAGATGATCATCCCAGGTGTTGCTGTAGATGATGACGTCATCGATGTACGCCTCGCATCCTTCGAGATGATTTAGGAGCGAATGAATCATCCTCTGGAATGTGGCTGGTGCGTTTTTCATACCAAAGGGCATTACTTTATATTGGTATAGCCCATCTGGAGTCGCAAATGCCGATATTTCTCTGGCTCTCTCGGTAAGCGGGACCTGCCAATAGCCTTTAAGCAAGTCAAATTTACTGACAAATTTTGCACTGCCAATTTTATCGATACAGTCATCGATTCGTGGGATCGGATAAGAGTCAGTTTTGGTGACTGAATTGACTTTTCTAAAGTCCGTACACAATCGGTAAGTTCCGTCTGGCTTCGGAACCAGAATACATGGGGAACTCCAATCACTATTGCTGGGTTCAATAATGTCATTTTCAAGCATGTACTGAATTTCTTTCCGCATGTATTGAAGCTTTATCGGGTTTAACCGATAGGGATGCTGTTTGATAGGTGACGCACCACCCACAATGACGTCATGATGAGATGCATTCGTCTTTTTTGGAACGTCCGGAAAGATGGTCGTATATTCCCGCAATAATTGGTGCACTTCCTCTTTTTGATGCACGGTCAAATGTCCGAGTTTCACTTCCGGATTTGTCAGAATTTCGGAATTCTTCAAACGGACACTTTGAGCGAAGTCTTTTTCAACAGTCTCTTCATTACATTCCGGTTCAACACAATTTTCAAATGCATTTACATTGGCCAAAGTGGAAACTGGTTTTACAAAGTTTCGGTCACTTCTATCAAAATACTCTTTCAACATGTTAACATGACACACTCTTTTTTCTTTTCGCCGACCTGGTGTCTTAACCACATAGTTAACATCACTAATTTTACTCTCAATCTCATAAGGACCGAAATATCTAGCTTGCAAAGGATGACCAGGGATTGGCAAAAATACAAGAACTTTATCGCCTGGTTTAAAAACTCTGTTTCTAGCATCTTTGTCATACCATGTTTTCATTTTCATTTGTGAGGTTTTGAGATTTTCTTGAGCCAATTTGCAAGCATTATATAATTTCTCTTTGAAATTAGACACGTAGTCTAAGAGATTCAAATCGCTAGTCTCAGTCAACCATTTTTCCTTCAACAACTTCAATGGCCCCCTGACCGTATGCCCAAAAACTAGCTCAAAGGGACTGAACCCCAGGGACTCTTGAACCGCTTCTCGTGCCGCAAACAACACGAGGTGAACCCCTTCATCCCAGTCTTTTCCATACTGGTAACAATATGTTTTCATCATAGTTTTAAGGGTCTGATGAAAGCGTTCAAGTGCCCCCTGGGACTCAGGATGGTATGCAGAAGACTTATACTGCCTGATACCTAGCTCATGCATAACCTGCTGAAACAATCCTGACATAAAATTCGAACCCTGATCTGACTGAATAGCCTTGGGAGCACCTACGAAACTGAAAAACTTTGTAAGGGCCTTAACTATGGTCGTTGCCTTAATATTCCTAAGAGGTATGGCTTCAGGAAACCTAGTCGAAGTACACATAATTGTCAGTAAGTACTGATTCCCTGACCTAGTCCTAGGCAAAGGACCTACACAATCAACCAACACCCTACTAAAAGGTTCCTCAAAGGCTGGAATGGGTTGGAGGGGAGCAGGTGGTATAACTTGATTGGGTTTACCTACCATCTGACAATTATGACAAGACTTACAAAACTCAGACACATCTTTTCTCAACTTAGGCCAGTAAAAGTGACTTAAAATCCTATTATAAGTCTTATTGACACCTAAATGACCTGCCATGGGTGTGTCGTGAGCTAAACTCATGATGTCCCCGCGATACGCTACTGGAACCACTATCTGGTGAACGACCCGCCACACGTCATTAGGGGGTGCATCGGGTGGTCTCCATTTCCGCATAAGGATGCCATCTTGTATGTAGAAGCACTCTCCGACTTTGTCCGCTTCTTCTCGGGGAAGGGCCCTCTTACTTAGTCGGATGATCTCCGGATCTTTAGTTTGCTCGGAGAGGAGCTGTTCACGGCTTAAGGCATCTGTACCCCTGTCTAAAGGCGGATGGGAATCATCACCAGGTACTGCCGGAGACTTGTCAACATGAAGTGGTACTGACGTCTCAGGTACGCTGTCATCAATGGTAGACATGAATGTGTCAGAAAGGTCTATATTTTCGGAGGGATGGTCCTCGTTAAGTGCAGGAGTACTCTCAGCCTCTTTTAGTCTGTTCCTGGCCATCGCCCTGGTAACTGCGCAGGCTGGGTACAAGTCGTCGTCTTCATCATCGGACACGACATCGGACGTGATTTTCTCACAAACAATCGGATCGGCTACAACTTTGCCGCCAGCTAAATCGTTGCCAAGCAACAAGGAAACGCCTTGAACAGGAAGAGTAGGTCGAACACCTACGATAACAGGTCCAGTAATTAAGTCTGACTTCAAATAAATTTTATGAAGGGGAACATCAATGACGCCTAGCTCCACACCCTGTAATAAAACTGACCTACCAGTAAAAGTGTGCTCAGACAAAGGCAATGAACCCTCTAACAATAAAGTCTGGGCAGCACCAGTATCTCTCAAAATCTGAACAGGCAACGCTTCGCTAGAATCACTGAGTGAAACAAATCCCTGTGACAAAAAGGGCTTATAATGATCCTCCACAAAATCATCAGAACTGGACTTAGAACCCTGAATCTCAGGAGTGTCAGAACAAATCGAATCTAAGGCTTTCCTATCATTTCTAACAGACGCACAGGCCTGTGACTTAAGTTCTTTTTTCTTCTTAAGCTTCAAACACTCACCAATAACATGACCTTTTTTCTTACAATAATTGCATGTAGGAAGCGACCCCACCCCTGGGGATGCCTCAGAACGCTCGGACCTAGGTCCGGACGTAGAACCACCTTGAGATGGTGACTGGGAACTAATGGACGACTGAGACTCTTGTACATTTTTCTTTGGAACATCTGACGTTTTTGCGCTATCGCTAGATTGAGTTTTTGACACAAAATTTTTCTTATGAGTGAGAGCATACGTATCAGACAAAACAGCGGCTTCTTCAAGAGTTTTAACATTTTTGTCTTCCAAATGAGTTCTTAAATCTTGATGTACACACTCTTTGAACTCTTCTATCAGAATGATTTGACGCAAATTGTCAAATGAATTGGGAATTTTCTTAGATCGAAACCACTGATCAAATAAATCTTCTTTTTCTCGAGCAAATTCAACATATGTTTGATTTTCAAACTTTTTGTACTTTCTAAACTTTTGTCTGTACGCCTCAGGTACTAACTGATATGCTCTCAAAATCGTGTCCTTGACCTTGTCATAGTCTGAACTCTCAGCAATACTGAGCGCCGAGTACACTTCAGCCGCTTTGCCAATAAGTACGCTTTGTAATAAAGTTGGCCAAAAATCGCGTGGCCACTTCAGATTGGCCGCGATTTTCTCAAAATGTGGAAAATATTTGTCCACGGACTTTTCTTGAAATTTTGGTACTAATCGGATGTTTTTGGCGGCGTCGAATTCAGACTTGACAGGCGAAGGAACAGGATTTTCCTTAGTGCTTTTCCCTAACTTTAACTTTTCTAACTCAAACTGGAGTTCTTTCTCGTGCATACGTTCCTGTTTCTCTCTTTCTTTTTCTTCTTTTTCAAATTGTAATTGAATTTTCATTTTCTCTAATTCAAACTCATATTCTGACATTTTGGTTTCGCTTGAAACAGGTTCAACAGGAAAATCGTATGACGAAAAGATTTCCTCAGCTAAAAGCTTTTTAGCCACAATATTTCTAATTTCTTGTTTTCTCATAGAAGATTTTACATCTAACTTCAAGTGAAGACCTAAACCAATCAAATCATCTTTTTTCAATGATTCGAACTCATCTACAGTCGGCGATTTCAAAAATTCAGTGACCGAAAATACCATGATTGATTTCTGCTGGCAAAAAAAATTATTGAGAAAAATATTTTCTTTCTTTTTTTTTTTCAAAAACGAACTTTACGTAAAGTGCAAATATGCAGAGATTACTATCCCGGACGAGCCCCCAATTCTGTTATGGGTCAGAATACCCCAAAACGCCAGCAAAAATCAGACAAAGACAGAATATAAATTTACAAGTTTAATTATGTACAAAATATATATTTCAAATGATTACAACTTACAATACAATGTCCGGATCAAAGTGTCCGTTATGGTCCACAAAGTCTATCGAATGTATGGTTTCCGGTAATCACAAACGTTCTCGAAATATCGGTGTCCAAACGTTGTTAAATGGATTAAAGTCTCAACAAATAAAGTGTCCCAGTATATCAGAATAGATGAATGAATCGTGTCTACGAATGTGTACGAATGTCCCTCTTAACACAGTTCCTCAGAGGTATTTATACTTAATAACAATGAATTAACCAGAAGCTTCTAGAACAATGACTCATTACAAATGATTAACAATAGAGTAAATTCTAGAAATCACAGTCATGTGATGATAATGATGTAACAAAGAACATACTGGAATATTCTCTAATGAAATAAACATGACATAGTAAAATCTAGAAAGAATAATTATGAAATCATAATATAACATGACTAAGTACATGTGTACCTACACATAAAGTAAAACTAAAATAATACATGACCCACAACAATAGGAATAACCCTGTCTGTCTGTCCGTCTGTCTGTCCATCACACCTTGTCCGGAGCATTAATTCCTCCCCCTGTGGATTGATTTCAATCATATTTCACAGAAATGTTACTTAGGACCTAAGGGTGTGTCATGATCTTGAACCAAGGTTATATGTCAGGTCAAGGTCACAATAGACATTGTCAGCAAAACCTTGTCCAGAGCATTACTCCTCCCCCTGTTGATGGATTTCATTAATATTTCACAGAAATATTCCTTTGGACCTAAGGGTGTGTCATGACCTTGATCCAAGGACAATAGACATGTTTAACGTCTTCAAATTCATAAGCATCATTTAAGAGCAGATAAATTTACAGTATGGACCAGACATGCACATTTTGGTTAATAGACCCTCGTCAGTGGTTATGAGTAAAACCTTATCTGGAGCATAACTCATCCCCCTTTAGATGGATTTTAATAATGTTTCACAGAAATGTTCCTTAGGACCTAAGGGTGTGTCATGACCTCAAAGCAAGGTCATAAGTCAAAGGTCAAGGTCACAATAGACCTCATTATTAAAACCTTGTCCGGAGCATAACTCGTCCGCCTGTACATGGGTTTCAAAAATATTTCACTGAAATGTTCCTTAGGACCTAAGGGTGTGTCATGACTTTGAACCAAGGTCATAGGTCAAGGTCACAATATGCATCATTAGCAAAACATTGTCCATAGCATAATTCCTCCCCCTGTGCATGGAAATGTTCCTTAGGACCTAAGGGTGTGTCATGACCTTGGGTCAAGGTCATCAATTAAAGGTCAAGGTCACAATAGACATCATTAGTCAAACCTTTTTCGAAACATAACTCTTCTCCTTTTGGATGGATTTCAATAATATTTCACAGAAATATTTCTTATGACCTAAGGGTGTGTCATGACCTTAATCCAAGGTCAAAGGTCAAGGTCATAATTAACATAATTAGTAAAACCTTGTTTGGAGCATAACTCCTACCCCTATGCATGGATTTCAATAATATTTCACAGAATATTCTTTAGGATATGAGGGTGTGTCATGAACTTGATCCAAGGTCAAAGGTCAAGGTCACAAAAGATATCATTAATAAAACCTTGTCTGGAGCATAACTCCTCGCTCTGTGCATGGATGTCAATGATATTTCGCAGAAATGTTCCTTAGAACCTAAGGGTGTGTCATGACCTTGCATCAAGGTCATAGGTTAAAGACAAGGTCGCAATAAGCATCATTAGAAAAACCTTGTCCGGAGCATAACTCCTTCCTCTGTGGATGAATTTCAATAATATTTTTACAGAAATGTTCATTAGGACATAAGGGTGTATCATGAACTTGATCCAAGGTCATAGATCAAAGGTAAAGGTCACAAAATGAGCATAACTCCTTTGATCTGAAATAATATTACACAGAAATGTTCCTTGGGACCTAAGAATGTGTCATGACCTTGAACCAAGGTCAAGGTCAAAATAGACATCATTTGTAAAACCTTGACTGGAGCATGATTCCTCCCCCCTGTGCATGGATTTTAGGAATATTAAGGACTTAAGGGTGAGTCATGACCTAGAAGCAAGGTCATAGGTCAAAGGTTAAAGTCAAATAAATATCATAATTAAACATTGTCCGGAGCATAACTCCTTCCAATGTGGATGAATTTTAGTAATATTTCACAGAAATGTTCCTTAGGACCTAAGGGTGTGTCTTGATGTTGGATCAAGGTCATAAGTTGAATGTCAAGGTCACATTAGACATCATTAGTAAAACCTTTTTCAGAGCATAATTCCTCTCCTTTTGCATGGATTTCAAGAATATTTCACAGAAATGTTCCTTCGGATATAAGGATGTTCCATGACCTTGATCCAAGGTCAAGGTCACAATAGACATCATTAGTAAAACCTTGTTCGGAGCCTAACTCCTCTCCTTGTGGATGGATATCAATAATATTTCACAGAAAATTTTCTTTAGAACCTAAGGATATGTCATGACCTTGAACCAAGGTCATAGGTAAAAAATCAAGGTCACAATAAACATCAATAAGGAAACCTTGTTCGGAGCAAAACTCCTCCCCCTGAGGATGGATTTCATGAATATTTGACAGAAATGTTCCTGAGGACATAGGAGTGTGTCATGACCTTGATGCAAGGTCATAGGTTAAATGTCTAGGTCACAAAAGACAACAATAGTAAAACCTTGTCTCGAACATAGCTGTGCATGGATTTCAAGAATATTTCATAGAATTTGTCCTTCGCACCTAAGGGTGTGTCATGACCTTGAACCAAGATAATAGATCAAAGATCAAGATCACAATAAACATCACTATTAAAACCTTGTCCGGAGCATTACTCCTCCCTCTTTGGATGGATTTTAATAATACATGTATTTCAAATAAATGTTCCTTAGGACATAAGGGTATGTCATGACCTTGAACCAAGGTCAGAAATCAAAATCAAGTTCACACTAGACATCAATAGTAAAACCTTGTCTGGAGCATAACTCCTCCCCCTGTGGATGGATTTCAATGGTATTTCAGAGAAATGTTCCTTGAGATATAAGGGTATGTCATGACCTTGATCCAAGGTCATAGATCAAAGGTCACGGTCACAAAAGACATCATTGATAAAACCTTGTCCGGAGTATAACTCCCTCTGTGCATAAATTTCAATAATATTTCACAGAAATTGTCATTAGGACCTAAGGGTGTGTCATGACCTTAAAGCAAGGTCATAGGTTACAGGTCAAGGTCACAAAAAGCATCATTAGTAAAACCTTGTCCGAAGCATAACTCCTTCCTCTGTGGATGGATTTCAATAATATTTCACAGAAATGTTCCTTAGGACATATGGGTGTGTCATGACCTTCATCCAAGGTCATAGTTCAAAGGTCAAGGTCACAATAGACATCATTAGTAAAACCTTGTTCAGAGCATAACTCCTTCCCATGAAGATTGATTTCAATAATATTTCACAGAAATGTTTCTTAAGACCTAAGGGTGTGTCATGACTTTGAAACAAGGTCAAAGGTCAAGAACACAATAGACACCATTATCAAAACATTGTCCAGGGCATCATTTCATTCCCTTTTAATGGATTTTGATAATATTTCACAGAAACCACGATGCTCCATGACCTTGAATCAAGGTCAAGGTCACAATTGACATCATTATTAAAATTTGTTCAGATCATAACTCCTCCCACTGTGGATGAATTTCAATGATATTTCACAGATATGTTCTTTATGGACTAAGGGTGTGTCAAGACCTTAAATCAAGATCATAGGTCAAGGTCACAATAGTCTAGAAAAAAAAAATCTTGTCCAGAGCAAAACTCCTACCCCTGTGAATTGTTTTCAGTCATATTTCACAATAATGTTCCTTTGGACCTAAGGATGTGTCATGACCATGGACCAAGGTTTAAGACTAAGGTCACAGTAGACGCTTGACCTTGATCCAAGATAACTTCAAAGAATATTGCTGCGGGGGTATTTTCGTCCCGTTAGGAGCAAATTAGAAACCATGATACTCCATGACCTTGAATCAAGGTCAAGGTCACAATTGACATCATTATTAAAATTTGTCCAGATCATAACTCCTCCCCCTGTGGATGAATTTCAATGATATTTCACAGATATGTTCTTTATGGACTAAGGGTGTGTCAAGACCTTAAATCAAGATCATAGGTCAAGGTCACAATAGTCTAGAAAAAAAAATCTTGTCCAGAGCAAAACTCCTACCCCTGCGAATTGTTTTCAGTCATATTTCACAGAAATGTTCCTTAGGACCTAAGGGTGTGTCATGACCATGGACCAAGGTTTAAGACTAAGGTCACAGTAGACGCTTGACCTTGATCCAAGATAACTTCAAAGAATATTGCTGCGGGGGTATTTTCGTCCCGTTAGGAGCAAATTTTCATTTATTTGTGCGTTTTATGGTGTAATTCGACATTGAATTATCTTTCGAATGTGATACATAAGATCCATTATATTGGGGAAAAAGATAACACCTCTGATGGTTTTGAAAGATTCAATGTAAATGTTTAAATGAAGGTCAACAGCTTGGTTTATCACTGATTAAGAATTGTAACTCTCACTCATAGACGCTGCATGTTATATGAAATGAATGTAATACACATAACCATTTATATGCAGGCAGTTTGCAGGTTGAAATTGCGCAAGGTTATGTTTTGAACAGAGCTTAACTTTTGACAGGTTTTGATATGAATTTGCAAAAAGAACAAAACTGCGCATGCACTCCAGTAAGATGCTGAGAAGACCAAGAATTTAGATAAGACAGTAGAATATCAAATACATACTACATCACAGATAGCTCAGTGAAGCTATCCAGATTACGGTGTAAAACCTGTCTCACTCTCCAAAGACAAAGATTTGTCACACAAAATATACATGTTGAAAAATGAAGTATTTGAAGCCAAATAAAGATGGTTGCCTGCAGTTTTATTGCACGGAACTATATTAAAAGAGCTGTGGTTACCTGGATTAATTGTGCATGATCCGCTTACAAGGATCTTAATTTTAAGTATACACCTCTCCCCGCAAACAAAGCCGAGCAGGTACATACTGGTTTCATCTTGTCTGTCTGTCTATCCTTTGTTAAAGGTCATACATGTAACACATCCAGTTTTATTCCATTTTGTCCAGATCCGTAAACATGTGACATCAACAAACCAAAAGCATCAGAATGATCTAGAAAGTTTAAAGGTGAAGGTCACAGTACACCACAAGGGTCTGGACCATTGCCTCTTTCCATTCACATAACTGTTGCTTTGGACTCGAGGGTGTTTCATGGTAAAACCTGGTCTGAACCATACATTTTCCCCCTCCCCCTTTTGTATGTAATTGAATAAGTTTTCACAGAATTGTTTAGGACTCCAGGGTGGGTTATGACCTTCGACCAAAGTCACAGTATTGTACAAGGATATAACCTTGTCTAGGCCGTAATACTTTCCCTTTTGCAACAATTTAAATATTTCACAGTATTGCTGCTTGGGACCCCATGGTATGACATGGCATTTAGCCAAGGCCAAAGGTCAAGGTCACCGTCAATACATGGGTGAAACCTTGTCCGGGCCATACATTCTCCCGCTTTGCAAGGCATTTGATAACATTTCACAGAATAAGGATGATGTGTCTTCAACCAAGGTCAAGGTCGCTGTACATTACAAATGTATTACCTTGTTGGGTTATAAATACTTACCCTTTTACATGCATTTAATAATACTTCACAGAGTTGTTGCTTAGGGCCAAAGTGTGTGTCATGACCTTGATCCAAGGTCAAGATCACAGTACAGTCCATGAGTAAAACCTTTTCTGGATCTTATATTCCCCCTTTGAATGGAATAAAATAACATTTCACAGGTTTGGCTAGGGCCCAATGTTGTGTTATGACCTTCAACCAAGGTCAAAGATCAAGGTCACAGTACTCTATATGGATATAGCTTTGCCTGGGCCATAATACTTTTTGCATCAATTTCAATATTTCACAGAATAGCTGCTTTGGACCAAATGACCTTGAATCAAGGCCAAAGGTCAAGGGTACAGTGCACTACATGGGTAAAACCTTGTTCAGGCCGTACATTCTCCCATTTACATGAAATAATATTTTGATAGAATTGTTGCTAAGGACCCCTTGGGTGTGTTTCATCCAAGGTCAAAGGTCAAGGTCACAGTACATTACAGAATTGTTTAGGACCCAGGGATATTATGTGACATTGGCCCAAGGCCAAAGGTCAGGTCATAGTACACTACATGGTAAAATCCTTAACCGGGTCAAACTTTCACCTTTGCATTGAAGTTAATAACAACTTACCGAATTATTGCTTAGGAACCCAGAGTGTGCCATGACCTGCAACCCTATGTAATTTGAGATCAAAAAGTCAAGGTTAAATTTGCATGAATGGGAAACATCATTAAGAGCATAGATCGTCACACTTTAAGTTAAATGACTTTAGTCCAGTCAAATTACAGCATATAGGGGCCCAGCCTATAACAAATTGCAACACAAACTTTTTCTGTTGATTTGATTACCTTAATGTAGTGACTTTCACAGGAGAAATTGTCTACCAAAATCAACCCCGTGGAAATTGGATTTTTTTCGGAAAATATGAAAATTCCAATTAAAAATCACGAAAAACTGGAAAATTCAACTTACTCATTTATTTCTCATCCAAATTGGACCAAACCAAATCCTATGTTTCAATAACGTGTAAACGTTGTTCCATGAAGCGATTTGATGATTTGAAAAACTATATTTCATGCATTATTTTTTGGGGAAAAGACGAAATTTAGTAATGAAATCTCTGAAAACTGGAAAAAGAGCTTTCACACATAATGGCTTAATGTATTTATAATAGGTACATTTGTATAATTTTGTTTTATACTTAAATTGAATATGGGTACACGAACAAACATTTTATGTACAGAACTTTTTCGTTTTGAGACCCCGAGCTCGAATAGGCCTATTTAGCTAACCTGAGAATCTGAGGATGTGTATAAAGAGCAATTATCGTACCGGTATATTGTTAGAAAATTCTAACGCATTTTTGTTTCATCTTTATTTTTGCATACATGGGTATGGAGAAAATGGAATAACTTTCCTTTTTGAACCGAAACTCTGATTTAAGCCAACTTTCATGTGTGGATCTAGGGGTGGTAACGATGAAAAAAATGTTCCTTCATATACGGCTTGACCCCTTTTTTCTTTTCTGAAATCGTTAAACGTTAACTAACTTCAGCGGAGCTAGACCTCACCTCTATTTCATGCACAAGAACCCTGTGCACGTGCCTTGCTTTATAAACGATGTATACATGGACGGATCTAGATTTTTCCAGGGGGGGGGGGGCAATCCATCGGGGGAGGGGATCCTGCCTATGATTAAAAGGATAGATTCATAAAAACGGGGAAAATTTGCGGTTTTTTGTGTAAAGTCCAGGGGAGGTGTAAGAATCCCTCACTCCTAAAGACCCCTTAACCCCCTCTAGATCCGCCCTTTCTGCATGTGTTTAAACAGTCAAAGTAAAGATTTTTTAAAAAGAGCACATATCTTCATTCCCTCATCCCTTATCTTCATTGACAATTTATTCATCTAAATACAGTGTGAAATAGGCCACCTTCGTGAAGGAATCTCCGACATTTCATGATATTATTTAATAGCATAAATTCTACAACTGTTTATTTTGAAGCATTAAAGTGTTGTAAAACTAAGATACCGGGAAATTATTGTTATATTCTTCAGTACTTTGCCATTTGTTTATGAAATTGCACATTATGCATTTCTTTCTTCACAAATTACCATTCTATTTGAATTGACTCCGAGTTATCACAAGAAAAACAAAATATGCAATACAAGCCATTTGACTATTTCAGAAAAGAGACTCGATATGAAGACTCATGCTACCTTGCACCCCCTCCACTCCATCATAGACAATAGAATTTGGAAACTTAATAAGCACTGTGAAAATTTAATTCATCACACGATTGTCCTAGCGTGACATTATAATTTTTTTTTTTTTTCAAATACTGCGTTTCCTTATAGTGTGATATAGAAAATTTTGAAAGTGGGGTTGAGACATTTGAAAGTCAGAGCAAATATATAATAAAACCTAACTATTACCTCACGCTGAAAATAGATTATTATAGTTGATTTTTTCATGATCGCAAAGTTCGAATAAAAATGTAAGACTCTGGTAGCGCATGTACAATCAGTTTTCCTTTTTCAGTCTCGATAAGAAATTTGTGATCGGGGACACGTTTCGGAGGACGGTACATAATATTTCATATTGATCATACATTTAAAGCTGGCAAGCGATCGGAGGTGATTTTCAAATACTGACAAAAATATATACACTATATAGATTCCATTACAAGGTCTTGTTATGTTGAAATTAAGGGGAATGTCCGATAACCCCTCTGGACTGCATATTAATCTATGGTGTATAGATAGATCTAGTGATTCTCCGATTTGATCCTCAACAAATTCCTATTTTATCCATCATTTGTGGACTCTTGGGTGCCCAAAACCCGAAAGCGTAATAACACAGAATATAACATGTAACACATGCCAGTGTAACACAGAATAAAGTTCGTATTTCAAGAGCATATTATTCGAAGAGATGTAAACTGAATTGAATCTTTATATGAAAAAAAGTTATAATCTGACATATGAAAGTAGAGACTTCTATCTATTCCAATGTTAACAGCCAGCAGATCAATAGATTGTCATAATTTCAATCCACCATAGCATTTTTTTCCAAACGTATCCATAATAGTACAATATATTCTACACATACAGTGGAGAGTATACGTCGGGCAACCCGTGGAACAAGCGAGGTTCGAGCCGGTAACCGTTAGAATTGTACCTTTAAACTGACGTTTTTGAATCACTTCATAAAATGACTTTAAGGAATTTATTTTAACCCCCCCCCCCCCTTTTATTTATTTATTTATTTATTTTTTTTTTTGAAACGGTATTCAGCCATTTCTATAAATGTAATATGCTACGAGTTTTGTAGGTTAACAAAAATAATTTGTTCATGAAATGTGTCCGATTAAATAATTAAACATCCTTAAGAATATTACAAAAACCATGATCAATGAGAGTAACTTAATTGTATTCTTGTAATGGAATGAGAATTATTTCCCTGACGGACCACCTTACACGTATTTTTTAAACTTGCTATGGCATATATTAAACCGGTATTTTAATTGTCTCCATAAGATATCACATAATACTCTTTGTCTAAATGTTTTATACAATTGCTTTCTTTATAATGCATTACAAACGACTAGACGTCCACATAAATTATTGTTTGAAAATTGTATTCGAGTAGTCATGTCGTCACCGGAAGTACGTCTGCCATACTAAATGCAAATGAACGTAAGCTTGTTTATTAAGATAAAATACCAATAAGGAACAAATTATCCACACACATTATGTGTCAAGAAAATTTTCACATCTGAAATTAAAATGATAAACAGAAATCAGGTACAGAAAACAGACATTTTTACATTAGCACGATATCCGGATTCCGTCTTATCATGTTGTATGGAAGCACCGAAGCGTATTTACAAATAACGAAACTTAGAGGGTCGATATCAATGTGTTCCACGCCAATATTTTTGGTAGACTTTTTAATTTCATATTTACTCTATCATATTAAAACACATAAAACACAAAAAGTTTGTGTTGCAATTAGTTCAAGGTTCAATATTACTTTGACTGGACTACTTGCCAACAAAGTTGAGAATGGTATTATACTGGTTTCCTCATTTGTATCCATGGACACATTTTTCTTGCACCATAACTTAAGTAATTCTTGACCTATAACAATGAAACTGAAGGCATAGAATGTCCCTGAGGAAAGGAAAATCCCTACTTATTTTACGGTCAAACTTTCTACATAGACATAACCACAGACAGTGCATGTTTGTAGATATTGTTTTCATTTTCGTGCGTGAACATCGACGGCGGGTGCGGCTAGCCAAACAGGGGATGCTTACTCCTCATCGGCATCTGGTCCCACCTGGCTAGCTAGGGGTCCGTCGATGCTCCATTGGTGTTCTATTGTGAGTGCTGTTGAAATTAGCGTCAGGATCTACTTTATCTCATAGGTATGTACGAAAATCATTATATACCCAGCAGACATTTCAACGTTGCTTCAACATTGAAATAACGTCAGTACAAAACGTTGAAATGACGTCGAGATTTGATTGGATTTGAAAGTTGAAACAACGTTGAGTCTACAACGTTACATCAACGTTGATCAGTTGACGTTGATACAACGTTACACTGCATCGTTGAAATAACGTTGAATATGGATTGTGTATGGATGTTGAAACAACGTTTCACAACAACGTTGATTTAAAGTAAACGGCCATGACTTGAGCATCTTGTATGGAAGCTAAGACAAACTGCGTGAAAATGAGATCTATATAAACTTCCCAAAAAAACTGACGTTGAAACGCCGAACACCGATAAACACATAATTTATTTTTTTTAACTTTCCTAATTTTAACACGTTCAGTTAAGTTCCACATTTAGAGACAAGAATCAAAGTCCATCAGACAGAAAATGGAATAAATATGATATCCGTGTATGACGCTGTTAATCTCAAATTTCTGCCATGAATTATCATTTAATAATTTCAGTTTTATCCTTGTCCCTGTCTGCTTCTGAAAACAGGGAAAATGAAATCAGTATCAATAAAAGAAAAAAACTTTTACCGAATTGTTATCGTAATGAACCGCGGTAACTGGTCAGATTGAAAGTTGTTTAAAATGGTTATGAAATTTCAAGAAAATAAGTACCTAGCTTTTACTAACGTTTTTTTTGTACATTCTGTTTGAATCAAATGTCAAATTATTCTGAACGTGCCTTCTTGTATGAGCAGCACACTTGTGTACTGATTTTGAATCTAGAGTGACGCGGAAATGGTAATTAATTCACATGGGAAGGTCAGCACGGAAACTGGTCAGATTCTCAGCAGGCGATAACTGACTTACATTATTTATTAGATTTTATCTCGCTACATGTAACTTCGAACGTGTTATTATAAGCTCCACGGCCTTTCCGCAGATGTGTATAATAAGTTAACATAAATTTGTACATGTACTTTAGTTAGAAAATAATTCTGGAATTTATGTGTAACAATGTTTAAATATAAAGTTGAAGATATAATTTTTGCTTTTCGAAAACTCTCCTTCTTCTTTTTTATGCCCCCGGAATCAAAAATTCAGGGGGAATATAGTTTTTGGCCTGTCCGTCTGTTTGTCTGTTTATCTGTTTGTCTGTTTGTCTGTTTGTCCGAAAAATTTTAACATTGGGCATAACTTGTGACCTTGACCTTGACCTTTGACCTACTTTTCAAAAACTTTAACATTGGGCATAACTTTTGAATGGGAAGTGATAGGGCTTTCATATTTCATATGTGTATTCCTTGTGACAAGACCTTTCCATTGATACCAAAATTTTTGACCTCGTGACCTTGACCTTTGACCTTTTAACCCAGTGACCTCACATACATGTACTTAACAGAAAATAGTGTTCATACTAACAAAGATGCCACCGGGGGCATTCGTGTTTCACAAACACAGGCTTTATTCTTTATAGTTCTTTTTTTTCTTTGCTCATTTCTCAATTCGAAAGAAAATATACATAATAAATATCTATTAGTGTTAATCAATAATATTTTAATTAAATATTTTATTTCATAAACGATGACGTTAACTGCAACGTGCTCAATTGAATGAAGTTGAATTACCGACGTTGAGATACCATTAAAACATGACGTCGGCACAACGTCGATATTTGGTTGAAAAAAAAAGACTTCAAAGCTTTACAACAATGAACAGGATTGATTAATAAAAAAAAAAATGAGCAAAGAACATGTCAATATATTCTTCCTTCAATATACGTCCTTAAAAACGCATGGTGTCCGTCAATGTATCATAGCGACTTCTCATGTTTGACATCAATATATGTAACGTTTATAATTAGTTCTCGGTCATTTCATAACATACAAAAGAGAAAGAAGACACGTTGAAAAATTGTCAAATTTTAACGTTAATATAACGTTGAATAATAGTCATGAAAAATCCGACCATATTTCAACATAAAATCAAAGTTTCATCAACGTTAAAAACAAACGTCTAAACAACGTCTATATTTCAACGTTGAAAAAACGTCGATATATGGTTGTTCAACGTCACGACTAAGATTCAACCACAATTCAACGTTGTAACAACGTTGTATGCCCACTGGGTAATAGCATTTCCGGACCGTAAATCAAATAACTTCTTACCTACAGTGATGAAACTTCACATGCTTATAGCCCAAGCCAGAGCTCTATTCTAATGGGTAAAAAGGTCAAAGAGGATCTTGGTGTGTATAACGATGTAAATTGTATAAAAACACTTGCCACAACATAACTGAAATTATTCACATAATCTAGAGGGATGAAACTTCATGCATGTAATCCATGAGAAAAGAATGATCTCAATTATTTTTGGGGTCAAAGGTTCAAAGATCAAGGTCAAAATTGAAATGCATAGATAACAGCATGATTCAGCATTCCTCCGCCATAACTCCGGAATAGAACACTTCACTCATTTACATATTTCTACGTTGAATGCATATTTGAACAACTGATGCATTTTTCGATTTCTTTTAAGGGGTAACGAGTGTCTGGTAAGCGAGCTAACTCGCACAGTCAATTACTTCGTTTCAATCCGTGTTTAACTGTTTTCCCGTTAAAGTCAGAGTCAAATTTTACAAAATATCGGAACTCTTTAAAAAAGAGATACATAAAAAGGTTGCGGTTTGACTCGCACCAAAACGTTTTCGCACTGGAAATATTCACATTTGACAACCCTTTACTAGTTCAACGCGGGAATGCACGCAACACTTTTTAAAACATTGAGAATTATCCGATAAAATCCAAATTACTTGATCGCTAATTAATGGGAATATTCACTCAAAATTTTACGGTTAAACGAAAAGACTAGGGCATCAATTTTGTGATTTTGCATAGTTCTTATCAGGTCGGGTGCTCTTGATCAGTTGAAATCGTCAGGTCTTATTTTTTTTCCCTATGATTTCCGCAAAATTGTATTCCCCTTACCTTCAATTTAATTTTATTTGGCTGATTTTTCTTGTCTTTACGTATAAATATTATAACAATAATAGGTTAGAGAACACCCCCCTCATTTGCTTGGAACCCCCCCCCCCCCGCCTTGGAAAAAGTCTAATTAAGTTCATTTAGAAAGTCTAAATAATTCTTAAAAACATCAGGGATTTATTTGAAAATGAGAAGAAAATGGCATGTCGTGTGATTGCCTTTACTTCACATGAATATATTATACAGGAAAGGTAACTCTAGCAACTTTTGTATTTGAAACTTTGAAGCTGATCAGATTTGCCCAGCTGTAGCATATAAGTATTGATGGATACCTAAGTGTTTCATGCTTTTTTATCACTTAATTAATGTCTACTAAACTTGATCCCTTTAAAATAAGAAATTCAATCCCCATTTCTCCAGCAAAAAAATAAGTAGGTCAGGGTCACTTTCCGAAAGTTTGACCACGAAGCATCCAATATTAATTAAATTTTGTTACATGTACCACAGTAAATGATTCGACTTATACTTTGATCAATGTTGCCTATCAAAGACACAAAATCGCTGAAGCGAGGAAAAATCCGTCAAGGTCTTTTTTTTTAACTGTTTGATTACAGATACTTCAAACATGCAAGTACCAAATCAATATTATGAAGTCAGAGTTCAATGTCACTAGGTCATATTTCTTTGTAGCATAATATGTTCAGTAGTGCTTATTTGGTGAGTGTAGAACATGAAAACTCAATCGCTTGTACTTAAGAGAAATCTGCGTTCAAAAACCGGGTCAGAGTCCAAGTTCAAGGTCACAAGATCAAATGTCTTGGGTGATAATACAGTGCTCTGTATAGTGTATATTTGTATGAACTATGAAAGATCTCCTTAACCAGAGTTATGTTTTGAGTCACCATTCATGGTCAAGGCCGCGGGATCATTACGTAGCAGACGCAAAATTTGCAATTTGTTGAAAATCCAATATATATTTTTGAGGCCATATTTTATTATATTAAGCTTTCTTGTATAAGATTATGATTTTCGCCTTGAGTAAACTACGCAAGAGTGGTCTTTCTTTCAACCCCGTGCTTAGTGCGCATCATTTTGAAATATTCCTATGAATTTTGTTATTCCAAATTCTTTATACCATTTCAAGTCAGGATTTAATGAAAATGTCAGAAAATGAAAGAATCAGTATAAATCTTACTAAGACTCTTTAAAATTTAGATTCCAGGTACTATTTTACTGTTTGAAAATCTATTAGAGCACCGTCTTACGAACATTTTGAGAAAATTAAAACTACGGACACAAAAAGCAATATTCTGAGTGATTCCTCACAACAATTTCTTTAAAATGGATATCATGTTGATGGATATAATATTGTGATACAAAAATGAAAAAGTGTAATGAATTCAATATTTCTACTCCCTTAAATTTTCGATAAAATCATACAGCTTTAAAGAGTGATAACATTTTTTGTACAAGGTCAATCATTCTTATTTATATAAAAATGATTTTATTTTATAGATATGACATCATTTTCTCAATTGATACTAAATATACATGCTCTTAAACACAACTGTCTTTATCATACATTATCAAAAATATCTGCAATCTCAAAACTCGTGTCGAGTTTTCAAGCATTCTCTCACAAATCAAGATCTTTTATTCTTTTATTTGTGTAAAAAAAAAACAAAAAAAAAAAAAAAAAAAAAAAACAAAACAACATCATATTATGAAATTTGAAAGCCACGTATAATTCAAAAGTTATGACAAAGATTAAAGTTTTTGCGGACAAGCAGACAGACGGACATACAAAAAACCATATATCTCCGAATTTTCGATCACTTGGGCATAAGAATTAAAAAAAAAAAGAATTTTAGAGCATAAAATCTACATTAAAGCATTATATGCATTAAGTAACTTTAGATATGACAAATATGCAATAAATCAGAGCACAAATTGGAGAAAAATGAAAATGGAAGAAAAAGTTTTAGGTAAAAAAATTAAATTACATATACTAAGATTATTTAGAATTGCATAAAAAACTGACAAGATGAGAAAAAAAAATGAAAAGGACGAAAATAAAACCTAGGCACACAAAGTGTAGCATTCCCTCGCAAGGCATGTAAATCAAAGTACTCATTCAGGTTGTATACAAGGATTTAAACTATTTCTAATCTGTGACCTTGCCATTTGACCTATGGCATTTGACCTTTGACATTGAAAATCAATAGGGTCTTCCTTTTGTCATGAGCAATAAATGTATGAATTTTAGTAAAATTTATTTCCAATCTGTGACCTTGACCTATGGCCATAAAAGTCAATAGGTCTCTTCTTTCTGTCATGAGCAAGAGGTGAATGGAGTTTTGTTTAGATCCCATCAAAACGACATCCTCTGGGCTGTATGTAAGGATTTAAACTATTTCCACAAGGATTTCAAGTATTTCTAATCTGTAACCTTGACATCTGACCTATGACCTTAAAAATCAATCATACTCTTCCTCCTGTTATAAGCAAGAAGTATATGATGTTTAGTAACTGAAAGATCAAACAAAAGCTATGCTCTCTAGGCTATATAGAAGGATCTATTTCCGATCTGTGACCTTAACCTTCGACCTATGATCAAAATTAATTGTGTTCTTCCTCTGGTTACGAGAAATATGTGTATGAAAGTTTTGTCAAGATCTGATCACGACTGTGCGCTATAGTCCGTGTGCAAAGATTTTAGCAATTTCCAATCTATGACCTTGGCCTATGACTTTGAAGATCAATAGGGTTCTTTCTCTTGCCATTAGGGATAAGTGTATGAAGTTTGGTCAAGATCTGATCAAAATTGTTTCCTCCATGTTGTATACAAAAGTGTGACGTACACACGAACCCATTCACTTACGTTACTATATTCCCCTTGCAACTATGATGCGAGGGGATAAACATTTTGGGGATATCGGAGCCGGGATTTGAACTCTCAACCCTTGGGTTACATGCACAGTAACATAACTATTTTAGTTTATTATAAAAATATCAAAAAATAGAATTGAAGTATATAATATAGATATCAAAGCATATACTATTAGTAACTTTAATATGATATTTATACAATAAATAAGAGCATTAGCAATGTATTGAAAGGACCTGTTGAGATAAGGGCTCTATTTAGCCCTAAATCTCGTGACTTATATCTTCTGCATGGCGAATCGTATACAGAATGTAATGTAATTGCATACTTTTTACATGTTTTATATTTCTTTAAAGAAACCTTAAGATTCTAAAATTAAGGTCGAAAGAGGTAGGGATGCACGCATAAAAAAACCGATAATATCGACAAAAAACGTAGAAATTTTAGAATATTGTACCAAAAATGGATAAATATAAATTAAAAGACATCAAATATGTCTACATTGTGTATCAGAAATAGATTCAGAACGTTCTATATCCTTTAATCGGAAAATAATGAAATCAGGAACTTAAAATACGGTCTCATTTTGCATTCAATGGCTACAATGTAAGCATATTACCGCGAAATACACATTGGCGGAGAAATGAACATCATTCTTGCTTATTTCATTCCTAATTCTTGTATATTTCATTCAATCATATTTAGGTTACCTTTTTTGATGGATTAAAAAGGAAAATAGTCAAATATGCTATATTTTACGGTAAAAAAGGTCGATTCTTGAAAAAATGCACCCCCTTTCCATTTTTGGTTTTTCGTCTATGGGGGTTGTGTTCCCCCCGGAGATACAGAACCCCGCTTTGCCAAAAAATTGTATCATTGATATACATCTCCAGTATAAGTGGCTTTCTGTATATCCCGGGGGAACAATGTTCAAAAAAAAATTTTCCGTTTTCTATTGATTTCTATGAGAAAAAGAGATTGAAGTTTTGATCCCAAAATTAGCAATAATATGCAAAACAGATAAAAAATAACTTCATATTCTGATGGTATGCAGTATAGGTATACATCGCTTTGTTGGTATGTGCTTCCGTTCTGAGGAAGTTTGTCAAAGAAGGGTACCCCTATGAACTTATTTTGCCTGAGGTGGCGCAACGCTTTGACGGATCCGGACAATTAACAGCAACAACAACACTTGTAGGGGACCATACGTACTTCAAACTATTACAAAGTTTCATAAAAACCATTTGAGTGGTTCTAGAGAGGAAGTTGAAAATTTGAAAAGTTAACGGCGATGGACGACGGACGACAAACGACGGACGACGGACAACTTGCTTTGACAACTAAGCTCATTTGAGAAAATTCAAAGTAAACCCTTCTCTTGGAAAATAATTCTTGGATCCATTCCTGATGCTATTTAATTGTGCATTTGGTACATTTATTCACTGAGACAAACTTTCGTAAAAAGGCTGACCGCGAAAGTAGCGAAGATTAATACACAGCGAATGATTCTGTGTACATAATACGCAAACCTCCATTGTCCATGACATTGGGATTACGCCATATTGCATTTAATGTTAAAAATGATCGGGACTGTAGATAAGAATACGAGTTTACACCATACACAAATCTGACTTGTCCTTATTTTAAGACTTTCATTGTGTTCCGAGTTATGGATTTTCCACGACTTGTTTTTGCCTTATTCATTTTACGTTGCGAGGGTCTCCTTTTTGATGGTAGGTTTATTTGAATTCTAGATATTTCAAATATATTCTATTACAAACTCGCACACATTAAAACAGGAGAGGAAGTACTAATCCCAGTTCATGAGTCACATTTCCAGGGGAACATGGCATAATTGTGTGAATTTCCTTAAACAAGAGGCCCAAGAGGGCCACGATCGCTCACCTGAAAACTACGTTTACTTAACATGTAAAAAAATAAGAAGTTTTGTATAAAGTCCGTAAACTCCGTACGGCGGCTTCGCCTAGCATACAAAGCAGAACGCTCATACCGCAACGCCACGGTGACAACCCTATATGACGTCCATATGAATACGGCCTACTCAGCATACACCGGAAGTGAAGAATTCGTTGTTATTTGAATTTGATTGCACTTGGGCTCATCCGAGGCAACGGATCACGTCCTTTATCGACCAGCGGACTCCCAAATAGGTGCAGATGTTATATATAAAGTCGGTTAACTCCGTACGGCAGCTTTGCCTAGCATACAAAGCAGGCCGCTTATACCGCAACGCCACGGTGACAACCCTATAAAGAGTTGTTCCTATGACGTCCATATGAATACGGCCTACTCCGCACACACCGGAAGTGAAGAATTCGCTGTTATTTGAATGTAATTGTGCATCTCTGACTAAGTCTGAAAAGATTTGAAAAATGTGTCAAAAATTTGACTTCAGAGTGGAACAAAAAATAACAACACTTCTTAAGACAGCTCTCTAGATCATCCTCATGCTTTCGGTTTATCGGTTTGCGTTTAGTGGTGCCAATTGTTGACGGATCTGGGCGAAAAAAAAACTTGTAGGGGAACCATCAGTACCTCAAACATAGCAAATTCTATGAAAATCTGAAAGGTGATTCTGGAAAAAAAACTGAAATTGTATGAAAATCACCCCTTCTTCCATTTTACATAGAAAACATTCATAAAATAAACCAAAATATTAAAATTCTAGCATAAAATACATATTAGAGCAATTAGTAACTTTTTAAAATATGAGAAATATGCAGTGTAAAATCATGCACTAATTGAGTTATTTAAAGAAATAGTGCCAAAATATGCATTTCTGACTAAGACTCAAAAGATGCCAAAAAGTGTCAAGAATTTGACTTCGGAGTGGAACCAAATATGACAACACTTCTTTTAAAAGACATCTCTCTAGATCATCCTGATGCTTTCGATTTGTCGATACGTACTTCTGTTCTGAAGAAGTTTGTCAAAGGAGGGTATCCCTCGTGAACTACTTTTGCATGTGGTGGCGCCATCTAGTGACGGATCCGGAAGATAAAACAACAAAACTTGTAGGGGATGATGGGTACTTTATACCTACTAGGTTTCATGAAAATCTGAAAAGTGGTTCCGGAAAAGAAGCTGAAAATGTATGAAAATCACCCCCGTCCTTTTTACATTAAAAATTCACAAAGTAAATAGTAAATAGACAAAAATTTTAGCATTAAATACATATCAAAGCAAAACTGAAAAATATGACAAATATGCAGTAAATGAGTATGTAAAATCATTAATGTGTTAATAAAGAATTAGTACAAAAATGTGCATTTCTGACTAAGTCCAGATGTACCTGATCTGTACATCAAAATGTACATCGAGAAAATCACCGAGGTTTCCATTGAGCTGTTGCGATGGGTGTTGCATGCAATCAGGAGAGACTGACTCTCCCCGGGCACCTGGTCTCGCTTCGGAATGTTGTTCATTCCGGGGTTCGCAACCGTTCCGATGGGAATTCTCACGATTTGGTCTTGCCTTCTCGAATTTGAGACTTAGTAACTGTTAGGTATTTCTTTCATGGTTGTCCAAAAAGACGCCAAAACGCGTCAAAAATTTTGACTTCGGAGTGGAACAAAAAATAACAACACATCTCACTAGATCATTTTGATGCTTTCTGTTTGTCGATACTTGCTTCGGTTCTGAAGAAGAAGTTTGTCAAAGGAAGGTACCCCCGTGACATACTTTTGCCTGTGGTGGCGCCACCTATTTACGGATTCGGACGAAAACAAGAACACTTATAGGAAACCATTAATACTTCATACCTACCACGTTTCATCAAAATCCGTTTGGCCATTCTGGAGAAGTAGAAAATGTCGAAAAGTTTACGATGGACGTACGACGAACGGACGGCACGCTATGATAATGGCTCACATGAGCTTTGCTGAGGTGACCTAAAAAGTAATCGCGAATGGAGACAGGACAAGGTGCTCGGAAGGAGTGAGCGTCCTCTGACTGCATGCAACATCCGACGCGAATGCCTAATAGAAACGTTTCAAATGCGGTTTGATATGTCCAAATCGGTAAATTTCGATATGTACAATAAGTTCCTTGCAGTTCTTTCAAAATTAATAATATAAGTAAGATGATATACCACCAGTACATGTAGTTCTGTTGTATATTTGATGCTAGTAGCTCGATTTATAAGTATATGTACTCTATTATACGACATCCAAGGTGAGATTGATTCTTCTTGTCAGTCCTTGAGGTGCTGAGGTCAAAGATATGAATTCCTTGATGGACTATCTGACATTAACTTTCTATTCTGGACTTTCAGACCTGCTCGCACTGTTCCAGTCCACTACTACTACACCTACCACAACTACCACGTTCCCTAACCCCGCCCAATTTCTAGTTGACCGGGTCTCCACAACAAAGGATTGCCCAGCGCACCTACCCAGGAACAAAACGCTGATTTTCAACCCATTCTCACGCAAATGCTATCAATTCAAAACAACTCGCAAGAACTGGAGGGCGGCGGAAGAAGAATGTGTTGTGCTCGGTGGAAAGCTCGCTGAAATAAAAGACGGACAAAACGACATGTTCCTGAATTTAATGGCGACCATAGCATTGGGAATCAGTCATGTGGATCGGAATATGTGGATAGGTGCTCAGGATACAAGTTACTCGGGGCAGTATCATTGGAAATCGGGTGAGCAAGCGTATCCATTTAGCTCTATTGGCCTGGTTGCCTTTCATACATTATTCAAGAGAACACACATATCTTGTTTTTTATTTAAATTATCTACATTTTGTATCTTATATTTATAAGAAGTCAGAAATTCCTTTTATACGTCTTTAAAAAAGTATGTCTTTCTGAATCTGTTGATACCAAATATATAATAAAGGACATCGCATTACTGTATGTGTATTTATTTTAGCGCAATAAAAATTTTAGTGGAAACAGAGCAGAATTGGGTAAATTGACATATTAGCGTAATGATGAATTTGCGCTTTGACTTATTTTCCACATCAATATATAGGAAATTCATGATTTCGCGTATTCTTGAATTAGCGCAGCCTAAGCAGCGCTTACACTGCTCAAATATGAATCCCACTAAAATAGGTACACATACAGTGTTATAGTGGATCGATGTCAGCAATACAGCGAAGAACTCTGAGGGCAACCATGGGACCGAGCTCACGTTATTATTCTTAACGTTACTGTGCTTGTTAAAATTCGACCCTATATACACATTTTGGATTCGACCCCTTGATACAATGAACAAAGTACAATAAGGGAATTCATTATGAAATTCATACCTTCGCATCCTATACTGCATCGGATTAGCTCGGATAAGAATGTGATACAATCGATTTGCTTTTGATAAGGAAAGAGTTGACAGCGCCCTTCTTTGGATTCTTTGGATAATTAGTTAGCGCCTTTTCTTTGCAGGTGATCCTGTCAGTTATGCCCGCTGGGACACCGGGTTTCCTCTTTCTGGAATGTGTGTGACTATCAACAGAGAGACAGCCCATTGGGAGACACATAAATGCACAGATGAGTACCAGTCTCTTTGTCAGTTTGGTAAGTGAAAGAGTAAAATGTATAAATTGATATTTTTCGGACCTGATAATATAAAAAGAATAATTGTATATGTCATGAACAAAGAATTGAAAATCACAGGCAGAGAAAAAAATCTTCATCGATATTATGCTTGCATTCGTAAGGACGTTAATCTGGTTTAAAGTAAAGATGTGCAATGTGTTTCGGCGAAGCAAAATTATTGTGACATCCAATCATGAAATTATAGTTATTTTAATTTATGCTACGTCTAATAAGTATTTTTATAAAATGTATGAAAATGATGAATTAAGAGATATTCCTTGCATCGTCAGAGACCGAAGCTCAGTTGCATTGCTTTTACTTGGGTTACAAGGTCTGAATTTTCTCTTAAAAATCTAATGCGAGTTCTTACCAATTATCAAGTGACAGATTTCGAATCTACGATTATTCATCAAAAGAACATTTCTAACGAAGAATGACAATAATACATATCTGATACACAATCTAGTGGCCATCGATGATTTGGATTCTGACGGCTACTAGCATCAGACTTTGAAATGTATTCCAGAGAAAATTAAGACGTTGTTCCCCACGGGAACTAAAAGAATTGAAACT
This sequence comes from Pinctada imbricata, assembly GCA_033119305.1. Taxonomy (NCBI): domain Eukaryota; kingdom Metazoa; phylum Mollusca; class Bivalvia; order Pterioida; family Pteriidae; genus Pinctada; species Pinctada imbricata. The sequence goes on from VSWD01000004.1 coordinate 20,941,580, forward strand.
GAGCGTTGGTCTCCGACGGTGTAGCCTTGATGCTGTACTGACATTCTGAATGCGTTGTTACATGTAAATGGCCGTCCTAGGTCGACACCGGCTACCCACTGGTCTCGTTGGTTTATATGTAGTCTTTTGTGTTTGATGTTTCTATATGTCTCTTTTCCGTATCTTAGTGTTTTTACATCGGGTGTTTTGGTGTTTTGCTGTTGGTGCTGTAACAGGGTCTGATTGGAGATCCCATCCCTTCTTTCATGTAAATCATATAGCCAGCTGACTTATAAATATTTGAACACTTATTTGGGTTTTCTTTACTACTCGATGATATTAAGAGAAGGACGCAGTACTAAAATCTACAACGGCACAAAGTACACGGAAAACAACGCATCTACCCCCAACAACAACTCAACAACAACAGACTAAAGTGGCCGAAAAGTCAGGTATACCTTAATAGGTACGCTTTCACGCAGTATGGATAAGAACCTATTGATTCGATTATTTTGTTTTCTCCATTGGTCCATTTTTGTCACAACTAAAAATATTTTATGTTGAACAAAATTAAAAATCATTTATAATGAGATGTGTCCATTTCCTGTTATGTTATTATATAATAACAAATCGCTATAAATGTATACAAACATATAACTACAACACGGAATTAACATGCTTAAGTTAAAATGCAAGGAATACTGGTACTAGTAAATGAATTGCATATTTTAATTCTAAATTTTGTTTCAATAAATATTTGCATGTTTAGAAAAGAATTTCGTCTTGGTTACTACTGCCTCTAAAATGCGTATTATTCAAACAGGAGAGTGTCCGTTCTGTACAAACGAGACAGATATTCACAAGTGTCAAACAACGAGAAATTGTCCATCTGGCAGTGAGGTAAAAAGGAGACCATATTTAAGACATATACTAGTATAGACATATATAGACATAACCTCAGACAGTCCATGCATTTTATATATTGTTTTCATTTCCTTGCATGAACATCGACGGCGGATGCGGCTAGCCAACAGGGGATGCTTACTCCTCCCGGGCACCTGATCCGTCGATGCTCAATTTTGTGCTCTATTGTGAGTGCTATTGAGATTAGCGTCAGGATCATGTTTAACTCATTATGGAAAGATCGTTTCATATTCACAATCAATGTGTCTAACGCTACAACAGATTTCCATGCTTTTGAAATAACACTTTTGAACGAAACTGATGTTAAGGAAGAGCATCCCTCGGGTCTCAGATGCTCATATTTCCTAAATAGCAACTTTAACAATATTTTCATTTACATCATATTCAAAGCGTATGTTAAACCTGATATACAAACAAAATATAATTCGTGGATTCATACGAAGGAAGTAGGTATTAAGTTATTAACAACAAGGACTTCTTCGAAATCTCGATAACACTGAATGTTAAACGTCTTCCAATTCAATAGGAACATTTAAGAACAGACAATTTTGCAGCATGGATGATGAATAGGCACAATAAATGATATTATAATGAGGGGGTAGACAGGGTGAAAGGGAGGCGGCAGGAAGGGGGTGGGAGGAGGAGGAGGGAGGAGGGAGGGAAGGGGAAAATGGGAGGGAGGGGAGGGAGGGGGAGGAAGGGGGAGGGAGGGGGGAGATAAGGAAAGGATGAAAAGGAGGGGGAGGGAGGTAGGGGCGGGAGAGGGAGAGAGGTACCCCCTGTCCACATCCCCCGATAATGAATACGCACAAAGAAGACAAGTACAACAAGAGATGGCGAGGTATATTTCGGTATTAGACAATGTTTGTCAAAATATGCATATGGTGCATTGCAATTACTACGGTAGAAAATTATACGATGAATTTCATAGTGTAATTTTTTGACACACCACAAATTTTCGTTCCGCTAACATGTAGTAAATATCATTGATTGTGTCAGCAATTTATTAACTTTCTTGTAGGTATTATATGATAGATTAATCTTAGAAATCATGACTATATGAATCGAGAAAACATCGATTTAATAGTCAGTAAGAAAACAACAAAAATGTACATGTATTGATCTTATATTGGCATCTTTCTCCTTAGGCTTGTTATTTAGAATTCAACAAGGATGGAGCAACAGCAGGATGTTCCTCTGACATAATTGTGAGTATAAAACAGTATTGTCTATACAAAGCTCATACCATATTTCACACAGAAAATATCCCGATGGCTACTTTCGAATGACCAAGGAAGGGTAAAGATAAAATGAAAAGAGAGGACCTCCAACAAGACTCGGTTGCGGCATCCACAGTACAGCATCAAAACACCCCCTGGTGAAAACACAGAAGAGACGCACAAAGTAAAAGGGACAAGGTACACCAAACACTGCATCAAAACACTAAACACAAAAGACTACACATAAACCAAGGAGACCCGTGGGCAACGGGTGTCGACATAGGACGGTCATGTGCCAGATTAGCAGGAAATGGCATGGTTTTCCGGATTATACGCGTGCAACCTTCCCATTTTTCCGATTACACAGAGGTCTCGAAGAACGCACAATTGTAGTGTAAAATAACCTTTTCCGAGTCCTCACTGTAAGATTATAAAAATGGGGAGCGTACGAAATACAGTACTCGATCTCCGGCTGTACCGAGCTCATGCATGTAAACATCCCAGGAGTCCGACGACATTCAGAGAGGACAGGTGGTCGGGCCCTGTCTTCTATAAAGAGGTTTTGACAAGGCCCGTCATGGAGTCCCCTCGTCACAGTCAGTCAAGGTCAAGCCTTAAGAATGCACTGGTACAAGGCTGTAGATTGAACAAGTACTATGCTTAGTCTGTTTAGTGACAATAGGATCAAGTCCAAATTTACTCACACGAAATAAGACAGAGTTTGTTTTGCTTTAACGACCGAGAGTAGGATGATTGTCAGTCTAAGTTTCTCATCGAAGCCGAGAATAAGTATCATATGGTAAACGTCTTCAAATACAATAGCATCATTTAAGATCAGATAAATTTGCAGCATGGACCAGACATGCACGTTTCGGGTACTTTACCTTAATCAATGATCCTCAATCTAAACAATGTTATATGGCCAAAGAGAGTGAAAGGTATCATGTCCAAAAATGCACTGAAAGACGTGGCAGGATGGGGGGAATATGATGCTTCAGGACCCACTTTTCAGAAATTTCTAGAAATTCTGTGAACAGAAATTTTCAAATTCGTTGAACGATCAACCGAAGTTGATGAAACTTGGCTACATGTGCCCACGGGTCCACCAGCAGTGACACTTACAATTGGTACAAATGTTATACGTCTTCAAATAGCATAATTTAAGAACAGCTTAATTTGAAACATGGACTCAATGCCAGGTATGCAAACATCGATAAATCAATCCTAATATGACCAAATAAATTGCGCATGTAAATCTTGATCTATTTTTTAGATTTATTCAAAGCAACGGTTCTAAAGACGACTTACTCCAATTTCACTGTTTTGATCTCCAAGTCACTACAAAATGTTTTGTCTCCAAGTCAGTTAAAAATGTTTCTCTAATTGTTTTCAGAACTGTTATCAGCAGAAAAAGCACAATAGCCCTGAGTGTAATTACAGACCTATACCATTTGAGGCTCACCCTGACACAACGTGTTCTTACTGTTGTGACATCACCATGCACAGCTGCTTTACAGATATGCTGAGGTTCTCTGTGTGTGAGTAGCACTTTATTAAGGCCTTACTGTTACTTTTATATTAAAAATATGTGTTGTTACAAAGATTATTTTGAGTAATTTTGTTCCAGAGTTGCATTTTTAAAAGCGTTGTCACATAGGTTATTTTGAGTCATTTTGTTTAAGAGTTGCGTTTCAAGCGTTGTTACAAAGGTAATTTTGAGTCATTCTGTTTTTAAAGAGTTTAAAAGATCTCCTCCTTTCTTGGTTTCAACGTATTTATTCAAGAAACAACGATATTCAAATTATTCATAAGCATAAGAAATACAGGATTTGGAAAAAAGCTCAAAGCTTATGTAAATCCATCACCAGAAATACTAAATTATCTAATTTATGGAATGGTCTTAATCAATATGGTATTATACGAAAGGGAAAAGTAACACTTTCACATTTTCACCTAAAATTTTCTCCGGCAAATTTTTTTTCGACCATTCAATTCGGCGCATGCGTACTCCTTTCTTGCATTTAAAAGTAACATTTAAAGTGTTGTTACATAGGTTATTTGGACTGATTTTTTTTCAAGGACTGTTACATAGGTTATTTTGAGTAATTTCGTAAAACAGTTTCATTTAAGGTGTTGTTAAATAGGTTATTTGGACTTATTTTGTTCAAAAGTTGTTACATAGGTTATTTTCAGTAATTTCGTTAAAAGAGTTTCATTCAAGGTGTTGTTAAATAGGTTATTTGAACTTATTTTGTTCAAAAAATGTTATATAGGTTATTTTGAGTAATTTCGTACAAGAGTTTCATTTAAGGTGTTGTTCAAAAGGTTATTTGGACTGAATTTGTTCAAAAGTTGTTACATAGGTTATTTTGAGTTATTTCCTACAAGAGTTTCATTTAACGTGTTGTTAAATAGGTTGTTTGGACTGATTTTGTTCAAGAGCTGTTACATAGGTTATTTTGAATAATTTCGTATAAGAGTTTCATTTAAGGTGTTGTTACATAGGTTATTTGGACTTATTTTGACCAGGAGATGAATTAAAAAGTGTTGAACGCTACATAGCTTATATCGTGTCATTTCGTAAGGATTCATAAAAGGGTTATTCTTGAAATGAAATATACCTTTTTAATCTAAGAGATGTGTGAATTAATATTGTTATTTATTCAATTTCAGATGCACCAGGTCAAAAGTAGAGAAGACTGTCATTTGTTTGTAGAAGTATCATTTGTGAAAACTTAATATATACTAGTACAATGTGTATTTGTTGAATGGCAATTCAATTCAATGGATAATGACCGTATCCCCACACACAGCACAAAATCGATATTCAGAAAATCATAAACCGAAGGCATACAAAATAAGGATACAACAGGAACCAAAGCAAACAAACAAAAACCTCTACCACATGAAAAGAAGCGAACTCCCGACATGGGAATAAAAGACGGTAAATATATATTGAATAAAATGTCATGAATATAAAAAAAGTATAATGTTCCCAATCTTTTTGGATGAGGACTGTTTCGTGACGAGTCATTATAACATTATAATGACCTCTAAGGGGCGATTTCATTAAATAACGCTACCACGAAAACCCTTACTTCCGGTTTACCGTGAAGTATCGAAAACGCGCGAAAATTATTTCTGTGAAGACATTAACTTCCAATACATAACAACACTAAGGAGGCTGAATCTGGGCTATAAAATTCTGGAATTTTAACCGTCCTAAATATTACGACGGATTTTCACACTGAGATCTTTTAATGGAATAAAAATTTGGATTGAGGATCACTGACGAGGGCGAAATACCCGATACGTGCATGTCTGGTCCACGCTGTTAATTAATCTGCTTTTAAATGGTGCTAATGAATTTGAAGACGTTAAACATCCACTCATTTCTTCTAGCTACAACTACAGTTACAGTCATGTATAGATGATACACGATTCGTAATGACCGATTCTTCGGAAAAGAACAAGTTAAAACTTCGCAAAACCATTCAGTCTGATGGAAAGCATTCTTTCATAATATTTATTCACTGAAACATCTCCAAAGTTTTCAAATGATTTTCATTCAAATGCAAACAGTAGAAAATTACCCTTTGTTCCAGTCACCAAACGCTCTCTAGGTGCCTTTTGGATGGGCTTCGCATCTCGATGGATAACTCCAAAGGTACACGGTGAGCCCCCAAATTTTGCCCTTAAGTCATGAAAAATATCTCTCGCAGCCCTGTCTCCTATATACTTTCTTCTGCCAAGCCAGTCTTTCTTGCTTCGTTTAGTTGGCACATTTTTAAAAACATTCCTTACTTGCGTCATGTTTATGTGTGGGCTATTCTTGTCAACGCTTGCAACGATTAATTTCCTGCCGATGCTGTAACAAACATTTTTTAAAATTTTTTAAAGAATTCAATACCCAGTATTTTATTTTTATATGAAACAAGCTTTTAATTAAAAAATAAAATTGTTCTTATTCCATATAAGTAAGTTTCAATTCATTCCTCTTACAAGGAATTTGTATCGATACATTAAGATGTCGACACAACCAAAACCTGTATAAGGGGAAATTATCTTTTCTCTTTTAAAATTCTTACCGTACCACCAATATTTGGTAGAAAGGTCTAAGTCATGTGATTTTGCTCATGAATATAAAGATGACATAATAGAGGTGAACACACAATCTTGTGAATAGAATTTATGGCGAGATGAGCGATGAAAGAAGAAGTCTGTCCAGAGATATTGGGAATGAGTCAAGGAAATTACAATTTTTAAACAAAATTGTTTTTTTTGGCATTTTCATTCAATTTAGTCTTAAGTCATTGCTAATTTATCTGTATTTCCTTTTAGACGAAATTAATTGTTTTCTAAAATGGTCTAACTGCGGTAACATATGAAATATTTGAAAGATACTATGGACGGTTCGCAAAATGATTATCAAAGATAAAGCTTTTTCCCAGATAATAATAGTAATCATGACATAAGGAATAAGGAAAAAGGAATAGTGCATTTTAGAAAAGAAGGACCGATTCACACGATTTTTATTCCATTAAATGATGTAAACGATGTTAAAAGAATAAATGATTAATAATATCCATTTTGCATTAATACAACCATAATGGTTCTTGTTTTATATGTAAAATCTAGGTCACCGCGATTGTAGTTTACAGGTTAGAAGAACCGTGGTGGCATGTTCCTGTTACGTTCACGTTTCTTGATGTAACGAGCGTTTTTATGCGAAGTGCAACACATTATTTTCATCCCAAGGGATTGTATTGGTCGTGTTTGTATATCTTTATTTCATTTTTATGTTGGTTGACACTTCAAAGTGATTGAACGTGCCAAGTAAGACCTATATATTACGAAGGAGAGTGAAATTATCTCTAAATTAAAAGAATTTTGTGCGATGATCGGATAAAAATACATAAACTGCACAAATTAACAATTAGAAAAAAGATTAACAACTTTAAAACGAAACTAAAATAAACTTACTTAGTGGGAGCATATCCACCACAATACATAGGATGAGCTTTGTCTCCACTTAATTTCTTATATGCCAGCACGTACCAGTCCCTGTTACCATAGTTCTTTGTGAGGTGGTCATACAGTTGCCTTACAACAGCCTCGTTACTGTAACCTTCATTATACCAGGGATCAACATGGGATTTGAGATAACTTCTAAGTCCCTTTTCCCATTCCTCAAACGGCCAAGCATTTACCATGGTTACCAAGAAAATGATAGTAAAGATGGCATTCAGCTTCATCGCGAAACTATAAAAAGAAAATTAACTGAGCATTGACAAATCAAAATATTTGGACTATCTCAGCACACACTATCCAATTGAAAAGAACCACTTAAGGATTTTTTTTCAGCTCTTGCGCTTTATCGGTGTGTATTGGCAGTAGGGAAAGGAAACAATATATGTAAAAGAAAGGAGGGGATCTCCAACAACACTAGGCTGCAGCACCCACAGCAAAACCCCAAAACACCCTATGCAAAAAACACAGAACAGACACCCAAAGAAAGAGACGCAAAAGGGACAAGACAACTCACACCATAGAAACATGGAACAAGACTACACATAAACCAACGAGACCAATGGGCAACCGGTGCCGAATTAGGACGGTCATCTGCCACGTTATTAGCAGACGGTGTAGTTATCCTGGATTACGTGCGCACAACCCCCCACTATTCCGATTTCCCAGAGGTCTCGAAGAACGCACAATTTTGGTGTAAAACAACCTCCTCACTGTTAGATGACCACACACAAACAAGACCGTAAAACACAGGGGTCCATGCAACACAGATGAATATGTAAATGGATATAAAAAGAGGACGTGCGTAATACAGTCCGTGCTCGTGCTCTGCCGGCTGTAGCGAGCTCATATATGTTATCACCCGAGGAGTCCGACTGACATTCAGTGAGGACAGGGGGTCGGGGCCCTGTCTTCTCTAAAGAGGTTTGGACAGGGCCCGTCATGGAGTCCCGTCGTCACAGTCATTCAGAGTGCAAGTCTTAAGAATGCGCTCGTACAAGACTGTAGATTGGTCAAGTACCAAGCTTAGTGTCCGTCTGGTGACATTAGGATCATATCCACGGTATAATAGGCGTTTAATGACTCTGATGCATTTTCGACAGTTATGCTGTCTACCTTTGATCCTTCTTATTTTGTTAATTATGTCACCATAAAATGCAGGCTGTGAAATACCTAAAGTAATATACTCTGTTGCTTTTATGGGTCCGAATTTCAAAAAAAGTTGATCATAATTTTTGTAAAATTTCTAGAAAGTCTTTACTAGTTTGTCAAAGCGAAAACCTTGTCCTGAAAGTTTCTTTGTAATTTGTTTATTTCTACTATGAAAATCCAAAACATCAGTACATGCTCTAGCATACTATACCGAATGAGCTGTGAAATGAAGATACCGTATGACGGTAATCTAGGGACATCACCGTTAAGCCAGGGGAAATTTACTATGTTGAATCCAAAATCATCTCGTTTGTCATACACAATTGTATTAATTTCTCCATTGACAATTTTGATATTTAGGTCCAAAAATGGTGTTTAAGTGTCTGTAAAGTTTGCCTTGTTTAGAGTCAATTCTTGTGGATAAATAACATCTTTATACTTTTCAAAAACAGGATCATCGATAGTAAGAATATCATCCAGGTACCTAGAAATACCAATGAAACGATTCACATCATCATGTTTTCTTTGCTTTTGAAGAAGCTTTTCACGAAGTGCTTTTCATGAATTTTGTTTCCATTCCCAAAAAATGACCAAAGAGTGTGAAAATCATTATGTCAAAAATGTACCAAAAGACGTAGCGGGATGGCTGGGATATGGTGCTACAGGACACATGTTTTAGATGACAAATATGGATAATGACAATATCCCTGTATACTGCACAAAATCGATAATTCAGAAAATCAAAAACCGAAGGCATAAAAAATAAGGATAAAACAGAAACCTCCACCACATGAAAAGAAGCGAACTCCAATATGGGAGTGAGACCAGGTACCCAGGAAGAGTAAGCATCTCCTGCTTGCATGCAACAGCCGCCGCTTCAGTTCGGTAGAACTGTCACATCCGGTAACTTCCATTTCGGAAGACATAGAGTACAATATTTGGTTGGATGGTTCAAATGGTCTATGACAGAATATCATCCACCATTCTGGAGAGTGGGACATCATAGTGTATGACGAGTTCCCCATATCGACCGTAGAACTTCCTCAGTGACGCTGTTAATCGGTCACAAACATATCCCTGACTGAAAAGCTTATCTGAAAGACGCCTAGCTCTCAGAACAAAATCCGTATATTTGGTACTTGCTCTGGCATAGCGTATCAACTGAGATATGAACACGCCATAAGCAGGCGATGAAGGGACGTTGCTACTCAGAAAAGGAAAGTTTGTAATGCTGAAATTGAAGTCGTCACGTTTTTCATAGAGTAAGGTGATCATGTGATCAGCAGTATCGTAGGACAACATTATGTCCAAATAGGATGCTGAATTATTTGTCTTTAGTTTCTTTGACGTCAAGCTCCGAAGGATAGATACTGCTGAGGTAATCCGCGAATTTTGGATTATTGATGGACAACACAGCGTCTATGTATCTGTAAGTGAAGTTGAAGTCAGAAGCTAAGTATCTTTTCCCTTCAGAGACCAAAGATTGAATGAATTCAGCTTCGTACGAGTAAAGGAAAATTTCGGCAAGGAGTGGGGCACAATTGGTCCCCATTGGAATTCCGACAGTTTGCTGGAAGACCTTTCCTCCAAACACCACAAAAAGGTTGTCGATCAGACAGTTTAACATCTGAATAATATCTGTTTCAGTGTACTTATTTTCAGAATCGGACTTTTCTTTTACAAAGTAGGTTTTGTCATAGAAGTTTATTTTTTGACGATAATGGTATAATATAACTGGTAGCAATTCAGCGATGACTCCTACAACGCAGTAAGCAAGGAAGGTATGTTAAAATTTCACTGCGATTCTACTGCGCTTTCACAGCGACCCTACGGCGTTATTTGAAATTGCACTGCGTCCTCATTGCATTATTGTACTGCGTGTCTCATTTTGAAATGTTTAACGTCTTCAAATGCAATTATTATAGCATACATTAAGAATAGATACAGTTGCAGCATGGACCAGACATGCACGTTTCGGGTACTTTACCCTCGTCAGTGATACTTAATCTTAACATTATAATATGGCAAACAAATGGGAAAGTTATTTCGTCCAAAAATGAACCAAATGACGTAGCAGGATTGGTGGGATATGATTGTTTGAATACGTTTTAGAAATTTCAATGATTTTTAATGACAGAAAATTTAAAATTCGTTGAAGAAACGATCAAACAGAAGTTGACTTTGTCGAAATTAAGGTTGAACGAAATGAGAGCGCGGTGAGAACGCAGCTATAGTGTGACAGCTCATACGAAGATTTACTTTTTTTTTAACACGCCCGTCTTAGGACGGGACGTACATGTATTATGTCATGGCGCTGTATATGAGTCCGTCCGTCCATCTGTCCGAGGTCATGTTTTCAGGACTTTTTCTAAAGCCTTTCAAGATATTGGATTAAAACATAAAAAAACATGACTTGATATTAAGTGGCGTAAGATCAAGTTTGAGTCTCGGAAAAATTTACCTATTTTTGGCAGAGTTATGACCCTTCAACATGAAATTTTAGACAATTTTACAGTTTCCCGGACTTTTTTTGCAGCCTTAAAGCTATTGAATTGAAACTTGGTATATGCCTTCAAAATAAATAATTACAGATCTTATTGAGGACTGTAAGGCTCTTAACAGTTGACCTGTTTCTAGTAGAGTTTTGGCCCTTGAACTTGGAAAATTTTAACAATTTTACAATTTTACAATTTTTCGAAGCCTTTGCATTTATTGAATTGAAATTTGGTATACACCTTCATAATAATGAATTACAGATCCCGTTTTAGTTTGTGATCAATTAACTTTTTTTGCAGAGTTATTGACCTTGAACTTAGAATGAGTCTCAGCCCTAGGACCTTCAAATTTACCATATGTGTTGACTTTAGCAGGTCGAAGAATTTAATGGGTTTTTTTCAAGGTTAGAGGTCAAGGGTTTATGTCATTTTGTGGCTGAAAATGGTCCAAGCTGCACATTTATCTGTTCTTAAATGATGTTATTTAATTTGAAGACGTTTTACATTTGTACCACTTGGTGAGAGCTGCTATTGGACCAAGAGTCCCCACGGGCACATGTAGCCAAGTTCGATCAACTTGATCGTTTCTTCACTGCATTCAAAAATTTCCGTTTACTTATCAAAATTTCTTGAAATTTAAAAAAAAGTGCGCACCGTAGTATCATGTCACGTCTTTCGGTACATTTTTGGAAATAATAACTTCCACACCTTCCCATTCCTCGCCATATTACATTGCTAAGATTGAGGATCACTGACGAGGGTTTAGTACCCGAAACGTGCATGTCTGGTCCATGCTGCAAATGTATCTGTTCTTAATTGATGCTATTGAATTTGAAAACTTTAAACATAACACGGTTTTTTCTTTTGATTTTTTTACACTTATTCAAATACTTTTTGTACACCTGAAGAACAGCAAACTTTCATATTTCTAACAAGTTTTCATTTTTTGTCTCTTATTCATATTAATTGAGTAAGTATGAGTAATGGTCAAGCCATCTTCAGACTTAAACTGACATAATTACATTAACAAAATTATCAATGAGAAATTGATACCCCGACGGGCGTATAGAGTTGGCGTTGCTATTTTTCTCGTAGAAATCCCATCGCGATCTGAAAAATTTAGAACGTCGTGCAAATGAAGTGAGATCACAGCTCTGGTATGACATGAGCTTAAAATACCAGTATATAACAAACATGACTTCAACCTCAAATTTCTCTTCCCTGAGTAGCAACGCGAAAATCGGAATATGAACATACGTACCTCTTTTTTATCAGTTTTAGGAGCAAGTATCTAGTATGTAGACTTGATTTTCAGGCAGTCAGTTGACTGCGATTGAAGCTATTTATTGCTCGTGGTTTATAGACGTGGAATGTCACGTGATACGTTTCAACTACAAGTATTTAATGTATAAAATAAATATGAATATACAAAAAGTAATATGTATAATGAAAGATAATTTAACTGCAATTTTTCTCATATTTACACTCCGATAGCTTAATTTTGGAAAAATATTTAAAAAATGTTTATTTCACTTATTAAATATGTCTAATGTTTGTTCAGTATCTAATAAGCTAAACATCGATATTTGTTTTTAACGAATATTGCGATTTTGGACATGGCTTTCTCCGAGAAATAAAGTTTGAATATGACTTCAACTTTAAAAGTAAATTCGATACGTGTATTATTTTATCGATACTTGGCAGCTTTGAATATTTTACATGAGGTTTATTTGGAATCTTTGACTCTCTTTGGAAAGCTTTTCAGATTGGCATAAGCACTGCAAAAACAAATTTAAGCTTTTAGTGTTTCTTTGTAAATAATCAGCTGAGGTCAGCTTAGGAAACGTTGTTCATTGTTCTCGATGTTAAATCTTTGGTGTTTAGTATTTTCATGATGTCATTGGTGTGTAGTATTTTGATGTTGTCTTTGGCGTGTAGTATTTTGATGTTGTCATTGGCGTGTAGTATTTTGATGTTGTCTTTGGTGTGTAGTATTTTGATGTTGTCTTTGGTTTGTAGTATTTTGATGTCTTTGTTGTGTAGTATTTTGATGATGTCTTTGGTGTGTAGTATTTTGATGTTGTCGTTGGCGTGTAGTATTTTGATGTTGTCTTTGGTGTGTAGTATTTTGATGTTGTCTTGGTGTGTAGTATTTTGATGTTGTCTTTGGTGTGTTGTATTTTGATGTTGACTTTGGTGTGTAGTATTTTGATGTTGTCTTTGGTGTGTAGTATTTTGATGATGTCTTTGGTGTGTATTATTTTGATGTTGTCTTTGGTGTGTATTATTTTGATGTCGTCTTTGGTGTGTATTATTTTGATGTTGTCTTTGGTGTGTAGTATTTTGATGTTGTCTTTGGTGTGTAGTATTTTGATGATGTCTTTTGTGTGTAGTATTTTGATGTTGTCTTTGGTGTTTAGTACTTCGATATTGTCTTTGGTGTGTAGTATTTTGATGTTGTCTTTGTTGTGTAGTACTTTGATGTTGTCCTTGGTGTTTAGTCTTGCTTGTTTCTCTTGTTGTTGTTGTTGTTGTCTATTCTGTGTTTTCGCATTTTGGTATTTCGGCATTTTGCTTGTCTCGTTGTTCTTTTCTCACATACACAAACACTACAAAACAAAGGAGGGGATCTCCAACAACACCAGGTTACAGCACCCAAAGCAAAACCCCAAAACACCCAATGCAAAAACACAAAGCAGACAAACACAGAAAGAGAAGCATAAGGGACAAGGAACGTCAACGCACAACACAGAAACAACAAACACAAAGGACTACACATAAACCAACGAGACCTATGGGCAACCGGTGCCGACTTAGGACGGCCATCTGCCACGGAAGTAGCAGAAGGTGTGGATATCCTGGATTACGTGCGCACAACCCTCTTACTTTTCTGATTACCCAGAGGTCTCGAAGAACGTACAATTATGGTGTAAAACAACCTCCGCACTGTCAGATGACCACACACAAACAAGACCGCAAAACGCAGGGGCCCAAGCAACGCAGATGAATATGTAAATGGATATCAAAAGAGGGCGTCCGTAATACAGTCCGTGCTCTGCCGGCTGTAGCGAGCTCATGTATGTTATCACCCAAGGATTCCGACTGACATTTAGAGAGGACAGATGGTCGGGTTCCTGTCTTCTCTGAAGAGGTTTGGACAGGGCCCGTCATGGAGTCCCGTTGTCACAGTCAGTCAGAGTGCAAGTTTTAAGAATGCGCTGGTACAAGACTGTAGATTGTTCAAGTACCAAGCCTAGTGTTTCGGGTTCTGAATCCTCGTCAGTGATCCTCAATATAAACAGTGTAATATGGCCAAAGGATGTGAAGGTTGTTATGTCCAAAATGTACCAAAAAACGTAGCAGGATGGGTAGGATATGATGCTACAGGACCCAAGTTTTAGAAATTTCAAGGAATTTTGATCACAAAAATTTTCGAATGAGTTGCAGAAACGTTCAACCGAAGTTGATCGAACTTGGCTACATGTGCCCTCGGGAACTCCTGGTCCACCAGCAGTGACACTCACCAAGTGGTACAAATATGTTCTATTATAAGATTTCAGTGCATCATATACACATTTGAACAAGTTATGTTTCATCATTTATGCTCGAGGCCGAAAAAAAAGGAAATCCAAATAATATGAAATTATGAATAATATGAAATAATATGAAATAATATGAAATTATGAAGAATAAAATTTTAAATTTGACTTCCTGAATGCTGGTCGGACTCCTCAGGTAGCTAGCTAAAGCCAGCACAGCGCGGACTGTACGCTCTCTTTTTTATATCCATCTACATATTAGGGCTGGGTCAATATATCAATATACCGGTACGTATCGATATTGGTCATCGATAGGAGTATCGATAGTTTTGCTCCGATACATTTAGATACAGTTATTTTTAGCACAAAACATGCTTTTCTTGTGAAATCTCAAGTATTTGCATGGAAATGTATGTTTGATCATGTTTTTTTTTTGTTTGCAGGGGCAGATATGTTCTTGATTTTATCGATCATGTTGCCTGTTCTGCTGGCTATTCAAATCCTTTTATACTTCGAAGTCTACGAATAACAAGCAATGATTAAGGAATTAATTAGAAGGTCGGCATTTAAGATATATTTTTGTCATTTTGTCAAAGTAATATCGACTTAATCTTTAGTTTTCAATCCAGAGACTTTCGAATACGAACTGTCTAAATGTGTTTGCTTTCTCTAAAACAAATTTCTGAAATTTCTGAAAAAGGGTTGACGGGAAACTTGCGACCGAATTAAAAAAAGGCAAAATAAAGATAACATAAAAAAGACCCATTAGGGAATATAATCATATATAAAATATGCGAAAACTATAAGTTAGATTGAACCTACAGGAACCCGTTTGACTTTGTGTTGGGGGGGGAGTAGTTATTAGTGAATAAAATTGTTAGTTTGTGCGTTTTACAAAATATGAATTAGATACGATATACCGGATATCGATACTTTTTGTATTGTATTGTATCGTATCGAAACTTTGGTTTCGATACCCTGCCCTACTACATATCCATCTATATGTTCCTTGGGCCCCTGCGTCATACTTTCTTGTTTGTATGGTCATCTATAACAGGAAGGGGGTATTTTAACGCCACTATTGTGCGTTCTTCGAGACCTCTTGGTAAAGTTTTAGGGTTGTGCGCACATAATCCGGATAATCACACCATTTGCTACTTGAGGATCAGATGACCGTCCTAAGTCGGCACCTCTTACCAATCAGTCTCGTTGGTATATGTGTGGTCTTTTGTGTTCGATGTTTCTTTACTATTTGTGGTCCTTATGCGATCCTTACTGTGCGTGTGGTCTCTGCGTTTTTTGCATGGGCTTTGGTTTCTTGATCTTGGTGCTATAACCGAGTGTTGTTTGGGATCCCCTTCTTTCTTTCTAAAATTTCTGCCAAAGAATATGCTAAGGATAGCAAATAGATTTCAAGTCAAGTGCTGAAACACTGTGAAACTAGGCGAATGATATAATTGAAGACTAAACAATGCACCAGCAGCGATATCAACCTATAGTGGTTGAAATTGTCAATACTAAAATATATGTTCTATAGTCATATAATAATAATGCACCATATGCGCATTTCAACAAGTTATGTCTCATCAGTCATGTTCGAGACCGAAAAAGAGGAAATCCAAATAACATGTAATTTTGAGGAGCAAAATTCTAAACTTGACCTAAAATTCGGGGTCCAGATGCGTTTAGGGGTAGGTCTATGGCGGGGCCAAAAGTGTCAGATAGAGTACCCCTCTTCAAATATCATCTCCTTTGGAACCGCTGCATGGATCTGTTCAATCTAATCGCATATATACATTCTACATAGATGGGTTATCTTAAAAACAGTATTCGACATAAAGATACGACAAATGGAAATTTTTTGGACCTTGTAGAAATGCTCATTTTTTAACAGTGTCTTTGATTTACTCTATAAATATGTGGTTTTGTGCACTCATTTACTGCATTTTTGTCATATCTAAGTCATTCAATGGATTCATGTACATTTTAGTCAAAAGTTTTATTTTCCTGATTTTTCATGATTTTATTTCTTAAGCAGAAAAGGAAGGGGGAGGGTATTTTCATACAAATTGGACTTCTTTTCCATAACCACTGAAGAAATTTTGATTTAATCGGTAAGGAAGAAGTACTCAAGGTACCCAACATGTGTTGTTGTTTTTTATCAAGATCCATCAGCTGGTGGCGCCACCACAGGCAAAAGTAGGTCACAGGGATACTCATCTTTGACAAATTTCTTCCTCAGAACCGAGGCACATATCGACAAACCAAAGCATCTGGATCATCTAGAGGGATGTCTTAACAAGTGTTGTTGTTTTTCGTTCCACTTCGAAGTCAAATAATTTCAGAAATGCCGATTTTTGACATGTTTCTTTGTTATTTTACACAACAAATGAGCGTTCTTCGATACATTTCGGCAACCGGAAATATGGGAGAATTGTGAGCACGTTTTCCGGATAACAATACCATTCGCTACTTTTGTGCCAGAGCGCCGTCTTAAATCGGCACCGATTGTTCATTGGTTTCGTTGGTTTATGTGTTGTCTTTTGTGCTTATTGTTTCTACGTCTTATGTCTCCTTTGCGTCTCATGCTGTGCTTGTTTACTCGTATCAAGTGATTTGGTGCTTTGTTTTGGGTACTGCAAGGGTGTCTGGTTTGAGATCCCCTCCTTTCCATGATAGGTATTTTAAAAGTACTCATTTGAATAGTGTGCAAAAAGTATGACTATTGTTGTTTTTCCGTCCTGGTCAAATAATAGGCTGTATCTCTGCAGACATGAATATCTCACAGGGGTATTCTCTATTGGCAATGTTACTCTTCAGAACCTAGGCACATATTTATAAACCGAATACTTCAAAATGAAACTAAAATGGCTCATGAAGTGTTTCAAACAAAAGCAAACTGTTTCTACAACCGAATGAACTACGGAAGCATTTTCATTATGTCGTTGCCACGGCCCTTGTATCTCTTGGCCACGACTTAAATATCTGGTCGTCACGACGTAGTATCTTGTGGCCACGACATAATTATCTCGTAGCTAGGACATAATTGTCTCGTAACCACGACTTAATAAGTTGAGCGCGTGAGTTACGAAGTCGTTGCCACGAGAAACTCCAGTAGTGGTTACGAGATAATTATGCCATGGTCACGAGATAATAGTAGTGTCCACGACTTATAATCTCATGGTCACGACATATTAGATAAAATTGCACACGTCCCTCTATGCTTCCATTATGAATCGATCCCATGTATATGTCTAAATAGAATATTTCACCTTTTTTCCCCTTTGAAACGTATTTAATATCTTACTCTTGAATGGAATCTTGCATCTAATTCCGATCGATAAATTAATCTTATATTTCAGCTACAAATGCGATAGTATTATAAGCATTCAGTGGAACTTGAAGTGGGTGGAAAGGTGGGAGGGTTGTGAGCACGTATCCGGATAACCACACCATTTACTAATAGCAGATGGCAGTCCAAAGTCGGCGCCTTGTGCACATTGGTCTCCTTCGTTTTATGTGTTGTCATCAATGTTTGATGTTTCTGTACGTCTGTTCCGATTGTTTTGTATGATGTTCTAGTGAATATTGCTGAGTCTTTTTTGCGATTTGTAGTTTTATATGATGTCATTTATGTGTCATTTTCTTGTAGGTTTGTTTCGCTTGGTAAATGCAGGGTGGCCATGCTGGACACCATTCCATTTCCTTGAATTGATTTATACGTCGTCACCCAATATGTTCTGGAATGATATTGGCTACGCATTGTAATCGCCCATCATCGGGAAACAACACGGTCATTTATTCTAGTCTATCCAGAATGTCATGTATGTATGTCGTAAATTGAAACATCACCTAGGTGTGCTCAAAATTTTATTGAAATGCAAACAGAATGAAATTACCCTTTGTACCAGAAACAAAACGCTTTGATGGTGCTCGAAGGTACGCTTTACCTTTACGATGGATGACACCAATGGCACAAACAGAGTGCCCCAATTGTTCCCGCAAGTCCCGATAAATATCAAATGCACCACGGTCCGTATACTTTCTTCGTCCTAGCCAATCTTTCTTGCTCGTTGTGGTGGGCACACTTTTGAAAACTTCATTTGTATGCGCCTTGATTCTTGTCAACACTTGCAACGGCAACCTCTCTGCCAATGCTGTAAAAATCAAACATAACATTCTGGTAATCTATACACAATTTATACTTTTATGTGTAAGAAGCCTATTTTGAAATAGTAATGTAATGAAATAATGATGTATTTAAGGGGTTTTATATTCTTCGGTAACCAATTGTGTCAACCATCAAACAACGATGTATCGTAGACGCATTACATATCTGTGTTTAAACTTGAAGGTCAAGAGGGTATATATTTATGGACACATTTAGTGTTTTTGTATAAATTATTCATTTTTAAACTTTTCTACAGAGGGCTTCATTCCAATGGAATTTGTTGTTTCCTTGACACGAAAGATGGTTGTCTGTTCATCGAATCATGCCTGATATACCTATGCGATTTTGAATAAAAGTGCAGAACTATATAAAAGGTCAATACACTGTGACTTATCTATCGTGAAAAAGACCGCCCATAAGGCAATGCCATCATGACAATTTTAGAACGTCGTTCCTATGCCACACTTATATTCGGTATAAGTACTACGCAAGAAATGAAAATGAAGTAATCATTTTGTTTCTCGTGAATCAATCCAATTGAGTTAAAGAAGATCCTGACGATAATCTCAACAGCACTCACAATAGAGCACGAAATTAAACATCGACGGACCCCTAGCAAGCTAGAGGTATGGGACAGTAAAGGACAACTTCCGGTTCCTTGCCAACCATTTCATTTTCATGGTAGTATGAGAAGCCTTTTTGATATGCATTTGCGAAGTCGCGTTCATACTTTGAATGTAACGCTTAAACATCAAAATAAATTTAAGAAAACAATATACATACCTATACCTAGCATATCCACCACAAAGATATGAATATTCCAATTCGCCTCCTGGTAGTTCATCATTTGCCATAACAAGCCAGTCTCTTTTATCATATTTATTTGTGAGGTAGTCATGCAGTTCCCTTCCAGCTTGCTGATTATTGAGGCCTTCCCTATTCCAGCGATTAGCATTGTTGTTGATGTATTTTCTGAGCCCCTTTTCCCATTCCTCCAACCGTCGTGCACCCGCCAAAGTTACCAAGACAACAACAATGCTAAAGATGGCTATCAGCTTCATGTTAAAACTAAAGGATAGAAGCATAAAAATCCTTTCATTCTTTCTTCATACACAACAAAGTGAAACCATGATTTTTACATCACCTTCAAAATATTTCTATTCAGTTTAATGGCGATCGCCTGCTTTGGCTTACTCTCTTTCGTTGATACTTTTTATTAACAGGAAAAAAAACCCCGAAACTCAAATTCAAAAACTTTTTTATTGCTAAACATGAGTCCTTTTTGAGGTCGAAATCCATACAATTTCAAAATCAAACATGCGTTCTAGAATCATGGTGTACCTAGAATTTATTTTGACTGAAGACTATGCTTTAAAAAGTTTTTGTATGAAATTAAGCACTTCTATAGGGATCAAACAGTTGCTTGCCAACACGTGATGAAACACGTGGCTGATCAAATCGTGCTCCGATTGGAATTGTATCATGCACAAATTTGTTACTTATCAGACATATTTAAACAATGCAAAATATTTTAAAGGGAATTAGAAGAAGACAAAGTACGAGCAAATGTATTCATTAATGTAGTGAATGATACATTTAGCATCTTATGTTAAACGTCTTCAAATTTAATAGCATATTTTTAGAATAGATATATTTGCAGCATGGACCAGACATGCACGTTTCGGGTACTTAAACCTCGTCAGTGATCCTCAATCTAAACAGTGTAATATGGCCAAAGAGTGTGAAAATCATTATGTCCAAAAATGTACCGAAAGGTGTAGCAGTAGGACAAAGGAGGGGATCTCCAACAACACCAAGTTGTAGCACCTTCAGCAAAACCCCAAAACACCCAATGCAAAAACACAAAGCAGACAAGCACAAAAAGAGACGCGCAAGGAACGTCAACGCACAACACAGAAACATCAAACACAAAGGACTACACATAAACCAACGAGACCAATGGGCAACCGGTGCCGACTTAGGACGGCCATCTGCCACGGAAATAGCAGAAGGTATGGTTATCCTGGATTACGTGCGCACAACCCTCCCATTTTTCCGATTACCAAGAGGTCTCGAAGAACGTACAATTGTGGTGTAAAACAACCTCCTCACTGTCAGATGACCACACACAAACAAGACCGCAAAACGCAGGGGCCCAAGCAACACAGATGAATATGTAAATGGATATAAAAAGAGGGCCTACGTAATACAATCCGTGCTCTGCCGCCGCGAGCTCATGTATGTTATCACCCGAGGAGTCCGACTGACACTCAGAGAGGACAGGTGGTTGGGGCCCTGTCTTCTCTAAAGAGGTTTGGACAGGGCCCGTCATGGAGTCCCGTCGTCACAGTCAGTCAGAGTGCAAGTTTTAAGAATGCGCTTGTACAAGACTGTAGATTGGTCAAGTACCAAGCCTAGTGTCCGTCTGGTGACATTAGGATCATACCCACGGTATAAAAGGCGTTTGATGACTCTGACGCATTTTCGATAATGATGTTGTCTATCTTTGATCCTTCTTATCTTGTTAATAATGTCACCATAAAATGCAGGTTGTGAAATACCCAAAGTAATATACTCTGTTGCCTGTATTGGTCTGAATTTCAGAAGAAGTTGACAATAATTTTTGTAAAATTTCCAGAAAGTCTTTACTAGTTAGTGAAATCAAAAACCTTGTCCTAAAAGTTTCTTGGTAATTTGTAAATTTCTACTATGAAAATCCAAAACATCAGTACATGCTCTAGCATATCGGATGAGCTGTGAAATATAGATACCATAGGACGGTAATCTAGGAACATCACCGTCAAGCCAGGGGAAATTTACTATGTTAAATCCAAAATCATCTCTTTTGAAGGAGTGGGATATGATGCTACAGGACCGGGCACGTTTTAGAAATTTCAAGAAATTTTGATAACAGAAATAACGGACTCAATAAAGCCCATTTCACAGCGCTGTCCTAGAGTATGTGCTTCAGTCACCCATACCCCGCACATTTCTAAATTATTGGTCCGAAATTGTTCAAAAGGTTCAGCATTAAATGTAACTCAAATGAACATTTTAATTTTTTGAGTTTTCTGTTCACATTCTAGTTTCTCATTTTTCATTTTCGTCCGTGAACATCGACGGCGGGTGCGGGAAGCCAAGCAGGGGATGCTTACTCCTTCCGGGCACCTGGTCCCATCTCTAGCTTGCTAGGGGTCCGTCGATGCTCCATTTTGTGCTGTATTGCTGTGCTGTTGGGATTATAGTCAGGATCTTCTTCAACTCATTCAAGTTCGGTGACATAGAAGAATCAAATTCATTAGAACGCTAAAACGTTTGGTATTATTATGAGGAGATAAAACAAACAAATAAAACAAAATTCAAAAAGTAAATCTAACGACTCATTATTCAAGACAAGAACATGCACATACGCACCTGATAGTATGTATGAGTGAAGGAGCAATGTATGTAGGTAGGATTATCCAAGTTAAAAAGAAAGCAAGCGAAAGAAGAAGCTATTTATTGCTCATTGTTCTAATACTTGGCATGTCACGTGATATGTTACAACCAATAGTGGCATTAGATAAGACAATTTAGTATCAGAGTTCAATGCAAAAATGAGATAGCTTTGTTTATTGGATATCCCTTAGAAGGTTCACAAATAATCTATTTCAAATTGCTTTTAATTGTGTTGCTATTTACATAAATTTTTCGTGTTTTATATATTCATGCAATCTATCATACTATTATATTTTGACATAATTATTTCGAGAGGTTAAGTTTATTTGCCTTCAACTTTTGATTAAAAATGGAATTTAATGACCCTGAAATCAAAAATTGGTGATTCAAGTTTGCCTGAATATTCTTGCATGTACTGTTGAACTGTAGAAGCACATATCAGGTAGCCTAAAAATAGATGTTTTGAAGAATAAAGAGTAAATACTAGTATCAAGAGTCTCAACTTAAAATCTAAAAAATTGAACGATTTTTTTATGTCCATAATGACAAAGCTTAGTCCTTGGAAGAATATTTGGCAGACATTTTAGGTCAAGTTGAGACTTATGCTCTTCATAATTTCATTTTATTTGGATTTCCTATTTTTCAGACTCGAGCATCACTGATGAGACATAACTTGTTAAAATGCGCATATGGTGCACTGAAATTTTATGATGGAACATATATTTAAATATTGATAATTAAAAAGATTTACCCGTTACGTATGGTTTCGTTTTAATGAATTTTCTCTCGGTACAACCGTCGGTTTTGGGAAATTATGATCTTACATTATTGAATATCCTAGCACAGTTAAAATTTGTATTTTAAAGTATATGCTAGATACGAGCGATACAGACTCCTCCCTAGATGCTGTATAGATACACAAGCATGATACGAGGTCAGTTCTTGGATTAACAAAAGCAAACTTTTCGCTTCTACAACAAACTTTCTGCAAACATTTTTTTTTTCACAGAACATGCCTTTTTTCTTTCCAAAACTTCTATAATCCATTAATTTCGCCAATCGGGCTTCTCTTGTTTGAAATCCAGCATGTGATCAGGTGATGCCATTGAACATTTTGAAAAAAAAATCTGGATTTCTTTCTATTACATGACAATTCATTTATCTTTATTGAAATAAAAGAATCGAGAAAATGAAAAATACATCAATTAACGGAAACAAATAATGATTAAATTGAATCTAAATATATAGCAAATAAAACCATCTGTTAAATTATTTCCGAATAAGTTCGTGATACTATAATTGTAAATGTTAAGCATCGGTCATTGATGATGATATATCCCAGTTTTTATTATGCCCCATAATAGAAGATTAGGGGGCATATAGTTTTTGGTCTGTCCGTCCGTCTGTCTGTCTGTCTGTTTGTCTGTTTGTCCGCAAAAACTTTAACCTTTGCCATAACTTTTGAATGGTAAGTGATAGGGCTTTCATATTTCACAGTTGTATTCCTTGTGACAGGACCTTTCCATGAATACCAAAAATTTTGACCGTATGGCCTTGACATTTGAATTTAAACAACTTTTGAAAATCTAAACTTTAGCCATGACTTTAGTAGGGCTTTCATATTTCAGATATGACTTTCTTGTGGCAAGACCTTTCCATGGATACCAAATTTGACCTTGTGACCTTGACCTTAATATGTGAACTACTTTTCAGCTGTTTTACCGACAAAGATGCCGACGGAGACATTCGTATTTCACAAACACATGTTTTTATATTTTTTTAAGTGAAGAGAAATGGGGTTAAAGTAGAAATACATTTGATGAATGTAGATGCATGTTATAGAAAAGTATAACTCTCACATATTTGACTATTGCTTTCTAAACTTCAATACGGACCGCAGCTTTTGACCCCAGAAAAAAATGGGAGACACCATCAATAAAACACTATCCAATTTATAAATTTGAATTTACGAACTCAAATGTCAATTGATGTTTGATACTTTGGCGATTTGTTATTTTGATCAGCTATCTTTACTTCTTTACGGTATTCCATAGTCCGACGTCGTCTAACACGGTGATGAGGTTATTTTACACTTTAAAATTGTGCGATCTTCTAGACTTTTGGGTAACCGAAAATTTCGGAGGGTTGTGTGCATGTAATCGATATAACTACACCATGCTACTAACGTGGTAGATGGTCGTTCTTAGGCAGCACCTATTGCACATTTGTCTCGCTCGTTTATGTGTAGCCTTTTGTGATTGGTGTCTTAGTATCGTGTTTGGTTTTCTTTTTACCTTTTTGCTTCTCTTGTTTTGAGTGTCTTCTCTTTGTTTTTTTTTCTGCTTTGGGTGCAGCAAACGAGTCTTGTTGGTGATCCCCTCCTATCTTTTGAAAGTAATAATTATTTGAAGGTTGTGAAGTGTCCGTTCAAACTTCCAAATAGAAAGATAAGTAGTACTTTTTTTCGTTAAAAGTCTGGATAACATCCTTTGAGAGTCGATTAAGAAAAACAAATATGACGTACTGTTGTATTTAAATATACAGCAAATAATACCATCTGGTATATTATTTCCAATTGAGTTAATGATTCTTCAATTAAAAATGAAAAGGTTACTGCTGATGACATATCCTATTTTTGTTTAATGACGGAATAGTAATTGGGTAGAAGTAAAAGTACAGCTGGTGAATATACATGCATAATTTAGTCCATGCTGCAAATTTATCTCTTTATAAATGATGCTATTGAATTTGAAGACATTTAACATTTGGACCACTTGGTGAGTGCCACTGCTGGTGGACCAGGAGTCCCCGAGGGCACATGTAACCAAGTTCGATCAACTTCGGTTGATCTTCTGTCTCTTCAACGCATTCAAAACTTTCTGTTACCAAAATTCATAACATTTCTAAAACGTGGGCCCTGTAGCATTACATTCCACCCACCCTGCTACTTCTTTTGGAATATTTTTGGACATAATAATCTTCGCACTCTTTGGCCGTCTTACATTGTTTAGATTAAGGATCACTGACGAGGCTTGAGTACCCGAAATGTGCATGTCTGGTCCATGCTGCAAATTTATCTGTTTATAAATGATGCTATTGAATTTGAAGACGTTTAACATAGAAATATTCAGAAGTGATTCAACAATATAGATATCCAAAATATAAGTTTTATAATTAATATCAATGTAATCGATATATACATTTTGAAATGTTTTTCTAAACAATTCAATGAGTAATATTGCCATAAAAATGCAAATTTATTCAGACTGTACATGTTTATCTGTGTTGTTTGGGCCCCTGCGCTTTGCTTTCAAATTTAATGTGGACATCTTACCCTGAGGAGGTTATTTTACACTACAATTGTGTGTTCTTCGAGACCTCTGGGTAACAGTAGATATGGGAGTGTTGTGTGCATGTAAACCGAATGACCACACAATTTGCTACCTGCGTGGCAGATGGCAGTCCTAAGACGGTAATGATTGCACCCATTGGTCTCGTTGGTTTATGTGTGGTCTTTAGAGTTTTTTATCGCATGTCTTCTTTACTTCTCTTGATGTGCTAGCTTGTCTACTCAGTGTTTCAGTGGTTTCGAATGGGGTGTTTCAAAAATAATAATAATAATAATAAAATGGTGCTTACTGTGGCTACCTCAACGGAATCTGATTGGAGATCCCTTAGATATACATGTTTCGCATATTGACCGATGATTTTTAAGTGTCCTACTTCTGAATAAGATCGATACACTGTTACTTTACCTCATTCATACAGAAGATTTCGTATGTTAACGGACCTCGATCATTCCTATCCCTGACATAATGGTTAGTTTTCTGGTTCTCTCCCGTACAATCAGCCAGTAGCTAAGCATTATATATCTTTGGTTGAGAAGTTTCCTCAAAAGGAATGTTTCCGATAAAAAATCTAAAGTTTGCTATTTTGCATTTTGAATCATAGTGTTTATAAGATATAAAACTTTTTAGGTAATTATTGTCGTCAAAATTAAAATAAAAGGAGGCATAATGCTTTCGGTCGTTTAAACTATAGTTCATACTGATATATATATATATATATTGCTAAGGTATACAGTACTCAAAATTTTATAAAAATTGAGAGCACCGTATCATTCGACATTTTCATTGAAGTTATAAGAGGCTGCAACGCGAAATTACATAAATTCTGACTTTAAGTACCATTGATGAGGTATCGTTGTCAGAATTTTTGATGAAAGTATATTTCAAGAAGGCTGCATTCTGGCGTCAGAGTTGGATCACTTATTACTTTTTCTGAGCTGCTATGCATCTCTGCTCCTGTAGCATCATATCCCACCAATCCCGCTACGACTTTCTGTATTATTTTGGACATAACTTGGCGAGTG
Source organism: Pinctada imbricata (assembly GCA_033119305.1). NCBI lineage: Eukaryota > Metazoa > Mollusca > Bivalvia > Pterioida > Pteriidae > Pinctada > Pinctada imbricata. The sequence continues at coordinate 20,967,898 of VSWD01000004.1, forward strand.
TCGCTGCTGGTGGATAAGGCGTCCCCGAGGGCACATGTAATCAAGTTCGATCAACTTCGGTTGATCGTTTGTTTAACGCATTCGAAAATTTCTGTAAGCAAAATTTCTTGAAAATTCTAAAACGTGGGTCCTGTAGCATAACATATCCCACCCATCTTGCTACATCTTTCGGTGTATTTTTGGACATAACTTTCACACTCTTTGGCTATATTACATTGTTTCGATCGAACTTGTACCGAAACGTGACTGTCTTGTCCATGCTGAAAATTTATCTGTTCTTTGATGCTATTGAGTTTGAAGACGTTTAACATTTCACAATCTTTGGCCATATTTCATTGTTTTGATTGAGGATCACTGACGTAGGTTAAGTACCCGAAACGTGCATGTCTGGTCCATGCTGCAAATTTATCTTTTCATAAATGATGCTATGAATTTGACGACTTTTAACATCTGTCAATTGATATATGCACCAATCATGGTAAAGAACATTTCAAAAAATTAATGCCCTGACTTAAAATTCATATATCCATTCCTTTTGGTCTGCATTTCATACAGCTGTTTTAACTTGCCCTTACTGTCACATGTATTCAATCAAAAATTTGGATTGCAGAAAATGTTTTACTTCTTAGTTCAGTTCTGCATTTTATCATGGATTTGTATGTCCATTTCCCCCCTTTTTGGAACACTGATTAACGTTTTGAATTCGCATTTCACCTACTCAAATAAGATAACGTTTTGTGATAACAGCTAGTGAATCACACTCAAAACAAGTATGCAACATCGTAAGATGGTTTTGTCTATCGTGTGTGTGTCTATTGTTTTATTGTCTTCATCTGCTTCTCCGTCCTTTTTCTCGTGAGACACATTCCACAGTTTTCATTGTTTGGGGTTATATCCTTTGTTCCTTTTTCATATCTTTCAAGAATTTGTATGTGATTTTTATATTCTGATGTTTGTCTTTCATTTACTTATCTTAGAAAACGCGTCAACAATCACTCCAAGAAATATTTGGAAAAAAAGTCAGATTGAACAATCTACGTTAAGAAGAATAAATTCCAAACAAAATAAGCAAATAGAACACGAGGCAACTATGGTGTGTATCCAGATATCATGCACATAACCCTCCTACATATTGATACCTTTCTTGCCTCAGACACATTCATATGACGAAGACGGACTTTGTATTTTTTGAATGTTAGCAACCATGTTAATGCAGACCTTTGTCTAGTTTCTTCGATATGATTTATATTCTCTATCAATCAATCCCCTTGCCCTCTTATATATTCATATTTTGACCAGTGGCAAAGACATAATCTCTTTGAGCTCAATTTATAGAGTCAACCTTTCCTTTATCAAAAGTGCTCACCTATCAATAAAACTCAGAAACTAAAAGGCATATACGTAGTCTTAAAAATGCAGAATTTATCAAAAATACAAACTAGAGTGTTTTATTCGTAATTTATTCTAGCAAATTGCATTAAGTCTTGTAGGACAAACATAAGTTTATACTAATAACCTTAATGTACATTGTATAAAGAGCTGTGATACTGAGAAGCAACATGTACCAGCAGATAAGAAACATTACATCATTACTAAAAATTTAAAAAGTCTTGAAAATTAACTATAACGATGGAGATCTTTCTTTTAACTGCTTATGCCACTTCAATAAAGGTTTGAGCATGCAGTTTGTACCTTAGAAACTAAAAAAGTGATTTTAAAAATCCTTCCAAAACATGCTTAAAATGATAAAATTGATATTGCAAGTTTTGTCCATAAAATAATTATTTCCTATAAAAGATATAATTCAAAATCAAAAAACAAAGGAAAAGATGTCTTACTTTTAACACATATATCGATTAAAATGTACAACGCAGACATTTAAAACATATACCTGAGTTTCAGTCCTTACACTATATTCAATGCAATTACTTTATCTTTTGTGTTTTTATTTATTTTTTCCATACTTTCAAATTGTTTAATAATGTAATCAAAATCAACATCAGAAAGATTAACATTGAAAATTTAAAAAAAAGGTTTTTGAACACATTCAGATCTAATCAATGTGAAAATGAATATAAGTAAATTCACAATGTAATTATGATTGAAGGAAATGAGATGTAAACTATGTTCGCCCTTAACATATTGATGCAAATATTGCTATTGTAAAAAAAATCAACAAACTATATAAAAAATGTCCATTATGCTTACAGTCCACCTGTTTACAAGTGATAAAAATTACAAGAAAAATGGAGATTTAAGAAGCTAATACAGTTGCATATCTAATAGAACAAAAAACTTAACCGTATATGTATGATTAAATGAATTAATCTCATATCATTGAATATTATTCACTTAATTTTAAAATATAAAAAAAAATGAAGTCAACAACTTACAGTGAAATGGCATATGGAAATTAAAGGTTTTAAGTCCAATTAGTACATATGTAGCACATAAAATGGCTTTTAACTGCTAGACAATTTTTTCTCTGTTAAATGCTAGGACAAGGTTTCTTAAATCATGTAATATTAAAAGAAGATTGCTTATAACTAAAAAATGTATCAGATCAACTATAAGCAAATGGACAATTTTCACTTTGTCAAATAAAAAAGACCAACAAAATTATATACATGTGTAACACTACAAGGCAACAATGAGTAAAAACGCATTCTCCTGTACAATAAGAGATTATTTACACCATGTTATATATTTACACTAAGAAATGATCAGATATGGATGCATGACATGAAAATAATTATATCTTTCAAAAAGGCTCAAGTTTAATGAAATTTGTCCTTTTCAATTTAGACAACAAAAAATAATTTGATTTTTGAAGTGAAAATAATTTGCTGTCAGAAAATGCATTACATCGTGAAATCTTATATGTATCGTTTCTAAGTTGAATGAAATGAAATTTATGTTTTTAATACATTCATTGCTAATATTACATGTACATGTGTGTGACCATTTTGTATGATAAACCAGGACGGAATGTAAAATGTACGTAAAGTATAACAAATGTATTTGTATACCTGAAAAATAAAAAGTTTATATATGAGTGACTGAGATGCTATTACTTTATGGACGGAGTGACATTCATGTAAACATGTAGGGACGGAATACAAAAATACATTGACTTTCAACTAGCGTCATGAAAAAGGAAAAATGAGTTTGGTTCAAGTTTTATCATGAAAAAAGGAAAATGAATTGACTTAATTTCTCTATGAATATGAAAAAGGTAAATAATTTGCTTCCAAATTCTGATAAAATTTACATTTCATAATGATCATCAGATGAAATAAATTTGAAAATTTAAACAGCAGTAGATAATGCTATTATGCCCAGAGAAATCCATTTAGAGTTCTTGATATTTATATGTAGCAATATTACTTTCATGATTTAAAATTTGACATGGAGGCATTGAATGATATGCAAATTTTAACAATTAAAAGCATGTACAGTAGATGCAAATTGAAAATCATCAAGTAGTAAGAGTGTTAATTATAACTACCTATGCAATTTTTTCTTTAATGCTTGAAAAGATATTTTAATAATAGTAAATAGATTATGACTACAGAATTAAAAAAACAATTTGAAAGTGTGAAATTAAATGAATCCAATCATATTAAACTAAATTTAAAATGGGATTTGTGATTTTCAATGCAATTAATCAGCAAAACCCTTTCCTTCGAAACAACGAAATCAGGAAAGAGCAAAAGCTACATTGCATCAAATTTCAAATATCAAATTTCAATTGCTTGTGAGAAACCAAGCCAACATAGCAAGTGTATTTTATTTGATATTTTTGGTTTTAATTATTACGCCACTTTGTTTCCCGTTGAAAATTGAACTGGTATCTCACTCGAAATTTTTTTAGAAATTGAATCAATGCTGAGTATCTCCTAATACCACTACCGAATTGGTTTAAGCTTTCTTGTTTAATAATTCTCTTCAAGAAAGAGAATCTTCTTATCTTTAGAAGTATTTACAGTAACAAATTAAAATATTTTATCAGAAAATAAGTGGGAGTTAAAGTACCTTTAAAATTTCCTTGATACAACTAATTTCATCTTTAACTAATAAAGAAAATTAAATGCTCATTTTTTGCAATTCTTATTATGAATAATAGTGATTTCATATTCTGGAAGTTTTGAAAAATCAGGGAATTGTATGAGCTTTTTAATTTTATATTTTGACATCAGAAACTCTTGCAAAGTGGAAAGACCTCAGCCTACATGTATATCAAATAACTTTGAAAATAAGTACGATTTTAAATAGAAAATAAATTAATTTGAAATTTAGCAAATTCATAGCACTAATTTGTGGACCAAAAAATAAATTAGAAATTAATCTAAACATAGAACATTATAAATTTATATGTAAAAATTAATATGAGCACACACAAGCATACATCTCATCATAGAATAAATATTAAGTAGAATTAATAACATTCTACAATAGAACTGGAATGATGAAAGGACGGATCGAGAATGATAAAACAAACACACAACTGTACATAAAAAGCACAATGATTCCCTCCAGATCATATACATATATTCATAATATATTAATATATTAATAACATTCTTTGGACCATAATAAACTTGATATTCCATGGGAATGGTACAGATATAGCTTTTATTATCACAGACACTTGGTAACATAAACAATTATTTTACAACAATCACAGATTATTTAAGTAATACATATCATTAATTCAACTTAAAAAAACTGACCTTGATTCAAAATTCTTAATTTGAATTTACATACCATATAACCAGAATTTTTTGCGAGATACTAATTTTCGCTATATTCACGAGTGATTTTGAATCGCGAAAAAATATTCTCGCGAAAAATTGTGTTTGATAAGGTCTATCATAAATTGGTAATTTCGTTTCATTTGTTCATATTGTACATGTGCCATTGTTCATTTTTCCTGATTAGACGAAAAGAGAAATGAATTGAGTGTATTCTCATGATAGTAATAACTAATACTTCAATAATAAAAGGTACAAAACAGTAACATCATATGTGCATATTTGTTTCTAATTAAGGAATCGCGAAAAATTATACTCGCGAAAATAAAGACACCCTATTTTACCATTAAATCACGAAATTTGATACTCGCGAAAATTTCTGGTTATACGGTATTCATCAGAATTCATCATAATTCAATTGTGTGATGGAGTGCTTAGAAAATAACTGTTGCAGCGAAAAAATTTAAATACATCTAATTTTCCTTGGATTTTAAAACATTTATCTTTCTTAGATGAGATACTAATTTCATCAAACTGTATCACACAGAAAATGGGACTTTAATTCATGAATGGAAAGCAAAACTTAAGTTATTTTAGATTTCAAAATATTAATCAGTTTTTAAATTTCAGATCTAAACTTGAATATATTTTCAGAAATGTTTCAAATTTTCAAATTGATGTTCTAAGTCAAATCAAATTAATTTGTCTTGTCTTGACACAGCTTTAAAAACTTACCAAGTCTAGTAACATTCAGATTTATATTTTTTAGATATATAATATTCAAAACAATGTATCATCAGATCTCTTTTGTAAAATTTGTAAACAATAATGATCCCTGTTTTATATTTCTATGAATAAAGCAATGCTGATAATAAATTATTTAACAGTCAACTTTTTATAATCCTATCTGTTTTTATTACAATTAAAACAATCAACAAAATTAATACCAGTCATAGCAACAATTCTCAACAATAAATACACGTACAGTATATAATAAGACATGCTGAATGCAGATACATTTAGCTGTGTATAAATTAATAAGTTAAACAAAACATAACAATTGAGACAAAATTGACATTTCCATCCCTTAATAGTGTCAATAGGAAATAATCTCCATAAAGATGGATTACCAGGTGCACTTAACCAACTTCAAAAAGCTGCAAATTTCACATAGTTTCAATAGTTTAAAATGTTTTAAAACAATGAAAAATACTCAAACTTTCATAATAATTTAATAATAATTTTCATAATAAATTTAGTATGAAAGGAGTTATTAAAGAATATGTTTTTCTCAAATGCGTTTTAAAATAATGGCATGAATTAATTTATGCCCCCCCCCTCCAGAAAAAAAATCTATGCACCTGGATCTCTGATTCACCTGCACCTTTAGGTTGAAATTCTCCATTCTGACTAGATGTTCATGGCCAGCTCTGACAGCATCTGTGAATAATTCTGTTCTATGCTTAATGATGGTAATGTTACTGTCTTATCTCCTTCTCTCAAGGTCACGAGTTGTAGCGAGGTCAATCCATGACTTTGACGACCTTCCAGTGACAGCTGGGGGAACAGTTTCTCTGTAACTGCATCAACTAGGTACGGGTCTTCCCCTGTCACCAGCTTGGTGTTGGACCCTTTCGGAATTGTCACTTTTCTGGGTCTGCAAAAATATAGAATTCAAAGTTAAACTGTACCATATAGTATTTCTCACGAGACGCTAATTATTCTTGCTAAATGAAAGCAGGACTTTCCCAAAGGCCTTACTCACTTCAAATATTCCCGCCACACGGAAACTCAGAGGATAAAATATATGAAGGACACAAGAATAGTCTCAGATTTTTTTTTATAATTATCATTATTTATCCTAAACACATACATGTCCATTTCTTGTCCACCTTTCTTGTCTGACAGTCAAATCTCCCAAATAATCTAGAGAGCCTGAACAACACATCCTTGAATTTCAGAAATTACTTAGACATTTGCAGTGCTTCTTAATTTTCAATTCATGTCATAATATGTACGAAAATTTTCTATGTCAATATGACCTGAAAAAGGGCCCTCAATGATGTAGACCCTCTTTGTACGTATGCGTTTGATCTTAATAAATCTGATCCATTCTCTACCCAAGGTTCTGTGCTTCTGGCAGTACTAATAATGTAGCAAGGAGCGATACCCTGGGTAGAGAATGAAAAAAATAGTAATTGCAGCACTTAGTTGACGCACTGCTGACGAGAGGCGATTTTATTGGATGAAAACGAGTTGGTGTTTCTGATTGGATAAGGAAAAAAATCTGAACAAAATCCTGTCGAGGTCAAGACTCAACTACTTCGAAAGTGAACTCAAGAAACTGACGTCTCAACCAATCATACAAACGATATAAAGTGACAAAATAAATGTCGACCGGAGTGATGCCAGTTGAGTTCTTCACAATTTCCTAAAAGCTGAACTTACACATTTTTTGTGTAACATATATTTGCCTTTCTGTTGAAAATTTTCTATTTTCATACCTCCCTCTCTTGATCTGGGGCGGTGCCTTTTTGTCGTCCACCACCCTATCAAACAGATGTTTAAGGAGTAGGTCTGTATCTCCGGTTACAATCACTTTCCTCTCGGGCTGGCGGGTAGGGGGCGGCTTGGTGTTCCGCCTCTCTCGCTCCTCGGGAGGAGTTATCGGCCTTACATCTGTGTGAAGAGGAAGATATCACAATTTAATATTGACACAGTTTACATCTTCGATTCTCGGATCTAAATAAGAGAAGGGGGATGTTCGATCTTGCTACACGTTAGACGTATTCCTCTGCCAATGCAAATATTGTGTAGTGGAGAGTAGCGTTACGCAAAAAAAAAAGGGGGGGGGGCTGTTGTTTGAATCTCAGCCTTCATTCATTTTTGCAAAATGTTTTTTTTTTCATCAAACCGATTTGAATATTAAAAATCTTCAAATTTGTTAGCATCATTCAAGAACAGATGAATTTGCAGCATGGACAAAACATGCACGTTTCGGGTACTTAACCCTCGTCACTGATCCTTAATCTAAACAATGTAATATGGCCAAAGAGTGTGAAAGTTATTATGTCCAAAAATGTACCGAAAGACGTAGCAGGATGGGTGGGATATGACTGATGCTACAGGACCAACGTTTTAGAAATTTAAGGAAATTTTGATAACAGAAATTTTCGAAAGCATCGAAGAAACGATCGAACGAAGTTCATCGAACTTGGCAACATGTGCCCTCGGGGACTCCTGGTCCATCAGCAGTGACACTCACCAAGTGGCACAAATGTTAAACGTCTTCAAATTCAATAGCATCATTTAAATCAAGTATACATGCACGATTCCCTGTAGAACGGTCTTCCTCCAAGTATACACGTATCTTTTCCAATATTTCAAGACGGAGGGGCGTTCGCCCACCCAACCCCAGCACTGACCCAAAATTTTCCAAAAAACCCTATATTTTTGCCCATTTTTAGTTTAAAATCGGCAAAATTCCCTCTTGCCCCCCCCCCCGGCAAAGGGGGCGCTGGATCCGCCACTGATATACTGATCATATGAAACTTATTCTCACCTGAGGTATTGATCTGCTTTACTATCAGTAAAAGAACATGATAAGGATCAATAACAATCTACGCAGTACCTTATAGTATCATACATGCCATTATGTAGAAGAGGACGATTTCAGACGAGCGTCCCCCGGGGCCCACGGGGATCAATTGTAAACAAATTTGTTATGAACTTCGCGCGCGGGGGAAGTAAATGATTGAGATATTTTTCATTGTTACAAATCTTTTAATATAATTTAAATGGACCTTTTATCTGTAAAAACTGATGATGATGATGATGATGATGATGATGATGATGATGATGATGATGATGATGATGATGAAACGACGGCGAAAACGACTAATTGACGACGACCACGACGATGACGACGACCACGACGAAGAAGAAGACGATGGTAGTAAGAGTTCTGATGATCATGAAATGAAAAGATTATCTACATTAAGGCCTTTTTACCTGTGATATCCTCACTAGTGTCCTTGCTGCCCAGGGGAGGTAATGAAGGGAGGATATTGGCCGGGGACACGGGGTTTGGAATGTTAGGCTGCTTCCAGAAAGACTGAGGCAACGCCCGTAATCTCATAGGCACCGGCTCTGTGTAGGAAAGACACAAATTATTACATTTTAAAATACTTTTAGTTTTGATGAATATTTATGAAAAACGAAACAATACTGATTTTGTAAATCGGAATTAATTTGTATGTTTCAAATGTTCAAAATGAACATTTATAATTTCATAAACCTCGCGTAAATCCATTTATCTCGAGAAATACCTCAGGATGAGGTTTTGCGCAATCTAAAAAAACCTAAGATCATCAAAAATATTTGAGGGTACTTTAATACCCCAAAAATCTTTGAGGAAAAACAAATTTCGAGAAGTTTGATACATGTTTGGTCAAAGCGAGTTATACAATGTAGGATGATTAGCCAGATCATTAATTTTCGTTTCAAAAAGAGAAAATAATAGAATAAATTTGAAGTTCGATTCCTCAAATCGATAATGAATCTGAAGTTCGATTCCTCAAATCGATAATGAATCTGAAATTCGATTCCTCAAATCGATAATGAATTTGAAGTTCGATTCCTCAAATCGATAATGAATTTGAAGTTCGATTCCTCATATCAATAATGGATGGATATATCTAATGATTCCTTTGTCTGGGGGACGTGCTCACTGAGAGTGCACTAGGCATTGTAAGAGCGATTTTACGCCCCCCCCCCTTTCCCCCTTTTTTTGTAATTTATGCCTAAGATGGTAGATATTCGTGATGTACTCGTACGTATGTACTTTGAAATCGATATGGATACTAAACATATCATTGCAAAATCGCATTAAAGTTCAGTTTAAGTCACAAAGGAGAACTTTGATGTTTGTATACATGTGTTTGAATTTAAATTATAAAGCTAATTAAATCTATCGATCTTAAAAATCAGGTCACCGTACGATCCTAGGGGGATCCAAAATAATTACAAATGTTTTGCTAGATCTTCATGGGTTGTAGGAAAAGTAAAATTAATCGATACAATTTATAAAAGCTAATTTCTGCTGTAATCATACGTGAAATTAAAACTACACTTTTGAAGTTCTCGTGTTAATGTTGTTTTATATGGAAGACATCCAAATAATTGTGAAATAACATTTTTAAAGCATTTACAAATATGTCTACATTAACAGGCCTCCAGCTAAGTTTAATTAAGTTTAATTTCATTTTGCAAAAAAAAAATTATAAATGCTCTTAAAAAATAGATCAATGAAAGATTACATTGATTTGAAGAGTAAAGCAAAAGCAAGAGAGAGGGAGAGAGAGACAAAGAGAGAGAGAGAGAGAGAGAGAGAGAGAGATGTTCAGTTGCGGGTACATGTAATATTGTAGAATAATAAATCATTAAATTTAGATTAAGATAAAAAGTTAAAGGAGGGGGGGGGGGGGGGTGAATATTGCATGAAGGTTTTGGAACAGAGAGAACACGTCGCGAATTTCTTAATCTTCATGGATATACTTTTGGAAAACTTGTGAAATATACCTTTTCCTTGCTTTTTTTTTATTTACACGTTCCCCTCAATATTTGGATGTGATCCTGTAACATTGAAGTTTGACATAAAGATCGAGTTCTTGGGAGAATCATGAAAATGTTTGATGCACCACCGAAAATTTGTATTACAATTGTATCAACCATTCCTTTATCGGTTACAAGCAAATTCATGCAGAAAACATAGGGGAGGGGGATTCGGAAACTATTAGGCTTAAGAAATACATACATTCACATTCTGAATAAACTACCCTTTTACCATCTAAAGAGCCTCTTAAATTCCCTTTCACTTCACTATGCCAAATTCTTATTCAAAAGAATATTTTAAGTGTTAATCACATTAATTCCCCCTCAGTCAATAATAGGAATTTCTCATTCTAGAAGCATTTCTAAATATAAAACGTACGTACATTAAGGCAGTGTAACCCCAATGAAGAAAGATAACTCTACTCTAGTATTTGAAATTTTCGAATTCTTTTTACGATTTGCAAACTATATGGAACGTCGTATCATGTATACACTTTAGTGGAGAATGCCTCTTTTAAAATATCGTTTCCTTATTTTCCTAAATGCTGCGTAGAATTATGAAAAATATTCTTAACATTCGAAAGATTCGAACACCTTAAGCATGTTAAAAGAACCTTGATTGTCGTAATCAAAAGACTTTACATTTAATCTCTTGAATAATAGCCAGCGTATTTGCAAAACCTTAAGCCATTTCAAATTCTTATCTTGTGAAATATTTTAAAGATATCAAGCGTTCGTAATGCTCGAGTAATGATAATTTTGGCGAGTGCCAGACCATTATATATGTACATTAATAGCGTCCAAAATCACGAACTCCTCATGTTTATAAATATCAATATTAGTACAAAGATAAAAATAAGCTACTGTAATGAATGTTTGGCACGCGCGACACCCCCCCCCCCCCTCTCTCTCTCTCTAACTCTCTCTTTTCCCTTGAAAATATGAATAATCAGTTGCACAAAATGTACGATCCTATTTTTTATAAGTCTTAGATTAATCCAAAATATTGCCGAATGTTATGCCAATTCATGCATATTTTGAATCGATTCGTCGTTATGAAATTGACATGCAAGCAGGAAATGCCGACCCTTCCTATGCACCAGGTCTCTCTCACTCAAGGATTTCATGAAAGTATAAACTTAATCTGTTGACATGACGGCCTGATTCATTTTTACTGTAGTTTCCAATTTTGTCTGTTTGTGTACTTATACATTTCCTATATGTATTATGTTTTTCTCCTTGGGGGAGGGGGGGGGTCACCCCGGGTGCTATTTTCATATATACCCTACAAAAGTGTGAGTATTGATACACAATGATGACAATGTACATACATTTTGTAAATAATAACACCTATATCAAAATATTAATGCTCCATTCGAATTATATACCTTAGTTTTCCTTAAATTCAAAATCTGGATAAGTGTGTACATCCCCACCCCCATCCAACATACGCCATATTTCTCTAGATCTACATATAAATCTCCCTGCACCTACACCCTGTGATCAGAATTTGTCTTTGCCCCTGTGATTTTATCAACGTAAACTCTTCTAAGCAGCAATCAATAATGAAGATTACACTTAGATTAATTAATATTTCATTTACCTGAGGCTTAACTAATACAGTCAAAATTGATCTACGGAGATGATGTCTATATGATGAAATTGGTCTTCATTACATTAGACTATAAGGGCGTATAATCATTAACATTAAGGTATGACCCCCCCCCCCCACACACACACACAAACACTTCCGTTTCAACATAATCCCTGATCTCCGTGTCCCTAAAAAAAGAGAGGGCATTTTCATGATTTTTACAAATTTTAAGGGGTTCTGTTCAATATCAAGTCTAAACCAGGTATATAAAGAAGGGCTTCGGTGTCGGAAGGAGGTGATTTTGTGAAGACGGGAAAATACATGTATATTTCAAAGTATTGTAATATACAGATAGTCCCTGCCCCCCCCCCCCCCCCCTCCCCCTTTTTAGGATAGTACTGGAATCCCCCCCCCCCCTCCTTCCATCGGTTTTGAATATAACCTATAGCTATAAATAGCAATAAGTATTCCTTGTAGTGCTCCGCATCCTCTGACTGAAGAAGGTTCATGGAAAGGATGATTTAAAAGTACATCTGGCATTAACGACACAATATAGAGAGTACATGTACATGTACATGGAGTGATAAGTATGTTATTGATATATACTTGCTTATCAGTTTTTTTTTAAACGAGGAAGTGTATGTCATATTATGAGTGTATCCATGTCTGTGACGTAAATATTTATGCGGTGTTTGGTGCTGGTAAAATTAATTTCATTTCAATGGTCTCTCTCTCTTATAAAAATGCATATCATCTATCATCAATATAAGAATGGATCAAGAGGGGCTAGGGGGTCGAGATCTAACCCCCCCCCGATATTTGCCAACTTAAGATGTTTATTTTTCCTATTTCACGTGGTTCTTTTTTCAAAATCATAGGCTTGACATCCCCCTCCTGAAGAGTTAGACCCTTCCCTAGCAATATTTTCAATATCTACCCATGATGAAGTTAAAATGTAATGAAACTTTACCTTTTCTCTGTCTCATCTTTGGGGGAGTCGGCGCACGCCTCTTCAAACCATTATTAGCGTCTAAAAATGAAGCTGTTTTCTTCTTTTTCACTTTTTTAATTTCTTGAGCGTGATGTTTAAAGCCCGGGGGTCGGATGTAGACTGGCCCACTTGCCGTGCTACTACCCCCCGGGGATGCCACATTCTCATAATCATGGTCCAGTTCTACAGAGTGCTGATGCACTGACGACGAGCTCGCGACACTTGAGCGGGGTGAAGGGGGCAAACTGTCCGTCTCCTCCTCGTCACTCGTCGTGACCAGGGGGCCAGGTGCCCCTCTTTTAGACCCCTGCTGTTGTAAAGTATTATGCACATTCCCTAAGGGGATTATCTCCCCCTCGTCTGTCACTGTAATTAATCCTTGTGGTGCACCCTTTTTCCCGCCCGTCATTTTCGGATGAGCGGCTGGAAAGTTACAATTTTCATCCTCTTCAAATGAGGTGTTGAAGTTCGAGGAAATATTATGCCCCCTTTTCCCGCCATGCTGTTTATTTGACAGTGTGTTACACGTTCCCACCTCTTCCTCATGGTCATGGATCGGCACCAATGAGGTTGTATTACACGAATATCCCTTTTTCCCACCTTGTGATTTTTGAGTCGGCACATCGCTCTCGCTATTCAAAATTAGAATGTTCGACGAAATCACTTTCTTGACATTTTGAGACTTTGGTAAAAGACTTATTTCGTCCTCGTTGTTATTAAAAACACTAAGGTAGGATGGCACCTTTTTCGCTCCCGTGTGCTGTTTGGTCACTATCGGCGGATGATCGTCGTTTCCTGTGAAAGTAATGATTCCACTGTGCTGTATCTTTTTAAGCCCTTGAGCTTTCGGTAAAAGGCTCAGATCTAAACTTGGCACCGTGGCCATTTTCTCTGTGTACGTACGAATCGATCAGGCAGCACTGATGATATGAAATACCACGACACCAGTTTAATTAACACCTAATTAAACTTCCAATATGATTAGAAATAGTTTTAAAAAATCCAAACCGATTTTATCCTCCCATTTTTGTGTATTTTTGTACCCACTGACCAGTCACTCGAGTCAGAACGTGTATCCAAACCGCAGCACGGCACACTATTATTAAAGAATCAGTTGTTTACATTCGCTACCATTGCGTGCATAAACACGAAACCTCACGCGCACGCACCATGCATTATTCTGATCTAGGTCATTGATTGTAGGTAAAAATGATGCAAACTGACGCTTTGAAAAGAAAAGTTATTTATTGTTTCTAAAATTCTGGACATTTTCAAACATTTTTCTATTTCTATATTTTTCTGTTTACGTGTTGACAGGCAAATTCGTTTCCACGGAGGAAGCCAAGCACCTCATGTTACACTTCATTTGATTGGCTATCGCTAAATATACACCTAAGACTAAAATACTTGGCCAATAAAAGAAAGATAACCCCGATATATTTTATAGACATGGTGACAGCGTTAAACTTTTTGACAAGATGGACTTTACATTTCAATTGATCGCTATGGGGAAAACAATATATCTTTTAAAGAGAATGATGGGGGATTAATAAGATTGGTAAAATAAAAAAAGAAAAAAATCCCGAAAAAATAATGTTTATATCAAATTCCACTGGAATTCAAATTCCAAAAAAATGGGTTCATGGAATGACAGTATTTCCTTCCATCATCATAGAATAAATAAGTATCAAAGGGCACAGAGAAATATGAAATAATCAACAATTTCAGACATAATTTCGTTCCGTCATAGGGGTGGATCCGGAGGGGGTGGGGTGGGGTGGGGTGAGGCTAATGTCGGGTTGACAGAGACGTATAATCAACGATTAATATACGTACGTCCGAGTTCGATGAGATGATTTTGATTAAACATAATTTATTGCGATGGGATATGAAAGGGGATATGTATGGAGGGGATAAGAATAGCCTACTGTGGAGTTAAAAAGAAAATGCTTTGAATTAAGTGAACAGCTAGGACAGTACATAGACATCGGGTGCAATAAACCAGACATTTAGTACACCTTATATCCAAAAGTTCTAGCGGAAACGCTTTAAAAGTATGATTGCAAAATTCTTGCATAATAGTTTTCCCTGGAGTAAATGAAACTTTTGGGTATTTCTTCAAAGAAGGGTTCTAATAAATGGAGAAAGGAGTACAACACACACGAGCGCGAATATAGAGAGGGGAGATAAGGGTATAGGCACCTCATCCCCTGGAAACTACTGATTTTTTCCTGTTTTTAATTTAATCTTTAAACTATAGCCAGGACCCCCTTCCCCGATGATATGAACTCCACCTGTAAAAATTCAAGATCCGCCCATTACACAAACTAATTAATTTGTATATCATGTCTTTTTTTCTAGAGAACTACGGACATAAATATTGTACATGGTATTTCATTTCGCTCACTTTTTTTAAAAATGCGCTGATAGATGAATACATTTCTTATGCAATTTTACTTTTCGTCATTTATCACATTCAAAACTTTTTCGCCTCCAAAAATTTCTTTGGATTTGCCGATGATGAAGTATCTTTGGTTGTGAATCCTGAGTACGTAACTTTTCGCGAGGTTTTGTGAAATTTCATGCAGCAGGTGTGTAAAAGATGTTAGTACTGCATCCGACTATCAAAAGCATTGCTGCATGGTCATCTTGTCTAATAGGCCATTGGAGGGGGGGGGGGGGGGGGGGGGGGGGGGGCAGGGGGTACCTCTCTCCCCCCCGCCCCTTCCTCCCTCCTCCTGCCCATTTCTTCCCCTCCCTCCCCCTCACCCTTTCCACCCCTCAATGGAGAACCTTGAATACTTGCATTCTGTAATCATGCAACGATTACCAAAAAGGCATAGGCCAAGCAGATCCATAGGTTTTATAGAATGAGTAAACATGTTATCATTCTTTTTTTCAGTTAACATCTAAGTAGTATTTGTTTCTGAGTTGCGATACTAGAAGAAATATTTACCTGTCCGACCCAATGACGGCCATTTTGTTTGAAGGAAATGGTATTCAAATTTGGTATGGAGTACTTGTTTTATGTAAGGTTTCATGAAATTCTTAACAGAAATTAAAACTACGCCCTTTCTCCACAAAGATCATTAGCAACAGCTTTCCATTTCACGTTGGATTCGCTTGTAAATATCAATAGTATCACTTGAATTCATAACAATTGTCAATGAACAAGTTCCATAATTTCATGAATATATTTTACTGCTTTCTTTTATTTATTATCGTACACAAATATTCCATGACGTATAGACTTGAAAGTTTAAAAGCTAAATTTCAAATGCAAATGTGTGGGTCTCAAGTTATATAAGTAAGAGTGTTTGGATTCACAAATATGGATAAATTTTAATACAATCATAATGTATTAATTTCACCAGTACTTCACTCTAGACACATAATAGCTTTGCGCATGTACATGTATCAATAAGTCTCAATGACAAACTTACGGAAAGACAGACAGGCTGTCAACAACTGTATCCTAGAGGTGCATTGTATGATAAAATTTAATGTCAATCTGATATCATAGCAACACCGGGGAATTTTGAAAACTCGAAACAGTCGGACCCTTCGTCCGTATGTACAAAGATGTCATTGGACGAACGCAAATATTCCATGGATTCCTCAGAAATATTTGTCATGACCGTGTTAACAGTCACTTCCTGATGCATTGATAGTAGAGACAGGAAGAAGTTTTCCCACGCAGCCGCAGTAAGGTTCACGGATCCAAGTCTGACGGAATGAAGACTCGTCATGCCGGATGGCAGACGGATAATGTCATCAAACATGCCAACATGTCCTCCGGTGTCCGTATCCATCATTTCTACGTCCCGCACAATTCTATTCTCAACAAAATGGACATTTCTTAGGTCTAAGCAACTTAGTTTCCTCAGCTTTAAAATCGCATTGATGATTCCCGCGTGACATTGAACTTCCTCCTGCCCGCGCATCGTACCGTCGTACGTCATCTTTCGAAGGTTTTTCAATAGGGGAATTCCCCTTTGCAGGAGTTCCATGTCTTCGGCACTTTTTGTGTAGCAGACATGTAAACTAGCAAGATTTTCACAGTTTGAAAGGGTTTGTAGTAAAGTTTTCGTTGATCCAACCAGATGATCGAGTTTCAAATGTGTCAGACTAGCTAGCGATGCCTTGACGTCTGCTACTCGTAGAAAACCAAGCGACAAAAATGACAAATTTTTGCTGGATGTGAGATCTAGATCTAAAGCCACGTGATTGCTCGACACGCCCTCAAGTGTTAGTGACTGCAGACGTCGATTGTTTTTGAGAGAAGACAGAAGATCCCCGAGTCCATCAGAAGAAATTCGGACGTAATGTAAGGCGACAACATTGAGGTTGGCTAGGGTTTTACTGAGGTTTTGTAAAGTCCTATCACTTATGCACAGTGAATATAAGGAAGAAGCCTTGTCAAGAAAAGTATTTAGGTCGGGATTCGTCAAGCCAGGAAAATCGTGTGGTATCGATGACATACACAAAGACAATATTTCCTTGTTGTGATATTGAAGAAGTTTTGACGTCATAGTAAGGACTTCAATGGGAGATAATCCATCCAAGTAGATGTCCTCTAAGCGAATCTTCAATGCCTCTTTGTCTTTCTGTGGCAAGGCTTGGCTCAGCTGAACCTCTTGTACGCAGTCGCAAAGAACTTCTAACACTCTTTTGACAGCCTCACATTTCGATTTGTCTCCGAATGTTGTTCTGTAAACATCGATGTCCACTTGTCGGTTTAGAACATCGACGATATGATTGGTCATCTGACAGCCAAGCTCCGGTTCCATACCTGCTATCAACCTGAAGAGATTTCCAAATTCCAGGATTGTTTCCACCGTGGAGCACTGAGTAAGGAAACGTTCCCTTGGCTTCCATTTGTTGGGATTGGCAATGATATGAATGGCAGCCAAATACTCCGTAACCAAGCGATGTATGAAAGACAGCTTGATTGTGATGATATTTACCGAAGAATAAGCTTCAGCTGTACTCAAAATACCAGAACGATATAGAAACATCCGTTCTGAAATACCCGCATAGTTCTTGAAGAAATCCCTTTCCTGTATGTAAATCGACTCCCGCGACATTATAAAATTGAAGGCTGTTTTACTTGGAGCCAGGAGGGGATAGATGATGCTTTGCAAAACAGAATGTGATTGGAGCAGCCTGGGAATCTGCAATTCTTTCAAGTCAACCGGTTTGTCTCTCAATTTAGTGTTGAAAGTATCCATGATATCCGGGCCCAGCTTTCCTCGCCTATTTGCATCTTCAATCAGCAGTTCTAACATTGTGGTGATGAAATTAGTCAAGGAATCCTCAACCTGACCAGTTGTGTACCAAAGGTGGACGAACGCTGTGGCAAAGAACGGGATTTTCATTAGAGATTTACATTTCATGTGCTTTGACCTTGATTTGATCATCTCTACCTTTGGATTACTGTCGAAGTCGGTGACTTTGAAATGGTTGATAAGGACTTTCTCCATAACCCTGTCGGCTCCTCCATCTAATAACCCCCAGATCTCTATAACCCTGTCATTGCCGGATATTCTAGGATGCAAGCGCTCCATTATCCAAGGTCGGCACGTGTACATGAGACAGCAACATGACACGCTGTCCATATCCGGAAATCCGCTATATCGCAGGCCCGATCTGACTTTTTCTGATGGTTTCCATTCGTCCAAGCCATCCATGATGAAAAGACATGGATAATCCGAACTACGAAGGACGTCATATAGGATTTCCTTACAGTCCGGTAAGTCTAAATCCGGATCTTCGAATGTGTCCTCCAACCAACGATTTATACAAGATTTGTTCTCGTCTACAGCGTGGAAAGGAATAAAAAAGACAAACTTGAAGTAAGAAATAGTTTTCTCCCATTCAGAAAGCCTGTCATAATCCCGTGGCTTCATCCTGGCTACCCTGCACCAACATCTGAGAAGAAAGTGGCAGAAGGCAGTTTTTCCCGACCCTGCCAGTCCCTCCAGGTAAATATGCTGAGAGTACGGTTGCAATGAGTCCTCACCGTGGAAGAAAAACCGATCAGGGTTCGGGAGTTGAACAAACTTAGGCTGTTTGTTACTCCGTTTATTTGTGGATTGGGTTACCTTGACATTTACCATCAACTGGACGTCACAAAAAATGTCGTCAAGCGGCGCCTGCGCAGACGGATCTCTTGGCGAGATGGGCACATATTTGGAGTGTTTCTCGTTGACCAATATGGTATACTCTGTAAGCTTCTTTACCTTTGCCTGAAAAACGAAATATAATTTTCATTATGAGAAAGTAAAAAATCAAACTGAAACAAAAATATAAACAACCATAACGTGGTCATAAATTTTATTTAGGACAGGAATGTCTAACAGGGTTGCCAGCACTCTTTCAGTCTTTGTGAACAAAATTCCCTGACTTTTCCCTGACTTTTCACTGACCAATTAATGTTTTTCACTGACCAAATCCGCCAAACCTTTTAACAGCCTCTCCTCAGCATGGCTCCCCAATAGCCGTCCAATACACCTATTCTTATTTTTCTGATTGTTTTATGTTTATTTTTCAATATTTCAATAAAATGAAAATGAAATACAATGTAAGCCAATAATAAACATAGTTTTCTTAATGTTTGGTGATCAAGGTCAAT
Source organism: Pinctada imbricata (assembly GCA_033119305.1). Taxonomy (NCBI): domain Eukaryota; kingdom Metazoa; phylum Mollusca; class Bivalvia; order Pterioida; family Pteriidae; genus Pinctada; species Pinctada imbricata. Next base: position 20,987,484 of record VSWD01000004.1, read on the forward strand.
GAAGAACAATGATGAGGCTCATTATGAGCCAGTGAAACATGAAAAACAGCTTGTATAAGAAGCAATATCTGTTGGCAATACACTGTTTTAAGGAAATTTTATGCATGTTATCATGTGAAGCCTTTTAAAAGGCAACAACAAAAAGAAAGGCTTTAATAGTATTCTTGTGAGGCCTTTACAGGCTTTCGAGTGGTGTTTGAGCAAATAAATAAGGATTTTTATAGGGCCGAATTTCATGAAAAAAGGGCATCACAGGGCAAATCTAACATAATATAGGGAAATTTCCCTGACTTTTCAAGACTGCTTGGCAACCCTGTCTATGTCAAGTGAACAATCAACCATATAATTTTCAAATTGCTGGGTAACTTTCTTTCACCGTGCTAAATGACGAAATTCACTACAAAATTATACCCCTTCCTTTTGATCTGAGTAATAAAAGTCCCCCTCGTCGTTGCCGGCAGGGGACTAAAACTATTTGAACATGTCAAGGAGAGAGAGAGAGACAGAGAGAGAGAGAGAGAGAGAGAGATGTTTGTTTCATTGTAAGGCATGTAACAATCATATGAAGTCATTGGGGGGCTGGAGGGAGAGTAATTCTAAAGATCAGTTGGTAAAATGAGGTATGTTTTTAGCTATAATAGTAGTCGATATAACTTAACAAATCATTTAGAACAAGAGGTCCAAAAATACCATAATCGCTCACATGAAAACTACTTTAACTAAGCATATAAAACAGAAAGAAGTAATGTTATGATCGCTGAGCGACATAACTCCGCGAAAAATAGGACAAGGGTGATGAAAGTCAAACTTGCTCTGTAACTATCCAAGACCAAGCTGTGTATCAAGTTTCACCTGAATACTCTATTTGTTGCAGAAAAAAGTCTGGAAAACTGACAAAAATTGAATTTTCCAAGTCCTCAAGGGGCATACATGTAACTCCGCGAAAAATAGGTCAAGCGTGACGAAAGTCGAACTTGCTCTGTAACTATCCAAGACCAAGCTGTGTATCAAATTTCATCTGAATATCTCCATCCGTTGCAGAAAAAAGTCTGGAAAACTGATATTCGGACAGACGGAGGGACAGACGGACAGACAGACAGAGAGGAAACTAAGAGTCCCCTTTGGCGTTGCCGGTAGGGGACTAAAAAACTTGACTTCACAGTGGAACAAAAATAAACAACACTTTTTAAGACATTTCTCTCTAGATCATCCTGATGCTTTCGGTTTGTCGATACGTGATTCCGTTCTGAAGAAGAAGTTTGTCAAATAAGGGTACCCTTGTGACCTACTTTTGTCTGTGGTGGCGTCACCTATCGACGGATCTGGACGAAAAACAACAACACTTGTAGGGGACCATTATTACTTCATTCCTACCAAGTTTCATGAAAATCTGTTCAGTAGTTCTGGAGAAGTTGAATATGTATGAAAATCACCCCCCCCCCCCTCCCCTTCCTTTTTACATAAGAAAACATTCATGAAAAATCAGAAAATTAAAATTTTAGTATAAAATACATATCAAAGCACTTAGTAACTTAAATATTATAAATATGACGTACTTTTGCCTGTGGTGGCGCCACCTTTTGACGGATCTTGACGAAAAACAACAAAACTTGTACGGGACCATTAGTACTTCATTCCTACCAAGTTTCATGAAAATCCCTTCCGTGGTTCTGGAGAAGAAGTCGAAATGTCAAAAAGCTTACGACGGACGCCGGACGGTGCGCTATGACAATAGCTCACTGGAGCTTCGCTCAGGTGAGCTAAAAACATTTCAGCCTATCACGAAATGGAAGTATTTTATAATAATCAACAATTACATATATATACATGTATGCGCAACCAAAGAGTTACAGTAAAATCTAACGTGTCGCCAGAAAGCCTTTACTTTCCGCAAACATAACGTCAGAAACTAGTAATACCCTAATTAGTAAGGCGTGATTGGAACACGGCGAGCACAGTGAGGTGTGTGTGTGGGGGGGGGGGGGGGGGGGTTATACTCTTACTATATAAACGTTCAGTTGGAATGGATACATTTTTCGAGCAATCCAATATATTTTTTTCATTTTCGCTTGTTTTTACAAAACCTTCGTGATTGTTTATGAATGGGTATATGTTTTACACTGAAATCAATATTTAAATCAGGCCAGAACTCTAGCCGCACGTCCGTACCCAAAATCATTGCACATTGCAAGCCTAAGTAACCCCCATCCCAGCTGGACAGGAACTGCTGAAGTCTGCATAGATAGATCTTGAAGGGTAATTTCAAATCGGAATATATGCACGAATAGCCTACCCAAAATATCTCATTAAACTTGGCATGGAGATTGAACATGATGAATTAACTTGATTCAATGATCTTGAAGTTTTATTTTGACCTTGAAAATTTGAAATTAGATTAGACCATATTACACCAAACTTATCTATACGAGATATCACGTCAAAACGTTGTACATAGGACAAATTAATTTCAAGCACTGCCTTGTACCTGATCCCTCTCCACACTGTCAATGGGGCTGTGATCGCGAACGATAACCATTTGACAGTGCAAAGATGTACCTTCTCTTGAATACAGTATTTTGAAGGTCACAGTGAAAAGAAAGACTTTAGTGTAAAACAAATTGTACAAATCATCACTTTTATACAGAAGCCCCGTAGTGTGCAGTAAAAAATATTTCTTTAACTTTCGCCCGCACTTCACCATCCTGCGCGCGCAGGTTACTCAACCTGTGTGCACAAGTAAGTACCCTGCATGCACAAGTTAGTAACCTGCGCGCACATTTTATCAACTTGTGCGCGCAGGTTTAGTAAACTGCGTGCACAAGTAAGTAACCTGCACGCACAAGAAAGTAACCTGCGCACATAGTTTATCAACTTGTGTTATCAACAGGTTTACTAACATGTGCGCACAAGTTAGAAATCTGTGTGCACAAGTTAGTAACCTGTGTGCACAAGTTAGTAACCTGTGTGCACAAGTTAGAAGTTGATCAACTTGTGTGCACACTGGTTTCGTAAACTGGGTGCACAGATTAGTACCCTGTGCGCTTAAGTAAGTAACCTGTCTGCACAGTTTATCAACTTGTACACGCAGGTTTATTAACATGTGTGCACAAGTTAGTAACCTGCGTGCACAAGTTAGTAACATGCAAGCACAGTTTATCAACTTGTGTGCGCAGGTTTCATAAACTGGGTGCACAGATTAGTAACCTGTGCACTTAAGTAAGTTACCTGTGTATAATTACTACACCCCTTTCCAAAGACCGTGGGAATCAGGGGCTCATGTACAACTAGACTGAGCAAAGATAATCTACACTCTTTCAATTTATTTTCTGAGAATTGGTGTTCCAAAATTTATATAGAGATATACCTAGGAAAATGACTTGTATGGGTACATTTCTAAGTTGTATGGGCAGGTTACTAATTAAGTTGTGTGCACAGGACACTAACTTGTGCACACAGGTTACTAACTTGTGCGTGCAGGTTACTAACTTGTTAATGCAGATTACTAACTTCTGCACACAGGTTACCAACTTGTGCGCACATGTTACTAAACCTGTGTGCACAAGTTGATTAACTGTGCGTGAAGGTTACTAACTTGTGCACGCAGGTTACCTACTTGTGCACACAGGTTACTAACTTGCACTCGCAGATTATTAACTTGTGTGCGCATGTTACTAACTTGCCATTAAAGGTTGCTAAACCTGCACGCACAAGTTGATAAAATAAGGGTGCAGGTTAGTAACTTGTGCGCACAGGCTACTAACTTGTGAGCTTAGTTTACCAACTTGTGGGCACATGTTACTAAACCTGTGCGCAGAAGTTGATAAACTGTGCGCAGAAGTTAATAAACTGTGCGCGCAGGTTACCAACTTGTCACGCAGGTTTAATACTCACTGGCGTTCTTATGTTTAACCTGATAAACAAACAAAATATAATTTGTGGTTTCTTGATTATACCGAGAACTTAAGCAGTTTGAACTTAAACATTGGACTCTTTGGGAAAAGTATGAAAACTCCATTTTTAGATGTGATAAAAGCTTCTTTTCCCAAAACCATATTAGTTTGAAAATCTGAACAATATTCTGAAGAGAAAAAAATAGGGTATCAAGGCAAAAAATTACCAGCAATTCTGACCGGAGAGATAGTCTACCTTAAAGTTAATAAGAGCGTACTTACTGGATCAAGCCTTTTCTCAGGCATTGTTGCTCAGAACAAGGATCAGTACATGTGCACTAAAGGTTGATGCATCTCAGGCTGTCTTCTTTCCTTTGTCACTGCTAAAATAAAAAGGTGAAATTTAAATTAGTTAATTTTGCTTAGAGTATAAAATTATAATAAAGTGAATAAGGCAATGCCAATGAAATAATGTTGATCAGATGTGAGAAACTGTAAGGTATGTTACCTGTCCCATGTTTGACCTTAAATACCTAATTACAGGTTCTACAACTTTATATGGAGAAATCCATATCTGTCAACTCTCCCTTTTTTTGGAAGGAGACTCCCTCTTTTTAACCTCATCTGCCTCCTTGGCAATATTCCCCCCTCCCATGCGACCAAAATCTCCCTCTTTTTGGCCCAATCACCCTCTTTTCCCCTCTTTTTGCATATTTACCAAAGATTCAAATAACTCTAGATAGGGACATTCAGGGACATTGTTTTGTGAGCCCATTTCAAATCAATATAACTGAGATACATCACTCATATTCTCTTTTAATTTACAATGGCCGGGACATCTGGACAGTTACATCGACAATTTATAATGTTCATTCATGCTCCTGTAACAGTCACCCATGCCGACAGTGTCACCATTGCATACCCCCGGCCCACTATCAAACTTCATGTGTATTTGCTGTTTCAAAAAGTTAAAGGATTTGCAGTGTTTTTTGAATATCTAATAATGGCTGAAATATTACTACTATGATAACTTTTTTGAGATAGGACATATATATAAACCTACAAAATGGTATTATTTGGTGTAAAAGAAACATTAAAGATGGGTACATGATGTTTGAAGATCACTGGGGTTTTTACTATAGATTATAATTTACATAGGGAAAACAAAAATGTCAAATATTGCATAATTTTTAGATTAAAAACTTTTAATGGATAATTTTGTTTGATGTTCCTGAAATTAATTTTCCCTTCAAGTTCATTTTGGGCCTATGAGGTTACAGGCTATGTAGAGTAAATTTGCTACTTTCCAAACTGGATAAACACATTTTTGATAACTTTGTCATGCAAAAATTAAAATAAAATCCATATCATTGAATACATATCTTGTTGTAAATTTTGGTATATATTTAAATTCCATGGGCGAAGCCGCGGTTTATGCAAGCAAGACCTAATTTATACAGGCAAAATAAATTTTAGATGGGACATTTTCAATGTTAAATTTCAGCGTGACATCGTTTATTTTAACATTGAGCCTATGGAAAGCGTCACGACTTTATGAAAAAAAATTGATAGCATGGGAAATTTGCCCATCTAAAATTTGTTTTGTCTGTAAAGTTCTGCGTGCACTGACTATCCTATAACTTATACCAAAATTTACGACTAGATCTTTTGGATGGTATCAATTTCATTATAATTTTTGCATGATAAAGTAGTCAAAATCGCATTTATCCAGTTTCTGATATATGCTGCACGGACAGTAGTGCCTCACCCCTCCCAACCACCAACTCAAACACCCCTTATCACAGGCGATTGTTTCATGCGAGCTCACACCCCCTACATTGGTGTGGGTGTATGTAGGGGGTATGAGTTCGCATGAAACAATCACCTGTGCCCCTTATCCTTTTTCAGATTTTTTTTTACTGTAGATCTATATGATACTATAAAAGTGTTCTTATAACAAGTTGTGTCACATATTAATATTGAAACTTTATTTACACATTTTGTCGTTGCGTCAGTGGACGCGACATGCTTCGCTGCAGCGTCTGACATGACTTGTGTCCGAAACGACATGTTTATTTACTGGTTTGATGGACTATGTGTTCAGCACAGTGATTTTTGTGCTTAAACAGAGATCTAGAATAAAAGAGAAAGGATAAGACGCTAACATTTTTCATACCCATATCCCCCTGGCCAGGCCTTGTCGAGTTCTTTCCGGAAGAATGACATCTATTTATAGTTCAGGGAATTCCCACTTACTAGTCGTGTCAGTTACTAGTTCTTTCTTTCTTTCTTTCTTTCTCTTTCTTTGTGTATATCCCTCCTCTAGGTAAGGAGCACCCAGTAAAAATTGACTTGAATTTAAATTAAGGGTTCAGATTCATATGTATGGACATTAGATTAAAATATGTACAACACTGTATAAGATGCAGTTTTGTTAAAAACAACAGATCAGTATACTGTTATTTAATAAAATGATGTTGGACATGGTAAAAACCCTTAAGACTTTATATTGTACATTTATTAAAACATTAAAATTGTTGTTATTTGAGAGGAATGGTCATTTGAGATAGTTATGCTAAAAGTTATGTCAAATTTTTTTTAAAATGCCTTAAGACAGTCTGACTTATATTTTCAATTATTAGACGTTAAAATTTGTTAATGTTTCGGAGGAACAGTCAGTTAGTATAATTGGCATTGCACTAAAAGTTGTATCAAATTAATTAAGATTCAGTTCCTCAATGAATTTGGTTTAAAATTTAAGTGCTTATTTTACTAAAATTTAAAATACGTTTCTTTTTTTTTTATAGGGTAAAATGGGTTTGTTGTTACATTTTGATTTGCCTTTTCGCATGAAATAATTTAATTTTAGTAAGATCAGGATGTTAATTTAAACGAATTTACACTATTTACAATAAAAGGATTACTTTCGATCGTATCATTTTTTTTTTTCGAAAGCTGCCGATGTTTTTTTCTTATTAGAGCTATATAAAATATAAATAAAAAATTATTAAAATAGAAATTGAACCTTCGTTGTTTTTTTTTTATCATATATCTATACAGGAGTATTTTATTATTTTTTTTTTTAGATAAATCATCGGCACTGCCTGTATTTTTTTCGACCTAATATTTTTTTTCGACCCTAAGACTTTTCGACCAATTTTGGGGTGCAGCACCATATATGTTGCCCGTGACACACTGTCACGGTTATCACGCATGTCAGGGGTTTAAGTATTATTGGGATGCTTTCGACCTAATCGATAACAAAATAATAACCCCCCCCCCCCCATTTGTTTTTCAAGAATGTTTCCAGAATATATGAACAAAACTTTTTCATAACATTCATTACTTATATGGTTATTTTGATTTTCAATTAAGATTTGGACTGCAATAGACCTTCTTCATATTACCGGCTAGACTTGCATTTTAGACACTCCAAGACCCGACATCACTACTTTTGACGTTATTTCTGATTGTGACGTCATAAATCAGAAACGACGTCACAGTTAAAAGTTACGTCAAATCTTGTGATGTCGGGTCTTAGGATGTGTAAAATACAGATCAACTGTGGTAATATGAAAATCGTCTATTAGTTGGAGTATAATTTTCCCGACCAACCCCCCTCCCCCTTTTATAATCCCACCCTTGAAATTAATTTGCCATTTCATCCAGAGTTAGATGATTTCATTTGCCTAATGATGTTAAGTATGTATTTTGTAAACTAATCATAATATTTTAATCTGAATTTCAAATCTCAACTCTGACTCAAATCTGAATGAAAGGGGTGGGGGGGGGGGGGGATGCATGTTTTTCGTCCCTACCGAGAGATGATTTGAACCCACAGTTAACCCAATGGGCGGATTTAGGGGGTTTCCGATTTTTTTTTTCTTTTTTTGTTAACAAAACCTGCAGACGTAATATACTTGCCCAATGTCCATCAGAATTCACCATTTTGAAACAAAATTCACAAAAAAATTCTGATACATATTCTATCGCATATCGATTTGATGCCGTATCAAATAGAGTGTTTACGGATTCCTACAGACGATCGCAAAGTGTTTACATAATGTACGTCGCTGAGGGTGTTTTCTGTTTATTTTATGCCCGAAAATAGGTCCTTATACCAAGTAGTTATTGTATCTTTTATCTCAATTTCTAAATTTCTACCGGACATTAACAAATACTATAATATAAACATGTTCCAAACATGTACGTGCGTCAAACAATCAATGTAAATGGTACGGAAGTTGGAACCTACACGTATATAAGTTTTATTTTAAAGACATGTTTTTAAATAACAGACACAGAGAAAATGGGCAAATATGTAAAACTGAATTTAGCTCAAATATGCTCCGGGGATCTATAATTAAGCATTCAATTTGTCAAAATTTTTACATCTTTCTCATATCCCCCCTTGGGGGGGGGGACCTTGTGTCGTCCTTGTAAGACCAATTTTTTTCCAGGATAGCACCTACTTGTCTCACCGATACACGCAAGTAACCTCCGATTCGAATGCATTTTTCAAAATTTTCTCTTGCTTCATTCGAACTGAATACAACAAATAACGATCGCTTGGAAAGAACCATCTAAATTCAGTTAAAATACGCCCAAGAGGTCAGCAATTTGTTTCATTTTTCTTCAAAATTTTCTCGGGCCGAGAGCCCCGAACTCCCTTCAATTTAGCATTTCCATACTGTCTTCGGGTCTCGCAAGTCATCCCCTATAAAGAAATGTCTGTGCCCCCGGACAGCTGAAGTTCTAGTCCAACCCACATCGAAGACACCCTGACTACGCCCCTGAAAGCAGTAAAGGACAATTAACCAGATCGAGATACACCCAGGCTCTCCCTATATGTTGGAAAGAGGATCGATCATCCCTTTCTTTGTCACATAAATTGAGTGAAAAAAATGGTCTGGGTATTCGATAAGAAAAGAAGAAAATATGCTCCAGATTGCACCATTTTATTCTTGTGCAATCACGATCGTATATTTTGGTGTAAAAAACATTGAATGAAAGATGGGAACACGATGTTTGAAGATCATTTGGGTTTATACCATAGATTATATAGGGGGAAAATGTCACGGTCCTAGTGAGGTTCGAACAAGTAACCTTTCGGTCACTGACCCGACGCCCTTACCACTAGACCACGGCGCCTGTTTGTCCCCCGCTTTCGCGAAAGCGCGGGGACATTAAAACCGGTTCGTCCGTCCGTCTGTCCGTCCGTCTGTCCGTCCGTCTGTCCGTCTGTCCGTCAGTCACAAAAACTTTAACCTTGTGCATAACTTTTGAATGGTAAGTGATAGGGCTTTGATATTTCACATGTGTATTCCTTGTGACAAGACCTTTCCATGGATACCAAAATTTTTGACCTTGTGACCTTGACCTTGGACTTTGACCTACTTATTAAAAACTTTAACATTGACCATTACTTTTGAATGGTAAGTGATAGGGCTTTGATATTTCATATGTGTATTCCTTGTGACAAGACCTTTCCATGGATACCAAAATTTTTGACCTTGTGACCTTGACCTTGGACTTTGACCTACTTACTAAAAACTTTAACATTGACCATTACTTTTGAATGGTAAGTGATAGGGCTTTGATATTTCACATGTGTATTCCTTGTGACAAGACCTTTGCATGAATACCAAAAATTTTGATCTTGATCTTTGAGTTCGACCTACTTTTCAAAAAACTATAACCTTGTCCATAACTTTTTAATGGAAAATGATAGGGCTTTCACATTTCACATGTGTATTCCTTGTGATGAGACCTTTCTGTTGGTAATAACATTCTGACCTTGTGACCTTGTCCATGGAGGTTGACCCACATTTAAAAACTTCAACCTCGACCATAAGTTTTTGATGGTAATTTAAATCATAGGTCTTAAATATTTCACATGTGCATACCTTTTCATAAGCCCTGTCCCTTGAAAACAAAACACAAGTTTGGACCTTTTGACCTTTCCTTGGAGTTAATCTTTCATATTTAGAATGTTGATAATATATGAGATATATTATTAAAACTTAAGAATGGGGGGATGTCTGTAAGCATTCCTTTAAAGACAAACACCCAAAAGCGGGGGACCACAATTCCTTGAATTTGATTTTATTGTTATTCTTTTTTGTTTTGTTTTTGTTTTTGGTAATCTTTTAGAATGTACGCCGTTTTGTTTCCAATTTTATAGCCTTGAGGAGGTATATGGGAACACTTTATATACGTCTAGAGGCCTTTACTTGGCGGTGTGTAAAGGGGGCTCACTGTCGTGCAGAAAGTCATGTTCCAAGCACCCGGAGCCTTCTCGCCATTTTCCCTCCAGAATTCCGTCAACCAAGAGGCCAGCTTTTTTCCCAGATCAAAATGCCTTCTGAACTTTCTATCACATGGAATGTACAACCCCGCGCATTCAACGCCTTCTTACTTATTCTATGTCATCAAAGACCCTAACTTATTCAATACAGACTCCCCTATCCTTTCCATCTTCACAACAATCTCAACACCTACTGAAATACCTATGCGACATCCGCATCCTGGCAAAATATGTGGCAATTTAATTAAATACTAGTATGATGAGCAATTTTACCTGAAAAAGACAGTCGATCCAAACATGTCTTACGACTAAATAGACTCTAAGCTATGGCTGGTCAATGTTTGCCACCGGTAATGGGCAGCATAATCTATCAAAACCACTCACCAACCAGGCAGCACATAAGTGCTATGAGTTCAATAATAAGGTTCATGTCAGGCCCTAATTTTCCCAAGTACGCCCATATTGCCTTAAGCAAAACTTCAATAAGCCGCACCAATTCATCAGCTGCCCCATAAATCGCTATCTTTCCCAGTTACGTGGCCAGGGTTATTATTCCCAAATACGGGTCCAAAGCTACCAACGGCCTTGTCGTCCAAGAGCAGACCACTACTGAATCCGTCAACTATCATGCAAACCCAGGGCTAGTACCTACAAACCCACTGGACCTCGCCCATTCACCAATTAACTTAAATGAAATACTAGCAATAAACTTGCAGCTTACGAATTAGAAATTGGCTTTACAGTATGGGAATTCCTTGCATTATTTAGGACATTACAAAGGTATTTTTTCAAATAATATGTCCTGGGCTAACTCCAAAGCTACCGAGATGCAATTGAAAATCAATGACGAAATCTCCAAGGGGCGTATGTATGGGCCATTTCCATTACAACCTTTCTCAAATACCGTATACACGTTTCCCCAATAGGCATTGTATCGAAATCTGATGGGGGATGGCGCATGATTACACATCTATCTCCCCCAGAACTGAGCATTAACTTTAACATCGACAGTCAAATATACGTTCTTGAAGAAAATTTCAAACCAATTTATTATGCACCAGACACGTGTTTCGAATATTGAATTCTCACCAGTGATGATTCCAACCAAAGTGCTTTCATGATCCACCCAAATTCATTTCACTAGCGCCCTCTTGTTTTATTTTTAGAATCTAGATTTAATTTGTTTATTTACTTTACAGAGAATACGCGGATTAAAATTTCCTGTAGGGTCGATTCAGTAGCATATCCAAATAAAATCTACGCTCAAAATAGCATTGCAGGGATGGTGCTAAGATGTTAACCTCCTTTAATTTTGATAGTATTAATGTATGAAGTGACAAGTTTCCGAAATAGCCAAATAAAATGCATGATGTCAAATTGATAAAAGTGCCAAAACAAAGCTTCTTTCAGGCGACAGAACTGAAAAGAAAGAATTAATACACTTAAAACATCCAATGTTACGGGGAACGAGTTTAACTGCTCAACGCTGCAACAGGAAATAAGTGTTTATATTAATAATGTGGAAGGGTTTCAACTCTATACCTTCTTTAAGAAAATTTAAAATTTTTCCAGAACGACCAGTGACATTCTGGATTATGATTGAATGGCTGTTATCATCACCAAACAAGAAATACTTACCTGGTGTCTACATCAATATGTACATCGAGACAATAATCGCATTTGACAAGTTTCCATAGAGCTGTTGCGACGGGTGTTGCAAGCGATCAGGAGACGCTGACTCTTTCCGGGTACCTGGTCTCACTTCGGAATGTTATTCATTCCGAGGTTCGCAACCGTTCTTATGGAAAATATTAAGATCTTACCTTGCCTTCTCGACTTTGAGATTGAATGTTTAACGTTTTCAAATTCAATAGCATCATTAAAGAACAGATGAATTTGCAGCATAGACCAGACATGCACGTTTCGGGTACTTACCCTCGTCAGTGATCCTTAATCTAAACAATGTAATATGGCCAAAGAGTATGAAAATTGTGCTGTCAAAAATGTACCGAAAGACGTAACAGGTATAACTGATAATAATTTATTTGTACTTCTTTCACGTTTATTTTATTCTTTTCGATGCGAAAGAAGAAATGATGGCAATGACTGTACTTTTGCAACGGGGTCTTGTTAGAGATTCTTTCATGTCTAGATTTCATGCTTTTTGACAACAATGGTCATCTTTCTTTCTTAATGATAATGATATGATATACAGTTTACTCTCTATAAGTCGAACTTCAATGGACCATCAGAAATAGTTCTACTTACAGGTATTTGACTTCCTGAGTACATGGCCAGGAATAAATTTTCAATTAGACTCATTCAACCTTTTCTTTCAATGCTCAGAAACGTACATGTTTTCTACTTTTAACGATCAAGCTACATTAAATGTAAGTAATTCAACTCAGTATGACGAAAGTATCTATTATGCATACTCCGTTCTTTCTATAATCAATTGATTTAGTATAAAAAATTTAACCTTTATTGTTTGACTTATCGAGGTAAATTTTCAAGTTAAAATGAATTATGGGACCTACATATTTGTTCGACATACCTTGCTGCTCCTACATTTGTAAATCCTGTGAATCAAACTTTTTGTAGTTATTAATACTGTACTCTTTTTTTTAATTGGTGTTCCTCCTTTATAATTAATAATGCATCGTAAATAAATTGTTCTGAGAGGTAGGCGCGTCTCTCATAAGAGTTTCTCGGTCAGGAATACGTTTGTGACCAACTAACGTCGTCGTTGAGGAAGTTCTACGGTCGATATGGGGAAATCGTCATACATTATAACGTCCCACTCTCCAGAATGGTGGGTGATATTCTGTTTTAGACCATTTTAACCATCCAACCACCGAATATACTTCCGAAATGGAAGACACCGGATGTGACAATTCTACCGAATTGAAGTGACGGCTATTTCATGCAAGCAGGAGATGCTTACTCTTCCTGGGCACCTGGTCTCTCTCCCATTTTGGGAGTTCGCTACCTTTCATATGGTGGAGGTTTTTCTTTGTTTGTTTTGGTTCTTGTTTTACTTGATTTTGTATGCCTTCAGTATGTGATTTTCTGAATTATCGATTTTGTACTGTGTATTTGGATGTGGTCATTATCCATATTTATCATTCTAGTAGATAACCTTCGCATAACCCATCAATCTTAAACTTAGATGAAAATATCTCTGCAAATTCCGCTTTATGATAAGGGCAATCAACTTCATCAAGAATGTTTGATGTGAGTTCTTCGCACTGTAATGAACCTATATTTTCTTCCCTTATGGAATAAGGACAATAATCGTCAACGCTAGATACATTCATTTTAGATTTGCAACATTTAAGAATTGTTTTTCATATTTTGCGTTTGCATTGGTGTGTGCAAAACATTGGTCATGGAAACAATTCTCAAAAAAGGACCTAAATGTCGCGAAGTACTAAAGGAAGCCTTAGATAACTATACCAAACGATGGTGATAATCGGAAGGAGTCGAATCGCATTAAATCATTATATCCTTACTGACATTCGAATAGACAACTTCCACAAAAATCCTCATCTTTTTGAAAATCCAAGTTCTAGATCTGAAAGATATTTCACATCCAAATTACGTAATTTACATGAAAAATTTGTCTTCGCTCCTGCAGATAAAGCAGCCAACAACACCAAAATAACATGAAAACGTTACTATATATCAAGTTTAGTTTCAGAACTTTCGTCTACAAATACTTATATCAAAAGCAATGAAAGTGTCCCCAACATTTTGAGCAAACATAACAGTGAAATGTCTTCATTCAACATCCCTATTTCTAAATTGGATCTTCCTACAATATACTGCATACCAAAACTGCACAAATCTCTTAACAAATTTAGATACATTGTTTATTCTAGCAACTGCTCAACTACATGTTTGTCTAAAAATCTGACGTCAGCCCTCGAGGCGGTAAAGGAACACGTTGCAAAATATTGTGAAACTGTTTTGAACAGGAATGATGTAAATTTATTTTGGTCTTTTAAAAATTCAGGGGATATGATTGACAAAATGAAATCTAGAAATTTTCAAACCAATATGATTTCTTCATACGACTTTTCCAATATGTACACCACGCTTCCTCACGACAAGATTAATGATCAATTGTCCAAACTCATTAAATGGTGCTATAATCGAGAGGGGAAAACTTGTATTTGTACATCTGAATCAAAGGGTTTCTTTTCCGCTACAGAATACAAAGCATACAAATCATGGACATGTAGCGACCTGTGTAGTGTCCTGCCCTTCCTCTTGGACAACATTTATGTCAGATTTGGTGAGAATCTCTACAAGCAGGTTGTAGGGATTCCTATGTGTACAAATTGTGCGCCTCTTATTGCAGATCTATTTTTCTGCACATATGAAAGGATATTTATTCAAAATATTCAAAGGCAAGGAAAGCATGATGATGTGAAATGTTTCATTGGTACTTCTAGGTACCTGGATGATATTCTTACTATCGATAATCCTGTCTTTGAAAAGTATAAAGATGTTATTTATCCACAAGATTGACTCTAAACAAGGCAAACTTTGCAGACACAAAAACATCATTTTTGGACCTTAATATCAAGTTGTCAATGGAGAAATTCATGCAAGTGTGTATGACAAACGAGATGATTTTGGATTCAACATAGTAAATTTCCCCTGGTTTGACGGTGATGTCCCTAGATTACCGTCATACGGTATTTACATTTCACAGCTCATCCGGTATGCTAGAGCATGTACTGATGTTTTGGATTGTCATAGAAGAAATTTACAATTACAAAGAAACTTTTAGGTCAAGGTTTTCGCTTTCACAAACTAGTAAAGACTGTCTGGAAATTTTACAAAAATTATGATCAACTTCGGAACCATACAAGCAACAGAGTATATTACTTTGGATATTTCACACCTGCATTTTATTGTGACATAATTAACAAATAAGAAGGATCAAAGGTAGACAGCATAACTATCGAAAATGCGTCAGAGTCATCAAACGCCTTTTATACCGTGGATATAATTCTAATGTCACCAGACGGACACTAAGCTTGGTACTTGACCAATCTACAGTCTTGTACGAGCGCATCCTTAAGACTTGTATTTTGACTGACTGTGACGACGGAACTCAATGACGGGCCCTGTCCAAAGATCTTTACAGAGGACAGGGCCCCGACCACCTGTCCTCTCTGAATGTCAGTCTGACTCCTGACTCCTCGAGTGAGCTCACATGAACACCTCACTCTATGACAAACGTGACGACTTCAATTTCAGCATAACAAACTTTCCTTTTCTGAGTAGCAACATCCCTTCATCGCCTGCTTATGGCGTGTTCATATCTCAGTTGATACGCTATGCCAGAGAAAGTACCAAATATACGGATTTTGTTCTGAGAGCTAGGCGTCTTTCAGATAAGCTTCTCAGTCAGGGATATGTTTGTGACCGACTAACATCGTCACTGAAGAAGATCTACGGTCGATATGGGGAACTCGTCGTACACTATGATGTCCCACTTTCCAGAATGGTGGATTATATTCTGTCATAGACCATTTGAACCATCCGATCAAAGATTGTACTCGATGTCTTCCGAAATGGAAGTAACCGGATGTGACAGTTCTACCGAATTGAGCGGCGGGTGTTGCATGCAAGCAGGAGATGCTTACTCTTCCTGGGCACCTGGTCTCACTCTCATATCGGGAATCCGCTTCTTTTCACGTGGTGGAGAATTTTGTTTGTTTGCTTTGGTTTCTGTTTTATCCTGATTTTGTGTGCCTTCGGTTTCTGATTTTCTGAATTTTCGATTTTGTGCTGTATACAGGGATATGGTCATTATCCATATGTGTCGTCGCTACAGCCGGCAGAGCACGGACTGTGTTACGTACGTCCTCTTTTTATATCCATTTACATATTCATTTGTGTTGGTAAATCGGAATAGTGAGAGGGTCGTGCGCGCGTAATCCAGGATAACCACACAATCTGCTACTTATGTGGCAGATGGCCGTCCTAAGTCGGCACAGGTTGCCCATTGGTCTCGTTGGTTTATGTGTGGTCTTTCATGTTTAATGTTTCTATGGTGTGAGTTGCTGTTCCTTGTCCCTTTTGCGTCTTTTTCTTTGGGTGTCTGTTCTGTATTGCATTGTGTGTTTTGGGGGTTTTGTTGTGGGTGCTGCAACCTAGTGCTGTTGGAGATCCCCTCTATTCTTCTGTGCAACACAAAGCAAAAGCTTATATTTATACGCATAATATTTTTATGAAACGAATTCCACTAGACATCTCTGTATCATACATTTTTTCTCCTTTTATCCGACGGCGGAAGAACAATGTCAGAACAGCTTACAGAACAGCTTTCAGAACAGCTTACGGCGGCCAAAAGTTGAGAAGTAGTTCTAAATTTGCATCCGCGTTTTAGCTATCTTATAGTACACAGAACATGAAATACACTCTTATTTTCAAAAATAATTAGAAACAATCAGATACGTGTTTGTTTCATCTTGATATCGATTTTACAAGAATTGATTATGGATGCGAAACATTAAATTTCATCTTGAGTGATGCGGCTTATGTCGGCCGCCGACTATAACACTAAGATTCGACGAGTATTTTAAAAGGATTTTCTACCTTTATGAAGGATATTATGTGATTCGAACAATTCAGTGTCTGTGCCATATTAGAAACATATTATTACGCTTCGAGTCGTTCAAAGGAAAAGCTGTTCTTTGGACGAACTTAAAATTTGCACTTGATCTTGAATACTCTTCTACTGAATAATCTATCGGCTGAAAGATTTGAAGTATAAACTCAGATTTATCACAGATAGGCTTATTCTACTAATCACTGTTCAAGATTTTACGACTTTGGTAAGTTTGACGGATTACATACAATCGTAAACACAGTCGGTAATTAGTGATAATGTTTAAAACTGGGCGCCAGCAAACTTTATTGATCCAACGTAAACAAAGAAAGATAACTCGAAGAATGTTCACCTGATTTTAGTGTTTGAATATCAACCATGTGAAGCACTCTGCGTATAATTCATTTCTATTTAAAAACAAACTTCGAAATTGCAATACGTTTTTTTTTGCCGTTGAGATGCAAACACTTGACTTCATATATGCACAAAGGGAAACCCCATTTACATGTACAAATGTATTTATGTGCAGACCATTGGAATGTGATGCGGCTTTGAGTGCCAAAACGCACGTGCGTTCATGTTTTGCATTGGAAAATGCAAGGAAGAGCTGTGAAAATTTGTATTTAAGGAAAAAAAAAATAAAAGTGTAAATATATTTTATAGGAAAATTATATCCATGATTGTATCATCGTCATGAATTGGATAACGAAAACAAAAATATCCATTCTGATTTATTTCTTATATCTAGAGTGCATCGATATGTGTTAATTTTGTGTAATAAATGGAAAGCAAGCGTTCCCTGTAGGTCTGCAGTCCCCAGTACATTGTGAGATATCGGTGATAGAAGTACACGGCTCACATACACTGCGGGGAACATCTGCTGCTATACAGATGCTTAAGAGGACGTCGGCAACTTCAGAGGAGCAGTCCTGGATTTCAGTATTGGTATCACAAACAGGACAATCTTCGATTTCTTCTTTCGACCCACAAACTGAAAGATAGAAGACGTAATGTACTAGCAAACAGAATCAATATCATACCTGACAAATCTCTGAAATGGACTAGGATACTGTCAAATTTGAACAAAGTTTTCAGGTGACTTAATTAGTTCGAGATCGCACCAATGACCAGAGCATATACTGATTAACGTACGACTTCCTGTTAAACCAAAAGCAAAAACACCCCAAAAAAAAAAACAAAAAACAAAACAAAAAACAAAAACAAAAAACAAAAAAGAGAGAGAGAGAGAGAGGGAGGAGATTCCCAACAGTGAAAACGGCGGAAGCGCGACACGTGCGGAGCGCATTCGCACGTGAAGAGAAAAAAAACAGACGGAGACAAAAATGCAGCACAATAGAAACACAAAGGACAAACAGACGGAGACAAAAATGCAGCACAATAGAAACACAAAGGACAAACAGACGGAGACAATAACACAGCACATAGAAACACGAAGGACAAACAGACGGAGACAATAACACAGCACAATAGAAACACGAAGGACAAACAGACGGAGACAAAAACACAGCACGATAGAAACACAAAGGACAAACAGACGGAGACAATAACACAGCTTCATAGAAACACGAAGGACAAACAGACGGAGACAATAAGGAAGCACAATAGAAACACAAAGGACAAACAGACGAAGACAATAACACATCACAATAGAAACACGAAGGACAAACGGACGGAGACAATAACACAGCACAATAGAAACACAAAGGACAAACAGACGGAGACAATAACACAGCACAATAGAAACACGAAGGACAAACAGACGGAGACAATAACACAGCACAATAGAAACACGAAGGACAAACAGACGGAGACAAAAACATAGCACAATAGAAACACAAAGGACAAACAGACGGAGACAATAACACAGCACAATAGAAACACAAAGGACAAACAGACGGAGACAATAACACAGCTTCATAGAAACACGAAGGACAAACAGACGGAGACAATAAGAAAGCACAATAGAAACACAAAGGACAAACAGACGGAGACAATAACACAGCACAATAGAAACACAAAGGACAAACAGACGGAGACAAAAACATAGCACAATAGAAACACAAAGGACAAACAAACGAAGACAATAAGGAAGCACAATAGAAACACAAAGGACAAACAGACGAAGACAATAACACATCACAATAGAAACACGAAGGACAAACGGACGGAGACAATAACACAGCACAATAGAAACACAAAGGACAAACAGACGGAGACAATAACACAGCACAATAGAAACACGAAGGACAAACAGACGGAGACAATAACACAGCACAATAGAAACACGAAGGACAAACAGACGGAGACAAAAACATAGCACAATAGAAACACAAAGGACAAACAGACGGAGACAATAACACAGCACAATAGAAACACAAAGGACAAACAGACGGAGACAATAACACAGCTTCATAGAAACACGAAGGACAAACAGACGGAGACAATAACACAGCACAATAGAAACACAAAGGACAAACAGACGGAGACAATAACACAGCACAATAGAAACACAAAGGACAAACAGACGGAGACAAAAACATAGCACAATAGAAACACAAAGGACAAACAGACGAAGACAAAAATGCAGCACATTAGAAACACAAAGGACAACAGTATTTGATAAACTATAGTAAGGAATATAGAAAATACTCCAACAATAAAAATACAATAAACTTAGAATATTCTACATGTCTGTCGCTCACGATTGAACTCTTTAACATTTTTTACTTCATGGATTATGTCCTCGGAACAAAGTCGTGTACAGACGTTTTAGCTTGCGAATCAATTTGCAATTAAAAATGCTATAGATAGGGGACGAAGGAATCGAATGATACTCGTTCTACTAGGGAAATGTGCGATTTTGGGCATTGTCAAATTTGTCATATATTGAAGTTTTTAAGTGACCATTGTCGTGAAAAGATAACATGAGATCTGAATAGAAGATGACATGCTGTCAGTGGTTTTTTCGCCTCGAAAATAATTCAAAACATTCTTCGTTCCTCTTCAAGTAATGATTTAAATTCTAGTGTAGTTGAGATTGTCGTCAGGATCTTGTCTTGTATAACATAAGAGTGAGAGTGCGCTCCACTCTTTTTATTGTTGTAGATCTATTAGATTTTTATGTATTTATTTATCTATTTTTAATGTTTTCTGAGGTCTTTTATACCTATTGATTTTGACTAATTGATAATGATTTTTAATTCGTGTTTGACTCTCTCTCTCTCTCTCTCTCTCTCTTACGCGTTGAAACTCACTTGTGGGGAATCGGGTGTTTTTATCACATTGTGGGGAAAGTGCTTTCTAGTAATAAAAACAGTGATTTTTCGATTTTTTCTGGTGGAAATTAGGGTGATTATGAATGGCACTCACTTACTTTTTTGAGTTGAGGCTTAATATTTGAAAGAAAGGCATCTCAATATTGTGGGGAAAGAAAATTATCTCTTTTAGTTGCGGGGAATATTTCGGAACCCCTCTAATGTTGACGTATGCTACTTCCGCCAACTTATGAGGAAAATTTATCACTGAAGGGAAAAGGGGTCTAGATATCGTGATTTGTAGACATACGCTCATTTATTATTAGTTTTTATTCATTTGTTATTTTGATTGAGACGATATCTGTTAAATAGAACTGATTTTCAAAATTAGGAATGACATATCTCTATCATTGACATTTGTGGGGAATGTCTTCGAATGCCGCCACTCAACATTTGACGTAACTTCCGCCGACTTACGAGGAAACTTTATCACTGAATATGCGTAAGGGGGAAAGGGGGGGGGGAGACAAAGTGATACAACGTTGCTGTTTAAAGGACTTCTGAAATTGAAAAATGTGAAGTTTGAGTATTTATTCAAGACGATCACAATTTTCCTGGTTAACAAAATTGATTTTGAAAAATAGGAAAGATATATCTCTATCATTGAAATTTGTGGGGAATGTCATCTATCATCCGCCAACTTATGAGGAATTTTTATCACTGAATTGGAAAGGGGGGGGGGTTAGAAATATACAATGATGCTGTTTAAGGGACTTCTGTAAATTGAAAAAAAGAAGTTTGAGTATCTGTTCAAGACTATCACGAGTTTCGAATGAAAACGCTATTTTATTCAACTAATACTTATACTTTTACAATAATGCACTGGATGGTCAGTAAACGCTTTTCTCTCAAACATTGTGACAAAAGCTGTTGACAACCACAACATGTATTTCAATCAGATCTCGGCCATGAACATGACTACTTTCGTACCATCGTGCCATCGCCAGCGATGTCACGATGGCGATGTTACGATGACAATGTTACGACGCTACGATGTTACGATGGCGAAGTTTCTGTGCAACGATGACGAAGACACGATGTTACGATGGCGTAGATACGATGATCATTTAATTTCCATTATTATCATTAAGAAACGACGATGTTCACTTCGTGACACCGCCATCGTGACACCGTATTATCGCCATTGTAACATCATTGCCATCGTATCATCGACATCGTAACATCTTGTCATCGCCATCGTAATCGCTATCGTAACTTCGTTTCATTTTACGCATGCGCGTTGGATTATTTTTCAAAGGTCCAGATAGTGTAAAATTAAGGCCAAGGTATTTATATCGTGAGACATTATGTATCACTTCATTTTTTTATATGATAATTTATCATTTATTAGGTTTCCACTTTTATTAGAATATCAATACGTATACATGTAATTGTCTTAATTTATGACTTTCCTAGCGTGTTTTCTCATGAAATGAGTACAAAATGGACCATGAAAAGAGGAAGTAAAAGTAGTCAAAATGAATCCCAATTTTCGATCATTACATGAATCCGTTTCCAGGGGTTATCAGACAAAATAATTTCAATACTTCAAGTTTAAAATGGTTCAGGTTCTACCTGTTCGGACATAACATGTTGGTAGCCCCAGCCCCTAGTTTCTAAGATAATCATCCCCTCCACAACAGATGAAAATCGGTCGATCCCCGCATATTAATCATATTAATATATCACCCATATTCTGAACGTGCTTTTCAAGTTCTATCAGAAGCGGATCTTAAGGAGGCAAGGTCGGCTGGGTCTATAGTTAGAACAGAGAATGTATCAAAAATGCTGATTTTTTCCGGTTTCTTTGCATGTATTATTACGTCTTATTAAAATCAGACTTCGCCAAACGAGCAGGGCGAAGTTCGAGGGGAGGGGAGGGGGCGCTCCTTGATGGAAAAATCATTTAATGTGAAAGAGCCGATGTTATGTAGTAGTCTCCCCCCCCCCCGGAAAAATGGCTATATATTAGTGGTTTTTCCCCCGGAAAATCTACTATATAGTAGTTTTCCCCGGGGGGAATTCTGCTATATAGTAGACTTTCCCCATGTTATATTGGTTTTCCCCGGGGAAATTCTGCTATATAGCCATTTTACCCCCCTCAAATGAATTCCGGAATTTTATTTAATTCATGTTATAAAAAAGCACGACAATAATCCTCCAAATCCAAACACAGCCTAACTAGAGAAAAGATTTGAAATAAGATATTGACTTTGACATTGAAAAATGTACGGAAGCCAGTTCGTGCCATGTTATATTTTTTTTTACTATCTCGTAGTTACGAGAATCTTTTCTCGTAGTTACGAGAAAACATTCTTGTTATTATGAGAAAACATTCTCGTAGTTACGAGAAAAAAATCTCGTAGTTACGAGAAACTTTTCTCGTAGTTACGAGAAACTTTTCTCGTAGTTACGAGAAAATTTTCTCGTTGTTACGAGAAAAAAATCTCGTAGTCACGAGAAACGTTTCTCGTAGTTACGAGAAACTTTTCTCGTAGTTACGAGAAACATTTCTCGTAATTACGAGAAACTTTTCTCGTAGCTACGGGAAAGAAATCTCGTAGTTACGAGAAATAGTGCGTTCGAATTTTTTTTTTTTTCGTAATTACGAGATTTATTTCTCGTAACTACGAGAAAAGTTTCTCGTAACTACGAGAAAACGTTTCTCGTAACTACGAGAAAAAATTCTCGTAATTACGAGAAAAGTTTCTCTTAACTACGAGAAACGTTTCCTTTAACTACGAGAAAAGTTTCTCGTAACTTCGAGAAAAGTTTCTCGTAACTTCGAGAAAAGTTTCTCGAAACTACGAGATATGTTTCTCGTAACTACGAGAATTTTTTCTCGTAACTACGAGAATTTCTTCCCGTAACTACGAGAAAAGTTTCTCGTAACTACGAGAAACGTTTCTCGTAACTACGAGATAGTAAAAAATATAACATGGCACGAACTGGCTTCCGTAATAATGTAATTATAGTGGAATTCATATTGCTTGGATAAAGAAAATTATGAGTTGACTTCAAGATGTCAATTATTTCAAGTATTGACCTCGACATAGACATTTGACCTTGAAGATACAATATATCGTAATGTACATTTAATATATCAAATATTCCGCTTAAGGTAGCTCGTACCTCAGCTTATATTCTCCCTATGATATTTTTTTTACGTGCTAATCATCCTTGAACCTTTTCAAATAAACCCTAGATTGTATGGTTATCTTTATCGTCTATAAATTCGAATAAATCTATCTTTAACATTACACCCCAAGGAAAAATCCATAAATCCATATTTCTTACATTGTTATTAAACATTTTTTTAACCAAAAATATGTATTTGAAACCTATATTAGCTTAACCCAATGTGCAATAATATGAAAAGAAAATATGGGGTGTCAATGCATAATTTTCTCCGATTTTGGACCTGAGGTACAATCTACCTAAGTCCTTGAACTTAGCGATATTTCTAAGCAGGTAGACCTGATTTCAAATATTACCCTTGACCTTGAGATTTGACCTTGACCTATTGTATTACACTTCATTGTACCAAAACTTTATGAAATATCACATTGACATAAAAACTGTACAAAAAAACTTGATTAATTTCAAGTATACTGACCCTGACCAAGAGGATTGGCTTTAAGAAATTTAATTTAGGTTTAGGTTTAAACTGTACTGACCCATACATTTGACCTTGAGCTAATTTTTATTAAGAAGTATCTTAAAAAGGCAGACAGTTGGACTGACAGAAAGACAAACAGATATACAGAAATCAGACAGATAGATAGACATATGCATAGATACACAGACAGACACTAGTAAAGTCACAGACAGTCACATATAGACACAAAGATAGGCCCATAAATAAAGTACACTTAGACAGACATATGAAGAAAGGGAAATAAAGACAGACATATGAAGAAAGGGAAATAAAGACAGACAAACCCAAAGACAAACAGGTAAGCACATATAGATAAATAGTCTGACAGACACACAGCGACAGACGGACAGAAAACCACACAGATAGACAAACACAAAGGCGGAAAAAGACAAAGACAAACAGATAAATAGACAGTCACAACGACAGACACAGAGATAGAAACATACACATATACATAGAATCTCACAGACAGACAGACAGACGTACTCACTCGTAGACATATATTGACAGATAGACATAAGAAAGATAAATACACATGGCTATAATTTTTTTAAATCACATCCATTTCCACAGCATTTCAGAACAATTTCCATTGACATAAGGAGTGTTAAACGACATATAAAAAGAAACAAATACAGACTGAATCAAACATACGTCCTTTCAAAAATACAGACACGCAAAAAGATAAATATATGCAGAAAGATCCAGGTAGAAAAAAACTAACATATACACGCACAGACAGACACACACAGAACGAGATCCAGACAGAAAGTCAAACAGACACAAAGAAAGATATACAGAGACACTCATCATCAGGAAGATAGGAAAGGACAGACATAAAGACAGACACGAACAGATCGTCAAACAAACAGATACACAGACAGATAATATAAGACAGAAAACGATTGTGAGCATTTAGAAATTGAAAATCTCTATTGAACGCAAGATAATAAAGAGATAAAATCCAAGCCAGTAACGGTAGGGGGACCTCTGCTATGGGGGAAAGACTACTTTATAGCAGTTTTTTTCCGGGGGGAAGCTGCTATGGGGGAAGAACTACTATATAACACCGGCATTTGTAAGATAAGAAAATACTGAAATGTAGTATTAGCAATTGGAAATCTTGTTTGGAAAGGAATCATTCATTGTATAAAATAAATAAAATGAATAAATTTGGCGACATGGGTATAGCCAGGCATACGTTTGTACGTAAAACCGTCCTCATCGTTTTCGCAAATAGAGGAAGTGTCCTCCTCGGCAGTGCTAAAACATTATGACATGTTTTTAAAGCAAACTACTGTCGGTTAAAGTTCAGAAAGCACCGATTTGAATACATTTTATTTCAAAATTTTCGTAGGTTTATACAATGCACATTCAAATTTGCACACACTGATCGCTATCAAACTGCGTGCTTTCAGTTGAAACATTGAGGGTATTCAATATCTGGATGTGGACGTACATGTATGCATATCGATTTTTTTCTCATCTTTATCTAAATATTAGGTTTACCATACGCTTGATCGTTTTGAAAAGTCTAATTTCAGTAGATATTGTGCCTAAGAAGCCACCATTTCCTTCATTTTAAAAAATGTTTCTCTGAGAACTTTCTTGTCTAACAAATCATCCCCTTCTGTGTTGACCCCTCTATAGATGTCCACGTCGAAAACACCCTAGCTATACGCCCCTCGGCGAGTGAAGGGGGGGTGGATTTAATTATTTATTACATACCAAAAATCCAAACCCCTTTGCTGTTAGGGTACCCTGTCTGAAGTTTATTGTTACAATTATCAGAAAAAGACCAATCAAAAAGCAAATTTTAGGTGTAGAAGGGTTTATACATAACTTCATGAATTTGATACACAAACAATTGTTTGGTTTGAAATTTTATTGCAAAGCTAACCAAATAGGGTTAGGTGGCTGCAAAAATAATATATAATTTGATGATTTTTTTTTAGCTCCGAGTTTATGCGTTCGCCCTGTGTCCGGCGTCCGGTGTCCGTCTGTTTGTCCGTCCGTTAAACTTTTCTCGTGAACGCGAATCCTCTGAATCTGTGAATGGTATTTTTTGCATTATAATGGGTCTATATGGTGTAGTTTTGTTTGAGCCTCTGAAGTCAGGGTCTTGAAAAATGGATGTGGTCATTTTCTCCTGTAAATTCTATGTAATTTTGTGAAGACCAATTCTCAAAAAGTATGAATGATAGAGAATTAATTATTTTTGCATTATAATCAGTTTGTTGTGCATATGATATTTTGATAGAGCGCCGGACCCCTAGGGTCTTGGAAAAGGGGAGTGGTCATTTTCCTCTATTTAACTCTATGTAATCTTGTGAAATTTCATTTTCAGAAAGAAAGTATAAATTGATAGAGAGGTAATCCATTTTGTATAATCCTAGGTCTGTTATCTAGTTAATCATCTGATATTTTATTTGAGCCCCATGCTCCTTGGGGTATTAGAAAAGGGGTGTGGTAAATTTCTGTTACGTTAATCTTATCTTTGGAGCACACATTCTTAGAAAGTATAATTGATAGAGAATATTATATAATATTATACAGGCCTTGTATTATACAAAATGGATTACCTCAAATTCTTATTGTAGTATAGTTACATGCAGTCTGTGGTCTAGTTGTTAATCTGATATTTTTCTTGAGCACCTGACCCCCAGGGTCTTGGAAAAAGAGTTAGCCACTACGATAAATCTTACCAAACAACCGGTAGAGCCTAAGTCTCGTCAGAGACCTAGTTTTCTTTCAATTACGCTACTTTTCTGGAAAAAATCTTTTCTGGACAATCTTTCTCTTTTCGGAGTATATTTTTCAGTTTTGGGGTTGCACTAATGGACTTTCATAGTAAAATACTCGTGGGGTAAAATTACCGTTATGCTATGTTACGATTGCGTTGACAAGATGTTACGATGGCAATGACACAATGTTACGATTGTGGTGACACGATGCTACGATGGCGATAACACGTTGTTACGATGGCGATGACATGATGCTACGATGGCGATGACAGGATGCTACGGTGACAAGATGTTACATTGGCAATGACACTATGTTACGATGGCGATGACACGATGGCGATGACAAGATGTTACGATGACGATGACATGATGTTATGATGACAATGACATTATGGCGATGACACGATGGCGATGTTTCGATGGCGATGACACGATGCTACGATGGCGATGATATAATCATATCTTCGCCATCGTGGCATCGTGACTTCGCCATCGTAGCATCGTCATCGTGACATCGCCGGCGATGGCATAATGACACTTAGCGGTCCAAACAGGATTCCATAATGTCCTCTACAAAGTTTGAGTTTTTCGTCCCGATCGGAAATCAAAGATCGCTGCTCTTGTCATGTGAGCGATATGGCTCCTTTGGGCCTCTTGTTGTAGTGTTGGGGCGGTTGAGAAGAGAATAGAGAGAATTTAAATGATTTTAAAATAACGTGACACTTTGGTTTCGCTTGATTACTTCTCCTAAAATGCATACAAAAGCATTTATAATGTGTCTCCCAAACTATATATGTTTATACCATATTTATCATCTATTTCAACACCAAACGAACCCAACATTTGGGTATCTGACCGTTGAATGTATGTTCTTAACATAACCGAAATGATCAGGGTGGACTATTACAGTATTGCGTATATATTCGGAATAACATTGCGTATATTCGCAAAAGTACTGCGAATATACGCGATCCTATTACGAGTATATATATATTATGCAAAATTACTGAGAAGATACGCAATACTATAGCGAATATCTGCCATTCTAGTGCGAATAGACAATGTACGCAATGTTTCTGCGAATATATGGAATACTATTGCGAATATACGTAAAACTATCGCGAATATATGCAATGTTACGAATTTATACGAGATGTAACAACATACATACGAGTTAAGCACGAGCTAAGAACGAGAAATGTAAGAGCTGAAACATTTTAACAGGGATTGAATTTGTCATTATGATAGCATTCGACCGTCGACTAGATTTGTCTTCCTTTTGCACGTTTTGCATGTATTGAATCTTCATTTTCTTCCTCAGAGCTGCTGCACAATTTGAACGAATTAGTCTGTACAAGGTACAAACAAGTTACACAGATTTATACAAGATTTCTTCATTTTATACTTATCTTAAGCTTCTTTCGAGGATAGATTCTGGATTGTGCAAATTATGTTGAAAAGTATCTTCTTATGATATCTAAGTATCCAAGAAGCGTGCATATTCAAGATTTCAAGATTGTTCAACATCTAAGAACCCTTTTGACTTTTGGATTATATATTACATGGTAAAATCATGGATTTTTATTACTTTTAAACATTTTTATGGCTGAAAATTACACGTAAATTACGTACAAAATGTTCCAAAAAGTATTGAAGGTCCTGCATGTAACACCAATAAGAATTAATCTGCCAGTGGGGTTCGCATGGCCTGGACCCTTGAATATGTCAGCCCATTAGGGCCTCTTTTTCTTTTTTTGCTTTTTTTTTTCGTTGATTCATGTATACTATGAAAATGAAAACATTAATGTAAGAGGAAGTGAGGGAATCATGGGAATGGCTTTAAATACTCAAATCGGCAGAGCTCGCGAAAATGTCGCGAAAGTGTCGAGCAGATGTCGAAGAGGAGTCGTAACAACTCGCATGATGTAGTGTATACATCGTACTCATGTACAAACTCGTCGCCTCTCGCAAGAGTTTGATTCATACTGTTACTTCCCGTCCCGTTACCGACCAATTTCAAGTTCTCTAACGGTCTGTTACGTCCTGTCACGTTTTGTTGCGAAAGTAGGTATCTGCGCCTCGGCTGCTGTGGCAGATGTTTTGACAGTTTAAATATTTGCCCCGACAATCACGGCTAGTGACTTTTGTCGATCCCATTCCCCTACGTTGTCCATCACGGTCACCACGTTTCGTCCACGGTGGCTTGAAACGTGGCTATCGTGACCGCCGGAAACACAGTGTGATACAATGTAATTGTAATAGCATCAAATTGTATGGAATCGGCACAAAATTCAGGGAAAACTAGAACTACCCTACAGTGGACGAATTACGTCCCCGCGGGACATTTTATTATAAATGGGACCATTCATGATGCAATGTGAAAAGCCAACCATTTATAGTATGCAACAAATCTGCGTTCACTCTTCTTAACTTAAACTGCAACATAAGTAAAAAGTCAAGGTCATAAGGTCACAAGTCATGATACCAAACTGTAGTACTCTTCGTGGTGAATGTTTCTATGAAAAGTGAAAGACCTTAGGCTATCATTCATAGTATGAAAGAAATCTGCTGTCAAAACTTCTAAACACGTCCTAATTTTAACATAAGCCCAAAGTCAAGGTTAAGGTCACAAGGTCAAAAGTCATGATACCAAACTGTAGTACTTTTTGTGGTGAATATGTGTATGATATATGAAAGGCCTACCATTTATAGTTTAAAAAGTTTCAAAACATCTTAACATGAAATGTTGTACAGGTTGAAGGTCAAGGTCATAGGGTAAAAAAAAACATGGTACCGAAATGTAGTATGTGTGTATATGAAATATGAAAGGCCTACCATTAATATTATAAAAGAAATCCGCTTTCAAAACATCTTAGCATAAAATGTTGTATAGGGTGAAGGTCAAGGTCACAGGGTCAAAATTCGTGGTACCAAAATGTAGTTCTCTTTATGGTGAATGTATGTATGAAATATGAAAGGCCTACCATTTCATGTATTAAAGAAATCTGCTTTCAAAACATCTTAACATAAAATGTTGTATAGTTGAAGGTCGATGTCACAGAGTCAAAATTCATGGTACTTTAATGTAGTACTCTTAATGGTGAATATGTATGAAATATGAACTGTCTACCATTGATAGTATAAAAGAAAACTGCTTTCAAAACTTTAATTTTAACCTGACGGACGGACAGACAAACAGACAGGGTGATTCCTATATACATTTGTACCTCCCTTATGCTAGGTTTACACTTAGCCACGATGTCCTACGATGTCTACGATTGAGCAAAATCGTGGAGCTCCACGATTCTATAAATAAAATTGGTCTTCACACGCTCTCCGACGCTCCATCACGCTCGGATACGCGCTGTAGCGATTTGTTACGATTGTAGATAAGATCTGTTACGATTGCATCCCGTTCTCTCAAGCTTCGTTACGTTCCCGCACGATTACCACGAAGAGCTTTGCCACGCTCTATCACGGTTCCCTACACTTATCAAGTTTTGTTGCGATTTGTTACGATGCAGGACTACGATTTGCCGCGCTCTAACACGATTTGATATGAAATAGACAACCAGTTTCAATACTACTTGCAATATCCGAACAAGATTAAACTTAACATCCAGGAGGTGAAGATTTTATATCGCAAAACGCTGGAAATGGCATTGATGAACCTTATTTGATCTTTCTTTTTTCGATTATTAAAGGTAACATTTTTTATTGAGCAATTCAAATCTTTGATTGCGTGTATACATTTAACTGGTTCGAAGACAATTAATGCAGCACCGCACTGGTTAACAAGACTTCTTTTCTTAGTCTTCTTCGTGTGTTAGAAATTGTTGCGAATGTGGAAAACTCGTAATCCATTATAATTTTCATGATAGGAATCGCAACGAATATTGTACATCGTGGACTGAATCGTGGAAATCGTAACAAATCGTCAAAGAGCGTGAGTGAAATCGTAGTGGATCGTAGAAGAACGTGTTTCACCAAGATCTCCTACGATTGCATATTGCGATCTGTTGCGCTTTGTCAAGATCTGTTACGCTATACTACGCTCCATCACGTTCACTGTGCTCCACTACGCTCTCTAACGATGTAAGGATCAATTGGGACAATCGTAGTAAATTTTTTGAGAATCAAAAATTTTGCCACGATCTCTACGAACTCCTACGATCATCACGATTCCACCACGCCCTCTTACGATCGTCACGATTCAACCCCACGCTCTCTTACGATCTCGACGATTCTCCTCAATCGGGGCGATCGTGTAAACCTAGCATTAACTTCGTTTGCAGGAGGGGGGGGGTTATAATAATTGCCTTAAATTTAAAGTGATGATTTTTGAAAGGAATTTCTGAACGTAGTAATTCTGTATGTAGCACAAATTGAATAGTGTTGTGGTATGTGATCATCATGTCCTTCTGTCTTTGTTTTCTCCTTATATTTTGATGAATCCAAATGGCATTTTGTATTAAAGAGGTTCTCTAGAGTGTCAACAAGGTTTTTTTTCTGTTACATGTATTGCCAATTGTGACCTTGGTCTTGTCTTGCCTTCTTACGATGGGCAACTAATACTAGTACGCGAAGTTTGATGAAGATTGGAAGTAATTCACTATGATGTCCTCAAGTTTTTCGATGATTACCAATAGTGACATGACATTGACTTTTGACCTTTAAAATCAATAGATGTTGTCTTCTTACCATTGGCAACATACACAAGGTTTGATGAATACTGGAAGTAACTGGTGACCTCTACTTGAGTATCCACAATGATTTCATATTATCACCAATTGTGACCTTGACCTTTGATCTCTAACCCTGAAATTCAAAAGGTCTTGTCCTCTTACCACGGACACCTTGTATGCAACTTTTGATAAAGATCTGAGGTAAACTGTGACCTCTAGAGAGTCCAAAAGGCTTTTGTATAATTATGAATAGTGACATTGACCCTGAAAATCAATGGTGTTGTCTTCCCATCATGGACATCTTACATGCAATTTTTGATGAAGATAGGAAGTAAACTGCGATATCTAGAGTGTCTAATTTTTTTTCTACTATCATCAATTGTGACCTTGACCTTGAAAATCAATAGGTATTGTCTTCTCGCTATGGACAACTTACATGCAAAGATTGATGACTATTAGAGGTAAACTGTGACAGGTCCGACCCTTAAAACAGTAGGTTTTGTCCTTTTGCTGTGGACGACTTCTATGCAAAGTTTGATGGAGATTTTATGAAAACTGTGATATCCAAGAGTGTCCACAAGGTTTTTCAATAATTACAAATAGTGACCCTGACTTTTGACCATGAAATTAATTAAGTGTTGTTTTCTCACCATGGACAAATAACACTTACATGCCTGAAGAAGACTGGAAGCAGAATGTGACCTCTAGAGTGTCCACAAACTTTTTCTATTATCACCATTTGACCTTTAATATCAATAGGTATTGTCTCAAAATGGACAAATTGCATGCAAAGTTTGATGAAGATTGAAAAAAATTGTGAGTGTCCACAAGCATTTGTAGACCTACATACTCACTAACACACACACTAACACAAGGTGGAGTATATATATCCCATTGTACAACAGAAAAAAAATCTAAATTGGGATGAAAGATGACAATTTTCACAGACAAAAATTCTGGAGGCCAAATTCAACTTGTAATCTGTGATAAAGTTTTCCATTTGAAGTGGATAAAAAATAGTCTTCAAATATTAAGCAGAACACAAAGATCTAATTCCACATTTTATCTTTTAAATAAAGCCTACATATATAGTATGTAATACTAGATAATCAATATAAGGTTGAACAATATGTTTTTGTAACCACCAAAGAAATGGAGGTATTGGGACAAACTGAATTTGTGATACAGTACCTACATAATAAAGCTGATATCAGTCAACAAAATGGGTAAAAACCGAACTAAAATCAATGCTTTCATACCAATTTCATGACGCCAGATACTCTCTCAATTGGGAATGAGTCGTATTTCCAAAAAGACCTTGAATTGTACAAATTCTTTTATTAATCATCTTGGTTCTTCAGTGATGTCAATGATTCTTTAAACCAGAAGTCTCTAATGAGACTGAAGCTCTACTGGCTGTTTTCTTAAATTCACTCAACTTAAAGTGACACCCATTTCAAGACCCTGGGGTCAGGAGCTCACACAAAATATCAGGTGCACATTTACACCACAGACACTTGTAAAATGATGCAAAAAGAATTTACACTTTTGAGAATTGGTGTTCACAAGATAACATTATTATAAGGCTTATGTATGAGAAAATGGCCACACCCATTTTCAAATACCCTGGGGGCCATGGGCTGGGGGCGGCTGTCAGAAGTTCACAATATCCGAAACATAAAAAGACCAGAGGGTGATTATAATGCAAAAAGAATTATCTCTCTATTGATTATACTTTTTGAGAATTGGTGTTCACAAGATTACCTAGACTTATATAGGAGAAAATGACCACACCCATTTTCCTAGACCAGAGACTGATTATGAATATGATGCCAAATGAATCATATCACTATCAATGAACTGGCATTCACAAGATTTCATAGACTTGTATAGGAGAAAATGACCACACCAATTTTCGAAGACCCTGGGGGTCAAAGGCTCAAATTAAAGATAAGGTTCACAACAAGATCAGCGACTGATAATATTGCAAGGAGAATTAACTCTCTGTCAATTACACTCTCTGAGAACTAGTGTTAACAAGATTACATGGAGTTGAATAGGAGAAAATGACCACATCCATTTTTTAAGACCCTGGGGGTTAGAGGCTCATTTAAAATAGCAGATTCACAACTAGACCAGAGGTGGATTATATCACAAAAAGAATTAACTCTCTATGAATTATACTTTATGAGAATGTGTTCACAAGTTACAGAGTTATATAGGAGAAAATGACCACACCCATTTTTGAAGACCCTGGGGATCAGAGGCTCAAACAAAATATCAGGTGCACGACTAGACCATGGATCAATCTAAATGCAAAAGGAATTAGGTTTCTATCATTTGCGGTTCCAGAGGAGTTGCGATCACAAAAAAATTGTTAACAGACAGATGGACGGACAGACGCCGGACAACATGGTATCACATAAGCTCGACTGGTCTTCGACCAATAGAGCTAAAAAATCATACCTTCAAATTCTAGATGTCAACTCCATTTTAAAAATCATGACACTTTTAAGTCAAGGTCCATTTCTTTACACATTTTGTATAATACCGTTAAAAATTCATAATTTTTTGTTAAATACACTCAAGAAATATTAAAACATCGCAGATAGTTTTCTGTTTCATAACGCTAGCACTGCTTGGAGAAGAATTGAACTTTTCATCAGCCATCAAATCATGATCAACGTTTCTTTTACCAGGATGCTGCAATTTTATATTGTCACCATTCAGTAACATGGGAGATTTTGTTTGCATTTCTATACTGTCTACTTTTCCTGATTCTCTCCCCTCTGATTTTTCGCCTTTGCTCTGAATGGTTTTAAACGGATTGAATTTTTAGGATTTTGTTGCAGATTTAGGATAAGCTGAATTGACTGGATTCCCATGTTTGTGGATCAAAGGCAGTTTATTGGAGGCTTCAGGATAAGGAATAACCTCTATATCATCTGAAATTATACATCCATTGTTCATTAAAAATTGTAAATAAATAGTTGGCAAGATAAATATACCTTAATAAATTATACACGATAAATGATAAAAGATTTATAAGATATAAAACTTATTCTGCAGGTGACCTTGAGCCTAATAGGGTATTGAGTCTTATCATGCTTGACCAACCCTGCAAGTGTGATTTAAGTATAACATACATTCTAATTCATTCTGTTTGTTACACGCATTCTGATTGGTTCACAGGATTTCTACAAGCATGTATAACGACGATATACATGCCACAAACCGACTCACTTGACATACTTTAAAATGTTTTCCTACGTAAATGTACCTACAAGCTTTAGCGCACTTTTTGCGTATGACGTCATGCTTCCCTTTGTTCTTCGCTCCTGTGACGTCATACTGTGACGTAAAACTACAATGTATGAGCTTGTTAATGGCGTTCTCTGCCTTTAAACAACAGAGCAAGTAAGTTTATTATTGATAACACTTTGATTTTTCGCCATTATAATAAATACGAAGCAGTTGTATTTCGTATTTTGCAGCGCAATAATTTCTGTTGGTCGTTATTAGTACTCCATAGCAACGTCACGTCTAAAGCGATACGTGAGACCCTCTGAGGGGTATAAAAAGTTCAATTATATCACATGAATTAGAATAGGGATAAACGTACTGTGTTTTGTGGTTCCGACAGGTATATGTTGGATATACTGTTGGAAACATACGTTATACCGTCGGGGGCAAGCCCCGACAGTATAACTGCATTTCCAACAGTATATCCAACATATAGCTGTCGGAACCACAAAACACAGTACGTTTATCCCCTAATTAATCAAGTTATAGCCATAATGTGAATGTGTGACTACAATACCCAACAAGCAGACAGACTGACAAACAGTTTAACAAACAGATTGGCAGATGGATTTTCATTGCACAAAGTGATCCCTATAAACTGCTCATGCATTTGAATTGTCAGATATGCTGTATGAAATAGATAGACAGTTGAACTAATAAATGGAGGTCCCATATATATCACAGCCATAAGAAAACTTAAAATATGTCAAATGCACAGTGAAAGAGTGCAAAACAGAAAAAAAAATGAAAATGGAAGAAAACGATTTTTTGGTCAAAAATGAAATTAAAGGTATTGAGATGATTTAAAAGTGCATAAAAAGGTGACAAAATTGAAAAAAAAAATGAAAAGGGAAGAAAAAATTTGGGGTGCAAGTGCCGGGACTTGAACCCACAACCCTTGGGTCCATGTGCTCAGTAAACATACCTATTCATATTTTAAAAAATCTATAAAAATTCCAAAAAAAGAAGATTATAGCATGTAATTTATATAGAAGCAAATAGTAACTTAAATATGACAAACATATGCTAAATGAGGGCACAAAACCACACATTTCAAACCGCAAACAGTTCAAAAATGAGCATTTTTGACAAAGTCCAATGTCAAAAACATGTCAAAAATTTGACTTCCCACAGGAATCAGAAGCAACAACACTTGTTAAGACATCCTTCTAGATCATCCAGATGCTTTTGTTTTGTCATATGTGCTTCGGTTCTGAAAAGAAGTTTGTCAAAGGAGGGTACCCCCTGTGACCTAGTACCTACTTTGCATTTGACGGATCCGGACGAAAAACAACACTTTTAGGGGACCATGAGTACTTAATTCCTACCAAGTTTCATCAAAATTCATTTGGTGGTTCTTGAGAAGAATTCAAAAATGTAAAAAGTTTACGACGGATGGACGCCACGCCATGACAATAGCTCACGTGAGCTTCGCTGAGGTGAGCTAAAAAAATAGTGATATCAAAGATAGCAAGTTTTTATTGTAAATCAGCAAACTTCTAAAATCTATAACAAAAAAACCTGTGTTTGTGAAACACAAATGCCCCCGTTGGCATTTTTGTCAGTAAAACAGATCAAAAGTAGTATCACATTTGAGGTCAAGGTCAAATTTAGTGTCCATGGAAAAGTCTTGCCACATGGACTTCATATGTGAAATATGAAAGCCCTATCACTTACCATTCAAAAGTTATGGCTAAAGTTTAAATTTTTGAAATTAGGTCAAACTCCAAGGTCAAGGTCACAAGGTCAAAAATTTTGGTATCCATGGAAAGGTCTTGTCAAAAGGAATACACATGTGAAATATGACAGCCCTATCCCTTACCATTCAAAAGTTATGGCCAAGGTTAAAGTTTTTGTGGACAAACAGACCAACAGACAAACAAACAGATTGACGGACAGACCAAAAACTAAAGGCCCCGAATCTTCGATTACGGGGGCATAAAAATGTTTTATCAAGAGCAGACTATGCATCTAATATTAGCAATATCCCTTAGAGAGCTAAAAATATTGCTGAAGTATGAATAATTGAAATTATAGGTTAAGGTCAAGGTCACTACATTAATACCTTATAGTAGAAGAGGTACATGTATAGCCCAGATTACAGTTTTTTTTAAAGGAAAGTCAAAAGGTCAAACGACATAGTCTCAAATGAAAGGTCTCATCAGAAGGTATCTACATGTGAAATATCAAAGCTCTACCCTTTATAGTTCAAAAGATAGTGTCTGAAAAGAAGGTCAAAGTCTACGATCACAGTCACTAGGTCAATAGACATGGTCTCATCACAAGGAAACTATATGTGATGTCAAAGCCCTATCCCCCTATAGTTCAAGAGATATAGCCCAAGCTAAAGTTTTGAAAAGTAAGTCAAACTTTAAGGTAAAGGTCACTAGGTCAAAGGTCATGATCTCAAATGAAAGGTCTCATCACAAGGAATCTGCATGTGAGATATGAAAGCCTTTACCCTTATGGTTGTATAGATATAGCCCAGGTTAAAGTTTTTCAAAAGTAGGTCAAAGTCTAAGGTTAAAGGTCACTAGGTTATGGTCTCAAACCAAAGGTCCCATCACAAGGTATCTACATGTGAAATATGAAAGCCTTACCCTTTATTAGATTAGGTCTAGATTTGGTCTAGATCCTATCCATGGGTAAAGAAGGAAATATGTACAGACAGACCTACCCCTTATAGTTCAAGAGATAAAGCCCAGGTTTAAGATTTGTCTACGAATGACGACAACAACGACGCCAATGACGACAACGACAACGCCGAGGGTATGGCATTAGCTCTCTGGACTTTTTCATCCCGGCGAGCTAAAAATTACATAGCTCTCAGTAGCAGGTTTTTGTCAAAAATCAAATAACTTCCAAAATACAAGAAGTATTGTCATGAGGATTCTATTCATCTGATGTTAGTCTTATCTCTTAGAGAGCTGAAGATATTGCCAAAGTACGAGTAATTAAAAATTAGGTAAATGGTTAAGGTCACAAGGTCAAAGGTCATGGTCTAAAATGATAGGTACCATCACAAGGAATCTACATCATGGCGTACATGTGAAATATCAAAGCCCTACACTTATAGTTCAAGAGATATAGCCCAGGTTAATTTTTTTTAAAGTAGGTCAAAGTCGAAGGCCACAGTCACTAGGTCAAAGGATATGGTCTCAAATTTAAGGTCGTACACAAGGTATCCACATGTAAAATATCAAGGCCCTGCCCCTTACAGTTCAACTTCAAGAGATATAGCCTAGGTTAATTTTTTTTTGAAAAGTAGGTCAAAGTCAAAGGCCACAGTCACTAGGTCATGGTCTCAAAGTAAAATATCAAAACCCTGTCCCTTACAGTTTAAGAGATATAGCCCAGGTAAAAGTTTTTCAAAAGTAGGTCAAAGTCCAAGGTCAAGAGGTCAAAGGTCATGGTCTCAAATGAAAGACCTTGTAAGAGGGTATCTCCATGTGAAATATCAACGCCCTACCTCTTATAGTTCAAGAGATATAGCCCAGGTTAAAGTTTTGACTACAGACAATGACGACAACGACGCCAAGGTTAGCTCTTCGGACTTTTTCATCCCGGCAAGCTAAAAAGGTACAATATCCAGATTGTCATGCAGTATTCACAAAAAAAAAACACAACTCTGAAATCTTACAACTTTCTTACCTTGTAATTTTTTGATTTGGAGATAGCATGGCCTGAGGAGGAGGGTGTTGTACTGTAATCATGCTCCGTACTCGATCGTCGGAATCTGATGGAACAGACTGCAGGGTGTTTGTCACAGCATATGTAACCTGAAGTATCATAGTGTTATTATTTAAAATACAAAATTATAACGGAAGTCCTAGGAGTGAGATTCTTTTAAAAAAAAAACAGATAAAAAAATTGCAAAAATATATATCATTCTGTCCCTTATTGTATCTGAGGACTTATCTATCTGCACTTTTACCCTGGGGGTCAGTGGCTCAATACGTAAATAATAGATATAAAATATTTTAACTGTACTGTACCTCCATGAATAAATGTGTGCTTGTGAATGCAATAGAGCAGGATAATTAACCCAAAAGATACCTTTGTTCAATGTTTTCCTGGAGTTGTTCTAGGAATTTGGTCTTAGCACTTTTGATTTCTTCTCTCGAATCCCGAGATCTTGTGTTCATTGTAGAAATTGGACTGTATAGAGTCCCTTTGTGTCAATCAGGGCTTCAAGACTGTTCTGGCACTCCTCAACTTTAACTAGTGTTGTATAATCTGAAAAATTTCATAATCGATTATCGGTTTATAATCAGAGAGGATTTTAATCGATTATTTCGATTTAATTGGAAATAATTCTTTCCTGTTTTTACAGAAAGGAATATTACAAGCAATGAATTAAATTCATTAAATCTTATGCTAATATACATAGCAAAATGTCTAGAAAGAACTCCAACCATAGAATGATAAAATCCTGTCTAGTAGTCAAGATCACAGCAGTAATGGAGTCAAAACAAGTATGAGATTGTAATAGTGGACTGTTATCTTTACACGGCAGATGCAGGGATGGGAGGAGAGGGGGGGGGGGGGGGGGGTTCCATACGACCTAATTGAACCGAAAGATTTTTCTCATTCAAGGAATCAAGCAATATCTTCGTAGAGTTTAGGCTAACAGTACTGTGAAATTCACTGACCTTGTCTTTCTTACAAAGCTCAGGAGTTCGGCGTAAAAACTAAAAAAAAAAAATTTCTAGACGAGTAGGTATATTGATGTATCGAAGGACCATATCACATCTGACGATGGAGTTTTCTATAAGAGTACTTTTTATTACTATTAAATTCAATGAGAATCCTAATTCCATCCATTGTATGCATTAGAGAGTGTATCCTTTTCAAATTATTTACACTACGCCCGGAACTTTTACTCCTAGAAACAATCGTTGATCTACTTTCGTTTTATTCGTACTTGTCATACGCAAATTGAACCGAAAACAATGTCATTCTTTTCCACGTTGAATATTTCCGATTATAATCGATTCTTAAAAACATAATCGATTAATTGAAATCGAAGGGTATTAGCGATGATTTCGCTGATGTCGGCGATAATCGTTACAACACTAACTTTAACCTAAATGTATATGTTTAAATGTCATCATAAAGGGAAAAACACTGAAATGCACAGCAACCTTTTCCTAGTGAGGTAGAGCTATGACGGGGATGATACACAGGGTTTTTTTTTTATTTTGGGGAAGGTGCCTGTGCCTGTCCCTTTTGGGAAAATTTGCAACATTTTGCTAAAATTGGGAAAATTTTGGAACAAATTCTCATCAAAGTATAACTCTAAAGTATCATTTATTAACACTGATAATCTATTGATTTGCTTGAACTGAACAAGGGATGAATAAAAATCTTTTTAAAATGCACTTCGAAATAGGACATTTTGTGCTGACTTCCAGGTTTTGAGTCTTATTTTCTCAGGTGATTTTTCTATAATTCCTTTTTGGGAATTTCAGAGTGATTTTTTGGGAAAAATAGAGGAAATTTGGCATTGGGAAGGGGCCGAAATTCAGCCCCAAAACAAGGAAAAAAACCCTGATACACTATATCAAACAAAGACCAAACATTTGGGAATTTTTAGAGTCTAACATTTTGTCTAAATTGGGAAAAAAAGATACTTTTTTGCATTGGGAATGGGGCAGAATATCGGCCCTAAATTAGCCCTAGCGACGGCCCTGGCATGTCGTACAAAAACAATACAGTATCAGATATTGTCGAAAATTTTTAAAACATAATCTGTTTATAAGTCCTTCCACTGACTGAATAGTGCAGCCTAATCCCTTCTAAATTCAGTTCAAAATATGAGAGCACTGGGTGAAACTGAGAGGTGCTTTTAAAATCGTCCTCAATTTTCAAGGCCAAATTGCTCGAAAGATGCAGCATGACATGCTTCAGATTCCACCAAATTGCTTCATTATTTCAAAATTTTCTCGGACCCCCACTCTGCCCTTCGGGCCTTGAAAGTGATTCCCATCAAAAATTGTATGTGCCCCCCCCCCCCCCCTGGCAGTTGAGGTTCTGAATCCGCCCCTGATTACATGTACATATAAGTTATAGTCACTATAATTGTTCTAGTATTAAAAAATCGTCAGGGCTTTTCTATTTCCCAAGTCATAAATGAGCCATACAGTCACTGGTCCAGGGGTTAAATTTAGGGCTGTCACGTGACGATACGCTAAGCTTATGATATGAATAATAATGATAATGTTTCATGATATTTACTCACAACACGATTTGTATCATGAAACATCATTTTAGTGGCAGATCCAGCTTTTCAGTTGGGGGCCCAAAGAATTGGCATGGGGTCTTGGGACCACCTAGGTCCCCAGCGGGTCCAGGGCAGAGCCCTTGTACTGGTACATGTAGGGGAACCAGGAAGGCCAACCCCCCCCCCCCCCCCGAATATTGGTTTTATCACTCCATAAAGCATCATATCGACCTCATCACTATGCAATAATTGTATAATATTTACTTTTTTACTTTAAATGATCGTTTCACCCATGATTGGAAAATTTTAGGGGGGGGGGGGGGGGGCGTACGCAGGCACCTGTTGATCAGTTTACATAAAAAATGAATTACTTACTGTATCGTTGTTTTCCAGTGCAGGTTCTGTAGGATCCTCTATGCTGGGCTCATCTGATAACGTAAACTTGTATGTATAGTGCGGTATGAAGAAATAGTTTTTGACCATCGGACAGAATTTCCTCTGATACATCAGCGGCAGCCCCTACTTCTGCATTTTTCGCGCTAGGCGATCGATTATTTTACTTCCAAATCGATTACCGAAATCGGATGACTACAACACCCCGTTAATCGATAATTATCGACCCATCATGAATGAAATATCGATAAATCAATCAGCTAGATACATCACAAGAAAAACAAAGAAGGCTCCGAACAGAAAAATTACCCAGCATGCCAAGACACCAATTTTACGGTGAAGAGATAATTTTGATCGTACGAAAGAGAGAGAAATTCCCCACAAAGAAAAATCCCTCCTACCATTGGTGTATACGCTTCTGCGATGCCTAAACTCTTTACTGACAAAAATAATACAACAAAACTATCAAAAAATATCTTTTTTATTGCCTGTGGATACCTCGAATCATTTCGAAATACCGATTAGGTTTATGGGGAATGGCGATTTTCCCCACAATTTCCAACATTCCTCACAAGAAAGGTCATTTGACAGGTGTGAGTTCCCCACAAGTGGGGTTTTGCCAGTGCTCTCTCTCTCTCTCTCTCTCTCTCTCTCTCTCTCTCTCTCTCATTCACTTATTACAAAATATGAATATTTACATATGCATGAGCCTGTATGAAAAAAAAAAAGATTTTGTTTAACCTGACCCATGTGTGTAAACTAACGACATGGCGCTTGAATTCAAAGAGACAAAGCGGAAGCAAGTAGAATTCCGGCCGTATCTTATGATGTTAAAGCTTAAAAAGGTAAAGTATGATTGCCGATCGTTTAGCTTTACATTATTTGAGTCAGACACAGTCAGTAATCCACTGGAAAATTTACCGATTTGTGCCGGCCTTGTCCTACATTTTGGTTTCTAATTTACTTAACGTATCTGCCCGCGGCTAACACACTCCATCAAATCAAACAGCCAAGTGTCGTTGGCCGTTTCAGTGGCTATGTTAAATCCAAAATCAACTCTTTTGCCATACACACTTGAATGAATTTTTCCATCAACAATTTTGATATTTAGGTCCAAACTGGTGTTTCGTTTACCTTGTTGAGTGTGAATTATATTGGATAAATTTCATTCTTATATATTTGAAAAACAGGATCGGTCAATAGTAGTCAGAATATCATACAGGTACCTAGAATTACAACTGAAACATTTCAAATATGTCAAAAGAGGCGCACAGAAAGTACCAATAGGGATCACTACAACCTGTTTGTAAAGATCCTCACCAAATCTAACATAAATGCTGTCCAAGAGGAAGGACATGGCATTACAAAGGTCACTTCATGTCCATGATTTGAATGAGTCACATAAGCGTATGGTTTCAATTAATAATCTAATCGTCTCTGATTTATTTAATCTTTCCGCAAGTATTCTGAGAAGAGGAAATGAATAAAAATAACTTTATTGATTATGAAATATAATATGACATTACTGAAGTCAACAAGTACCCTTATATAATAGTAATACATTTATCACTTATGTCATATTACTCAAAACGTAGACAAAAACACCTTGAGGTATTATATACAAAATTCTAATAACTTCTAATGACTTGATTCTTTTTCCCTATTAAGACAACAGACGCGAGCCGGGCTCTATTCTCCAATATAGGCCCTATAGCGTTAAGCCACGCCTACCCATTTTCTGAAAACAGATAAACCGGCAGGAATGGTTTTTACCAAGAATCGATTTTGTCGTCTGTGTTTCATTGATCTAAGTTTGGTCATCATTACAATAGAAATAAAAATGACAAGCCGGGCTCAATTGTCTCATAATGCCCTCGCGTCCTCAGCCAATCACATTTATCACCTCGCCGCTAACGCGGCTCAGTAATAAATGTAATTGGCTGAGGACGCTCGGGCATTATGAGACAATAGAGCCCGGCTTGTCATTTTTTATTTCTTAAATGTAGGTGCACCTGGTGCTTTTCGTTATCTTTTTGTTTTGTTTTTGTTTTTTCGCTAAAACGCTTCGGAACATGTAACAATTATCAATATTAAGATATAAACAATATTTAATGAATATATAAAATTTAAATATGATCTAAATTATGCCTGAGGACAGAGATTAGAAACGCCTAAGTGCCGAAGATGATTTTTTCAATGCACATATGGGACAATCCATTCTTTAAAACAATCTTCTCTAGACGCTAAGCTATTTGAAATCATTGAAATGGTGAAGAGTGAAATAATAAATATCACTGTGACAATACAACGTGTCATTATCCAAATTTTGAAAAGAGCTCATTTGATAATTTATGAAGAAATATTGGATTTGGCATATTGCGCTTTTGGAAACCAAAGAAATGACGTCGTACAATGAGGAAAGTAAAGGGATTTGCTACAGGTAGGAAATGCTTATCTACCCCGGGCATCTGATCAAGCTCCCGCAAAATCACATTTTTACGCAATTATAGGCTCATTTTTAAACATTTCTTTAAATTACTCAACACATTTATGATCTTATGCACTGATTTACTGCATACTTAAGATATTTAAGTTACTCAATGCCTTGATATATAATATATGCTTAAATCGTTTTGTGGATTTTTTAAGGATTTATTTTTTTATATTCGCGGCTGCGTTAAGGTGCTCCACGCTGACGTCGCGCTGAAAATATTCCATTTTTACGGTGCTTGGCATTCAACCCTCAATTACAGCTTAAACGTTCTTTCATTAGTTCAAAGCTGTATTTTTTTAATATCTGGTAGGTGTCTGGTAGCTAAGAAAAAAAAATTCACCAGGGGGATTCCCCTGTGTCACGTGACAGCCCTAAATATAACTCTACAGTGTTGTCTCGGTTTTAAATTGAATTTTGCAAGTGGTAAATAAGGAAAAAATAATATAAATGTTATATCGTTTTCTTCAGTTAATCCTGTAGATTTAGAAATGTGCTGGGCATTGTGACACTTAAAACGATTAAGAGGAGAAAATATACCGAGAAGGAAAACAAGTGGTAAAAACACTGAAAAACTCGACTTTACATCCACATTTTACACAACTACTAAAATTTCTATTGAATGCGCAGCAAAATCTTGGTAAATTAAAGTGTCATTGAAATTTAGCGGGAAAGCATTAGTAAACATGCAACATATACGTGTGTACAACATAATAATGAATATCTGATACAATGTAAAGTGGTTTTTTTTTACTTTAGTATTATTTTTACAACGATGAGAATGTATTATATATATATTAAGAAGGCAGGCCCGGCCGAGGGGGGGGGGGGGGGGGGGGGGGGGAACTGACCCGGGAGAGTAAGCCTTGTCCGGGCATCCGCTTTTATATATGTTTTTTCAAGTTAAAACATTATA
This sequence comes from Pinctada imbricata, assembly GCA_033119305.1. Classification (NCBI taxonomy): domain Eukaryota; kingdom Metazoa; phylum Mollusca; class Bivalvia; order Pterioida; family Pteriidae; genus Pinctada; species Pinctada imbricata. Next base: position 21,032,057 of record VSWD01000004.1, read on the forward strand.
TATTTTCTTGTGGGAAAGTTTGTGGTAGGGAATAACTCTGGTGATAAAGGTTGCCGCTAGACAATTAAGCTTCTGCTGATCAAATATTGAAATCTATGTATCAATGCAATATTTCCGCGTACTGAATCAAACCCGGCGGACTATTGAGACCGCGATACTGACCGTCATCTAATTTCGTATGTGACAGGCGAGGTCAAGGTCAAATATAATATGACCAGGTAATATGTCTCTTATAGACAATTCTCAACTTTGAGAAGTAAAAGTCAAACCGACTTGTTGTATGAACTCCGATATTTCGGATATGTGTCAATATGTATGACAGACTTGTAAAATGTGTGTGTGATCGTATAGTTTTCTAATTCGTATCGCTATGATTTTGGCCCTGGCCAGCTCACAATTTAGAGCCCATATCGCCCTTCTGAATTGTATTTGAGAATATGAACTTCAAATGACTTGAACTAAGTTTCAATATTTTAATATAACATGATGATAAATGAGTCAACGAGATGAAGTACAAAAATATGTGTAACACGTGTAGACACTATCACAGTACAGAATAATCAAAAATCATCCCCCCTTCCCATAATGTACGGACGGACATATAATAAGTAAGGCTATAACTACATGACTTATAAACTACCTGACTGAGTCTGAGCGAGTGAGGACCCTAACAATAATTTCTATCTTTTAGACATTCATGCCGAAATAAAGTAAACTAGGGTAAAGAGAGGGAATGGTGAACTTGTTGCAAACTTACGGTCGCTTACAAGCACACGCCGCTCCACAAGGTACAGGGGTTTATATACTCGCTCAGTCTATAGTAATCAATTAACCAATGAAAACATTGGTAAAGTAATCTATCTACCAATCACGGACAAGATTACAAAACGAGTAGAAATAACGAGTAAAATGGCGCTAGATTCAAGGTAAACAAAATAGACCCATCGGAATGTATAATTTAGCTACCAAAGAACCCGGTATATATCGAATATGACGACATACGAAAGTATGTACTATAAATATAACATGTGTAAAATAACGAATGAGATCTTTTAACATGAGTTAACGGACTTAGCCGAATGTAAACAAGTTATAAATCAATACGCTTTGGTCAACTAGAAACATGTGACAGATCGCGACCGTCACACTCCCCGTGCCTAAAAAGAGATAAATTAACAAAAAATGGAAAATTTATCGAAAAAAAATGGAAAAGGACGGTAAGATCTGCTAATTTATGACGTTCCCCGTGCCTTATGAGAGATAAATTTGGAAATATGCAAAAATTTAACGAAAAATGCCAAAAATGGAGGATCTACAGTAAATCTGGAATGAAAGTTAAGGTAGGTAATAATTAAATACTGTGATAAAAAAATTCAAACAATACAATGACAAATAATTATAACAAAATGAAATATCAAATGTCTGGCAAACATTAACAAACAAATCGACAAACGGATAGCGTCCAGTGGCTCACAATCGCGACAAACACAGTCTATCACACGGATGGACACAGGATACAGTAATGTCACAGGATACAAAACGGAAAGATGAAAATGAAATGAATAATTAGAATTACAAGTCCAGGCCGTAGAAGTCCATGGCCTGGTCTAAGTCCATGGCTCCAACAGGTTCCAATATGGGTACAGCTGCATCCTGAGATTTACGTGGAGGAAGAATATCCCCTGGAGAAATGAACTGTTTGTTACTTTTAACTTCAGTTGTTACTCCAAGTTGTGCCTCTCTAAGATTATTCATTGGCACATGGTGATGGCGCAAAAGATGTTGAGTAATGTGCGTCCTTCTCGGATCTTCCTTTGGGCACCTAGGGCACTTATGGACACGGATAGAGGCTGTGTGTCTCTTTTTCCAGTGTTTCATAAGACCCGGATAACTGTTGAATATATGATCCCCACAGGAAGGGACAGGGCAAGCCATACCCTGGGGCGGAAAAACGATAGCCCGGTCTCCACCAATAGCTTCCTCTTGGTTAGGATGGAGGTCAAGGACATCAGCCATCAGTACGTAAATATCGAACAAATTGGAAGGCAAGGAAATGAATCAATCAACTGGAAAATATTGTATAACAATGGTAAGTAAATAGTAAAGTTTGATTTTAAGTATTCAAGTAAATGAAGATCGTAATCATTCTTATGATAAATTCAGTTTGAGAAATAACTCGTTTTCATCTCATCTAAGTAAATTTCAGTTTTGAAGGAATTTCAATGTATCATAATGAATTTTTTTAAAATACTAATTTTCAGATAGCAGTATAGAAGAACTAGGCAGACACATTTACATGTTACGGAGTGTCGACTACGGGATTCCATAAATCTGAGTATGGAAACGCTCTCTTCTAACTCTTTAACTACCCTATAATTCCATACAAAATCTTTAATTCTGAATGACTGTATTTAAATATGTAGTAATATTTGAAAGCAAACTAGGCAAATAAATTCTAGGGAAAAGTGACTACGGGAATCTGTGAATCTATGCACAGAAACGCTCTCATCACATCCCATAATTACCCTATAAGTTTCAAATAAATTTAAATGATAATGAAAATAACTTAATAAGTGAAATATGAAAAGAGTCATTTGCTTTTTGTTTAATTTATGAATGTAATAAAGTTATTAAATGCATAAAGTGCCTCCATGTGATACAATCTACTTTTAAATTATTTGCCAGAACATTTATAATAAACATATATAGAATGATGATGAATACAAATAATATTTACAATATTTACAGCCTCACCCAGACTCAATCAGGGGTAAAGGGGACTGGAGGTCGAACAGTTCTCCCACACCTTGTCTTTTTAGGTGTTTCGAAGGCCTGTCGAAGATCTAAAGAAATATCTGGTGAGATGGGAGTACTAGTAAGTATTTCTGAATGTACAAAATTGTCTACTTCTTCTTCTTCTTCCTCTATGGACCAATTTGGGGGTGAAATGCCTTCATAAGGTTTCATATGGTCTACATGCATGACAATTAATCTATCGTTTGGACCTTTCTGGACTTTGTAAGTATAATCTGTCAATTTTTCAATGACCTTGAAAGGACCTGTCCAGCCTAATCCCAATTTAATATTTGCCAAGGGAGGATACCATCTCCAAATGAATTCACCCACTTCATACTGTCTAACCTTCAGTCCTATGTCATAGTATTTCTTTTGCTTAACAGCGGCTTGTTTTAAGTTTTCATGTACTCTATCAAAGGCTTTATTCATTGATTCCTTTAACCATTTATAGTATTCTACATGGCAGCTTATATTGAAATTGTCCATTTCAGGTGGCAAGCCTACCATAAGATCTAATGGACAGGAGATTTCTCTACCTAACATCAAAGAGTTTGGAGTACATTTGGTACTTTCTTGAACAGATGCTCTGTAAGCCATAAGGACATAAGGAAGATGATCGTCCCAATCATTTCTGTTTTCATTGACAAACATTGATAGCATGCGTTGTAATGTTTGATTAAAACGTTCTACTAAACCATCAGACTGAGGCCTAAAAGGGATAGTATGAGTTTTCTCTATGCCTAACTTTTCGCATATTTTCTGAAATAAAATCGATTCAAATTCTCGACCTTGGTCTGTATGTATTTGTTTGGGAGTACCAAAACGACAGATAAATTCAGTCACTAGCTTGTCAGCCACTGTGAGAGCAGTATGGTCTGGAATTGCATATGCTTCGACCCATTTTGTAAAATAGTCGCAAATGACCATTATGTATTCATTACCATCTTCAGTTATAGGACAGTTTCCCACAATATCTATCCCTATCCTGTCTAGAGGAGCACCTATTGATTTTTGCTGAAGAGGATGTCTTCCTAACCCAGGACCAGGTTTTGCTCTAGCACAAGTATCACATTGTCTACACCATCTAGCAATATCTTTTCTCATACCAGGCCAAAAGAACCTTTGCTTAATAGCGGATATTGATCTATCTCTCCCCAAATGTCCAGCTATTCTTTGACTATGTAATTCTGTAAAGATTTTCTTTTTGATTTCTTTAGGAGCGACAAGTAACAGTCTAATTCTATCTTCAAAATGCCATTCATAGTAAAGTAAGTCATTTTGCATTTTCAAAGATTCCCATAAACCCCATAATGTTTTACACATTTGATTTGCATTTTCTACTGCTTCTTTGGGAGGTTTATTCACATATGACTGTTTCAAGGTCACTATCCTACCTATGTCAGGGTCATCAGATTGGAATTTCACTAACTGATCATGTGACCAAATTTGTAGCCAATTAGGAAGAAATTCAGAATCAGATTCGCACGCGGATTGAGAAGCGTCGGAAATGTGGTCTTGGGAGGTGTCGTTCGAGTATGATTCTTCATGACTCAATACAGGACTGACATTGGCGGGCTGGTATGACGATATATTATCATCAATCTTGCTTTCTGCCAGACCATCTCTACTTAACACAACTGGGGAGACCACAACGGTTTCCTCGCAACTCGGGCAGTCAGTTCGTTTACATCGCGCATATTTTACACGAGACAAACTATCGGCATTGGTATGTAATGAACCCTTCCTATGCTGAATTTCGAAATCATAAGTTTCGAGAAAAGCTATCCATCTAGCAACAACTCCTTCTGGATTCTTGAAACGACGCAACCAAACAAGGGAAGCATGGTCAGTTCTGACAATAAATTTTCGACCCCATAGATAATGTCGAAATGTCTTTACAAATGAAACTACAGCCAAAAGCTCCTTATATGTAGTACAATATCTCTCCTGAGACCTATTCAGAGTTTTACTTGCATATGAAATAACCTTTTCCTCACCATCTTGGATCTGAGATAAGACATCCCCTATACCTGTGTCACTGGCATCTGTGTCTAGCACAAAAAGGGAGTCTCTATCTGGGTAGGTTAAAACTGGGGATGTTATAAGCCTCTCTTTCAAAATTTCAAAAGCCTTTTGACATGAAGGATTCCAGTCAAATTTCCTTCCTTTTCTGGTCATACGAGTCAAAGGGGATGCTATGCTTGAAAATGTTGGTATAAATCTGCGGTAGTACCCAGCTAAGCCTAGAAAACTACGAACTTCTGGAACAGACTTAGGAACTGGCCAACTTTTTACAGCTTCTAACTTTTTGGGATCACATTTTATGCCTTCACCACAAACAACATGCCCTAAATACAATACTTCAGTCTGAAATAGTACACATTTGGAGGGTTTAAGCTTTAAATTAGCTTTCCTGAGCCTTTTTAGAACTATTTCTAAATTCTTAAGGGCGGTTTCAAAACTGTTTCCAAAGACAACTACATCGTCAATGTAACAAAGACATCTCTCCCATATTAAGCCTCTGAGAACCAATTCCATTAATCTCTCGAACGTAGCGGGCGCGTTACAAAGCCCGAAGGGCATTACCTTAAATTGAAAAAGCCCTTTGTGGGTGGAGAATGCAGTTTTCTCTCTGTCATTTTCATGCATCTGACATTGCCAAAATACACTTGCAAGATCTAATGTAGAGAACCATGATGCACCTGACAAAGTATCTAAGGTTTCATCTATCTTGGGCAAGGGGTATGCATCTTTTCTGGTCACAGAATTCAAACGTCTGAAGTCCACACAAAAACGTACTGATCCATCTTTCTTAACTACAAGCAAGAGAGGAGAAGACCATGGGCTAGAACTTGGTTCAATAATGTCATTCTTTAACATTTTGTCTAACTCTTTCTCTACAATCTCTCGTTGAGCTACATGCAATCTACGTGGGGGAATTTTGATAGGTCTAGTATTGCCAGTATCTATAGTATGTCTAACCACATCGGTACGACCTAAGTTTCCTTCTGGACTTACAAAAACATCTTGAAATTCTATCAAAAATTTTGCCACTTTTTCTCTTTGTTCTTCACTAAGTTTTGGGGACACAGAATCTAACAGAGTTTGTAAATATTCTGGTACAGAACAATTTTCATTCTCTCGACTTTTGCTTTCGGGTTCAACTTCCTTAACATCTTCAACTTCCTCTAAATTAGCAACAGCCGTATCACATAAAAGTTTAACGGGCTTATCACCTACATTCATCACAGAAAGTTTGACAGAATTTGGGTCAACTAATGACCTACATAACAAAAGTCCTTTGTTTCCCAACGATTTATATGGTTCAACTATAACGTTCTGATTAGGAACACTTTTGTCAACATAGCCACTTGTGAGAACTTCTGATTTAGGAGGAATGATGACTTCCTTTGACAAACGAACCCTAGGACATATATCTGAATTAGTCTGTTCTAAATCTATCGATCTATCAGATATAACCATTCTGTTTTGGGAGGCCTTAATGACAACATCATATTGTTCCAAAAAGTCCATACCAAGGATACCCTGAATATCATCTAACTTTGCAACGATAAATTGATTTTCAAAGATACTATCGTTCATTCGAAAAACTAAATTTGCCTTTCCGAAAGTTTCAAGATGGCCACCATTTGCAGTAGATAGGACAACATCAACTTGGGACAAACTTGGCTTGTCTTCTAAAATATCAAAAATTGAACTGTCTAAAAGGCTAATGGCTGCGCCAGTATCTACAAGTAATTTACAAGAAATGTCACCAATGGTCACCCTAGCATATAAACAAGATGTAGAAAGACGTGATATCTTTTGTTCAGGCCTATTTTGTTCGGCTCTGGCTGAATCCTCGGCCGCAGGTTCAGCCTTTTCTAGTTTCCCGACTTTTTATCTTTATCTTCATTCGATCCGTTTTGTTTGCTTGGTTTATTTGGGCAATGGAACGTATTATGATCGTTCGTTTTGCAAAATTTGCAATATTTCTTTCTCTCGAATGACCTTGAACTTTTGACCTCTTCTGTGAGTTGCGTGATTTTATCCATACATTCTTTAATAGAGTTTTCAAGGGACGCTAACTCGGATTTCGTCGCTGAATTTGACTTTTCTTTTATCGGACTTCTTTGAACCGATTCTACTAGAGCATTAGTACTCTTTGGTAGTTCGTCTTCGAACGATACTGTGGGATTTCGTAATCCCGGACAGCCTTCAAAAGCTTCAAATTCTACGGCTAAAGCGATTGCCGAATCTAAAGTCTTGGGTTATTTAAATGAAATATGTTTCCGAAGATCAGGAGTACCTACACCCGTAATAAATTGATCAATAATGAATGGTTCCCGCCAGTTTGAAGGAATATCAGGGAAAGCCAAACAACCTAACCTCCGTAGAGCGTAACCATAATCTGTAGGGGATTCCCCTTTTTGTCGTCTACGAGATCGAAACTCGCATCTGTACGCAGATTCTCTTTCTTGCGGATTAAATCGATTATTTAAAATCGATTTCAACTTGGCGTAATCGGATAATTGATCCTGTGGTAAATCGCCCAATAATTTCTGTGCAGTACCCCGTAAACACATTACTAACTGTTGTGCCATCTCCCTATATGACCATCTATTCCATTCAGCGACATATTCAAACTGAACTATAATATCTTTCCAATCGCAACTTTTCCCGTCAAATTTTTCAGGCTCTTTTTCACGCCGAGTTAAGGGGTGAATTTGTGAAGTTGAACTAGCAGGTATAAAAGAAGACGTATTTTGTTGCGTATTATTTAAACTAAGGGATGACATATCAAGTGACGCTTGGTTATCGGGTACACTTTGATTTTGACTTAATGACGCATGCGTATTACGTACTCTAGGGGTAGAGGTAGTAAATGATACGGGATCATGTACTTGTGAATTAAAATTCAAACTAGTTTGTCCTTGATCTAAGGAATGAAACTGATCGACACAATTTTTAAGTCTTTGTTCACTTTCTTTGATTTTTGAATTTATCTGCCTTAGTCTCTCTCCCATATTATCTCGATCAGATAATTGAAATCGCACTGAGCGAGACAATAAGGTTGGATCATTATGAAGACCATCTCCTCGTAAATCATGAGAATTAGTGAAGCTAGCCATGTTTCTACCAAAATCCAGGTCACGGCACCACTGTGACAGGCGAGGTCAAGGTCAAATATAATATGACCAGGTAATATGTCTCTTATAGACAATTCTCAACTTTGAGAAGTAAAAGTCAAACCGACTTGTTGTATGAACTCCGATATTTCGGATATGTGTCAATATGTATGACAGACTTGTAAAATGTGTGTGTGATCGTATAGTTTTCTAATTCGTATCGCTATGATTTTGGCCCTGGCCAGCTCACAATTTAGAGCCCATATCGCCCTTCTGAATTGTATTTGAGAATATGAACTTCAAATGACTTGAACTAAGTTTCAATATTTTAATATAACATGATGATAAATGAGTCAACGAGATGAAGTACAAAAATATGTGTAACACGTGTAGACACTATCACAGTACAGAATAATCAAAAATCATCCCCCCTTCCCATAATGTACGGACGGACATATAATAAGTAAGGCTATAACTACATGACTTATAAACTACCTGACTGAGTCTGAGCGAGTGAGGACCCTAACAATAATTTCTATCTTTTAGACATTCATGCCGCAATAAAGTAAACTAGAGTAAAGAGAGGGAATGGTGAACTTGTTGCAAACTTACGGTCGCTTACAAGCACACGCCGCTCCACAAGGTACAGGGGTTTATATACTCGCTCAGTCTATAGTAATCAATTAACCAATGAAAACATTGGTAAAGTAATCTATCTACCAATCACGGACAAGATTACAAAACGAGTAGAAATAACGAGTAAAATGGCGCTAGATTCAAGGTAAACAAAATAGACCCATCGGAATGTATAATTTAGCTACCAAAGAACCCGGTATATATCGAATATGACGACATACGAAAGTATGTACTATAAATATAACATGTGTAAAATAACGAATGAGATCTTTAAACATGAGTTAACGGACTTAGCCGAATGTAAACAAGTTATAAATCAATACGCTTTGGTCAACTAGAAACATGTGACAGATCGCGACCGTCACACGTATTTAACAAAATTGATTGTAAACTTGTTACAGTGTTCTCGTGAGCAGAGCTCTATCGGTGACAAAATAATCATAATAAAAAAATGTATATAACTTGAATAAATAAGAGAGATAGAGAGAGGGGGGGGGTTTCTTTCCCGGCTAGGCTAATCATGTTTCAGTCTAATTATAACCCGCCCGATCTCTTGCTGATTACAATTTGTTTTATTATTATTTTTATTTGTTCGTAGATTTAGTCTAGTACAAGTTGACCGTATCTGAAGTCTCAATATTGTTCTGTTGTACCGGCTATGAATACGGTGCCCGCCGTATAGCCATTTATTGACACATGTATTTTAGCACCGTATTCGTAATGATATATATTACATATATATATATATTCAAAAATAATGCTTGAGAATAAAGTGAATTAATGTGCATGAGCTGGCACCCTCGCCCCCCCCCCCCAACCCCGGCAGCAACAACAACTAAATGAATATAAAAATGAATAAGAATTAATTATTTTAAAGCCGGTAAATCAGTAAAGCTCCATTAAATAGCTAAATATGGACAATATCTAACAAATAGTCTAAATAAAAATTGTGCTCCTTTATGAGGATACCATTATAAATTCCTCATATTGATTTACTAATTGAAAATCAGCGATTCCTCTGTGAATTAAAGCGGTTTCTCATCCAAAGCTTCCCTTTAACCCTGATCTCAGACTGCGCATGCTTGACCTACAATGACCCGATGTGCAAAACTGTGGAAAAACACGCATTCTTCATTACTTCTCGTAAATAAGATACTGGGAACATTTAGAGTTGATGTAAGGAATAGGATGAAAGCTTAATAATATTGAAAATCGATCCAGTACAATTTATCCCTTGAAATATCCCTAGCAAACGATAACTGATGTGACGTCATTTATAACGTCACACAATGTTTTCGCGGAATTTTCTCTAACGTCATTGCGTGGAGCACCTTAACGTAGCTGCGTTAAGATATAATTGATACGCTATGCCAGAGCAAGTACCAATTATACGGATTTTGTTCTGAGAGCTAGGCGTCTTTCAGATAAACTTCTCAGTCAGGGATATGTTTGTGACCGACTAACATCGTCACTGAAGAAGTTCTACGGTCGATATGGGGAACTCGTCATACACTATGATGTCCCACTTTCCAGAATGGTGGATGATATTCTGTCATAGACCATTTGAACCATCCAACCAAAGATTGTACTCTATATCTTCCAAAATGGAAGTAACCGGATGTGACAGTTCTACCGAATTGAAGCGACGGGTGTTGCATGCAAGCAGGAGATGCTTACTCTTCCTGGGCACCTGGTCTCACTCTCATATCGGGAGTTCGCTTCTTTTCATATGGTGGAGGTTTTTGTTTGTTTGCTTTGGTTCCTGTTTTATCCTGATTTTGTATGCCTTCGGTTTCAGATTTTCTGGGTTATCGATTTTGTGCTGTAAACAGGGATATGGTCATTATCCATATTTGTCATACATATGAACTCAAGGGTTGGAAGTTCAAATCTTGACACTGGCACCCCCAAATTTTTTCTTTGTTTATAATTTTTCCCAATTTTGTCAGCTTTTTATGAAATTTTAAAAGTTCTTAATAGCATTAACTCCATTTGTGTCAAAAAAAGTATTTCTTTTTCATTTTATCTGAGTTTGTACACACATTTATTGCATATCTGTCATATTTTAGTTACTTAATGCTTTGATATGAGATTTCACTAAAATATTATCGTTCGGAATTTTCTGCAGATGTCCGTCCAAAAATTAGCACCGAACGCGGGAAAAGTATGAGAAATTCCATGACTTCAATTTCGATGTTTGACCGAGGTTCGAAGATTGTTTGCCCGAGGTAAAAGCATTGTGACGTCACAAAATCTTGCCATTTGACGTCATATATATCATTTTACTATTTCAGAAACTTTCATTTCATTCAAAAAATAAGATCGAAATTAAAGGAGGTTAAGGTCTAAGGTCCACCCCTTCAATGCTATTTTGGTCATCTATTTTATTTAACTCTGCTATTGAATCGACCTACAGGAAATTTGGAGACGCGCACTCTCTGCAAAGTAATAGCACAAATCTGAATTCAAAAAATAAAACCAGAGGGCGCTACTGAAATGAATTTTAGGCTGTGTCTGAAAAATCACTTTGGCATGATCCGAAATCACAAATTTACTATCCGAAACACGTGTCTGTTGCATTTAAGCTGGTTTGAAATTTTAGGTAAAGAGTTAGAACACTGTCGTATTGCTTTCGATGGTTTGCTTTGAGTGCTGCCGCTGAGTCCTGTTGAAGATCTCCAACAAGACTTGGTTGCCGTACCAAAAGGAAAACATTGAAACACCCCTTTGTGAAAACACAGAGCAGCCAAGCATAAAAGGGGACAAAAAAAAAGGAACAAGGGTTATCAAATATGATATCAAAGCACTAAACACACATAAAGGCCTTTACATAAACCAAATTAAATAGACCCTTATTCAATCCGACTAAGGTACAGACAAAACCAAATAGACCCTAATTCAATCCGACTAAGGAGCAGACAAAACCAAATACACCCTCATTTAATCCGACTAAGGTGCCAATATATCAAATAAACAATTATTCAATCCGACTAAGGTGCCGACTTAACCAATTAGACCCTCATTCAATCCGACTAAGGTGCCGACTAAACCAAATATACACTCATTCAATCCGACTAATGTACCGACCAAACCAAATAGATCCTCATTCAATCCGACTAAGGTGCCGACTAAACCAAATAGACCCTCATTCAATCCGACTAATGTACCGACCAAACCAAAAAGACCCTCATTCAATCCGACTAAGGTGCCGACTAAACCAAATAGACCCTCATTCAATCCGACTAAGGTGCCGACTAAACCAAATAGACCCTCATTCAATCCAACTAAGGTGCCAACTAAACCAAAAAGACCCTAATTCAATCCGACTAAGGTGCCGACTAAACCAAATAGACCCTCATTCAATCCGACTAAGGTGCCGACTAAACCAAAAACACCTTCATTCAATCCGACTAAGGTGCCGACTAAACCAAATAGACCCTCATTCAATCCAACTAAGGTGCCAACTTAACCAAATAGACCCTAATTCAATCCGACTAAGGTGCCGACTAAACCAAATAGACCCTCATTCAATCCGACTAAGGCGCCGACTAAACCAAAAACACCTTCATTCAATACGACTAAGGTGCCGACTAAACCAAATAGACCCTCATTCAATCCAACTAAGGTGCCAACTAAACCAAATAGACCCTAATTCAATCCGACTAAGGTTCCGACTAAGGACGGCCATCGACAACGTTAATAGGGAATGGTGTGATTATACATGTATATCAGGATTCTATGCCCATAACCCTCCCTATTGTCCGATTACTCAGTGGGTTTGTTCAACTCAACATTGTTGTGTATAAAAGCACCGCAAAAAACCCACACATATCTGTTTTATGAACAAATAGACGTATGAATGATTTATGAAACTTATAACGAATTGAAGTACATAAGAAGAAAGTTTATGTTTTGCGCAGAAATTCTGATTCTAGAAATATATAAACAGAGGAATATGTAATAAATTCACAACAATTTTGTAGTGTAGAGTAATGGTTTTTCAGATAATTGGTGGAACTCCAATGGGTACGAAGTGTTCTCCACTTCTTGTCGATAATTCATTACATGTGTATATTCATGTGAAGTCGCGGGTTTGATCTTTTCGTCTACATCTTTCGATAATTTTTGGACATAATAATTTCACACTTTTTGGCCATATTACTTTCCTTAGACTGAGGTTAAGTACCCGAAACGTGCATGTCTGGTCCTTGCTGTAAATTTATCTAGTCTTAAATGATGCTATTGAATTTGAAGACGTTTAACAATTGCTATACTCTATGACTCATTCTGTGAATCAAATATTATGAAGTTATTTACACTCCACTCTCCACAAAAAAAAATATTTTACAAATTCTGTAAATTACCTTCGCACAACCTATCCAACTTCAACTTAGACAATTCAAAACCACTTCAAATTCCGTTTTGTATTGAGATCCCATGTTTTCTTTTGACGATGACGGTCACTAAATACTTTAAGAATGGTTGGTTTGAGTTCTTCACATTCTAAATAACCTTGTGAAATTGAACATTCAAATACAGAAAATTTATAATTCTTCGTAGATTTTCGTATGTTTTCCCTTGTAGATGAAGGGGGAAATCTTAACTTTCTAAATATGCTACTTATTCTATTGGAATTTATTTGATGGGACAAGATGGGTGTTTATTTAGGCGTGAAACTTGCGGAATGCACTCTCATGAGGTAAAAAAAAAACAACCAAACAAACAGACGGAGACAATAAAACAACACCATAGAAACACAATATATATAAACTAGTAGTAAAAGAAAGGAGGGGATCTCCAACAACACTAGGTTGCAGCACCCACAGATACCCACAGAAAGAGACGCAGAAGGGACAAGGAACACAAACTCACAACACAGAAACATGAAACACAAAAGACTACACATAAACCAACGAGACCAATGGGCAACCGGTGCCGACTTAGGACGGCCATCTGCCACGTAAATAGCAGACGGTGTGGTTATCCTGGATTACGTGAGCACAACCTTCCCACTATTCCGATTTATGTAATGAACATAGAACCATAGAAACACAATATCTAAAAGTTAATAGTAATGAACATAGAAATTCTTCCTTATCAAGGAATAAGTTCAAAAGATTCTGCAAAGGAATGAATGACAATGATGTCCGGGAAGAGTAAGTGTTTCCTGTTTGGTAGCAAAACCAGTCCCTTAGGCCGTTCAAAAAAGTCGAATCCGGTAATTGCATCAAACTCGGTGTCTTTGATAATATCTTAAAACATACAGATGTCATTGTGCTTTATATTTTCATCTTATCACTAATTCTTTTTCGCAGGAACAAAGTAATACGATAGAACTAAATTGTACCCTTAGTTCTATGGTTTTTCGGTTCTGTCTCCTTGTCCTCTGTGTATGAGATTGCTTTCGAATAGCGTAACAATTGCGATATAAAAACATAGCCAAGTGACAAATGAATGTAATTTTGACGTTGAATTTGTCACTTTTGTCATATATTGAAGCATGAAGATGACCATTGTCGTCAAAACATCTAAGTATGAAGCAGAGCTAATGCTATCAGTTTTCACTGATTTCTTTCACCTTGAAACGAATTAAACAGTACCTAGTTTCTTTAAAAGAAATGGTATATGTATTCATTTCTTACTTTCATTTCCAAGAAATAGTCCCAGAATAAAAGATGATCCGATGGAGTAAACATCTGTGTAAGGTTGTACATTAGTGAGGAATGAAACAATTAGTAAAAAGTACAATACCCCTCTCATTATGCCTGCAGTGAATTTTTTTCACCTATACCGTTAATATGTAACGGGAAAAGTGAGAAAAAAGATGAGTTGGGAAATTTATAAACAGATGTTAGAAAATGAATTATTTGGTGCAAAACTATTGGAGAAAAATTGTATCCAATAGTAGATATTGTGTTCTGTCACGATTTATGCAGACAGATAATGTTATGTTAGATATACATGAATAATCATTTTCATGTACATAGTATCTACCACAGGTAAAGAAAATACATCGGTGCAAAATAATGCACTCCGTAAATGTAACTTAAGACATTATTGAAGGGTATCTTATTATACCCCCTGCACACGGGGGGTTATACGAAGCACCCTATCCGTCCGGTAAGTTCTTAAAGCAGATATCCCTTCAAGTATAAGTGAGAGGGCTTTCATATTTCATTCACATTCACCATAATAAAAGCTACATTTTGATACCAAAACATTCGACCTAATGACCTTAATATCATATTTTGACCTTACAGTGATATTTTTGTTAAGGAGATCTAAAAGCAGTTATCTCTTCAGGTTTAAGCGATAAGGCTTTCATATTTCATTCAATTCACCATAATAAGTACTTCATTTTGGAACCAAGAAATTTCACCTGGTGACTTCGACCTTGAGCTTTATCTGGGTCATTATCAAAAATTGCTGCCAAATCTGAAGCATGAAAAATCAGAAAAATATCGTCTGATTTTCAAATAATTTTTGATGACAATAAAAACAAGTAACCACAAATTCAAATCAATATAATTTGCAAACAAATAAGCATGACAAATATAGTTTTAAGAATCGTAAAGTATGTCAACTAGGAAAAACTTGTCAGTAGTGTAACGTATGCTTTAATACCATTATTTCGACTTCTGATGCAAACAGCACAAAAGGAACTTTGTAATCAAGTGAACGGCTTATAAATCTATCTATTTCTTTTATTCCTGCTAGTTTTTCATGATCAGATTAAATTTCTATGCTCATACAAACTCAAAATATGGACAAATGCATGAAGCTACAAGATGATTAATGAGTTTAAATTGGAACCGATATATTCCTTAGAATTGGCGTTCCTCATTTTGTATAAAATGAATTAAATTCTTTTCTCAACAATAAAAATAAATCAGATATCATAATTTTTACGGAAGTTATTCAAAATATAACCCTCGTTACACCAGTGATTCTGACGATTACACCAATGACAATTTTGTTACTCCACTGACATCGAAATTTATCATATGTTTTTCATGCTTTTAAATACAAAAGGGACATATCACACTTGTTCATAAAGTACAAAATGTCCATTTTAAGATTATTTGCAGTAAAATGGATGAAAGTGATCTGTATTAAGCTATATTTTCTATTTTCTGTAAGCAGTGTAACACCAATTACAAGAAATATAACACCACTGACAAAGTCATATTTTTAGATGAAATATATTCGATTTAAAGAAAGAAAATGAAAAAATAAAATTGTTGGTATGAGGAAAAAGAAACAATTCAATTGTTGTATTTTTAAATCCTAAGTAATGTCAACATGAGACTATAAATTTTCAAATACTAAAATTTGTGACACCAATGATTCAAGTTGTAACACCATTGACTTATGTATAGGTGTTCTTATTACCAAAATTGTTCTCCTGATATTTTGAATTGTAAATCTAAAATGTAACAATTCCAATTAGGAAACAGTTTTAATTCATAAGCCTCCTACTGACAAACCCGAGAGGGACTATTATCTTACTCTGTGTATGTCAGTCTGTATGTCCGTCTGTCCATCATCTTAGCCAAGTTTTCAATACTTTTTTCTGCAATGGACTAAGATAGTGAGCAAAAATATAAAACAATGTACCTGTTTTCGTTTTTGGTAGGTACACTTGAAGTTTAAGTAGGGTCACAAGTGTCGGCCACCACTTTTTGAAAAGTAATCACCCCAATACAAAGTACTTTTGCTGCAATATTGAATATATTGTTTGTTTATTTGTTTTGGGTTTTTTTTTTTGCATTTTCATGTCAGTTATTTACTTGGTTTGAGAACATAGAATTATCTTCAAAATAACCGAAACAAAATCTGTCAGGAATTATTTGAATTGATCAACACTGACAAGTATTTGATATTCTGGGTGTGCACGTCTTTTGCACTAAATTTGATTACTGAGGTCATAGAAGTTACTATCTGGTCTTTTATTTTTTCTTCTGTAAACAGTAAGAAAGATCCAAAGAGTCAAAATGGCTAAGACAATAATGGTTATAAACTTCAGACTCCGATGAGTGAAAATAAGGTATTTTTGTTGTGTAGATTATTTATAACCGTTCTGTTCGGTGCTCTCATACCTATTCTGTCATATTACTTTCGTTGAATTTAAATTACTAAGGTATACTTGTAAACCACACGTAACAACATTCTGTATTCGTATAAGACCACTTCACGTGTATAACACCGGTGCCACCCTATTAACTGGAACATGCTTTTGGTGTCCACCACGGTCATTTACATGTATGTTTGATATGTGTGATATTGCCACCTAAGTAAACATGAAATCTCTTATTTTATTGATGTTTAGGTTCATGAATTATTTGTCTTTCTTTTTCTTCTATTTTCATAATTTTTGTGTGTGTTTGTTCCTTGTGTGCCGTCAAATTGAAGTGTTAACGTGTTTATTTTTTGTGGATGTTACAAGGGGTCTTTGTGAAGATCATCTTCTCCTAAATATCTATTCTTTCCGCTATTTCATTCCATCCATCTCATAATCATTTCTGGTTCTCGAATGATGTGATAGTCATTGGTGTAACAGGATTCAAGACACAATGCTTTTTAGAAGTTAAATTCTGGGAAACTTTGATATTGATACTTTGATGAACATATTACATACTACTGATCGTATTTCACTTAAATTATAGTTTTCATTTATGACATAAAAGACAAAATCCAGACAAAAATCGCAATATGTCAATGGTGTTACTCGGTCTGTCAGTGGTGTAATACAACTAGCATTATCGTGCAATTGGCTCTCTTTAAATAGATATAACCTACATACGTTTCATGCTTAACACAACATTAGGACATTTATATTCTTTGAATACTTCATTTCCAAAACAAAATGAATACGCAATCATATTTAGACTGTATTTGTCACTGGTGTAACAAAAATTGTAAATGGTGTAACTATAACACCACTGACCGTTTCACCAATGATGTATTCATCATTAATTTACAATAACATCGATAAAGTGTTGTCCCTGGACTTTGTAATACTTCTATAAACATTATTTTTTTATAAACGTTTGCAAGGAAAAAGTACACCATGCTAAGTATTATACAATTGATAAGAATAAACGTAACACCACTGACATGAAACCAATGTACGGTTCAACTAACCCTTAATGGAACCGTATAATCTTTGTTTCAAATTATCTTGAAAAGAGTGAACTTGAGAAAATAAATGACAAGATATTAAGTAGATAAGGAGTAGGTCTTTGAATACTTTGAAAAAACAGAAAGCGACAATATATGACTAATAAGGCGTTTGTTACACCATTGACAAATCTTTTTTTATGGTGTACAGTCCAGGTTATTTCGAGGAAATTTAAGATATGGCAACTAGTATTTATAAAATTTCTCACGTATTTGTTCAATCTTTTTCATGTTTTTTATGATAGACTCATAGAATCTCAATTGCAGTTAACTATGTTGACAATACTTTATCGCCAAGAAGTCATTCAGAAAATTCTGAAGCCAGTTGACAGCAAAATTTGCCATAAAATGGACCTTCTATAGGACGGAATGAAATGATTTCCTAGTTATTGAACAAAGAAAGTGTGCTCATTAGATAGAATCCATTGTGAACAATATCATAGAATATAATTTTGGTCTTATAACTTATCTAGAAGTATGGCAATTGTCTACTGACAGAAAAGGCTGCAATTTTTGATATTGACTCATCTAAGCGTGAAACTTGCGGGAAGCATTCTCATTAGGTGAAAAAAACCAACCAAACAAACAGACGGAGACAATAAAACAACATCATAGAAACACAATATCTATAAACAAATGGTAATGAACATAGAAAATCCTTCCCAATCAAGGAATGAATTCAAAAGATTCTACAAAAGAGTGAATGAAAATTATGCCCGGGAAGAGTAAATACCTTCATTTATATAGTATCTACCACAGGTAAAGAAAAAGCCTCGGTGCAAAATGATGCGCTCCGTAAGTGATTTAAGACATTATTACTGCTACCGGGCACCTGGTCCCACCTCTAGCTTGCTAGGGGTCCGTCAATTCTCTATTTGGTGCTCTATTGTGAATGCTGTTGAGGATCTTCTTTATCTCATTTTTAAAAGACATTATTGAAGGATCTCTTATCATACCCCCTGCATACGAAGTTTAAACACCCTGTCCGTTCGTCTGTCCATCCATCCGGTGAGCAGATATCCCTTTGGCTCAGGTGAGCTAAATATCGCAAAACACCAGTTAAAATAAGGAATGCGCCAAAGCTCATTATCTTACAGAAGACTGTACGTGACAAGTATGAATTATAATTTATCTGGTGACCGCCACATAATTGACCTGGCGGCCACCACATAATTAAGTGGCGGTCTACATATAATTACATGTATGTGGCGGCCGAAACTTAATCTATGTGGCAGCCGCCACTTTAGGTGGTAATCTCGCCATACCCCATTATTTCCCTACATTCAATTTTCTTCATAATATGATGTAATGCATCTTTTGCCAAAGTTTGAAAGAAATCGAACCAATAATTTTGCGTGGGTCGCAATTCAAAATCTCCAAATTTTGAGCCTCTTTCAATGCCGAAAAGGGCGACTTTGAAACGAAATTTGTTCTCAGATATTCAATGAGCCTGCAAATCCATTAATTATCAGCTTTGCACTTCAAAGATAATACATACATCATTGTTGTTTAGTAAAATTTTGATGTTTTAATATCACCATGCTTATTTTAGAAGCGATTTTATAGAAAATAAGGATAAACATGTACCTGTCGGTAGTTCCGAAAATTGTTACATTTACATAGCTCATGAAAAACGTATCATTTAATTTCAATGAAAAACTAATGGTAAAGAAATTGACTATCTATCTCAAAAATGTGCAAATTACAAGGAAATCGAACCTATTTTTACCGAGTTAGCGCCATTTGGGTTACCCTACCCCTTCTTTTTTCACGTCGCGATTCGTAACGTTGAGGTTAAGTATAGCGTTGTATGTCTTGTATAATCAACATGCTTACGCAAAATTGTAAAATTCATTTGAATCTATAACAGTTATCATTATTTCAGAATTAAGACGTAATTCGTGCGTTTGACTCAGTTGATATTCCGATAATACACGGGAAGAAACCGAACAAAAAGTAAAACTAAATAAAAAATAAGAAGGAAAATAAGAAAAGGAAAAATAGGATGGACTGTCCAATGCGCGGGTAAAGATGGAGTCGAGATGTTCAGAACCGAACCCCCTCCCCCATCCTGGACCTCTCCTTTTGAAATTCTTACAATTTCTTTTTATTTTCCCCATTTTTTTTTAAATAAAAAGTAATCGTCCCAGATTGCCGAGCTGGACACCTTACCCCCCTTTCTACGATATATTTTTTTCTTCTAGATGAACTTCTTATCAAACGAAGGTATCTTGTAAAGCTAAATGTACTCTTTTTACACTAATCACGCTCAAATAAAATGGAAGTAACCATGGTTATAGTTATCACACAACATCAGATTTCTTTCGATATTTATGGAATGAAACATACCGTAGGTAAAGGGATTCGTGTAGATATTGAAACTATTGAAAGAATAATCTCGGAAACATAATTAATAGCTATTCTCTGTAAGCATTTGCACTTTTATGAAGGACGCATGGCACGGCATGTCTCAAATTTTGATAGAATTTGTAAATAAGGTTCGGTCTGACCCAAAAGTAAAAATTGTTGAAAATTTTCTTAATATCACATCCGGTTGCCATGGAAACGGACTTTGAATATTGAAAAAATGCATTTTTGAGCGTTTTTGAAGTCACATACATAATTTATGCAGCATAGTCGAAAACAAACTCTAATGAATTATCAGTACCCTATCATTGCTCTTTCAAATTAAGTAATAATCATGTTGGGTTTATGGTCTTATCTATATGTTTCCATAGCAACAACACAGGTACCCTATCAAAATAGTATTTTTGGCATTTTTTCAAAATTCAACGATAAATTACTTACATTTTTGAGTTTTTATGCAAATAAAACATAAGCATTTACATTTGGACAAAGTTTCTGTCCGTTGCTATGGCAACATGACCTCAAATCGCAAAAAAGAAAACAATTTTGGACAATATTTAGAGTCCTTTTTTTACTAGATCATTGAATTTTAATTCAAAGTGATGAAAATCAATAAATGTATTCAAGTTGACATTTCATTACACGAAAGAATTTTTTTTTAAATATTCAGGAAATAGCCCGTTGCTATGGGAACGATTGTATAAAATTTGACATAGGCCCACTTTGAGTCCTTGGATACGGGCATCAAAAGTGAAGTAATCAGAATTTTTTTAAATCTAAAATAAAGTGAAGACTTTGCTTTATCGTATATGTAAAAAAGGTTGTGTAAGCCTGTTTCGTTTTTTGAAGAAAAGGTTTCGAAAAACAACAAAAAAATGCATATTTTTACAATCTATGGCCAAATTACTGTTGCAACCATTAATTATTTGAAACTTTTTCATTATATTTTGATAGAGGCTTACTTGATCTTTATTGTTATTAAATTTGAACTTCCTGGGATGAATATTCACTGTTTTATGAAAATAATAAAAAATGGTTGCCATGGTAACAGATGTTCCCCATAGCTTTTTTACGGTTTTTGAAAGAGTTCTTTGTATTTGATATTTCCCAACAATTTTCATCTGTTCGTCATGATGCAATTTTTTTTAAATGACTCTGAAGTTGCAAAATAAGTTATATTAAAGACCATAGTTACCGTTGCCAAGGTAACTTATGTACATAGCAACAAGTGGGTTTATCTTGAATTTGCTCATCTTATAAAATAAATCCTATTTTCTTATTATATACCCATCAAGAGAGAAGAAAAATTGGAAAATACAAACAGCATTTTGAAATCAATATATCAAAATTAGCTAATTATGTTGTCAAGGTAACTAGCCTTTTTTACAATATAAGACACTACTAGTGAGCTCATTTAGAATTTTATGTCCTAATCTTTAGGATGCATAAAAAATCTTCCATTGATGTCACATATAGACCAAATTATAGAGCTTCAAATTAGCTCAATTTTGCCAATTTTTCAACTTTAAAGGCTGTTGCCATGGTAACCAGATGACCTAGAATTAAATTTTTTGTCAAATTTTCCTTTTTTCATTGGTCCCTACTTATGTGTGAAATTTCATGAAAATCGGAGACCATGCGTGCCGAAATTGTTTAAATGGTTACAGAGAATCGCTATTAATCTATAAGTAATGCTCAATTTTAGGAAATAAAACAGAGAAAATGAAAAGCATACTTATGAAAATAGATAATGACATATTGAACAACCATAAAAATATCGTTTACCTCCGTTCACCGCGCGGGAAATTCCCCAATTATGACGTCCTTAACAGCAATTCTCTGTAAGAACCAAAGAATTTCAAAACATTTTGGCACGGCATGTCATGAATTTTTGAGGTCTTTGGTATGGAAGTTCAATATGAAGTACTAGTATGTAAATCAACCCCAGTTTTTTCAAAAAGGTTGTCGTTGCCATGGTAACCGTGTCTGAAGTTTCAAAAATCGGGAAAATCTATAGGACAAGGCAATTTTGTAGGCTTCGTTACCATGGAAACAGGTACATTTTAAATCTTAAATTGCTTTGATTTTTTTCTTTTAATCCTTATTATTACGCATATTTGTAAAAATGTATACAAGATGAAAAATTGGGCCGAAACAGGGTATCAAAAGGCTTTGTTTTGGGCACTCAAAGACCCTTTTTTGCATGTTTTTACTGTTTTACAAGGTTGAAAATTTCATGAAAGCACCAATTTTTGAAGTCCAAATTGTAGTTATCCAATTAGTATCATCTTTGAACTCTACATGAATATAAAAAATTAATTGGGCTAATTTGTCCTTTTATATGCAAAGCAGCATCAAATTTAGTTGCTATGACAACAATCGGCTGAAAGGATTCAATACGATGAATTTAAACACAACCTCTATCAAACTATCTATGCATGATATTGGAACAGAAGTTCATGTATACATCTATCAAAGGCGTTTTGATATAAAAATGACCTTGAAAATATTTCAAGGTCATCCACTGAATTTTCAAGGTCATTAAACTTTAAGTGACCAGATTTGACGAAAAATCCTGATTTTTCATAAAATGAAGGTGTCAATATTTTAGAAACCTTGAAATATTGAACTTAACAGTTATTTGTCATAAAATGATAAATGTATCACTTATTTCTTAGAACTATTGATTACGTTTCTTCACATCTTCGAATATCTAAATTCTTGGTGAGTATGTTGATAAAAAAGGGACGAAATCTGTATTTTTCTTGTTTTTTGACGGAAAAATATTTTCCTATTGAATAGCTACAATTCAATAAATTATAAGATTTGTCTTTCTTATATTCATGTGCTTTCATAATATATATGACCTATGAAAATGTTTAAATAAAAAAATCACTAAAATCGGTAACAAAAAAATTTAAAAAATCAACATTTTATGCAAAATTTGAGTCTTTAAGTATAAATGACCTTGAACATCAAGCCAATGACCTTGAACATTTTAATTGTTCTTATGTAAAAGATAAAAGTCATATATATACATGCATACATTTTGACAATCTTATGTAACTCTAAAGAGGAATAAAATCAATTTCAAAGATAATATGAAACAAGCAAAAAGGTCTAATGTTGCCATGGCAACGGTCTTTGACGACAGAATTAAGGTAAAACTCTGAAATACCCACTTCAATTTTTCGTTCATTTTATTTGTCAATAAACATACATTTCCATTGATGAAAATCACTAGTCTCCTATTGGTGCCTTTTGTGATATCTAAGATTGAAAATGGTCAAAAACACACTAAATTGGCCCTTATTTTCACATCTATTTTTCGCCTCATTTTGACTTAGTTTGGCTTAATACAATAAGCTTCCTGTAATAAAGATCACATAACTAAGTGTACTAAGTAAGAATGGAAGTAAGGAAGAATAGATTATATAAAGATGAACAAGCTGTTACAGTGGTATCCATGGCAACGAAGTCTCTGGAGCTGGCTTATTTCATGGTCCCAAAAGTGCTATAGATAGAATTACCTCGTTACTATGGCAACCAGAGGTCACATTGGATGAAAAGTGTTATTTTCATGGTCAGTACTCAATATTTACCCATTATACCGAAAATCATCAAAATCCATGACATGCCGTGCCGAACGATTTTGGTCCTTACAGAGAATGGCTATTAATAAGTAATGCAGATACTGGTCGTGAAAACAAACTATGGTGACATTACGTCAGACAACAAACACGCACGAGATCAGTTTTAAGTTACGTTCCTTACCCTGAGACTACCATCTTTAAAATTAGGTGTAGCAACTGACATGTAATTATCTGGCGGCCACCACTAAATATATAATATATGTGGCGGTCGTACTTAATTTATATATGTATGACGCGCGACCGCCTCTGTTTCTTGAATGAACATCAAAGACGTACCTAACAGTTATTCAGTCTTAAAGTCGAGAAGGCAAGGCCAAATCGTGAGAATTCTCATCAGAACGACTGCGAACCCCGGAATGAACAACACTCCAAAGTGAGACCAGGTACCCGGGGAAAGTTAGTGTCTCCTGATTACATGCAATACCAGTCGCAACAACTCCATGGAAACCTGTCAAATTCAGTGATTGTCTCGATGTACATATTGATGTACAGATCGGGTAAGTATGTCTTGTTTGGTGATGACTACATCCATTCTATCGCAATGTAGAATGTCACTGATCATTCTGGAAAGGGGGATCTGATATGCTTTTATCATATCCCCGTAGCGACCGAAGTTATATCACACAACTATGATTTCAGCCGTTGTGTGATATAACCCTGAACAAGTAGCTTACTTGAAAGCCGTCTGGCTCTAACGATGACAACGATTTTCACATTTTGAACCTGCCCTGGCGTGTATACTTTTTGTCTGAATCAGAGTGTTCCTTCACGAAATAAGTATCCTTCCGCCCTATGACGAGATATTTTTATCTCCTATTACCTTTTTTTGAAAGAAAGATGTTGTGCCATAATAATAATATGGATATGAATAATATTGGCAAGTCTGTGTTTGACTTTTTGGTGTTGGATGGTAGTGTAGAGCGTGGAGAATTCAAAGACTTTTTGCTGGTTATATGATTGAAATTGGTGGCTTTTAAATTTTCCAAAAGTTCCCTAGAAATTTTAAGGATCCACATCTGATTGATTCAATTTTTGGAATATGTTGTCTCGCAGTATCTTTGAAGATATTGCTTGATGCGAGTTAATATTCTAGTAAGCAAAACGGAAAGAGGTTTTGTGGAGCACCTGGACACACCGGCTATGAAGCGGTGCTTGTAAGGATTTTTGTGCAATTTGGAAATCATTAAATATAAGGTAGTTCAAGATCAGAGTAATCGGTATGAATACCGAAGGACCCAAGAACATATTTGTGATTGTCAAGTATTTCAGATACAGATAAACGTGTATGTTGGATTTCCAAGTGAATGTAACCCAAGTTCCTCTCTCAGGCATTTCAAATAGTACGCCTTGCAAACGAAAGTAAAATTGTTTGCCGATTTGTCAGCAGGAACAATGATATATTTTACATGGAGCTCAGGAGGTTCTTTGGCAACAACAAGGTCATAAAAAAGTGACTCGTGTCTATTGTTAACGGAATGCCGAAGACGCCCTATTCTTCTTTTAAGTAATTGATTTCATCCATTCGGAGAGTGTGTCTAGTTCTACTTCCTCTTTTTCTGCCCACCGTCTGGTGTATTCCTCATATGCATCTATAATTAGTGAAGGAACGGGGTATATTGAAATATTAATAAAATCTGCTCTTATATCTTATCTGGTTATTTTGCTTCTGCCATATTAGATATTTAGCGAGAGAACGGATTTAGTACCCAAGAAGAGCAAATTCATGTTATGCTTTGATTTTGTTTTCATCTATTGTAAGTAATGTGACGGTCGCCAGATAAATAAAGTGGCGTCCGCATGATAATTAAGTGGCGTCCACCAGATAATTAAGTGGCGTCTACCAGATAATTACGGTAAGTGGCGTCAGATAAATTAAGTGGAGACTGCCAGATGATTTATAATTCATACCTGTCGCCTACGATCTTCCGTATTATCTTAAGACCTTGACAACTCTTTAATAGATTATACTTGTATGAGAGTTATGAAATGGCATCTTTCTAGATATACTTGAATTTCCTTCATTTTCTATGAATTATGGCACAAATTCTCGTCATAATTTCTTTAGTTTTCCATGTACATTAACAAATGATACTTTGGTTCATTTCGGGATCTCTTTTACATGTTTATTGAAAAAAGAGGGCACACGTATATCATAGATAAGCATTAAACATGGACATTATAATCACATGATCAAGAGAGATAAGAAAGAAATCAAAGGTTTTGTGTCGAACAGGAATGTCATCCTTCGCGTTTATTACATCAATTTGTATTCTCTCCACAGTCCTCGTAGAAGGAAAACGACATTATAAAACAAAGGATGTTCCAATTAAAGACACCGTGCAAAAACTGTTTGACAAAATACGAGGCATGCAGGCTACTCGAGACACGGTGGCCATACCGCCGCTGCAATGGGCGAAGTTTAGGGGCGTGTACGAGAGTGACGTCAGATTATATTTCCATGGAGGTCCTGTCGAATCAGCGATGAGGTACAGTTTCGGCGTTCCGGACAACAACATGTTTGCTACAGCCTGGGTGACATCATGTCTTCTGGAGGCCTATCACTATGGCAACGCGCCGAAACCATCCGAGGACCAAATCATGATGTCTCTAGAGTACATGCATAAAAACTATCACAATAAGAATCTCAACTACACTAACTCCATCATGGCTTTCTGGCCTCAACTATATGACGAGGGATATCAGGTAATAATATAGTTTTTGGTAACTTGTTCATTACTTTCATCTTTCGTTTCTTCACATGAGTTCGATATCGAGTGAGTTAACACAATGCGGCGTCGCAAACACCCCCTTTCACACATACATGCAGAAAGAAGGTACAGGAATTAAATTATCTATTACTTTCTCTCTGCACGTATGTGTGAAGGGGGTGTTTGCGACGCCGCAGTGTGTTTACTCACTCGATATCGAACTCCTGTGATATCTTAGAACGTTTTCTCATTACATTTCTCTTAAAACAAACTATAGGAAACGTAGATTTTAAATTCCCAAAGCTGGCACGGGAAGATACTTATTTTGTAAGCATGAATATCACAGAATTGGCTTATAATGCGGGAGATGGCCGTCCTAAGATGACACCTATTAATTTGTGTTTTATGTCGTATTCTGTGCTCCTACCCTTTTGTGTCTCTTGAGTATGTTTACTCTGTGTTTTCTCATTGGGTGCATGTTTCGGTGTTTTGTTGCACTGCAGCTGAGTCTTTTTGGAGATCCCCTCCTATCTTGTAGACATGTGGTTCCATTTTGTGTCTCTTTTGTTGATATTGAATGCCTCTTTCTTGTTTATGCAATCAGGATTTCGGATTTTATAGATTTTTAAATATTAGAAATTATGGTGTTATTTTGTTAAAATGGCATTTCATTTTCATGTTAAAACGTCTTCAAATTGAATAGCATCATTTAAGATCAGATAAATTGGCAGCATGGACCAGACATGCACGTTTCGGGTACTTAACCCTCGTCAGTGATCCTAAGATCTAAACAATGTAATATACCAAAAAAAGTGTGTGTTACAATGTCGAAAAAGCGTACCGAAAGACGTAGCAGGATGGGTGGGATATGAATACATTGAAGAAACGATCAACCGAAATTGATCGAACTTGGCTACATGTGCTCTCGGGGACTCCTGGTTCACCAGCAGTGACACTTGACAAGTGATATAAATGTTAAACGTCTTCAAATTGAATGTATGATGAATTATGATATCGCATCTTGTAGACCTATGTCAGTACTCCAGTAAATCTGTTAGCCATGTTCAACTCTACATACCTCATAGACTGGGATACAGTTTATCAAGAACTGGACAAAGCTGGATTGAAGGAAATAGCCTCCACAATACAACGTCTACTAGAGAGAAGGTTATAGATGTTTTTTTTTATTTCTTTTAAAAAGAATCCTAGTTTTAATATGAATTGTATAGTGTATGCAATGATAAGTGAATGAATGAAACCAAAAAATAAAGAAGCAGTTCTCAATAATTTGTTTAATTCATATATTTTTTCATAAAGAATTGAAAAGAATACACATTAAATATTATTTACGGACATACAGTGACATAAGAAAGAGAAAAATCCTTGTAGATGAATACAATTTCTTCTAAAATTTTTGTACAGAGTAATATATATGAATTCCCTAAAGGGAAACATCAGATGCCAAGGAAGAGTAAGCATCTCCTGCGGGTACTTAATGTTACGCTCACGTTTTATATATAACTATTCATACCGGTTTATTCAACTGGAATAAGCCGGTATGAATTTATGTCTGTAATTGTTGCCTTTTGAATGGTCGAAGAGCAGAACTCCAGACGTGAATGTCACTCTATATTGGGTACTAAGAAATGTAATATTTTGGAATAAATGCTCCATGTTACGATTGTTGTTGAAGGGCAACATCATGTGCTTAAATACGAAGAGGGATTAGGAGTTTAGATATGCGTTAGGACCTCCTGAAAATTTAAGATTATGCTAATCACTTTTTTCTTATATCTTTATCACAGAGAGGGCTATGCTCGGGTATTTCACATCCCTCCTGATTTTGACGACACTTCCGTCAACCTCGGACTTGGATCATTGCTCAAAGATCTTATCACCGAATTTCCTCAATCCAGTGTTTTATGGCAATCAAAGAATTCGAACTTGTCTTCGGTTTTCAATGCGCTGAAACATTATGCATATAAGCCAATTGGTGGAGACAGAAGAGTGAATACAATCGATGGAAGAACCTATTTCTATATGAGAAAATTCTTGGAAAATGCAAGTATCGAGAATAAATCCGTCGCCTTGGTTACGACTTGGGTAGGTTGACAATTTTGGCAATAAGACTAAGTAAAAGCTTAAGAGCGCAATCCTAAATCAGCAAAAGATTTAGGATCAATAGTATATACATGGACTTGAATAAGAGAATACATGTGAATATAACAAACATGCGTTTAAAAGCTTTGAGAAAAACGGAAGTGTTTCTCCCTGCTTTGAGAGAACAGCGTTCCAAATATTGTATAATATGTGTTATGGGTCAGAATACCCCAAAACGCCAGCAAAAATCAGACAAAGACAGAATATAAATTTACAAGTTTAATTATGTACAAAATATATATATTTCAAATGATTACAACTTACAATACAATGTCCGGATCAAAGTGTCCGTTACGGTCCACAAAGTCTATCGAATGTATGGTTTCCGGTAATCACAAACGTTCTCGAAAGATCGGTGTCCAAACGTTGTTAAATGGATTAAAGTCTCAACAAGTAAAGTGTCCCAGTATATCAGAATAGATGAATGAATCGTGTCTACGAATGTGTATGAATGTCCCCCTCAACACAGTTCCTCAGAGGTATATATACTTAATACAAATAAATTTACCAGAAGCTTCTAGAACAATGACTCATTACAAATGATTAACAATAGAGTAAATTCTAGAAATCACAGTCATGTGATGATAATGATGTAACAAGGAACATACTGGAATATTCTCTAATGAGATAAACATGACATAGTAAAATCTAGAAAGAATTATTATGAAATCATTAAATAACATGACTAAGTACATGTGTACCTACACATAAAGTAAAACTAAAATTATACATGACCCACAACACCTCCCCCCTTAAAAAAAGTTTGAATGTCAATGAAAACTTAGCTGGTAAATTCTGCAAAAATCACTCATGAAACTCTCGATAGTGCATCTGCAATCACATTGTCTTTACCCTTGATATGGTTAATAATAATATTGTACTCTTGCAACAATAAACTCCACCTTGTAAGTCTTTGATTCTTGTTTGACATTTTGTGCAAAAATGTGAGAGGGTTGTGGTCAGTATATACAAGAATGGGATGTAAAGTAACATTCAAATAAACATCAAAATGTTGTAAAGCTAACAATAATGCAAGACACTCTTTTTCAATAGTAGAGTAATTCTTTTGACATTTAGTCAATTTCTTTGAAAAATAACAAACAACTCTATCTACACCATCATCATTTTCTTGAAACAAAGCAGCCCCGATTCCTATGTCACTGGCATCAACAGTAAGCTTAAATTGCTTATCGAAATTTGGAGCTGACAGGACAGGACTATTCATAAGAACACATTTGATTTTCTTAAAAGATTCGTCACAGTCATTGGTCCATGCAAAATTCACTCTCTTTTGTAACAGATTGGTAAGTGGACCAACAACTGACGAGAAATTTGGACAAAATTTTCTGTAAAATCCTGCCATTCCCAAAAATCTCATTATCTCTTTCTTATTGGTAGGAATCGGGAACTTTGAAATAGCTTCCACCTTGGCCATGATAGGAGTAACAAAACCTTGACCTACTTTGTGACCCAAATATTCTACAGTCGCATGACAAAATTCACTTTTCGCAAGGTTCACTGTGAGGTTTGCTTTCGCCAGTATGTCGAAGAAAGTACGCATGATTCGGAGATGATCATCCCAGGTGTTGCTGTAGATGATGACATCATCGATGTACGCCTCGCATCCTTCGAGATGATTTAGGAGCGAATGAATCATCCTCTGGAATGTGGCTGGTGCGTTTTTCATACCAAAGGGCATTACTTTATATTGGTATAGCCCATCTGGAGTCGCAAATGCCGATATTTCTCTGGCTCTCTCGGTAAGCGGGACCTGCCAATAGCCTTTAAGCAAGTCAAATTTACTGACAAATTTTGCACTTCCAATTTTATCTATACAGTCATCGATTCGTGGGATCGGATAAGAGTCAGTTTTGGTGACTGAATTGACTTTTCTAAAGTCCGTACACAATCGGTAAGTTCCGTCTGGCTTCGGAACCAGAATACATGGGGAACTCCAATCACTATTGCTGGGTTCAATAATGTCATTTTCGAGCATGTATTGAATTTCTTTCCGCATGTATTGAAGTTTTATCGGGTTTAACCGATAGGGATGCTGTTTGATAGGTGACGCATCACCTACAATGACGTCATGATGAGATGCATTCGTCTTTTTTGGAACGTCCGGAAAGATGGTCGTATATTCCCGCATTAATTGGTGCACTTCCTCTTTTTGATGCACGGTCAGATGTCCGAGTTTCACTTCCGGATTTGTCAGAATTTCGGAATTCTTCAAACGGACACTTTGAGCAAAGTCTTTTTCAACAGTCTCTTCATTACATTCCGGTTCAACACAATTTTCAAATGTATTTACATTGGCCAAAGTGGAAACTGGTTTAACAAAATTTCGGTCACTTCTATCAAAATACTCTTTCAACATGTTAACATGACACACTCTTTTTTCTTTTCGCCGACCTGGTGTCTTAACCACATAGTTAACATCACTAATTTTACTCTCAATCTCATAAGGACCGAAATATCTAGCTTGCAAAGGATGACCAGGGATAGGCAAAAATACAAGAACTTTATCGCCTGGTTTAAAAACTCTGTTTCTAGCGTCTTTGTCATACCATGTTTTCATTTTCATTTGTGAGGTTTTGAGATTTTCTTGAGCCAATTTGCAAGCATTATATAATTTCTCTTTGAAATTAGACACGTAGTCTAAGAGATTCAAATCGCTAGTCTCAGTCAACCATTTTTCCTTCAATAACTTCAATGGCCCCCTGACCGTATGCCCAAAAACTAGCTCAAAGGGACTGAACCCCAGGGACTCCTGAACCGCTTCTCGTGCCGCAAACAACACGAGGTGAACCCCTTCATCCCAGTCTTTTCCATACTGGTGACAATATGTTTTCATCATAGTTTTAAGGGTCTGATGAAAGCGTTCAAGTGCCCCCTGGGACTCAGGATGGTACGCAGAAGACTTATACTGCCTGATACCTAGCTCATGCATAACCTGCTGAAACAATCCTGACATAAAATTCGAACCCTGATCTGACTGAATAGCCTTGGGAGCACCTACGAAACTGAAAAACTTTGTAAGGGCCTTAACTATGGTCTTTGCCTTAATATTCCTAAGAGGTATGGCTTCAGGAAACCTAGTCGAAGTACACATAATTGTCAGTAAGTACTGATTCCCTGACCTAGTCCTAGGCAAAGGACCTAAACAATCAACTAACACCCTACTAAAAGGTTCCTCAAAGGCTGGAATGGGTTGGAGGGGAGCAGGTGGTATAACTTGATTGGGTTTACCTACCATCTGACAATTATGACAAGACTTACAAAACTCAGACACATCTTTTCTCAACTTAGGCCAGTAAAAGTGACTTAAAATCCTATTATAAGTCTTATTGACACCTAAATGACCTGCCATGGGTGTGTCGTGAGCTAAACTCATGATGTCCCCGCGATACGCTACTGGAACCACTATCTGGTGAACGACCCGCCACACTTCATTAGGGGGTGCATCGGGTGGTCTCCATTTCCGCATGAGGATGCCATCTTGTATGTAGAAGCACTCTCCGACTTTGTCCGCTTCTTCTCGGGGAAGGGCCCTCTTGCTTAGTCGGATAATCTCCGGCTCTTTAGTTTGCTCGGAGAGGAGCTGCTCACGGCTTAAGGCATCTGTATCTCTGTCTAATGGTGGATGGGAATCATCACCAGGTACTGTCGGAGACTTGTCAACATGAAGTGGTACTGACGTCTCAGGTACGCTGTCATCAATGGTAGACATGAATGTGTCAGAAAGGTCTATACTTTTGGAGGGATGGTCCTCGTTAAGTGCAGAAGTACTCTCAGCCTCTTTTAGTCTGTTCCTGGCCATCGCCCTGGTAACAGCGCAGGCTGGATACAAGTCGTCGTCTTCATCATCGGACACGACATCGGCCGTGATTTTCTCACAAACAATCGGATCGGCTACAACTTTGCCGCCAGCTAAATCGTTGCCAAGCAACAAGGAAACGCCTTGAACGGGAAGAGTAGGTCGAACACCTACGATAACAGGTCCAGTAATTAAGTCTGAATTCAAATAAATTTTATGAAGGGGAACATCAATGACGCCTAGCTCCACACCCTGTAATAAAACTGACCTACCAGTAAAAGTGTGCTCAGACAAAGGCAATGAACCCTCTAACAATAAAGTCTGGGCAGCACCAGTATCTCTCAAAATCTGAACAGGCAACGCTTCGCTAGAATCACTGAGTGAAACAAATCCCTGTGACAAAAAGGGCTTATAATGATCCTCCACAAAATCATCAGAACTGGACTTAGAACCCTGAATCTCAGGAGTGTCAGAACAAATCGAATCTAAGGCTTTCCTATCATTTCTAACAGACGCACAGGCCTGTGACTTAAGTTCTTTTTTCTTCTTAAGCTTCAAACACTCACCAATAACATGACCTTTTTTCTTACAATAATTGCATGTAGGAAGCGACCCCACCCCTGGGGATGCCTCAGAACGCTCGGACCTAGGTCCGGACGTAGAACCACCTTGAGATGGTGACTGGGAACTAATGGACGACTGAGACTCTTGTAAATTTTTC
This sequence comes from Pinctada imbricata, assembly GCA_033119305.1. Taxonomy (NCBI): domain Eukaryota; kingdom Metazoa; phylum Mollusca; class Bivalvia; order Pterioida; family Pteriidae; genus Pinctada; species Pinctada imbricata. The sequence continues at coordinate 21,065,224 of VSWD01000004.1, forward strand.
TTTGGAAAATCTGACGTTTTAGCACTATCGCTAGATTGAGTTTTTGACACAAAATTTTTCTTATGAGTGAGAGCATACGTATCAGACAAAACAGCGGCTTCTTCAAGAGTTTTAACATTTTTGTCTTCCAAATGAGTTCTTAAATCTTGATGTACACACTCTTTGAACTCTTCTATCAGAATGATCTGACGCAAATTGTCAAATGAATTGGGAATTTTCTTAGACCGAAACCACTGATCAAATAAATCTTCTTTTTCTCGAGCAAATTCAACATATGTTTGATTTTCAAACTTTTTGTACTTTCTAAACTTTTGTCTGTACGCTTCAGGTACTAACTGATATGCTCTCAAAATCGTGTCCTTGACCTTGTCATAGTCTGAACTCTCAGCAATACTGAGCGCCGAGTACACTTCAGCCGCTTTGCCAATAAGTACGCTTTGTAATAAAGTTGGCCAAAAATCACGTGGCCACTTCAGATTGGCCGCGATTTTCTCAAAATGTGGAAAATATTTGTCCACGGACTTTTCTTGAAATTTTGGTACTAATCGGATGTTTTTGGCGGCGTCGAATTCAGACTTGACAAGCGAAGGAACAGGATTTTCCTTAGCGCTTTTCTCTAACTTTAACTTTTCTAACTCAAATTGGAGTTCTTTCTCGTGCATACGTTCCTGTTTCTCTCTTTCTTCCTTTTCTCTTTCAAATTGTCTTATTTTTTCTTCTTTTTCAAATTGTCTTTCTTTTTCTTCTCTTTCAATTTGAAATTGTCTTTCTTTTTCTTCTTTTTCAAATTGTCTTTCTTTTTCTTCTCTTTCAATTTGAAATTGTCTTTCTTTTTCTTCTTTTTCAAATTGTAATTGTATTTTCATTTTCTCTAATTCAAACTCAAATTTTGACATTTTGGTTTCGCTTGAAACAGGTTCAACAGGAAAATCGTATGACGAAAAGATTTCCTTAGCTAAAAGCTCTTTAGCCACAATATTTCTAATTTCTTGTTTTCTTATAGAAGATTTTACATCTAACTTCAAGTGAAGACCTAAACCAATCAAATCATCTTTCTTCAATGATTCGAACTCTTGTACAGTCGGCGATTTCAAAAATTCAGTGACCGAAAATACCATGATTGATTTCTGCTGGCAAACGTTTTACTAAAAAAAAATTTCCTTTTTTTTTTCAAAAACGATCTTTACGTAAAAATGCAAATATGCAGAGATTACGATCCCGGACGAGCCCCCAATTCTGTTATGGGTCAGAATACCCCAAAACGCCAGCAAAAATCAGACAAAGACAGAATATAAATTTACAAGTTTAATTATGTACAAAATATATATATTTCAAATGATTACAACTTACAATACAATGTCCGGATCAAAGTGTCCGTTACGGTCCACAAAGTCTATCGAATGTATGGTTTCCGGTAATCACAAACGTTCTCGAAAGATCGGTGTCCAAACGTTGTTAAATGGATTAAAGTCTCAACAAGTAAAGTGTCCCAGTATATCAGAATAGATGAATGAATCGTGTCTACGAATGTGTATGAATGTCCCCCTCAACACAGTTCCTCAGAGGTATATATACTTAATACAAATAAATTTACCAGAAGCTTCTAGAACAATGACTCATTACAAATGATTAACAATAGAGTAAATTCTAGAAATCACAGTCATGTGATGATAATGATGTAACAAGGAACATACTGGAATATTCTCTAATGAGATAAACATGACATAGTAAAATCTAGAAAGAATTATTATGAAATCATTAAATAACATGACTAAGTACATGTGTACCTACACATAAAGTAAAACTAAAATTATACATGACCCACAACATATGTAGAGTCGCATAATCCTTGTCAAAATGATTAAAACAGAACAAAATGGCGTTGTGGCTTCCTTACCTTCAATTTCTTAATTGAAAAATGAGCGGGTTGGGCACAGGTAATCCGGATAACCACACCATCTGCTACTGCCGTGGAAGATAGCCGTCCTAAGTTGGCATCGATTGTTCCTTGGTTTTGTTTGTTTCTTTGCAGTCTTTTGTGTAAATGTTTCTATGGTGTGAGTTGGTGTTCCTGGTCCCTTTTGCATCGCTTTCTGTGTGTGTCTGCTCTGTGGTTTTACAAAGGGAGTTATGGTGTTTTGCAACGGGTGCTGTAACCGAGTGTTGTTAGCGATCCTCTCCTTTCGTTTAATTTTAAAAGTTATTTAGTCAAAAATATTCGAAGATCTGAAACTTCAAACATATGTTGATTTGTTTTAGATCCAAGATATAGAGGACTTAAAAACGGAATACCCTGAGGGGATAATAACTCCAGGTAACATAAACAACGTGGACATCACGGTCAGTGCAAACGCCTTATTTGGAATAACCAATGCGATTTTGACAGGATTGGTGACGTCAGAGGTTCTAGAAGATCCCGAAGTGCAGGTATCAGCAGAGATTGAAAAAGAAACTCTGAGAGAAATTCATGTAAAATGTTGAAGTCCATTTCGTTATCGTAATCGTAATTTAAGAAGAATATCATCTTAGAAAAACACATAAGAAGGAACGTATAAAATAACAATGTTCATATTGGCTGTTATCGATCATTTGGATACTGTTCGAATAAATACAACCTAGGTGACTATACATGCAAATTTAAAACCTACTTTCTTGCAGCAAATTTATATGAACACCTCTACCATGATAGCGTTCCAAATTCATACTAACTTCTCTGGCCGACCAGACCTAGCACTGACATACTATCCGTCCGTCATGGAGTTCTATTGGTTTGTGTCTCGAACTTACTCACAACTCAAGAGACACGACAGAGCAACTGGGCTACCCCATGAGGTAAGCATCAAGGGGGAAAAAGAGACGGTTTAAATAGACGACTTACCTATATTTATACATTTTCGATGGAGGAGGGCATATTCTTTAATAGAGACAATTTTTTTCAGGAATGAAACACAATAAAGCCTGTGTTTGTGAAACACGAATGCCCCCGGTGGCATATTTGTTAGTATAAACACTATTTTCTGTTAAGTACGAGGTCAAAAATTTTGGTATCAATGGAAAGGTCTTGCCAAAAGGAATACACATGTGAAATATGAAAGCCCTATCACTTGCCATTCAAAAGTTATGCCCTATGTTAAAGTTTTTGAAAAGTAGATCAAAGGTCAAGGTCAAGGTCACGAGGTCAAAAATTTTGGTATCAATGGAAAGGTCTTGTCACAAGGAATACACATGTGAAATATGAAAGCCTTATCACTTACCATTCAAAAGTTATGTCCAATGTTAAAGTTTTTGAAAAGTAGGTCAAACTCCAAGGTCAAGGTCACGACGTCAAAAATTTTGATATTAATGGAAAGGTCTTGCCACAAGGTATACACATGTGAAATATGAAAGCCCTATCTCTTGCCATTCAAAAGTTATGTCCAATGTTAAAGTTTTTCGGACAAACAGACAGACAAACAGACAAACAGACAAACAGACGGACAGGCCAAAAACTATATGCCCCCGAATCTTTGATTCCGGGGGCATAATAAAAAAATATCAAGAAGGACAGAAACAATAATATTTGAATAATGAAACAAAGGCATTGTTCAATAACAAAGAATGAACAATAACATAATAATACAAATAACAAATCCACTTGGAAACGACGGAAGAACTTTGTATACAAACAGATTGATAATGAAGAAAAGACTACACTCAAAGTATCATCATATGTTATTAAACAAAGTACATGTAAATGAATCGAAAGAATAAATATTATATGAGACTATAATGTTTACGTAGGTTATGTATTCTGTCATGGCAACGTTAGAGGACGCCCTGCACACAACCATGACGGATGCTGTGGTGAAACAAGCCATATACAACGGAACTGACGTAGCTTACTATGACGACTTCATGGGGGATGGTGACGTGGACCAAAACAACGATACGATTGTGAGCATCTTATCTTGTTTCACACACTAAACTTTGAACATCTCCTTTTTGTTTTGATATGAAAACAACACATCTAGGTTGACATGCATACGTTTATGATAATAAGTTAGATCTAGAAGTTTCTACTGTAGAATCTGCAATACTCAAAATTCCAGCTGGCAAAACCTAATGAAAACCGTTTGAAATTCAGAAATAAACAAGGGAAACACGAAAAGAAACTAACTTTCTGATTGAAGGGTGTTTATATTTAAGAATGTTAAGAATTAGAAATGCTTACTTTTGAGAACAGCGTTTTGGTGAGGATCGGCTATACACCACAGGAATGGCTATCAACGCTTTAATTACAACGTGGACTTACTACGACGATAATACTGGACACCTTCATTGGCACTCAGGTATAAAGATAATTATCGGTTTGATATGATTGTTTTCTGATCCGGAATAGTGTCGATCGTTTCCTATTTCATATCGATGGCATTTTCTCAAAGAAGAGGTTATTGTTCTTTCTAGCAAGCAGGGGATGCTTATTCTCCCCGGGCACCTGATCTCATGTCATCAGAGATTTTACATTTTTGTTCCCTAGGAGTGAGTTTAAATTGTTTCGATTGGTTTTGGTTTCCATTTAATTATGAATATCGAATTGTGATTGTGATTTGCGTTTGACATTATCTCACTTGTCTGCCATTGCTTCAAAAGTAACAAATATCTGTCCTAAGCCATCAGGTACATGGATTATCGATTAATGTTTTATTCCTTTGAACAGCATAGAAAACAAAGCAATCATCATATGGTCACCAAAATCTTCCACGATTGAAACCCCTGGGAAGAGAATGAACCGTATTGATTTTCAAGGTCAGGGGTCAAAGGTAAAGGTCACAATTGACTCGGCTTAAAATCCCATAGAACAGTATAAAAGACAAAGCAATCATCATAGGATCACCAAACCTTCCGCAAATGATGAATCGCATTGATTTTCAAGGTCAAAGGTAAAGGTCACAATGGAGGTAGGCATAAGAACCTTGTGAACAGCATAGAAGACGAAGCGATCATTATTGAATAACCATACATTCCACAAATGAGCCCCCTGGGGAGAGGATGAATACTATCGATGTTCAAGGTCAATGGTCAAAGGTCAAGCAAAGGAGGAGATCTCCAACAACACCAGGTTGTAGCACCCACAGCAAAACCCCAAAACACTCAATGCAAAAACACAAAGCAGACAAGCACAGAAAGAGACGCATAAGGGACAAGGAACGTCAACGCACAACACAGTCACAGTAGACATAGGCTTAAATCCTTGCGAACAGCTTAGAAGATAAAGCAATAATTGTTTGGTAACCAAACCTTCCACCTCCCAGGGGAGAGGAAGAACCATATTGAGTTTCAAGGTCAAAGGTCAAGGTCAAAATGGAATGATTTTAAAATCATTTTGCTGTTTGAATAGAATATGCAGTTTCGGGGAATGTTACGCTTTCCTTTATTGTAATAATTTTATCGATTCTTTTCTGAGCGTACATGCTTCGTATTCTCTTGCGTTTGTCTTCCAAGTATTTTTGAGTTTTGTATCACGTTTTTGTCATATCTGTTTTCATGTGATTCCGTGGGTGTTCATATAGCAATCGCGTCGGCCAAGTTTTTAGATATGATCATACTCTTTCACTTAAAGATACACCCGAGGTTGTGAAGAAGACAGTATCGGCAGCTGTGTTGTTTTTGAACCAGCATATTCTGAGCGGAGAATATGAACCATGGAATGCATTTTTCTCAGGATCAGTTAAGGGTTTCGGGGTGAGTAAACCGTATCAAACATTGTGATAGGGAGATGCCTTTCCACTGAATCGGTTCAAGTTTTAGAGTGAGAATCTGTGAATGAAATTTTAAAAACCATAATCGAAAAGCTCACGAAGGTTTGAAGAAAAAACACAGAACTTCTCCACGAAAAAAAAATAGGATAACAGATGGAAACAACGACGCAAATACCACAGAAACATGTTAATATGATGTAGGAAATTTATTACAAGGAATATCATTCATTTGAATTGCTTAAGTTTATCTGACGGCTTTGCGATATAAAAAACGTTTTTCGAATTTTTTCCCCTCCTCATGAATTAAGAATAACTAAATGAATTCATATGTGCTTTTTCTTAACGCTTCAGAAACTTTGAATGTATAGAGTAAAAATTAAAGTTTCAAGAAATCATACACCGGAAGCGAATACAAAACATGTGAATCCTTAAGAAAAGACATCAGACATATAATGTACGTGTTGACCACACGTGATCTCGTGCATAGAATGACTTAAGATCAAGCCCCAAAGGAAAGTAAGCATCTTCAGATCACTTGAAGGCAGTAACACCCATCACGTAGTAGTATGAGATGTGTTCACAAATTCAGCAAATAAAACTAAGATTTCCAGGAATTATACCTATGAATCGTTGGACAAATACAGGAAGGGAAGGAAAATTAAAACGGCTTTGCTTACTATAAATAGTCGCACATGTTCCAAAATGGAAGTAACCGGATGTGACAGTTCTACCGAATTGAAGCGACGGGTGTTGCATGCAAGCAGGAGATGCTTACTCTTCCTAGGCACCTGGTCTCACTCTCATATCGGGAGTTCGCTTCTTTTCATATGGTGGAGGTTTTTGTTTGTGTTTGCTTTGGTTCCTGTTTTATCCTGATTTTGTATGCCTTCGGTTTCTGATTTTCTGGGTTATCGATTTTGTGCTATATACAGGGATATGGTCATTATCCATATTTGTCATGTATAGCATATAAAATATATTTTAATCATATAATCTCATGAATAATTCAACATCCATATTGATAGGTATGAAGAGTCGCAAATACTTTTTGAAATCACGTGATTGAACTGAACAAAACTCAATGAAGTGTTCCCTTTCAGACCAGCTCCTCAGAATATCCATATAATCGGTATGAATATTTTAATGGAACCAAAGTCCCAGACAAGCACACAGGTTACAGCCGCGAGAGATATAGGGGAATGGAAGGTGTGGTGAACGAAACGTGGTATCAAGAGGAACTCAAGGCTAAACATTCACCAATTGACTTTCATGGTTTCAACAAAAATCCTGAATTTTTTCCGTTCTGGTGTTCTGAGACATACACTTACGTCATATCGATGTTGGCTTTGTCAACATTTGACAACATAATGTAATAGAATTGTCATGTTCATTATATTGTTCCCTTTTTGTGATATTTCTTTCTTTGTTCTAGGAACATTCTGATACATCCTTGTGTTCGTCTGAATTACTTTGATTTATACAAATTGTCATATTGTATTTGTAATAAATGAAAACTTTTCATTTCTATCATACTGAGCAATTTCTACAATGAAAACATGAAACATGAGAAAACTGTAGTTGCATTGATTTGAGATGTAATTACTATCTAACAAATGAATTAAAGAAGAATAAATATACTTTTCTCATATACTAATTTATTTCGAGTAAGAAACAAATGATTTCCCGAAATTGATATTCAGGCGGAAAAAAGACGACGATTTCTATTAATCTATCTCACTATTTATTTGAGTATTAAGTATTTGAAACACACACTGCAATACATTTGGAATTTTTTTTTTCTATAACGCTGTGCTCCTACAGCAGAGTTGAAAAGTGTGTCTTTCTTGAAATTAAAGATATCCTTATTTCTGGAATTCTAAGGAGACCGAAATACATAACTTCTTTCTCAAATACCAAAACAATTAATATAAAAGAATTAAGACATCTTGAAATAAGGTTCGCAATGCAAAAATCGGAGCAGGTGGCATCTTCTGTCTTGTGATGCTAACATCTTGTCGGAGAGCTCTTACAAAATCATATCCAACTGAAAAGGGTTCATTTTACAAAAACATGCATGTTAAACGTCTTCAAATTCATTAGCATCATTTAAAAGCAGATAAATTAACAGCATGGAGAAGAGAAGCAGGTTTCGGGTATTTAACCCTCGGCAGTGATCCTCAATCCAAACAATGAAATATGGCAAAAATCTGTGAAAATTATGTCCAAAATTTATCGAAAGACGTAGCAAGATGACGATGAGATATGATGCTACAGGACCCAGGTTTCAGAAATTTGAGAAAATTTTGTAAACAGAAATTTTCGAATGTGTTGGAAGAAACGACAAACCGAAATTGATCGAACTTGTCTAGTGAGACGCAATTGGAAATGTTCGTCCAGCAGGAGAGGTGAGACAATTGCAGGATTTTTCTTCAATTATACTTCGTCGGACTTGGTTAAACAATTGTCCCATGGGATACCATTTTACACGGAAACGACTGGAGAGCATTGCACTGAAGATGAAATGGAAATATGAACGAATTTCTTTTGAAATGGAAGTAAGGGGGATCTCAAGCAAGACCCTTTTGCACCACCTGCAGTACAAAAACCCAAAGCGAAACACAGAGTAGACATACACAGCAAGAGAGGCAAAATAGACTAGGAACAACAAAAAACGACATCAAATACCAAATACAAAAGTCTGCACATAAACAAACTAGATAAAGGGGTAGTCGGTGACGACTTGGGCGACTTGTCGTGCCTCCTCGCTGTACGAATACCACACAAACAGCAAAATTTAGGGACCCAAGCAACACATAAATAATACACGAATGCTTCCACACCGATTGAAAGAATCAAGAATTTGAAACAAAGATTATGTTATTATTTCGAAACATAAATGTGTCATACAACAGAATAAGGATAATTAAAAATCCAAGTAATAACTAGAATTTTATTGTTGTTGGAGACCTCCTCCTTTCTTTTATCTCCTTATATCGAAACAATTATTCTCCTTATAATGAAACTGTAATCGTGCACACGTTATTCTGATAAAAAAATTGTGTTAGGAAACTATTTGAACTCATATCAGCCAATGGGCACGGATAGGTCATATAGGATTCATCTTTACACCAATTCTTCTTTTACGTAAAACACGCGGTAGTAAAGGACAAACGTTCTTTATTCGTTGTCCTTGAAATAACAGATAACACTTTCACATGGTCACGAGATAAGGGACACTTTAATACAGTGCTAGAACAAAATGGTGTCCTTTACAAACGTTATATTTGTTTTCGTTCTTCTCATTGTACACACAGAAGGGAAAGGACATCTTAAAAACAAGGATGACATCAGAGACACCGTGCAAAAACTGTTTGATACAATACGGAATATGCAAGCTACCCGTGACACGGTGGCAATTCCCCCTTTTAAGTATGCGGAATTTAGGGGCGTGTACGAGAGTGACGTCAAATTATATTTCCATGGATCCCCTGTCGAATCAGCGATGCGATACGGTTTCGGAATCTGGGACAACAACATGTTTGCTACAGCCTGGGTGACGTCATGTCTTCTGGAGGCCTATCACTATGGTAACGCTCCGAAACCGTCAGAGGAACAAATTATGATGTCCATAGAATTTATGTATAAAAACTATCACAACAAGAACCTCAACTACACAAATTCCATTATGGCCTTCTGGCCTCAGCTATACGACGAAGGGTATCAGGTAATACTATTTAAGGTTTTGCCATTTCTGATGTATTCTTTTCTTAAAAGCATTTTCCAACTCTTATGAAATTATTATTAGGTATTACATGTTATTTCTCATTGTAAAGGAATCCGAAGCTATCGATGTATCATAAATTCAACGCCGTTTCAGTGAAAGGGAAGTAATAAGACATCTTTGGTTATTGCCCTGAAAAAGAAGTAAAATATTTTAGGATATACAGTAAACTTCGTATATAACGAAGCCCAGGGGACCATTCGTCCAAATTCGTTATAGCCATATTTCGTTACATGCATTTTGATGCTAAATATGTTTCCTTGCTGTGGCTGTTTTAATGAATGAAAAGTTAAGACCAGTATTCAATAGCTATGTTGTGATTTATTAAGTAAGCATTCTTTACAATTGACATGCCGATAGAGTATTGAATGATTGGCAACCATTTCCTCATGTGTATACAACACGTCTCCTAATAGGTAATTAGCCCGGGGACAAAAGACGGGGAGAGCAATTTTATGATAATTAGTAATTATCAGTCCGCCAGGTGTGTTAATTGGGAATACCTGGAGGGAATTTCATTACATCAGGTGAAAATAGTGAAGAAATTATGACCATGGGACCACGAGATGGCTTCGTAACAGCCGATAATTCGTTACATACAAATTCGTTACGGGCTTACAAAAATCAATGGAGGGTAATAGGACTTCTGCAGGGACTTTCTTTTTACTTCGTTACAAGCAGAAATTCGCTATAAACCTGTTCGTTATAGGTGAAGTTTACTGTATATTTCATTGTTATACCCTTGTCAATATCTCTATATAAAATCCCCATAGGAAAAATGCCTATAAATTCGAATATTTGACCAAGCGGTCAATATTTACATCAATATTTGCCCTAGGGCAATATTTCAAAAAATATTGACCGATAAACGGTACATCGTTTGTGACGTCACGTCATTGATGACGCTATTAGCTCTACCTATTTTTCCGCGCTCTTTCTCTTATGGAAGAAAATGAACGTAAACATGCCGGGTTAATCGGTTCATTGCTGCAGTATTGATGTTAGGTATAACAAAACAATTTTTGACTGGGAATGAGGGCAATATATGATTTGTTGGACCTGAAGATAAAATATTGCCCGAGGCCGAAGGCCCGAGAGGGCATTGAACATATTCGTCGAGTGCTTGGGATTCCCGTATATTAATATACCATCTATCAATTCTAGATTGAATGATAGATCAAATGCGGTATCCCTTGCCGATTAGTCTCTTTATTTATTGATTTATTGTTTGGTCGTTTGAGAGCGTTTGTACAAAAAGTCAACATAGTTCTCTAAACTTATTATGGCTTCGAAATAGACCTTAAATGCAATTATAAGGTCCATCTCTAATATCATCAGGCATATGTCAGTACGCCAGTAAATCTGTTAGCCATGTTCAACTCTACGTATCTGATAGACTGGGATACAGTGTATCAAGAACTGGACAAAGCTGGTCTGAAGGAAATAGCAACAACCATTCAAAATCTTCTCAGGAGAAGGTATACGAGACTTTATTAAACTTCCAATTATCCCTAATATTGATAGGCCTATGTCAGTACCCCTGTGAATCTGTTAGCCATGTTCAACTCTACATACCTGATAGACTGGGATACCGTGTATCAAGAGCTGGACAAAGCTGGTCTTACTGAAATAGCAACAACCATACAACATCTTTTAAGGACCAGGTATACGATAATCCATGAAAATTATCACCCTTTAATATTCTTTGATTATGGCGAGCAATTTCAATTTAATTAATCTGTGGCAAATATAGAACATGGAAAATACTACAGGTGGCACATATCGGTTCCATTTTCAATATCTCAAAAGCAACTAGCATATATCCTGTAGATCAATGATGAATTTCCTTCATTGTCCAAAAATCCGAGAATAAGCACTAGAAGAGGACGATGTTGACCATGATTTTCCATTGTAGACATATCAAACATGCAGAATTACTCAAAGACGATTAGTCAGAAAAATCAATTAAGTACCACTAACTTACAATCGAAACAAACATCTTGTGAACAAAGAAAACTGAAGTCTCTTAAATATGTCATCAATGAATCGTGCACTGAAGAAGCTTCTAGTAATGCGAACATTATAACTCATGAAACACGCGTGTGAAAAGTCTAATGTTTTAGCATTACATAAATGTAGGACTTTCAAAATGGCAAGAAACTTAATCTTTGATGTAGGTGTTCAGTTATGCGAGAAAATTTAATCTAATGTCTTGAAAAAATGTAATGTTTTCTTAGAAAGACGATAAATATGAAATATTGTTCATTTAGAAGTATCAAATAAAAACACAGATGTAAATATTGTTTTTTTATGCTCTAGGGAAGGTTACGCACATGTGTTTCATATACCTCCTGATTTTGATGACACTTCTGTCAACCTCGGACTCGGATCATTGCTCAAAGACCTCATCACCGAATTTCCGCAGTCCAGTGTTCTATGGCAGTCCAAGAATTCAAACTTGTCATCTGTCTTTAATGGACTGAAACATTATGCATACAGACCAAACGGTGGAGACAGACGAGTGAACACCATTGATACAAGAACTTATTTCTACATGAGGCGATTTCTTGAAAATGCAACAATGGAGAACAAATCAGTTGCTTTGGTGACAACATGGGTAAGTTTATTATGTAAACTATGACGCAAAACATAAATCAGTTCATGATAAAAGGAAGTTAAAAAAAGGTTGAAATCTTCCCCATGAGATTATTAGTTCAAATCAATTAGCATGATGTGAGCAAACTTTGTACATATTTGAGACATTAGTCCCGTTAGTGTATGTCTAGTGTTTTATGTTTAGTGTTATGATCTCGTGTTTGGTGTTACTTGTCCTTTTTGTGTTCCTTGCTGTGTGTGTCTTCTCTGTGTTTTCACTTGGGATGTTTTGCTGTGAGTCTTGTTGGATATCCCCTCCTTCCATTTTATATATGAGACAAAAATATTATATTGGTATGTGTAAAAAACTTATATCATTATCATATACATTGTAATATGTATTTTAATAATCTAATTCACAGGTTCAGGACTTAGTCGATATTAAAACCGAATATTTTAAGGGAATAATAACGCCAAGTAATGTAAACAATGTTGACATCACAGTCAGTGCCAACGCCTTATTTGGTATTACAAACAGTGTGTTAACTGGTCTGGTGACGACAGAGGTTCTAGACGATCCAGAGATAGAGGTATTACCTATGCTATTTTTAATTCCTAGCACTTATTTTACTGAATTTCTTAATTGTCTATGAAATTTATATTTTGAATCATTATCATAAGATAACTATAGCCAATTACTAATGAGGTAAATTTAAAAGTGATGGTGAGCTTACGTTATCAATGGCAGTCTGTCTTAGAATTTTGAATGACGCTGTCATTCAAAAAATTAAACCAAGAGCAACAGAAGAGTAAAAGGCCCATTAATCCTAAAGTTATGTGTTTTGAAAAAAAAAACATATCTCGAACTGACCAATTTCTTGCATACGAATGTTCAACGTCTTCAAATTCATTAGCATCATTTAAAAGCAGATAAATGTACAGCGTGGACCAGACATTCACGTTTCGGGTATTTATCCTTCGTCAGTGATCCCCAATCTAAACAATGAAATATGGCCAAAATCTATGTAAATTATGTCCAAAATATACCGAAAGACGTAGCAAGATGGCTGGGATATGATGCATTCATTTTTTTTTCTGAATTCATTGCAAATTATTTTTTCTGTTCCACTGGCCATGTAAATCAAATATTACTTGTAATATTGTAAAGCAGTATGTGGAGATGAAGTTCATAAAACTTTCGCATTGGTACATTTGTCTTTACTACTTATTTGTAATATAGGCATATATGGCTTATTATAAATACTAGTTTAACACTGATATATGTTGTCCGTAAGTCTTCATGAGTTTGCTATCTGGAATATTGTCGAGTCAATTTTTGTGACTAACATGTTTATAGTTAGTGTCATTGATGCTTCCGAAAAATCATATTGGAGGTATTAATATATTCCTCTCACAATAGATTACAATAAACAATGGCTGATATGCAAATATCCTCGCTTATCCTGTTGAAATGTAAGACAAGTTTTTTCTCCTTTTTTAGCAAATATATGTGAACACCTCTACAATGATAGCGTTCCAAATTCACACTAACTTCTCCGGTAGACCAGATCTAGCACTGACGTACTATCCCTCTGTAATGGAGTTCTACTGGTTCGTGTCTAGGACGTATGCACAGCTCCAGAGACGCCATAGAGCTACCGGACTTCCACATGAGGTACTTGCTTATATTTGATTGACGGTTTGAATAGACAGTGACACGCCTGAAACGATATGGGAGGGGTTCTGTATTGAATTCATATAAAGATCTGCGTTTGAACGAAGGACCATAGAATAATGAAATCAGACTAAGAACAAGTTGAAGGTCCAGTTAGGATAAGATTAATTTTTCTACCACTTGAGATTGAGAACTCTCAAACTTTCCTGGGGTGAGATTAATAGAATAAGATGAGTTTATATGTATTCTGTTTTCATATGACGTCACAATGACTTACAGTTAAAAGCACTTTCGGAATGAGCTTATCTCACCCTGCAGGGTGAGACAACATTTTTCCCCGACAACTAATTTCGCTGACAAATCAGAAAAACCTATCTCACCCTCTGACGGCTTATTTCATTCTGCAGGGTGAGACAACAATTTATCCCGACAACTAATTTCGCTGACAAATCAGAAAAATCTATCTCACCCTCTGATGTCATCAATTTCACCCTGCGACGTCATCGCTACCAAAGCGACGTTATAGAAGTAAGACAACAAACCATACACGGTAAATTGTTTTTTTCCCTATTAGACGACGTGGGAGAAAAACAATGAAACGCCAACGCGAAAAAGGGACGGCGATTTCCCAACTGTCGTCATGGGAAAATGAGAAATCGCCATCGCTCCCTCACGCTGGTATAAGATTATATTTATCCATATCTTTAAACGTAAACAATGCAAATCGTACATGAGATATTGTGTGTTTCCTACTAATGCACTTTTATAATGTGATCACATGCCGATCTCACTTTTTTCTTTGTGTTGCAGGACAATTAGTTAGAAAAAAGTTTCACGTATTTCTGAGACACATATATTCAAAAGATGCATAATAAACGGATATATATATTATAGATGTTTCCGATGAAAAAGGAAAGAATATGTGTAATAAATCTGACTGAGTGAGTTAAAGTAACGTTACCAAAAGCAGAACTAAAAAAATGAATAACATTGAAAGAATTTTCAGAAAGACTACGATACACTCGCAAGTTGCAACGGACATAAATAAAAACAACTTCAGCATAAACAGGGGAAAGCACGACAAAAACTGTAAACGTGGAAAATTTTGCATGGGGTAATTGTCGCTATTTTTGCGAATATATGGATTTCGCGAACCCCCCCCCCCCACGCGAAAATATCACATTGTATTCTTACAATGGAAAATACATTTTTATCGCGAATATTTCCCCCACGCGAAAAGTCTTGATGTTAATATCGCGAAATCCCCCCACGCGAAAACAACCATGTTTACAGTATAAGAGAAGACGCGCCAGTGCATAATAAAAATGTTCGTACTTTGCTGGCTGAACCAGACTTGTGTTTTGGATGGTAAATCCTCATCAGTGGTAATGCCGATGTGATATTCACATCCACATGTATTTCAGTAGCGCCCTCTGGTTCTCTTGTTTAATTGGAAGTGCATATATTTCACTGTGTAGCATCACGTGACTTAAGTTGGTGAAACAACGAACACAAAATGGAGACATACCGCTTGTTTGAAGGAAAGAAAACAGGTACTGTGATGATTGTGTTGATTCAATTTTATCTTTTCATTGCCGATGTCCTTGTAAAAGATGATATTTTGATAATTCTTTGTTTGTCAATCAAGAAACCATTGTAGTTTTTACAAACATTCTGACAAAAGGAACGTCGTGGTCGAAATATGTTAAACACAATGTTGTGGTGGTTTCCACGAAAATATCTACAGCTTTTGTCACAATGTTTTTAAAAACAACGGCATTCTACTTACTAACGATTCCATGATAGTAAAAGTACCATTTTAGTCAAGGATATTGGCTATGAAAAGATAAGATTTAATCAAAGCAATTATTGCAGTTCCTGTTTTCTTTCCTCCAACTGAGCTTTTTATTCTTTCGTGGTTTCACCAACTAAAATCACGTGATGCTACACAGTGTATTTGCTTATAGGGCTTGAAGACGCTTTCTTATTTTCTTTCTAGGTAATGTACACAGTAATGTCCACATTAGAGGAAGCCCTTCGTACAACGATGACAGAAGATGTGATAAAACAAGCCGTGTACAACGGAACTGAGGAGGCATACTATGACGACTTCTTAGGTGATGGTGATAAAGATGAAAACAACAAGTCGATAGTGAGTATCATATTTGCCTGAAATCAACCCTTAGAGGTCAGACACATTTAAATTTGAAATTCAGTCACACACTTATAAAATGAAAAAGAAAGTCAATGTTGTGTTGTTCGCTTTTGTATGAGATTAATAGAATCTATCCCTAGATGTGATCAGGGACAAGGAAATCCAACCCGAGTGTCATGGATTTGCTTGTACCGCGACGAGGCTTGGATTTCCGTGTCCCTTATCACATCTGGGGATTGATTATTTTCCTCTCACTATCTAAAAGAGCTCAACAATTAGGGAATAATTAGTTTCTGACGTTATGTTTGCGGACGGTAAATACTGATTTTATGGTCGCATTTTTCTGGCAACGCTTTAGCGGCGCCAGAAAAACGGATGTTTGCACCGTGAAATCAGCATTTACCGTCCGCAAACATGAAAAATAGAAGAAAAGCTCTCAACTATAACTTCTGTTTACATTGAGTATAGCGTTTTGGTGAGGATCGGCTATACACTACAGGGATGGCCATCAACGCTTTAATTACGACGTGGACGTACTACGATGATAATACTGGACACCTACATTGGCATTCAGGTACAGTTTCATATGTTCATATGTCATTAACCATCTCCCCTATGAGAAACATACTGCATTGTTCTTTGCTACTTCTTTGGCAGACATTTTAGATTATTAGTTTTTTTGGCCGGATTGCAAAGCAATTCCGGTCTATAGATTGACGATGTCCGTCTGTCCGTCTGTCCGTCCGTCCGTCTGTCCGTCCGTCTGTCCGTCTGCCGTCAACATTTTGGTTAAAGTTTCTAGTTGAGGCAAAATCTAAGGAACTATATGCAGTAGAAACTTTATATTATACATGAAGGTTGCCCATGACAAGACCTTTCAATCTATGCCGTAACATTTGACCTAGTGACCTTGACCTTGGACTTTGACCTAGTTAAAGATTTTGGTTAAAGTTCCTGGTTTAAGCAAAATCTATGGAACTGTATGCAGTAGAAACTTTATATTATACATGTATGTTGCCCATGACAAGATCTTTCAATTTATGCCGTAACATTGGACCTAGTGACCTTGACCTTGGACTTTGACCTAGTTAAAGATTTTAATTAAAGTTCTTGGTTTAAGCAAAATCTAAGGAACTGTATGCAGTAGAAACCTTATATTATACATTTAGGTTGCCCATGACGAGACCTTTCAATTTATGCCGTAACATTGGACCTAGTGATCTTGACCTTGGACTTTGACCTAGTTAAAGACTTTGGTTAAAGTTCCTGGTTTAAGCAAAATCTATGGAACTGTATACAGTAGAAACTTTATATTATACATGTAGGTTGCCTCTGACAAGACCTCTCAATGTATGCTGTAATATTTGATTTAGTGACCTTGACCCAGTTGGTGACAAAAACTTACTTTGCAATCCGGCCATACCGTCTTTAGCGGTGTTTTATTGTCCTTCATTTACTCATAGTTGGGATTCCCTCTATTTCGGCTTCGAGCATCAATAACTGATGAGGCATCATTTGTTGAAATGCGCATATGGTGCACTGAATTTTTTTTTTACGATAGATCATATATTTCTAAATTGATAACGATAGACAAGTCCGACATTTTGAAAATGAGACAAACAAAACAATGGCAAGCATTTCAAGTCTATTTTGGATAAGTAATATAAAGAAAATGCTTCAATGTTTTCTAGGTACCAATATAATGAAATCTTAAGAATTGTCTTTGATGATGGTTTTGACTTTGACCTTATACCTTGGCAGTACAGAGGTATAACTGAGAAACGACAAAGTTTTTAAGATACTGGCTATTGAAACATTCATGGTGAGAATTCGTTTCATGGCGATAAAGTAACCAAATACTGCGGAATCCACCATTATACGTTTTAAAGAAGTATAGTCGTACATACATCCTGTTGGTGTGTATTTGTTAACAATTTTGGAAAAAAAGAAATGTAATGGGGAAAAAATAAGGAAAGAAAATGCTTTATCAGAAACAAAAATGTGTACCAGCCATGCATTTTTAGATATTGAATCCTCATCAGTCATACTTCAATCGAAATGAAAAAGTGAAATGATTTCAGTACCGCCCTTTCATGATAAAGTTCGCTCGGATCACTTTTGTCTCTTCGTATGGTACTTTTTCCACTCAAAACAACAGTAACGTCATACCGCTCTAAACCGTGGCATGCACTTCTGCGCCATGAAGTCATTTAATGTCTTCATTGGAAAAAGTACCATACGATGAAACAAAAGTGATCCGAACGAATTTTATCGTGAAATGGTCAATTGATACCAATATTCTGAATTATATTGACTTAAAGCACAACTGATGAGGATTCTGTATCCGAAACATGCATGTCTGGTACATTGCAATTTTTTCAAGAAGGCAGCAGATTGAAACACTTTGGTTTTTATTCTTTCTTATAGATTCCCACCTTTCTCCTATAGATGAGTTAGAGAGTTATCTCAAATTAGATTTTCATATTTTACCATATGAAATTATGATATGATATACATTCGATAAGTGGCCACGGAATATTTTAAGAAAATTAACGAGACAAAAATTTAATAAAGAAAATCTGAAATTATCAATTTGACATTGTTTCATATACCCATCGAATCGTTGTTACTGTTAATCGGTTTTAAACTATGTATAAACATTAACAGACACTCCAGATGGCGTAAAGAAGACAGTTTCAGCAGCAGTGACCTTTTTGAACCAACACATTCTAAGCGGGGAATATGAACCATGGAATGCCTTTTTCTCTGGATCTTTTAAGGGTCATGGGGTACGTCGGAAATTATGTTGAAGGAAATGATTTTCATAAAGCAAAGCTCAATATATTGGGCAATAGCAAAGATACGAACATACCTATATATTATACGTTTGAAAAGAATTCGCGACTTAAATAGTTAGGCAATTCTCCTTAAAAGAAAATATAAATAGAATGCAGAAAAGCAGTTACAAATGAGATAAAGAAGGCCCTGTTGACAATCTCAACATCAACTCACAATAGAGTACCAAACTGAGCATCGACGGACAACTAGCAAGCTAGAGGTGGAACCAGGTGCCATGTTTGACTAGCCGAGCCAACAGTTTAATCATGTTCAAAGAGATAAACTGAATAATGTCACATTTTCAATAGAAGTACTGTGATACGATTTTTGTGTCGCTTTAGAGATCACTATGTTCGTAATATGTTCTTTTTCCGTTTGCGTTTCTGATATACTGCAGGTTTCACAACAACTAGTAATAATTCTAAGTTTAAACAATATTTTATTCAAAAGATTTGAAAAGGATTGGACAACAAGCAAAGCCTATTCAAGTCCTCTCCCGATGGTATAATTTTAACTCTTGATTTTTGTGTATTCCTTGAAATAAGATTTTTCTAAAGATACCATACTTTTGACTTCATGACATTTAAAAAACATGTTTGATCTTCTTTTCTGAAAATTTAAGATTCGTGATAACCTCAGACATGGATATGGAAATCTTGTATTTGTATTTTTGTTTTGTAAAAAGAACCTTTTTTGTAATCATCAATAACAATACAATATTGAGAATTTGACCTGAGATTGACTATTTACTTTGGAACTTCAAGTGATAAATACATGTAGTTGAGCTTTGTATGAGCTTTGTATTTATGTAATGACACCAATCGGGATTAAAATCCTTGGTAAGGGTCATTCATACCTCATCCGACACTCTAACATCTATATGTGCATGTCCTTTGTGTTTCAGACTAGTTGGTCAGAATACCCCGCCAATCGTTACGAGTTCTTTAACGGCACAAAAATCACAGATATCCACCATTACTACGGTGGCGAGACCATACGAGGAATGGAAGGTGTGGTCAATGAAACATGGTATCAAGAGGAACTCAAAGCCAGGCATTCACCTATTGACTTTCATGGTTTCAACAGAGACCCTGAATATTTCCCGTTCTGGTGTTCTGAGGCATACACATATGTGATTTCTATGCTTGCTTTGTCAACCTATGATAATATTGCCTAACTTTTATTATTGTCGTAAATACTAGTAGTTTTGATTTCAGTCTCCTTGTCTGTTAAACTATTCATTAAAAGATTCTTTTATTCAATATATTGTAATTAATTTTTTTTTTTGTCTTTTTAAATGACATTTTAGGAGTATTTCCATAGTCTCTAACTTTTTGTTGTTTGTGTGGTAGGTGTACTTCATTGGTTGTTGCCATTATCAATATGGAAATATTATATGTCCTATTGTGCACCATATGCGCATTTTAACAAGTTATGTCTAATCAGTGATGTTCTAGGTCGAAATAGGGGAAATCGAAATGAAAAATTTAAGAAGATCTTCATTTCAAAGATGACCAATGAACAAACTATAGCTTTAGGCAGGTAACCCTTAGTTTTAGAATAGATTTTGATACGGAGAATTAACAAATAAATTTCAGTTCAAGTGTGATGCAAACTACGGGACTAATAGTCAACCAGCATATACTGAGTAAATTACAACTGACAAGCTGTGGCTTTTTGTCAAGAAATTTGTGGCTCAATTACAATATGAATGGTTCATGCTACTCGTGGAATAACTGGACAATAAACTACGGTTAGCTGGCTGTTATTTTTATTCAAATATATTCTGATTATAGCAGACGCGTTGCTGCAGTATATACATAGTTTCAGAAAATGATAGGTCTTCAGAAAATCAATTTCTGAGTATGCGCGTGAGTAGGTATGGTTTATCTGACCATAAATGTAATAGAGAATATACCTCGGATGAGCTCTATAGGTATCACAGTACTAAATGCCTTTTTCCATTTAAGTCTATGGAGCACCTACCTCTGTTCAATCGCATCCTACGTCTCTCAAAACATTCATTCATATAATTTACTACATAAATTTTGTGCACGAAGATTGAGATACTTAAAAATAAAAATGTTATGATCGATGAGCGATATAAGTCCCCTACCGGCGGCATATATTTATGTCCTGCAACTCTGCCTATGAATTACTCTTCAATTAAACATGAGTTTTAATTAAACTTACTGTCTGTGCAGCTCAGTTCTGAGGTTTTATCTGCTTTATTGATTCGAAAAAGAGGTCAAGCGTGACGAAAGTTGAACTTGCTCTGTAACTATCCAAGGCTAAGCTGAGTATCAAATTTTACCTGAATATCTCTCTTTGCTGCTGGAATAAATCCGGAAAACTGACAAAAATTGAATTTTCAAAGTCATCAAGGGGCATAACTCCTCCAAAAATAGGTCAAGCATGACGAAAGTCGAACTTGCTCTGTAACTATCCAAGACCAAGCTATTTATCAAATTTTCACCTGAATATCTCTATATGTCGCAGAAAAAAGCCCGGAAAACTGACAAAAACTTAATTTTCCAAGTCATCAAGGGACATAACTCCTCGAAAAATAGGTTAAGGGTGACGAAAGTCAAACTTGTTCTGTAACTATCCAAGACCAAGATGTGTATCAAATTTCATCTGAATATCTCCATCCGTTGCAGAAAAAAGTCCGGAAAACTGACAAATACTGAATTTTCAAAGTCATCAAGGGGCATAACTCCTCGAAAAATAGGTCAAGCGTGACGAAAGTCAAACTTGCTCTGTAACTATCCAAGACCAAGCTGTGTATTAAATTTCATCTCAATATCTCCATCCGTTGCAGTAAAAAATCCGACTGATATTCGGACAGACGGACAGATGGAGGGACAGACGGACAGACAGACCGAGAGGAAACTAAGAGTCCCCTTCGGCGTTGCCGGCAGGGGACTAATAACCAAAAGTGACCACGAAGTCTAGAAAGATCTAGCGACTTGAAGATGTAGATCCATTTTTGCACTTAAATCTAAAATGCAATTTTTGAATTCATTGGACTTCCTTAAGATCGACTTTTCATTCCATAGATTTTAAATTAAACATATTTTATTGATAATTACATCAAAGGGATTGGAAATAAGTTATCCATCTTAGTTGTATTCCTCTCCTTATCCATAGCTACAGTAGATAATTTCACAAATGATCCGTGTTTTAATTTCTTAAAGATAGATCTTTTATGTGATATGATTAGATTATTTCAGTTCTATATAATTATTTAGAATTTTATTTTTAAGGTCGGGAAGAAGATTTCAACAGCGGCCATATTTTGCCGTGTACCCGAAGGGGATTCCCCATTTAGTACTGTGATACCTTGAAGTACATACAGGGAGAAAATCTCAAGTCATGATAGAATGTTAAACGTCTTCAAATTCAATATCATCATTTAAGACCAGATAAATTAACAGCATGGACCAGACATGCACGTTTCGGGTACTAAACCAATATTTAACAAAACAAGCGGTTCAAATTCTCAATATAGAAAGATGTCAGCTTTTGTAACAGTTTCTGTGCACTATATACGCAATTACACAAGTAACCTATTCTGAATGATGATAGAGGCTGACATAGAGGAAATAAAGAATGTATGAGGAACGCAGTACTCAAATGACATAACGTATATGCCAATTAACCGGCTAAAAATGATCTTTTATCCCTCTCTTTGATACATGCATTTTTGTGTTACCTGCGAAGCACTTTGTCCGTCTGTCCGTCCGTCCGTCCGTCAGTCCGTCTGTCAGTCTGTCACACTTTGGGTGTCACAGCCCATAACTTTTGAATGGTAAGTGATAGGGCTTTGATATTTCACATGTGTATTCCTTGTGACAAGACCTTTCTACACATACCATAATTTTTGACCTAGTGACCTTGATCTACATATTTGACCTACTTTAAAAAAAATAAGATTGCTTATATCTTTTGATTGGTAAGGGATAGGGCTTTGATATTTCACACATGTATTCCTTGTGACTAGACCTTTGTACACATACCATAATTTTTGACCTTGTGACCTTGACCTAGATAGTTGACCTTCTTTTCAAAAAAGTTCAAATTTGCTATATCTTTTGAATCGTTAGTGATAGGGCTTTGATATTTCACACGTGTATTGGATGTAACAAGACCGTTCTACACATACCATAATTTATGACCTTGTGACCTTTACCTATATATTTGACCTACTTTAAGAAAAAATTAAGATTGTATATATCTTGTGATTGGTAACGGATAAGGCTTTGAAATTTCACTTGTGTATTCCTTGTAACAAGACCTTTCTGCATATACCATGATTTTTGACCTTGTGACCTTGACATAGATATTTGACCTACTCTTAAAAAAAGTTGGGATTCACTATATCTTTTGATAGGTTAGTGATAGGTCTTTGATATTTCACATGTGTATTCTTTGTGACAAGACCTTTCTAAACATACCATCATTTTGTACCTAGTGACCTTGACCTAGATATTTGACCTTTTTTTTTCCTAAGGATTGCGTATATCTTTTGATTGCTAATTGATATAAGGCTTTAATACTTCACACATATATTTCTTATGATGTGACCTTTGTTTTGTTACCAAAGTATTTACGTAGTGACCTTGACCTAGTTGATTGACACTATTTTCCGAAAATTTGAGGTTGACCATATCTTTCAATTGCTAAGTAAGAGGTCTGATATTTCACATATGAATTTCAATAGACAAGACTTTTATAGTGATACCAGAGTAATTTTGAACCATGTGATCCACCTCCTAGAATAAGCCGCTTTGCAGGCGACACAAGCATTCCTTGGATTGCTATTTTTGAGATGATAACTTGAACTAAATTTGTAAAATGAAGTAAATTTTCCTGACGAAAGATGGTTTATTATGATGACAAAATTTGAAATGTTATCCGTTATTTCTATAAAAATTTTTGGGATAATGAGTGAATTATTAAAAATGAATTGGTTTTGTTTTCTATTTATTACTTTTGTCTTGCGTCATATGATTTCAAAGTATCTTCTCCTTTAAAAATACTACTATTGTATATGTCTCCCATTTCATTTTATAACTCAGAAGTACGTCTAAATCAGATGGTATAAAGCGTAAACTTTAATATATTAATTAAAATCTTTATCTGTATATATTCATTAACAATCATCGAATAGTTTTTGGTTTTGGCTCTTTGACAATTTAACAACTTGCATTTTATTGTATTTATAAGAGCAACTACTGTAACATTGAGATGAAAAAACTACGTATTATAAAATGGATGGTGATGTAAAGTGATTGTTGAAAAATATATCACAGAATGGGGAACAGGTAAATATGATGATTTTAAAAGCTTTCAAGTTAATGAAGTTTTCCAAATAATATATTATTCATTATTCATAACTTACAGCGTAAATGTATAAAACTTCATTTACTGAACAAAAAAAAATAACGTTTATAAGATGTTTCTTTTGTTCGGTATTAGCCTTGGAAGCTCATTTCAGGTGAAACATATTTTTCATGTAGTTTATATACTGCAAAAGATTTTTCCTACTTCAAGTCAGTGATAGAAAATGAGAAATTCGACTTTTTTGAATTTTCTAGATTTTATCTGCTATTCTTTGATTATCCTTTTTGAAAAAAAGATTAGACGAACAACAAGTAAGACGTGTATGTGAGCACAATAACCCCATCGACAACTTTTCACTTATAGTTGCAATGTCACCATCACTGGACCAAAGATCGTGGTTCCTGCACAATTAATCTGTATGTAAAAATGAACCTTCATAGGCAAATCAAGATTTTTTTGTCCTTCGTCAGGGGAAGCAGATTATGGTTTGAATTATTATCATACGTAAAAAAAGTGAAACTGCCGTTATAGCAAAGTTTTTTAGTCGTGGCTACTGATCCATTGAACGTCTATATATTTGCACCAAGTAAATGATAAGTGTATCTGTTACAATTTTTATCAGAATTTGCTCCATGCTGACTGCAATATATCCAAGTGTAGGGACAAAAATTGTAAAACATGCCCAATTCTAATACGCGACAAGTCCTTAACAAGTAACTTTACCTTTACCACCCAGAGTTTCGATAACCTATCTTGTAGGTCGTCCAATGTTATTTATGGGATTGACTGTTCTCCATATTGGTTGATATACGTTGGTGAAACAGAGGGATAGTTGAGGAGAAGGATGTCAGGGTATCGGTTCCAAATAAATCATAGCGGTAATCAGCTTCTTTATGAACATTTTAACTTGCACGACCACTCCATTTTGTCTCTGAAGGTCCGTATTCTTGAAAAATTATATCATCCAACTAGCAATCTGAACCTCAGTACCCCGTATAGACATAATAGAGAAGATAACTGGATTCGACAGTTGGGCGCCGCTGCACCGTATGGTTGCAACGGCCATATAAACATATCAAAGCTGACAAGTCCTGGATGTCAATCAGTTAATGTACTCCGGTTGTTTGATAAAACAACAAGAAGATGTCGAAGTCATGGTATACAAAACTACAACAAACCAGACATTCAAGATATGTCTTTCGACGGTCTTTTGCCATTTGTTAACCAACAGTTAGACATTCACCATATTCTTAGGAAGTTGTACTCTCTTCCTTTAAAGAAATTGCATGACTTTTACGCATTATCAATCATCTTACATTTTACCGACACCGGTTCAGCAGAATATCGCCTAAAAAGTATTATAATTGACATCTCGTCTAATAGACTTCAGTTCTGAAGAATTTTGTTAAATGATGGTACCCCTTGTGGCCTACTTTTGCCTTTGGTGACGGATCCGGACAAAACACAACAACAACATTTATAGGGGACCATTAGTATTTCATTCCTACCAAATTGCATCGAAATGTTTTTGCTGGTTCTGGAGAAGAATTCGAATATGTATGAAAATACCCCCTCCCTTTTTTACATATATATGTATATAATGAGATAAGAATTCATGAAAAAAATGAAATATTAACTCAAAGTTAATACCAAACCACTGAACAATTAAATATGACAAATATGCAGTAAATGAGTGCACAAAATTACACATCAATAGAGTTATACAAAGAAAAAATTGAAATATGAGTATTTCTCACAAAGTCTTAAAAGACCTCAAAAACGCGTCAAAAATTTGACTTCGGAGTGGAACCAAAAGGAACAACACTTCTTGAGACATCTCTCTAGATAATCCTGATGCTTTCGGTTTGTCAATACGTGCTTCTGTACTGAAGAAGTTTGTCAAAGGAGGGAAAAGTAAAAAAAAAATGTGATAAATTTATGACAGACTGACCCCGGACGCCACACTATGACAACAGCTCACTTGAGCTTTACTCATGTGTGATACAAAAGTGAAAAAGAAGAATTTTTTTGTTGTTACCACCAGGATTTGAACATACTAACCTTTGGTCCATTTGCATGCAAAATATACCATAAGTTCAATCTTTAAAAAAAATTAATTAAAAATCTAAAAGTTGATATTTTGACAAAATTCTTTCAAAGTTACATTTCTAACAATTAATATTAAAAGAAAATGAGAAAAAAAACTGAACAAGGAAAAAAAATTAGGTCCCGCCGGGATATGAACCCACTACCCTTTGGTCCATTGATACATGTACATGTACCTATGTGCAATCTCAGTAAAATCCTTAAAAATCCAAAAGTGCATATTTTGACAAAAGTCTTTCACAGTTGCATTTCTTACTATAGATATCAAAAAGAATATAACCAATTTCAGTGGAGCAGTTGAAAATATTAGAAATGACCATCCCCTTCCTTTTTGCAGTTAAAAACAATTATTAAAAAATTGAAAAAAAACTTTTCAGCAAAATTCTTTCACATAAGCATTCCTGCAGTTTATCATGGCTAAAATGAACTAAATTGGGGTAGCAAATTTAAACAAGAGAGAAAAGAATAAAAGAAATCTTTTTTTTTTTTTTGCATTAAAATCGGATTTTAACGAAATGAACAAACTTAAATAATACATCCTTTCTTATCACTCAGATGCAGATGTTTTAAGGAGGGGTACCCTCTGAGGCTTATTTGACCCCGCCCTGGACCCACCCCTTAAAGGATCCTGCCGAAATGAACAAACTTGGTAGTGGACCTTTTATATTAGTACTTCATGCATACCAAGTTTCATCAAAGTTTCATCAAAATCATCCAAGCGGTTCCGGAGGACAAGTCGAAAATGTGAAAAGCTAACGGACGGACGGTCGACGGACGACGGACAAACCGGTATGCCTTCGGCTTAAAAGCATATCAGATCCCCCTTTCCAGAATGATCATTGACATTCGGGACCGTCATCATCACCAAACAAGAAATACTTACCTGATATGTACGCCAAAATGTACATCGAGACAATCACCGACAAGTTTCCATGCTAGTCTGACGGGTGTTGCATGCAAACAGGAGACGCTGACTCTCCCCGGGCACCTGTTTTCACTTCGGATTGATGTTGGTTACGAGATTCGCAACCGTTCCAAATGGAAATCTCATTATTTTGCCTTGCCTTCGCGACTTTGAGACTGGATAACTGATAGTTACTTCTTTGATGTTTATCTAAAATGCTGCAACATGTAAGTGGATTACATATATTACTATAGTATGGTTCCCGGGGCCTCTTTAAACTATATTGAAGAGGTCTCGGGGATCACCAGAGTACTACTTTAGCTAATAATACGGAAGTGTTCCAACTCTATACCTTCAAGAAAAAAATTTCAAAATAATTTTTTTGCACCAGATTGTTTCGATTATGTATACAGGGATATGGTCATTATCCATATTTGTCATTACACTCTCATCAGTGATGCTTCCAGCAGAGCCACCGAAATTCATTTCAGTAGCGCCCTCTTTTGTTTTTTTTTTTAATTTAAACGTGTACATTTACTTTACGGAGAGTCCTTGGCTCCGAATTTCCTGTAGGGTCGATTCAGTAGCAGATCCATATAAAATCAATGTTCAAAATAGCATTGGAGGGATGGTGCTAAGATGATTAAAACCTCCTTTAATTTCGGTGATAGTTTCGAATGGAATGACAAGTTTCCGAAATATCAAAATAATATATATGATGTCAAATCGATAAAACACGCGGTATTGAAATACTTTGATTTTTTCTATTACGATGCTAAAACTATTATCTTATGACAACTCAAGCATAAACGTATAAAACATTTTGAGTATCAATAGTCTTTTAAACTTGGAATGCATGATGAAATAATTGTTATCGGATTTATTCCAAAATGTGAAATATAATGTCATAACGTGTTTGAAAATTAAAGGGACAGGCATGTTAACCTCGCGAACAGAAACAATATTCATACTCGTATATCTCCTTTTTATCTTTCTGCTTGTCTGTTAAAATGGCAATCAAGAAGTATTTAATAGAGCATAATTTCTTCCAATGTCATAAAAGGAAAAAGAGTATGCAAGACAGATCTTTAAAGCAGTCGTAGGTCATACAGAAAATAGTTTACGTCCGTTTAAGGGTATTTTAAGTTTTAAGTACAGGTCCACGTAAAGATCAGCAAGTTGAAAAACCTTAAAATTTTTTGCAAAACTTTTTTTTCTTGAAATGTGTTCATATCAGGCTCCATATGAATGTTCTGAAGGATTTTTTCTCATACTTGGATGGTGAAGAAAGTTATAGGGGTAGCAAATTTGGTTGAATTATATAGAGAAAATTTTCCTGACATATTTTCCCTTATAATCCTTTATAAAAAATGAGGTGAATATCTCGCATCACCATCGCTACCTTGAGAAATGAATATCATATAATTGATTTGTACCACATATATGTTTCATAACAGAAAATAAAACGTTTTGCAAAAATATCTTAGGTATCAACCCTGCCTGATTCTTACGTAGACTTGTACTGAAAAGATACCGATAGAAAAAACACAGTTTGATATTTACTTCCTCTGTTTCAACCTCGAGCATCACTGACGAGACAGTTTGTGTTGGAATCCGCATATGGTGCACTGTAATACAATAAAACATATATATAGGATCTCAAATGAATTTTCATTTCATACGATGTATTATGAAACGAGTTGTGTATTTTATATCCCCGAGCCTTGGAAATTCATTTGAGATTCTTTTTATCACATGATATTGTCTAAAAATATGTATTTCTAACGTGAAATAAACGTTTCCGAGAACTATAGAGGCGAAGCACGCCGTGATCTAGAAGTCGTCTGCTACGCCATAAGAAGTAGTGTCCCCATCGTATAGATATTCTGTGCATAAGAGAACATTATTCAATTTTGAATAGTATTTTAATGCAAAAATGAATTCAACAACATCAATTTTAATCATTTATATTGACTCCGGGTCTGAATTTAACAGTTGACCGATATTTGAAGGTCACACTTGTCAAGGTTTATGTGATTAGGTTCCAAACTTGACCAATCGCATTAAAGCAGAGCGATATGTAACATGTTATCATATCATGTATTATGAAATGGCTTTATGAAACTGCATAACGGATGAATCATGTGATAAATTTCAATATATCTATTTTCAACAAATAGGTTGGTATCTGTTGAATTGAATTTGAAGACATTTAACGTTTAAACCACTTGGTGAGTGTCACTGCTGGTGGACCAGGAGTCCCCGAGCCGAGGGCATATGTAGCCAAGTTCGATAAACTTAGGTTGATCGTTTGTCTCTTCAACGAATTCGAAAATTTCTGATATCAAAAAATCTTGAAATTTCTAAAACGTGGGTCCTGTAGCATCATATCCCACCAATCCTGCTACATTTATTCGGTACATTTTTTGACATAATAATTTTCACACCCTATGGTCATATTACATTGTTTAGATTGAGGATCAAAGACGAGAGTAAAGTACGTGAAACGTGCATGTCTGGTCCATGCTGCAAATTGCTGTTTTTAAACGATGCTATTGAATTTGAAGACGTTCAACATTGGTTATTTCCATAGTTTCTCAGTGTTTCGGCACTACATTTCAAATATATTTGAAAACTGTCCATGACTACATTTAATAAATCATTGTAAAAGGAAAAGATATCCCTCTGAAGGAAAAGCAGGATATTTGGCATGATATTCAAATGAATTAAAGAAGATCCTGACGACAATCTCAACAGTACTCACAATAGAGCACCAAATTGAGCATCGACGGACCCCTAGCAAGCTAGAGGTGGGACCAGGTGCCCGGGAGGAGTAAGCATCCCCTGTTTGGCTAGCCGCACCCACCGTCGATATTCACACACGAAACTGTAAATAATATCCACAAAACATGCACTGGCTGAGGTTATGTCTATATAGAATGTGCTATGGCGACCATGTCAGGGAAAGACATTCAAAACACTTACTGTCAAACTTCCTGGTCAAGTTAGGTATATAATATCACAAACGAATGTAAAATCACCATATTCAAAATATCAATGGAACAAAAATATTATGATGGAATAAGAAAGTAAACAATGTATCGTTTCAGCATCACGGCAGAGGAGGAAAACTTCACAAGATTGGGATCGGCTATCTTTTTTACTGGAACAAATATTCTCCGGGAAGTATTGCAATCCTTCATTTTACCAAAGGATATCGCTTCTAAAGTCATCCGATCTAATCCAAGTTTATGGTTAAAACTCACCTGGACACAGAAAAAAATTATTTGTAAACCTGAAAGACACGATTTTAAAGATTTTGACATAATGTTATGCCATACTTTAATAAAAAATGTGTGTAGTAATCTTAGAGATCCTGCCAAAGCTGGTATATCAGCTCCAACACAGGGGCAGAGAAAGCAACCATTGCTTTGGAACCAAACATTAAGCGATGATGTTGAACGCATCAGAACATTTAGAGATGTAATACATGAATATGGTCATCTCGCCAAACCCTACATACCACAGATATTGTTCAAAGACATATGGAGACAATTTAAGAAAGTATGCTACAGAATGAAAGCTTCATTGAATACAGACTTTCCTTTTGAGTTATACACGCTAAAATATCGCATTATTACCAAGAGCCAATGGAAAGATATGATAAGACTGGTACGGAAGAATAAAGGTGTAGTGAAAGGTAAATCCATTAAATTTGTAGTTTGCCTTATCGTGCTGGTGCTTAGCTTCAGAGAAAATGCCTAAATGATAATATTACAATGTACATGTAGACTTTAATTGTTTTGTTTTCACAATGAAAATAATGTTTTTTGATATTTGCTTCAATCGTCAAAAATATGGTACTCTTTTATGGAATGAAATACAAAATTGATCAAATTAATTTTACACAACTCTTACCTCATCGTTTTTGTGTCGCCTGCGAAGCATAGTGACACTTAGGGATCACTTTGTTGTGTCGCCTGCGAAGCATAGCGACACTTAGGGATCACTTTGTCCGTTGTCCGTCCGTCCGTCCGTCTGTCTGTCTGTCTGTCTGTCTGTCACACTTTGGGTGTCACAGCCCATAACTTTTGATTGGTAAGTGATAGGGCTTTGATATTTCACATGTTTATTCCTTGTGACAAGACCTTCCTACACATACCATAATTTTTGACCTAGTGACCTTGACCTACATATTTGACCGACTTTTCAAAAAAATTAGGAAGGGATATATCTTTTGATTGGTAAGTGTTATGACTTTGATATTTCACATTTGCAATCCTTGTGGCAAGACCTTTCTACACATACCATAATTTTTGACATTGTGACCTTGACCTAGATATTTGACCTACTTTTGAAAAAAAGATAAGATTATCTATATCTTTTGATTGGTGAGTGATAGGACTTTGGTATTTCACATGTGTATTCCTTGTGAAAAGACCTTTCTAAACAGACCATAATATTTGACCTTTTGACCTTGACCTAGATATTTGACATACGTTTCAAGAAAAGTAATATTGGCTATATCTTTTGATTGGTAGGTGATATTGATATTTCACATGTATTTTCCTTGAAACAATGTCATTCTACACATACCATAATTTTTTACCTTTTGACCTTGACCTAGCTATTTGACCTTCTTTTCTAAGGTTGTATATATCTTTTAATTGGTAGATGATAGGTCTTTAATATTTCTTACGATGAGACCTTTTTGTTACCAATTTTTACGTAGTGACCTTGACCTAGATGATTGACACTCTTTTCTGAAAATTTGAGAATGACCATATCTTTTAATTTGTAATTAAGAGGTCTGATATTTCAAATGAATTTCATTTGACAAGACTTTTCTACTGATACCAATATTTTTTATCCACTTTCTAGAATAATAATCAAACCGCTTCGAAGGCGACACAAGCATTCCTTGGATTGCTATTTTTTTATTACAAAAGTGGTCTACTGTGAGTGAACTATCAAAATAAAATAATGTCTGGGTTAAGGATGATGACTCATATAATAAGGAGTATCAAACATTTTGAAAGAATGGGCCATATATGAAGAACACTTTTCATACTTTAATTCTACATATCAAAATACCGAGGTCGGTGTCGAAATTTTCAAGATATAGCTAAAAATAGATTAAGGGAATTTCTGTTGCTATTTTTTTAGATAAAAATCACCTATTTCCAGAAAAGCACTAATAATTGAGGAAAGAATGTTTTTTGGTAACTTTTGAAATTTTTAATGAAAAGAAGAAACTCTTCTACAATAATAAAAAAAACCCCAAACATATCAAAGAAAATCACTTTATTTTAGGAAAGTAGCATCCTTATCAATTTAAAGTAAAAAAGAATGACAAAATTCGTAAAATTATTATTTTTTACCTAAAAAATTCACTTCAAAGGAGTTTTTTTTTCTAGTTATGACAGAGGGAATATATAAATTTTGATCTTTCAATTGATACATAAAAATACATAGGTCGGTGTTAATATGAGAGCAAGATAAAGTGTTGAAAGTAGCTTTCATGTCCATGATGACGTCATATCTAGATTTCATATATACAAATCATAGCGTCGAAACGTTTCAATAAATGACGTATATATCATAGAATCTTATTCATTCTTATTCAAACAAATATGTATTTCTCTATTAAAATTTATTTCAACTTGACTCATCACGAAAATTGTTCTCGAAAGCTCGAGGACTGGGCAATGTCGTAATAGTCAGAGTCCATTGTGTGAATTGCAAGGAAATAAAGCAATTCGTCGCATTATAAGCTAAAACCTACCTATTTTACTGACCTATTTCCGATCGAAATGTTAGAGAGACGATGTTTTATTTCCCTTATATATGTAGAATACAGACTTCGATTTAGATTTTCGCAAGCTTTATTAAAACTATGTATTGTCGTTTAGTGTTCAATGAAGACGAGGACGTCATATACAGTGAAAGAGTAATAAAAGACTTTTACTCAACGACTTATAATTATAAGATTCCTGTCAAAATATCAAGAAATGAATTTCAGTGTTGGATCTAGAATTTTTAAAAGAACGGGGGGTTCACAGTACAGCTATACTGTTCACAGAAAATCTGACAAGCAATCAAAGAAAGAGAAAAGTGGTGGACAAGGACCTTTCCTCCTGCTCGTAAAGTAAAATGGCGTAGATTGCTTTTTAGTGTTAACTCTTTGGTTTCAAACAATAACCTGTGTCGGAAAGAAGCGATCCAGAAAATATGAAGAAATGAGGTATTTATTCTGTTTAGATTCAGTCATTATAAACAAAAGGGAAATAAAAAAAAACTTCAATATTCAATATATCGGCGAACGAAACGGCACGGTTACATTTTGACTATATTTCTAGCCTAGGTTAATACATGTATTTTCAAACAAAATTTCAAGTATAATATTGAAAAAAATCTTAATTATTCAAAATGGTACATGTTGTAGAAGTCCTAAATATATGATTGCCCCTCCACATGGGACTTTCAACTGATGATAATATCACAATTATTGTTTTTATGCATTTTTCATACATGGATTTTACATTATTATATCTTGAAATTTGTATTTTTCTCTATGCCGTTGTTATAAGGGAAAAATGGGGGAGGGGGGCGGGAAGACTTCTACAAGCCGGAATGTTTTTCAGCAATTTTAAGAGCCTTTTTTTTCGACGTCCCTTCTGGTCGGATTGCTTTTATTTTTTTATTTTTAATTTTCCAATTTTGAAAATTACTCTTAAAATTTAAATCATTCAGCGCATATTTTGGCTTCAAGATGTATAAAATATCAAACACGGAGTGAGTATCTCTATACGTTGGAAGACAGAAGGGGGGGGGGTTTCATGATTCCTCCTGGCCGGAATCTTTTCCCACTAAAACATCCGTCCGGTTTTGCAAAGTACATCTTCCTGCCCCCTCCCCCCTTTCCATGAAATCAAATGGCTGTTCCCCAAGATTAAGAGAAGACCAGTCCTGTAAATTGATAGACTGATTGACTGATGAAACCATAATAGACGGACTAAAAAGACGCCCTCTCTCTCTTTCCCTCTCTATATTTATCTATGCTCTTTTGTCGAATCAAAAGGACATTGAATGGAGGTGATTTCGTTTGTTGCATTCCCCTTTTCGTCTTGCCAGACCCCCATGTGAATACATTTCTCCTAATAGTTATTATTCAAGACTTGAAAGACGTACATATTATATGTTTATGATATATGGATCCATTAAAACATATTATTAATTAACTATAGTAATATTGGTCGTATACGGATTTTTCTGCCCAAACAATACAAGAATGCAAGCTAAGCCAATATCGACACAACTAAGCCAAAATCGACAAAAGTACGCAAATATTGAAAAACTCAGCCAATATTGAAGTCACGTGATTAATGCGAAATTCAAGCGATGAAAGCAAGATGGCGGCGTTGTAAATTAAGCCAATATCGACACAACTAAGCCAATATCGAAAAAAAGCACGCCAATATTAAAAACTCGGCCAATATTGAAGTCATGTGATAAATGCGACGTTCAAGCGATGAAAGCAAGATGGCGCCATTGGCTTAGTTCGATATCATATTGGTCGAGTTAGATAATAATACGCTCATTAATTAGCGTTTTCCATATTGGCCTAGTTATTGCGCCTCGGTCGGGATGGACGGGGGGAGGGGCACTATGACTTATAATATTGGCACAGCTTACGCTCAGAAGCGTATATAATATATTTATAAATACGTCCCTGTTACGCCCAATCCGATCCAGTTCTTTGGGAAAAAAATATCATAGGGGTGATATCGAGAGATTGCATGGATTCCAGGAATAGTCAAAGACGTATACATGTATGTATTTACTCGAACAAGGGTTGATCTCAAAGAAATTTTTAAGTGCGTTATTCTCTAGAGAGAGCGTCATGGAAACAAAATTCCAAATGAGACCATGCCATTCATAAAATGTCAATTGATCTTAGGGGAGGATGAAAACTTTCACATTAGAAAAAGAAAAAAAATGAATAATAACGTACAGCACGAAAGACGAAACAAATCCGGATCATGGGGATGAGTTGGTATATGTCTCTTAGGGGGCAACCATTTGATTTTTATGGGGGAGGGGGGGGGGCAGGAAGACTTTGCAAAAAAAAAATTTCCGGATCGAAATTTTAGGGAAAAAAAATTTCCGGCCCATAGGGCCGATGAAAAAATTTCCGGATCATGAAATTGCCCCTCCCCCCTCTCTTCCGAAATATCCACTGCCCAGTCAACACTTTTTTTTTATACTTAGTTTATGATAACTAAGTATAAAAAAAATGGAATAAACTTTATGCAATTTGGAGTGAATAAATCAAATTCAAAAGTCATTAGCACCATATAGCCTGTCTCTGTTGAGTATCATTTAAGTAAATAGATTATAGGCATCATATACCATTCAAGAAATTAAAATGAAGTGATCTGCTGGCAAGAAATGAACTCATTGTGTGTTTGATGTTTAATATGGCCGAAAAATCACGCTGAATTATTTAAACTTAAGAGTAATTTTCAACATTGGAAAATTGCAAAAAAAAAAATAATAATCCGGCCCGAAAAATTTTCCGGCTGGCAAAAGTCTTTCCCCCCCCCATAAAAATCAAATGGTTGCTCCCTTATTACTTCGGGTAGGGCCGTTGCAACAAAATAAAACGTAACAGAACGAATACAATTCTAAATCTCACATTGGCGTGAGCATACCGTTTTAAGGTTTAATATTTCTACCTTTTTTATATTGAAAGAAACGATATTTAAATCATTTTTAGTTCATAATTTGCTATGCGACAACATAAAATAATCTGATATGTCTAAATCTGTTATGATGGATACATTTTTACAAAAGCAGGCTTGATACTACAATTCACCTGCTCAAAGTTTAAAATTATAAAAACTTTATTCGATAACAATTCGCTGCAAAGTACTGAGGCTGAAGTCTACAAAATTGCAGACATTTTGTTATAATCAAAGATAATTAGATATATGAAACAAGATAATTAGAGAAACGAAACATGAAATATCTTATTCATTACATCCCCAAGAATTATCCTTCTATAAAGTTTAATTAAAAATGTTCTATTTGATTTTTTCCCGGGTAGTATTAGCGGTTGAATTTCCCGATTTTCAAAACAAGTCGCGCGGGTCCCAATTATTCTTCTATTATATAATTTTCTTGTCCTTGTCCTTGCTGTGCATGTCATCTCTGTATTTAGCATGGGATGGTTTTCTGATGTTTTGCAGTGGGTGCTGTAAGTGAGTGTTGTTGGAGATCCCCTCCTTTCTTTTTAGAGTTTTCTCTTCGTAATATTTTAAAAAGGGGAATTTTGTTCATATAACTGATGATAAGAATTTAACATACTTTCGAGATCTGCTTTAAATAAATTTGTGTTAGGCATATCATAAGAGTATTATCATCATTTATATAATGATAATCTATTCTTGTCAAGAATAGAAGTATACCTAGAGAATACTAAGACAGAATATATCCAAGTACATCGTATCATAACATGTAAAATATAGAAACTTATCTGTTGATGTATTCTCTAAAGAAACCTCTATTCTTGACTCCAAAAATACTGCCACATAAGCGATAATGATGGTCACATTGGCCTAAGATACTTTCATATGAAGTAGATTTAGACAGTATTTACCTCGTTTAATCGAAGGGATTTCCCATGCAAGAGATTGTTTGCATATTACGTGATACGCTACTGTGATTCTTTTCTTCTTACTAGTAAATACCATTTTATTAACTGAGGTGATGAGATGATAATACACTGGTTGACTGGTATGTAGCAAAAGAAATACAGGGGGATTCTTTGTTTCTAAGATATTGATATATGTTCAATTATAATTGAAAAGGAGTTTATTAAAAGATACATATTCTTTCCGGTTTGCTATACTAAAAATACAATACAATCTTTTTGTCCATAATATTGAAATATATTTTAGGCTTGATTCGAAAGACCCAAATTGGCAAATTACATTTCATTTGTTACTGTGCAGCTGAAGGTCATTTCTTATAAATCCCATTTTCGTATAATTTCCTCTTAAATTTGGAGGAATTCTGCCAAACCTTTTATATGACAAATATGGATAATGACCATATCCCTGTCTACAGTACAAAATAGATAATTCAGAAAAACCGGAAACCGAAGGCATACAAAATCAGGATAAAACAGGAACATAAGCAAACAGAAACAAAAACCTCCACCATATGAAAAAAAGCGAACTCCCGATATGAGAGTGAGACCAGGTGCCCAGGAAGAGTAAGCATCTCCTGCTTGCATGCAACACCCGTCGCTTCAATTCGGTAGAACTGTCACATCCGGTTACTTCCATTTTGGAAGATATAGAGTACAATCTTTGGTTGGATGGTTCAAATGGTCTATGACAGAATATCATCCACCATTCTGGATAGTGGGACATCATAGTGTATGACGAGTTCCCCATATCGACCGTAGAACTTCCTCAGTGACGATGCTAGTCGGTCACAAACATATCCCTGACTGAGAAGCTTATCTGAAAGACGCCTAGCTCTCAGAACAAAATCCGTATATTTGGTACTTGCTCTGGCATAGCGTATCAACTGAGATATGAACACGCCATAAGCAGGCGATGAAGGGATGTTGCTACTCAGAGAAGGAAAGTTCGTAATGCTGAAATTGAAGTCGTCACGTTTGTCATAGAGTGAGGTGTTCATGTGACCATCAGTGTCGTAGGACAACATTATGTCCAAATAGGATGCTGAATTATTTGTCTCTGTAGTTTCTTTGACTTCAAGCTCCGAAGGATAGATACTGCTCAGGTAATCCGCGAATTTTGGATTATTGATGGACAACACATCGTCTATGTATCTGTAAGTGAAGTTGAAGTCAGAAGCTAAGTATCTTTTCCCTTCAGAGACCAAAGATTGAATGAATTCAGCTTCGTACGAGTAAAGGAAAATGTCGGCAAGGAGTGGGGCACAATTGGTCCCCATTGGAATTCCGACAATTTGCTGGAAGACCTTTCCTCCAAACACCAC
The DNA here is from genome assembly GCA_033119305.1 of Pinctada imbricata. Classification (NCBI taxonomy): domain Eukaryota; kingdom Metazoa; phylum Mollusca; class Bivalvia; order Pterioida; family Pteriidae; genus Pinctada; species Pinctada imbricata. Next base: position 21,103,399 of record VSWD01000004.1, read on the forward strand.
AAAAATATTGTCGATCAGAAAGTTTAACATCTGAATAATGTCTGTTTCAGTGTACTTATTTTCAGAATCGGACTTTTCTTTTACAAAGTAGGTTTTGTCATAGTTAACAACAATAAATTTGTATTTGCGATTACCGTTCTTACTTGTAAACGCATTACTTATAATTTTTGCGAGTCTTTCTTTCAATTTAGAATGTGGAATTGTAGTGTAAAGTGTCGAAAAATCAAAGGCTTTGATCGAATGGACTCTACTAAAATGACATACGTCGACATAATCGATTATCAATTAGTTCCTAACGAATGACTTTTTCTCAAAATTTGAATATAACATCCATGGAATATAATTTTTGAACCAGAATAAAGAAAAGGATACCTTGCCCTGCAACCTTTAAGAAATATTAAAATTATCAAAATTTCTGCTGAGCAATGAATGACAAATATGGATAATGACCATATCCCTGTCTACAGTACAAAATCGATAATTCCGAAAATCAGAAACCGAAGGCATACAAAATCAGGATAAAACAGGAACCAAAGCAAACAAAAACAAAAACCTCCACCATATGAAAAGAAGCGAACTCCCGATATGAGAGTGAGACCAGGTGCCCAGGAAGAGTAAGCATCTCCTGCTTGCATGCAACACCCGTCGCTTCAATTTGGTAGAACTGTCACATCCGGTTACTTCCATTTTGGAAGATATAGAGTACAATCTTTGGTTGGATGGTTCAAATGGTTTATGACAGAATATCATCCACCATTCTGGATAGTGGGACATCATAGTGTATGACGAGTTCCCTATATCGACCGTAGAACTTCCTCAGTGACGATGTTAGTCGGTCACAAACATATCCCTGACTGAGAAGCTTATCTGAAAGACGCCTAGCTCTCAGAACAAAATCCGTATATTTGGTACTTGCTCTGGCATAGCGTATCAACTGAGATATGAACACGCCATAAGCAGGCGATGAAGGGATGTTGCTACTCAGAAAAGGAAAATTCGTAATCTTTCGAATCTTTCGAATCTTTCGAATCTTACTTCTCTTTTTACCACTGTACACATCTTAGCAGTCACTGTCATATATGTAATCATACATTTCATTTTTACTTTTTGAAAAATTCTCGTAGGCAGAATAAATGAGTTACCAATCGACTGTTTTCAGATGAAAATAAGCATGCAACGAAGGGAAGTTACGAATTTGAAAGAGAGGGGTCTTTACGTGTATCAAATATTTTCCAGTTAGATTTACATGTACTATGCCCATTTTTAGAACGTAAGATGTTTGTGACCGACTAACATCGTCACTGAGGAAGTTCTACGGTCGATATGGGGAACTCGTCATACACTATGATGTCCCACTCTCCAGAATGGTGGATGATATTTTGTCATAGACCATTTGAACCATCCAACCAATGATTGTACTCTATGTCTTCCGAAATGGAAGTAACCGAATGTGACAGTTCTACCGAATTGAAGCGGCGGGTGTTGCATGCAAGCAGGAGATGCTTACTCTTCCTGGGCACCTGGTCTCACTCCCATATCGGGAGTTCGCTTTTTTTCATGTGGTGGAGGTTTTTGTTTGTTTGCTTTGGTTCCTGTTTTGTCCTGATTTTGTATGCCTTCGGTTTCTGATTTTCTGAATTATCGATTTTGTGCTGTATACAGGGATATGGTCATTATCATATTTGTCATTCATGCGAGAAACCTAGCATATTCTACACGAAGAAATGACCACCAAGTATTTTTACAAATATTTTTCGTATTTGAGAAGTTCAAGAAAATCGATTGGTGTTAGTAGTACTTAAGACAGCTTGGTACACAATGATAATAATGATGTAAAACCAAATTTGATATAATATGATTACACTACGGATATCTCCCTGAAGCCATAGCTTTGTCTTTTGCCAGTGCTTTGGCCCAGATAATGTTAACGTCTTCAAATGACAAATGTGGATAATGACCATATCCCTGTATACAGCACAAAATCGATAATTCAGAAAATCAGAAACCGAAGACATGCAAAATCAGGATAAAACAGGAACCAAGCAAACAAACAAAAACCTCCTCCACCATATGAAAAGAAGGAGTGAGACCAGGTGCCCAGGAAGAGTAAGCATCTCCTGCTTTAGTAATTGAAAATGCTTTTATAAGATATAATTGTAATAATCACAAGTATCAATTCAAATAAAGATTTTCTTTTAACATTTACATACATTTGAATTCGTTTAGCAGCTTTATTGTATATAAATAATTTTGAAAAAAAGGTGTTATTATACATGAAAATAGACCTTTTCACGCTAACGTTGATAATGTTCACTTTTGTTTCTTTATAAGACTTTCACACTTACACACGCAATATAGAAAGAAAAAAGCTAGAGTATTATCAAGAAGAGACCGAAGAAGATGTAAATGAAATACAGATAGAAGAAGCTACATCAGAACATCAAGGAGATCAGAAATCATCATTTATACAAGGTAACTATAAAATAAGGATACATAATAGAAACCATGGATAATGTGTTTACTCTACCAGCAGAAAATGTAGGAAGACCGAACGATCTGAATAATCTAAACAAGAATGAGACGTAGATGGAATAATACACCTTCAAATTTAATAGCATCAATTAAGAACATACATGCACGTCTCGGGTACTTAATCCCTGTGATTGATTCTCATTCTAAACAAAAAGATATGACCAAAGACTGTGAACGTTATGTCCAAAATAAACCGAAAGATGTTCTAGAATGGGCGGGGTATGATGCTGCAGGACCCAGTTTTAATTTCGAGAAAATTTTGAGAAAAGAAATTTTTGAATGCTTTAGAAGAAACTATCAAGCGAAGTTGATCGGACTTGGCTACATAATAAGCCCTCATAGAAGTTTTATTCCTGCTCCTTTTGAAATGTGAATGAGATTTTTATATTATTATAAAAAATCGCTTAAACAAAAAAGAACTTTCTATATATTTACTTTGCAAGAGACGATAACTTTCATGTTTTTAAACATTTGTCTTGCCCAAAAAATAATCATAAAATATCCTAAGTTGCTGTACAGGTTTGCCAAATTTTAAAGATTACATAAATCAAATAAAAACTTTGATAATGTTTCAAACAAGACGACAATTCGTTAGAAAAATGAGTCATTAATCAAAAGGAACAATGCGAACAATCACACCAAAGCAATATTTAAATAAGTTTGGAACTTTTGAACTGTGGGGAAATTCGGAATTGCGGAACACTGTTATGAAAAGTGTTCCAACTCTTAACCTTCAAAGGTATTAAATTGAATAATACACAGAGATAAAAAAAAAACGAAACCAAATTTAGAAAATGGGTCAGTAAGTTTATCGCAAAAACCAAACATATTTCAAATGGAGTCTCTGGCGTGTACATTGAGGGCTTCAAAGGATGTCAAGGGCATATCTTAGCCTGACGAAGAAATTAAGGATTAAAATGAAGTATTTTTGCAGATGACACACAGTTTTAAAAAGAACAAAACATTCATAAAGAGGCTTTCGAAATACTTTCTATAATTGAAAAAGCGTCCGGCTCTAAAGTTGATATGAACAAAGCTATAGGTGTATATAATTATATATAAAGTAAAACGAGAGCAACCTCATTTTATTGATAAAAAATGAACAAATACATCAGTAAGAGCATCCTTTAAAGAATAAATACTAAATAAACATTAAAGAAGAACCGATCAGTTATTCAGTCTCAAAGTCTAGAAGGCAAGGCAAAATCATTAGATTTTCCATAGGAACGGTTGCGAACCATAGGAACGGTTGCGAAAGAAATATGAATGAACTGCATCCGTGTTTGGAAGTCGCGAAACTTGTCAGTTTAACAAAACAATTTCTTATTCTATCAGCCATTTGCTGTGAAAAGGATATGAATGAAATCAATATGCTCACATGGAACTTCTTCTGGGTTAAAAAACGAATAAAATTTGAAAAAAAAAATGTAGTAATACTTCTTTATCTCATTTGTGTCAAACATTTGCTCTTTGCGTAGTTCATAAAAGAGTTCCCTGCGAGGGTTTGACAGTAAGTGTTTTAAATGATTTTGCCTAATATGGTCACCACAGCGCATTCTATATAGACATAACCTTAGACAGTGCATGTTTTGTAGATTTTGTTTTAATATTCGTGTGTGAACATAGACAGCGCTTGCGGTTAGCCCAAACAGGGGATGCTTTCTCCTCCCGTGCACATGTTCCCACCTCTATTTTGCTAGGGGCCCGTCGATGCTCAGTTGTATTCATTTTTTAAGTGCTGTTGAGATTGTTGTTATTGTTGTTATTATTTTAAGTGCTGTTGAGATTGTTGTTGAGATTATCGTCAGGATCTTCTTTAACTCATTAGGATCTTCTTTATCTCATTCATACAGAAAAAGCGTGATGAGTATGATTGATGCACGGTGATTGCTAGCGGATTTGTGGAAAAATATTAAATCTTGGCCAAAGTTTAACCAAACCTTTGTAACAGTTTATAAAATCGTTTTCTTCTGTCTCACTAGCCTTTTATCAGAATTTTGAGAGCGCGGAGTATTAAAGTGTGCGAATGATTTAGTAAACCGTAGGAACTATTTGGCATAAATTGTAGTTATGATTTGCCAAACCGTACGCAAGGTTTAGAAAACTTATATCAAAACGGTGTATATATAATCAACTGTTGGAACGATTTGATGAATATGGGAACGAAATAGCTTAATCGTTCGTACAGTTTAGCTTCCCCTTAGACACATGTAGTGAAGTTCGATCAACTTCGGTTGATTGTTTCTTCGACGCATTCAAAAATGTCTTTTATCAAAATCTCTTTAAATTTCTAAAACGTGGGTCCTGAAGCATCAGATCCCACCAATCCTGCTACATCTTTTGGTACATTTTTGGACATAATAACTTTTCATACTTTTTGGCCATGTTAGATTGTTTAGATTGAGGATCACTAACGATGGTTTAGTACCCGACATGTGCGTGTATGGTCCATACTGCAAATTTATCTGTTCTTATGCTATTAATTTAGAGACCTTAAACATTTGTAGCACTTTGTGAATGTCAATGCTGGTTGACCAAGAGTCCCCGAGGGCACATGAAGCCAAGTTCGATCAACTTCGGTTGATCGATGCTTCAACGCATTCGAAAATTTGTTATCAAAATTTCTTGAAATTTCTAAAAAGTGGGTCCTGTAGCATAAAAACCCACCCAACCTGCTATTGTTTAGATAGAGGATCACTGACAAAACATGCATGTCTGGTCCATGCTGCAAAATTATCTGTTCTTAAATGATGCTATTGAATTTGAAGTCGCTTTACGTTGGTCTTGTACCTGCGCATTCATAAGAATTGTACTCTGTGACTGTGACGACAGGACTCCATGACTGGTCCTGTCCAAATATCTTTAGAGAAGACATAGCCCCGACCATCCGTCCTCTTTGAATCTCAGTCGGAATCCTCGGATGTTCACATGCATGAGCTTTTTCTTGTTATGAACCTGGAAAGATTTGAGTGTTTGCTTACTATCTTCTTAATAATATTTGAAATGACAAATATGGATAATGACCATATCCCTGTATACAGCACAAAATCGATAATTCAGAAAATCAGAAATCGAAGGCATACACAATCAGGATAAAACAGGAACCAAAGCAAACAAACAAGAACCTCCACCACATGAAAAGAAGCGAACCCCCGATATGGGAGTGAGACCAGGTGCCCAGGAAGAGTAAGCATCTCCTGCTTGCATGCAACACCCGCCGCTTCAATTCAGTAGAACTGTCACATCCGGTTACTTCCATTTCGGAAGACATACTTTGGTTGGATGGTTCAAATGGTCTATGACAGAATATCATCCACCATTCTGGAGAGTGGGACATAATAGTGTATGACGAGTTCCCCATATCGACCGTAGAACTTTCTCAGTAACGATGTTAGTCGGTCACAAACATATCCCTGAGTGAGAAGCTTATCTGAAAGACGCCTAGCTCTCAGAACAAAATCCGTATATTTGGTACTTGCTCTGGCATAGCGTATCAACTGAGATATGAACACGCAATAAGCAGGCGATGAAGAGATGTTGCTACTCAGAAAAAGAAAGTTTGTAATGCTGAAATCGAAATCGTCACGTTTGTCATAGAGTGAGGTGTTCAAGTGTCCATCAGTGTCGTAGGACAACATTATGTTCATATAGGATGCTGAATTATTTGTCTCTGTAGTTTCTTTGACTTCAAGCTCCGAAGGATAGATACTGCTCAGGTAATCCGCGAATTTTGGATTATTGATGGACAGCACATCGGCTATGTATCTGTAAGTGAAGTTGAAGTCAGAAGCTAAGTATCTTTTCCCTATAGAGACCAAAGATTGAATGAATTCAGCTTCGCACGAGTATAGGAAAATGTCGGTAAGGAGTGGGGCACAATTGGTCCCCATTGGAATTCCGACAATTTGCTGGAAGACCTTTCCTCCAAACACCACAAAAATGTTGTCGATCAGAAAATTTAACATCTGAATAATATCTGTTTCAGTGTACTTATTGTCAGAATCGGACTTTTCTTTTACAAAGCAGGTTTTGTCATAGTTAACAATAAATTTGTATTTGCGATTACCGTTCTTACTTGTAAAAGCATTACTTATAATTTTTGCGAGTCTTTCTTTCAATTTAAAACATGACTATGACGTCATCCCATTGTCTAGACAGTTCTTTCTATGTGATATTGTCTCAACATGATCCTTTTTCGTCCAAAAGTTCACCTGTAGCTGTCCATTAAGTTTGCCAAAACTGTCCATTATTAAAATAATGGACAGTTAAAGGTAACTTAATGGACAGTCACAAGTAAATTTTCGGACAAAAGAATCCTAATTATGATGACATAATATCACACAGAAAGAGCTATATGTCCCAACGAAAATTGTTTTCCAAGTTTCTTTTATAATTTCGATTTCAAATTCCATATCCATTAATATTCCTCTTTTGGGGTAAAACATGTTCCTCTATATTAATAAACGAAAGAATCCAACGATGCGCGGATTTCGTAATTTTTATGGGGGGATATTTTAAGCTCGTACATGTGTAGGTCCAAAAATACAATGAAATAGAAGTAAATCAAATACATGTAACATAAAGTAATTAAAACTACAAAATGTTGAAATCCAAGACGAATTACATCCTATGTTTCGCGTTGTCTTTAGAAAAAATACTTAAAAACACCGCTACAGTCTATATCCAAAACATGACGCTTCAATTAAAATGATCAATTAGTTTTTTAAAAGCATTGATTTTATAAAAATAAAAACGAGGTCCATACGAAAAATACGCTGTATATCATAAGCGTGGCTACATCGAAATGAATCATTTTCTCAACAACTCAATGATTGACCTTGACATGAAAGTGTCCATTATTAAGACAAACGAAATCGATCGGTTGACTGACCAGGGATTCAAGCTACGTGCACCTGATCATCACCTCTTGACCAATGATACGGTTCTTGATTTTGAGGTGTCCAAATTCTGCGAAAGGATCTTACCTGTGACTGTCCATTATTAAAACAAAAGATGTCATGTTTTAAGTGGGAGAAAAGCCTCAAACTATCCATTATGTCAGAGAAAGAACTGATCTCGGCCCTGACGGGCCTCGATCAGTACTTTCTCTGACATAATGGATAGTTTTCGGCTTTTCTCCCTAACTTAGAATGTAGAATTGTAGTGTAAAGTGTCGAAAAATCAAAGGCTTGGATCGAATGGAAAATGAGTTGATTTCAGATGTTCTAAAAGTTCCTTCGAATTCTTTAAAATCCACATCTGGTTGATACTACTGCGAGAATATACTGTAGAACAATATTTTTGAAGCCCAGATTTTATTTCAGATAAAACTTTGGTGAGTAAGATCGATACAGATTTGGTAGAACATTTTGAGGAACCAGCAATGAAACGTTGTTTGTACGGATTATTATGCATTTTAGGTATGCAGTATAAGTATGGTAAATCTAAATCTAAATTGTTAGTGTCGAAGCCAAAGGAAGTAAGAGCTGATTTGTGGTTATCTATTATTTCAGAGGCAGAAAGGTTTGTTGGGGTGTAAGTTGGATTTCCAGGTGTCGAATTTAAACCCAACTCTTTAACTAGACTGTCGAAATAGTACTTTTTGCAAGTAAATGTGTAATTATTTGAGGCTTTGTCCGCTGGTGTGATGACATGTTCTTGGAGGTAGGTAAGTTTTGTGATATCATCAGGGTCTTTAAATAAAGACTCGAATCTGGTGTTGAAAGTTGACTTTAATCGGTAAATTCTAGATAAAAGTAACCCTCTGATGGATTTTATCCATTCGGAAAGGGTGTCGAGCTGTACATAATCTTTCTTTGCCCAACGTCTTGCATATTCCTCACAAGAGTCCATGATAATTTTGATATTTTGGTTCCATGTAAAGGACATACTTTCTCTGTATTTGGGACCCTTTTTTAACAATTCTCTCAACTTGTCGTTCTTGACCATACTAAGGTCACCAGTAATAACGTGTCCACACGGAGAGTAGTTGAAATCCGATGAAGAACATTCGCAAGGAAGTGGATGTAGTGAGGGATTACTTAGATCAATACACTGCAAGAATCGTTTGTAATTGTAAATTTTGATACAACTGTTGGTGTGTAGCTATAGGAAATACAAGGAGTTTCTTTTCTTTTGAAATAAATTGGGATTTTTTCTGTGACAGTTTTGTGATTCAAAATTAGACCAAGATTCAATTTATCAATACCTTTGTTTCCAAATCTAACTTTAATGAAAGGTCGGTTTGTTTTCTCCTCTGATTTATCTGACCTAACTGCTTGAAAAAAAAACGAAAAGTAGAAATGTCAAAGATGACTCCTTGTTGTCTGTATTCTGGGGAACGTGTATCGGTATATGTGAGGTCCTTCGTATATTCGTAGATTTCGTGTAACTTCCGTAAAGGAACTGAGTATAATTTGGTACGAATATAATGCAGGCCTAGAGGCTCATTCAAAAATGGAACCAAGTCATCGAAGGAGAAACTATGTATCTCAGGCCTATTATATTTACGAATGCCATGATCTATTTTCATATAACCTTAATCATGAAGAATAATCTTTTTCGTTTATAATCTATATTTGTAATTATAGTAACTTCGATGTTTTCACTTTTTGTTGTAAAGTTGTAAATAAAGTTAGCCAGAAATATTTTCAACAAAGGAGGGGATCTCCAACAACACCAGGTTGCAGCACCCACAGCAAAACCCCAAAAACACTCAATGCACAACACAGACAGATCAAACACAAAGGACTACACATAAACCAACGAGACCAATGGGCAATCGGTGCCGACTTAGGACGGCCATCTGCCCCGAAAATAGCAGAAGGTATGGTTATCCTGGATAACGTGCAAACAACCCTCCCACTTTTCCGATTACCCAGAGGTCTCGAAGAACGTACAATTGTGGTGTAAAACAAAATCCTTACTGTCATATGACCACAAACAAACAAGATCGCAAAACACAGGGGCCCATGCAACACAGATTAATATGTAAATGGATATAAAAAGAAGGCGTACGTGATACAGTCTGTGCTCTGTCGTCTGTAGCGAGCTCATGTATGTTATCACCCGAGGAGTCCGACTGACAATCAGAGATGACAGGTGGTCGAGGCCCTGTCCTCTCTAAAGATGTTTGGACAGGGCATGTCATAGAGTCCCGTCGTCACAATCAGTCAGAGTGCAAATTTTAAGAATGCGCTGGTACAAGACTGTAGATTGGTCAAGTACCAGGCCTATCAAGAAATTATCTTTATATTTTGATATCTTGGAGGGTTTAAGTACTACAATTTTGTAATCAACGAAAAGTTAATAACGTTAGTAATGCTAGAAATCTACAGTTCATGTTCTACGTGTTTAAGTGCTATTAGAACATCTTTGAAAATAGTATATAGCATTAACACTTTAAAAATGAAAATTTTCATGCTGTAACCACAGAAAAAAATCCTGGTTTTAGAGGAAATCGACATTTTTGTCAATTTACCCAATACATTTTCGGGCTCAACTGTATTCTTCGTGGGTCTCAGTACATGACGTCAGAAGTTGTACACGACAAAGTGATTGCCTGTACACGCAGATGTGTATACGCATGTGGTCACCGTTTCAAGAATAAAACAATCAATATCTAAAACATAGGTTTTTTTTATTGAGCAATAATTTATAATTAAGGGTGTACCATTTCTAAACATGCTCTTGGCTGGCGATCACCTGTAGATTCAGGATTGAAGAATTCTGACATACTATTATATGCAGATTAAGAAAAATAATCGTGCCAATATTTGTGTCTGTTTTGAGTCGTTGAGAGAGAGAGAGAGAGAGAGAGAGAGAGAGAGAGAGAGAGAGAGAGAGAGAGAGATTATCCAATCTTTTCTATCATCAATTGCCTCTCATGAAAATCTATTTCAAAAATGTTTTCAGGTATATTTAATGCTTCTTTTATTATTATTATTATATTGCTAGCTGTGACCATAACTTAATCTGAAATGTCTGAAATGGGCTAGACTGGAAACTTGCGAATAAAAAATGATCTATGACTACAGGCAAAATAAAGATACATATAACATATAAGACATCCCATCAGGGAGTGTAATCGTAAAAATATGAAGAAATGCGCGAGAACTATAAGTTAGACCTATACTCAAGGAACCCGTTTTACTTTGTGATGGGGGAGGGGTAGTAAAATTGTTAGTTTGTGTGTTTTACAAAATAAGAAATTAGATACGATATATCGGATATCGGTACTTTTTGTATTGTTATGTATCATATTGAAAATTTGGTTTCTATACCCAGCCCTGGTTGGTGACGAGGGTTAAATACCCGAAACATGCATGTCTGGTCCATGCTGTAAATTTATCTGCTCTAAGATTATGCAAATGAATTCTAAGACGTTAAACATTAGTGTTCTTTTGTGTCTCTTTCTGTGGGTGTCTGCTCTGTGTTTTTGCATTGGATGTATTGGAGTTTTGCTGTGGGTGCTGCAACCGAATGTTGCTGGAGATCCCCTCCATGCATTTTTATATACAGTGGGTAAAATGTTTGGTTAAAAAATAAGCTAAATCAGATTAGTAACAGTTGTATTTACCGGGCGACGCTTTCTGCTGTTGGAATTTATTTCATGTTATGCATTTAAACTTTATTGCTTTTTCTGTCATGTCGGGTCATTCTTGTTTGAGATTTGGCGCGTTTAATACATAGATATTTGACGTAACAATAATCGTCATATGAATACATTTGCACGAATAAATTTAGCAATATTATAAGTGATGAACAATCAAGTGTCGATTGCTGAAAGTCTTTCGATGCCGATCTCAAATTTTAGTAATGGATTGTCGCTGGAATAAACATTATAGACAAATCACTAGATTTTCCATAGGAACGGTTGTGAACCTCGGAATGAATAAAATTCCGAAATGTCACCAGGTGCCCGGGGAGAGTCAGCGTCTCCTTATTGCATGCAACAAGGGAGATGATTTAGCTTGAGGAATTTATTTCCCTCATTTGCAATATTTCATGTTCCATTAATCATTGGTTTGCCTGTACAGCTGATAACACACGCAGACAATTTGAAATTGCCATATATCTTGTTTTTAACAAAATTTATTGTAAATGAATGCAACCTTTTTTTATTTTACGTAGCATTTTTCTGGAAGAAACAAACTGCTTTCCGATTTAAATCTATAATATTTTCGACAAAAACCGCTTTTTTACATTTTCATAGTCAGGCATTGTTTCTCTCAAGAAATTGATTTTAAATTCATGGAAAATCTTGAAATGCTTGATTCAAAAAGGATTTATTCCATACAGCTTTATACAATTTGCGCTCGTTTAATTGATAATGACAAAAATTCTCACGGGCGTATTTTGCTTTTTTTCAACAAGAGATCGTACTAAACTTGTTCTGCAGACATAGTTTCCTTTCAGACTATATCTAGGTTATAGAACCTTACAAGACATCGTATTGTGAAAGGAAAATTTCAATGGAACACATGAGTAAAGTTGAAGACAATACGACATTGAAGTTGATATGGATTAATTCAAAGTTTTAGTTCTCTGTAATACAAAATCAATTCTATTGCTTTTAATGTATTTGGATGATTTTACTCTCAAATTGCTTACATGTGAAAGTACGATAAAATATATGCTCTAGTCTTGTTGTATATATTTTCCGAGCGAAATCATCGGAGACGCAGTTTTGTGTATGATATCCGACAAGGGGGAGTGAGGTATTACGAACACGTGTCTCGAGAAGATGCCCCTCCCTATCTTTGTTTTTATATAATTTTCAAGAACGTGAACGGCTGTTTCATTTTTTTAATATTGATTTTACGTTTTGTGTTTTACTTTCATTCACTTACAATGCAATAAATAGAAACTTTTCCAACCTTGTTTGAAAGCTCAAATTGTCCTAATCAACATCTTTTGGTGTTGGTTATCATTATGACGTCACTGATCGATGACGCTATTCCTCTGAAACGTAACAATGAAAACTTCGGACATTTTTCGTCATTTTGTCAGCCATCATTTCGGCAAGTGGCCTATTGAATTAAATGGTGTGCGAGGTAATGTTTCGCTCTGAGTTGTCTTGCTGTCTTTTTTGATATGTGCTTTACACTTAAATAGGTCTCAGGAAAGGAATCTCCGTTCTTCCCAAGTTTGCAATTCAAACAGATTAGAAAATTCGTCGAAAAAAAAAAAACAATTATAATTTCAATTCTGTTTGTAGATGAAAAAGATAATTTGCCTACGATACTAAAAGCACTTAAATCAAGATACAAGAAGACCCATTTTTGTGCTTGTAAAACAACGGAATCACCAACAACACATGTGGTAATAGGATATGACGTTTCCTTACGGCAGAATATAACAGTTCATGAAGAAGAGTTTGGGATGAAGGTCATTCTCAAGAATCCATACCAAATAAATAATGAGGCTGTTTATGTCAATAATTTACGCTTCAAAGAAGAAAGACGATGCTGCTCGTCGAAAGACCTGACTATTTTTCAAAAATGTATTGCGGAATATGCATCACATCTATGGGAGAAGCATTCAAATCTTACAATTATAACTGGAGATAACTTTCGATCTGTGAACGGAGAACCTTTGCTAGAAACTTGCATTGTTTTCTACTGTCTTTCGAAAGGTTTCATCCCGGTAAATGAAGAACCATTTCCAAAAAACTTTCTTGTGACCTTGGAATCCTAAAAACTGATGTAAGAGAAGGCTACTTTGTTCTTGGCACGACTCACATGAGGGGATATCCAGATGCGTACAATGATCCTATTTGTATGGGAAGTAACATCGGCACTCAGCTTAGAGATGCTAGTGGAAGCCTGGGACTATTCATAAACTTGCCTTGTGGTGAAAATGGATTTATTACCTGTTGCCATGTACTCTTTGACTGTATCAGACCTCAGCCATTTTATTTCAATAAAACAACCCACTCCAATGCTCATCAAGTTCTTCAACCAGGAAATGCTGCAATATGTGGCAGAGACCTCCAAGAGAAATTTTGCGGTGAAATTCAAATGGCCAAATTTAACCCCAAGTTTTCTCCAGTTAGTGTTGACGTTGCTTTGGTTAAAATATGCAACAGGATACCATCAACAGGTCACTTTGTCGTGAAAAACAATGCTCAGGTTACAGAAATCGGTAAGAAGTCTGGTAATTTATTTTTAACGAAATTGAAAACCTATTATTCTTACATCGAAACATAACATCGCTGGATTGTGTTTCATTTGACATATTCGGAAAAACCCAAAAGTCCAATAGTTCATTGAGGTTGTCTTTGTTAACGGCATACTAAAACACAAAGTAGGACTCGAAAAAAAATTACGATGTTTGGGTTGTTGGCCGAGAAATACTTTTATTTTGACAACACTAAAACTATACTCAATTTTTTTTAACACGTCCATATCATTATCTAACAAAATTTTGCTGGGGAACCTTTATCGTTTCCCATAAGCTCCCAAAATATTTCAAAAGCTAAAAGTATACAATGACCCTAGTGTTAATTCTGCCTTTGTTTCTACCGGGAGATGAGCAATGATCCAGCGATGAAAATGAATAAAAATCGAGACATCTCAGCCCAAGAATCATTACCTTCGAATCTAACGACGGTAATGTGCAACTTTTTGTTCCGAGTAGTAACACTGCTTTGTCCCCTTCCTTTGGTGTATACGCCTTTTTATAGCAAGCTCAAACTAGAATGTCTATGTTATGTCGATATCGTCTGTCTCTTTTACGCATTTGAAATTTTCTGTGACAAAATTTCTTGAAATTTCTAAAAAGTGGGTCCTGTAGCATCATATCCCACCCATTCTGCTACATCTTTTGGTACATTTTTGGACATAATAATTTTCATACTTTTTGGCCATTTTACATTGTTTAGACTGAGGATCACTGACGAGGGTTTAGTACCCGAAACGTGCATGTCTGGTCCATGCTGTAAATTTATCAGGTCTTAAATGATGCTATTGAATTTGAAGACGTTTAACATTGTAAGAGCAAAACAATTGTCCGAGAGACAACTCAATCAAAGGCTAATTGTGAGCGACTGAAGTAGTCACCGCCAAAATGTTTTGGACAATACAACAAAATATTAAATATGTTCAATGTTTGGGGTCTTCAAATTTAATAGCATCCTTTAACATGCGTGTTTTGGGTACTTAGCCCTCGTCAGTAATCCTCAATGTAATATAGCCAAAAGTGTGAAAGTTATTACATGTACGTCCAAAATTTACCGAAAGACGTAGCAGAAGGTGGGATATGATGCTACGGGACCCAGGTTTTAAAAATCTCAAGAAAATTTCGAATGCATTGAAGAAACGATCAACCGAAGTTGATCGAAACTTGGCTACATGTGCCCTCGGGGACTCAATGATAGATCTTTCTATATGGCCGTCTTTAGACTGGACGTATATTGATATGGCGATATCCGTCCATCCGTTTGACCCTTGATAACAAAATATAGCCCAAAGTAGTTAAGCTAGATACTTCAAATTAACCACGTGGAATGAGTTTAATATTACAAAGAACCCGATTGATTTTCAAGGTCAAAAATCAAAGGTTAATGCCTATATATTTGAGGCTGGAAATAATTTCTTTTGCCGAAAATATTTTGAAAATTCGTTCAAATCTATTTTTTGTCAAAATTTTCTGAAACTTAAAGATGAAAGTTTTTCATATATGGAACAGATTTTTATATCTGTTGTCAGAAAATTGAGAAATTATGCGAGGGGGAAATGGGGGAGGGTCAATATATGCATACTTGTACCTTGAAAGCAAGATAAAGCCCCAACCAGTTAAACTAGAAATGTCAAATTTACCACGACAAAGAAGACTTTTAATTTTCAAGGTCACAGGTATAATGTCAAGGTCATTTTGGGGCAGAAATAGATTTTGCTGGTGAAAATAATTTACAAGCTCATAAAATAAAACTTTCGGTTAAATGTTTTGAAAATTAATATGCTTCGAGTAGAAAGTTTTTTTTTCAAAAATATAACAGGTTTTTATATCTTTTGTCGGAAAATTGAGAAATTACGAATAAGGGGAAGGGGGTTCAATATATGCTCAGTTGTTCCTTGTAAACAAGATAGAGCCGAAACCACTTGATCTAGGAACTTTACCATTAAGTATAATAAGACAGGGAACCCTATTCCTTTTTTAGGTCATGGTCGTTTTGGGAACGCCTACTTTTGAATTTCAGGATAGCCTTTTTGTTATAAAAGAGTTATGAACCTATGATTATTTTCAATGACAAATTTATCCCGACGGGTGTATCTTGCTGCTTTAGCGGAGGAAATATTTCAACAAGTAATTGAACTTTGATGTTTTATTTAAGCCCATAATGAGTTTAGAGGATAGAATAAAATCAATCAAAAGAGTCTCTTAGAGGATAGAAAAGGCCATTTTATCTAAGAAATTATAACTAATCAATTGACAATTTTTTTAATGTAAGATATGGTATAGTGTTAAACGTCTTCAAATTCAATATCATCATTTAAAAACAGATAAGTTATCAGCATAGACCGTGCACGTGGGATATGATGCTACATTACCCATGTTTCAGAAATTTGAGAACATTTTGATGACAGAAATTTTCGAATGCGTTGAAGAAACGATCCACCGAAATTGATCGAGCTTGGCTACATGTGCCCTCGTGGAGGTTTGCTTATTGTATTGAGTTTTGTGTTACAGTTTAACGCCGAGACATAAGGTCACCAGATGTAACGTTAAGCTTTGATGCCTTTCAACGACAAATAGGTGTCGAGTGAATGATATCGGAGCCTTTCGCTCCTCTTTATAAACGTATATATTAGAATAATTAATCACTTATTATGATTTTCATTTACTTTTTTACCTCTAATGGGATGTTGTACCGAATTGGTAGCACTCGGTACAATATTTTAATTTGTTTCTTATACTTAATACAAAATGAAAAAAAAATCATAAATTGTGTGAAATGGAAAAAGGGAACATTCCCTCCTCCTCCTTTTATGTCCTTGTGATTCGCGCATGAAGTTGCATTATATATACACACAATTTGTTTGCAACATTAAGAATCATTCCCCAGTGGATGTTCCCCTTACATATCTAAGGCGGATATCCATGCAAACTACTTTGAAAAGTGATAGGAATTGCAATACTGTAATTACATGTTTGTATGGTCCACTCAAAGTAGTCTCTGAATTCCTTTCAATTAAGATAGTGTATCAATCTAGTCTCTCCTAATTTCAGAACTTCATTGAAATGATTTCAATGAAAAAGAACCTGAAATCGATTTCTAATTCGTCGTTTACCACTTCGATTAAAAAAAAATTGCCAAAATTTAATTTATTTCGTTTCTTTTTATTTCTTTTCTTTAACATTTGTTTTGTTACTTTCCATATCATTTCTATTTCGTTGCGTACTTAAAAAGGCCACGTTCAACTCGGTTACTCAAGAGGAGTCCGAGGCACAAGTATCAAATTAAACTGTTTGAATTACTTCAATTCTTAGGCAGATTTTTTCTTCAATTTGGCAATTAAAATTAACATTTCTTTCTCAAATCAAAATTTAGACACATATTCAAATTTCGCGGAGCACTTTCAATGAACATTTTTGGAACTGAAATTAGTTGAAAGGCCTCTGCAAACGCTCGCTTATTTGTTTTTATTATCTTAACAGAGATAACTTCTGCTTATTCCGATGGGTAAGATTCATAATAGTTGTTTGTTTTGTTATAATCAAGCTTTTTTCAATTCCAAAGATAAGACAAAAATTATTTTTCCAGAAATAATCTAAGAAAACTGCACAGAGGATACACAAGGCCCTTGCAGGATTAAAAGAAAGAAAAACGAAATCTAATTTTTAGATATATTTTGATACAAATCAGTCTCTTGAATCCATGCGTGTGTTTTAGCAATAATCTACTTCTTTAATGATACTCAAATCCTGATAAAATATTAATTTGCAGGCTACGAACCAAATAAATTTCCAGTTTATGACACGGGAAAAGTACGACGAAAAATCGACATAAGCGATCTCGAAAAGCCTTTGCTGAAATCTGGAACGTCATCAGGGCTTACACGCAGTTGGTTCAAACTGAATGGATGCCAAGTCCGTATTTTCCCCGAAGGAGTATGGCTTGGAACTCAAGCACAAGAAACGATAGTAATGAAGGGACAATACGAAGTAGAGTCAGGAAGCATCCATAATCCTTTCTTTATCACTGGGGATTCAGGCTCAGCAGTTTTTCAAAAGGAGATAGATGGTAAATTAGTATGTATAGGCATAGCAATCGGGAAGACAAGTTACGACACCACAGTGGTAACCCCGATAGGAGCAGTGTTAGATGCTTTGGGATTAACGGATTCTGATGTCAAAAAGCTCCATTCCTAGGTAACAATGATGAGACCTTAATCGATATCCTTCTTGTAGAAATTATTCGACCAAAGTTCTCAGGAATCAGTTAATAAAAGTGAAACACAAAAACGGAATCCAGATATCAAAAACCGAAAATCGAAAGGCGTATGAATTGAAAAATACAATCAGAACTTTCTCGCGCGAAAAAAAAATATTAGCCAAACAGACGGAGACAATGGCACAACTCCATAAAAACACGAATGACAACTTGTCTAACAACTTCTCTACATTGCAAGTGCGGAGGACATTGTAGAATGCATTGAAAATGGCGCCGTTATAATTATTGAATAATGTTCCAAATCTAATGCTAACATAGTACCAAAGTAGATAGGAACAAAAAATAAGCCAATCCCGATTTCTGTCTTAGTGTTACCCAAATCTTTTGCATAAGCTTCGTGCATTGACCACGGAATGACAAAAAATAATTGGAAGTAGCCCAACCCTAAATAAATTCGATAAAGAAATAGTGTGCACTACAATTGATAAATGTAATTCCCTTGATCCACAACCCTGCCAAACATTACAATTTTTTATCAATGGAATTACAAACTAGAAGCACAGCGAGCACTGAAATAATACAACTCTTAACTTAAACATTCTATTTGTTTAAATATTCAGACTTACCATACATGTTAATGCCTTTATCATTTTTTTATGTTTTCAGAAGATTCGAACGTAATAGTTTTCTATTACGGACAGACAATACATAGTCTTTTTTTAGATGCACGGGTTAAATGTCAATATTTGAAAAAGCATTACTTGGGTGGAATGTGGAATTAACTCGATCATCTACAAGATCGGAGGCAAAGAAGAAAACGATAACCAACCTTACCCCATTCAACTCAAAACACATCCAAAGTGTATATCGAAAACTATCAAAATGCAATATTTATAAACGCAAAGTTTATTTTTTATATACAGAAGTCGTAAAAAGTAAGCTGATTGCATGAACCTTTTATTTTACCTTTCTGATCGTCAATGTGGAAAGGCTGCTGACTACTGCATAATCTGTTAAAATATACCCTTATTTGCCAAGCATTCAATTTAATAGTCTATGGCAGCTTTTTTTATTTCAAATAACAGCAATCGCATGGTTAAATTAGGGGTTTTTCACTTTTGTTGTAAATATTGTGAGCCAGAAATATTCAATAAAACACAGATTGTGATCTACATGTTAATTTTCTTGAATACAGGGTCTACAACTTTAAGAAGTGGGAGGGGATCTCAAAGAACACTCGGTTGCCGCACCAACAGCAAAATACAAAACCATCCCATACAAAATCACAAAGCAGACACGACCGCAAGAGACGCAAATTAGACAAGAAATACCAATCACAATACAGGAGCATCAAACAAAAAAGACTACATATAAACCAACGAGAGCAATGGACAATCGGGTTCGACTTAGGACGGCCATCTGCAACCCTAGTAGCAAATGGTGTTGTTATCGGATAACGTGTGCACAACCATCCCAGGTTGGTGTACCCGAATCTTCACTATAAAGAGACTTGGACAGGGTCCGTCAAGGAGTCCAGGCAGAGTGTAATTTGGAATCATTTAATTTCGATTGTCATTTTCAAGAAACGAGATTCTGATTGGCTGAGAAATTTTGTTGATACTTCGATCAACACAATTTTTCACGGAAGTCTATTTATAGCACTATTTTTAGAACCGGGGGTTCCCTCAAACACGAATGAACTGGTTGCTGAAAATACAATTGTTGATGTTTACTTATCATTTCAAGGGTACCATTTCTTTTCTCCTTACTCAAAAATTAACAGTGCATGTAGAATTTGCTCAGATTGGTCCTTATTTCAAAGATATAGAGAGACGATCGTTCGCTGTTTGAATCATGGCGGCTGCCATAACTTATTTTGGCAGACGTATCACTGCGAAACCCTCCGACTTACGAAATATAGTGTGTTGATAGATTGTTTTTAGATCCAAGAAAACAGTCTGTTTTCAATGAATAGATGATTATAAAATAATAAGAAATGAATCGCGTAGCGCGTTGATGCAGTTTTCTGTCCAATTTCTCGGGTGATACCTGCATCAACAGAAAAAAAATATAAGATTCATTTCTTAAAGAAATCGCTGGTACATCGCTGTAGATTGGTCAAATACCTAGCCAAGTGTCCGTCTTGTGACATTTGGATCATACCCATGGTATAAACGGCGTATATAGATTCTGATGTAATTTCGGTGGTAATTCCGTCTACCTTTGATCCTTCTTATTTTGTTTTTGAGCAGAATGATCTACGTTAACGTTCATGATTCAAACCTCGAGGGAAGGTGGAAAATAAAAACAAAAACCAAACGAGATGAAAACGCTTAAACAATTTACAAAGATAATTATGCAAAATAAGGCCTCAGACAGACACAAAATTGCTACCTATTCTCTCTAAGCGTTAAAGTTGTAACTGCAGAAATGGCCAACGACACTTCGCTATTTGGTTGGTTTGGTGTGCTGACCGCAGTGCTTTGAATATGATAAATCCGGGACTCAAATTTAGGATATGGCTGGCACAAACCGGTAAGTTTTCATCAGGAACTTGACGTTATTTGACTCTAATAAAGCAATACTAAACAATTAGCAATCAAATTTTACCTTGTCAATCTTTTTAAAATACCAATGATATTCCTCTTGCCTCCGCTTCCTTTCTCCGAATTCAATAATATTTTAATAATTTACATTCTTGCCGATCGGAACGCCTCGACCTTTAAATTTCTACGATGAAGTATACATAAACAATTATATTCCTATCATTTCAATTGACATACATAAGCTAGATAAAATTTGCCCTTAGTCAAAACAGATAGTACCGTTTATATTTCGTCTTTCAGCCTGTTAGTAATTTGCTCCTTCCCCTCCTTCTCTATCCCCCTCTCCCATTTTTTTTTTCTATTACCTCCGAAATTATCTAAATGCATTTGCAGAAACAAAGGATAAAAGAATAGAACAGAGATCACAGATATGGCTAGCCTATATTGACCACAGTAGAATACACGTAAGATGCAACAAACATCACACTTCAAATATTAGATCTTCAAATTCATAGCATCATTTAATACCAGATAAATTTGCAGCATGGACTAGACGTTCATGTTTCAGGTACTTGATCTTCGTCAGTTATCCTCAATCGAAAAAAATGAAATATTGCCAAAGACTGTAAAAGTGTGTCCAAAATAAAATTCGGAAAGACGTAGCAGGATTGGTGTGATATGATGCTACAGGACCTCTTTTCAGAAATTTAGAGAAAATCTTGTGAACAGAAATGTTCGAATGTGTTTGAAGAAACGATCAACTGAAGTTGGTCGGATTTGGCTACATGCGCCCCGGGCACTCCTGTTGTCTTTTATTTTGGACGACGTTTCGACTAAGAGTAAAAAATGGTCAATATCTAAAGGCGTTACCGTTGACAAGGAATTCCATCCTTGGTGTTCGTGATAAACTTGTATCCATATCTTGGAAAGCCTCGTCGTCTCACAAGTAAATATCATAAAGTTGTGTTGATGTGTTTTTTTATATTATCGCAACCGCAAATTCAAACATATTTCACCAATATATTTCTATTGTCAATGAATATGAATTAAGATTATATAAAAATTTAACTATTGAGTAGGAGTTGATGTACTCCAAATAAATGTCTACGTCATAAGCGTATTGGCAGGAAGACGAAAAACTACACAAGCATCGGTCAAACTAAGGGCTTACAACTGCAACACAAATAATTTAATTTTCCATCATCTATTCATCTACACTTGTTTTCTTTGGCAGTGTGGAACATTTAAACACGCTCCACGCAATTGAATTTCTAAATCGTATTTATTACTTTTATTTCCAGCAAAAAAGACAGAAAAAAGAAAAGGATCTCTAACAGAGCCCGGTAGCAGCATCCAAAGTAGAACATCCCAAGAAAAGATAGATAAGACATTCACAGCAAGAGATGTAACATGACCAAAAAACACCAAAGTCGACATCAAAACACCGAACACAAAAGACCTAAAAACCAACCAACCAAAGGACGGCCAGTTGACCCTTCCGAACGCGGGAAAGAATTAAGAAATTCCATGACGTCACAACGCAATTTCGATGTTTGACTGAGGTTCGAAGCTTGTTTGTCTGATGTAAACACATGGTAAAACCATGAAAATTTGCATTTTTGTCCCGCAATCGGAAGTGTCAATTGCATCTACCAAAGCTTTGCTTTGATCCTTTATAAATTTGAAATCATATATCATTTCGCTATTTTCGAACCAAAGCTTTTAAATTTTATCGAAATTAAAGGAGGGAAACACCCTAACACTATCCCCCAATGCTATACGTATAAGATTTTATTCAAGTATGATGCTGAATCGATCCTATATGAAAATAGGAGCCGCGAACCCTCTGCTGTTAATACATAAAAAGTCAAAACATAGAGCACTACTTAAATAAATTTGGCTGTATTGAAAATCACTCTGTCCTGAAGGATTTTCTATCCGAACACGCGTTTGGTGCATTAAAATAGGTTTGAAATTTTGTTCAAGAAGTCAATTCTTCTTCCATAAGAGGAATGTCATGAGGTGATATCATAATCTCCTTTTGCGTACCGTCACTTTTATACAGTTATTGACTTTTGATGAGGTCTACTCGTGACTATACAGACATGGTCAGGTATTGGTTGACCGAGGCCGAAGGTACTTTAACGGATATGTAATACAGCATTTTTATTCAATTGCAAACAAACTGCAAAAAGTCTAGGGTACTTTTAAAATTACACGCCTTTACAAAGAAATTGGTGACTTTGATAATATAAAATCATTGGTAGCGTAAATCCTCACTGAGAAATCATAATAAAGTCCTAATACAGTTTTTGTTAATTTATTTACAATGTACAAGTTCCCGATACTAACAAAGTAATTACCAATTTTCAAAGAAACCGACACTGGGTTACAGAGCAACCCGCCGAGAGCTGCCGTTTTTTTTTTTTCAACAAGGGCTTCGTGAGTTGCCAAACTATTGAAAATGTTTTAAATCTGTATCACATGGTCAGTGTCACAGCTGGTTGACCAGGAGTCTGCATGGACAAATGTAGCCAAGTTCGATCAAACGCATTTGAAAATTTTTGTTATCAAAATTTCTCGAAATTTCTGAAAAGTGGGTCCTGTAGGATCATATTCCATTCATTTGCTACATCTTTCGGTATATGTTTGGATGTTATAAATTTCAAACTTCATATCCATATAACATTGTTCGGAATGAGGATCGCTGACGTTTATGGCTGGTCCATGCTGGTTTCTTCTTAAATGATGCTTTTGAATTTGAAGACATTTAAAATTGTTAGCTCATGGGAAGTTGCCGATTATTCTGGCTGTTATAGAAAACATATTATTTACATTTAAACTATTCAAGACAGACAAAATTAATGGACAAATAGATATGTTAAGATATTACAGGTAATGATAAATAGATTTAATGATGAGGCATAACAGATATTAGATGAGAGAGTTGCACATTGACATGATCATGAAACTGACGCAGGATGGAAATTGATTCAATCTACAAATACTATAGTTTTGACCAATTTTTCTTTAATTTCAGATTAATATCTCGATAATATGTCATGAATGCCTAATTTGAAGAAATTCCCGAATTTTAGAAAATTTTACAAGATACATCGATAAAAGCTACAATTCTACAATATACATCTGCCAACAGTATCGGGAAATAAAATATACGTGAAATGAGTAGTACGTGATATCTTTGAATTTGATAAGGCCGGAGCTTATTTGCGTCAGCGTTATACTTTTAATAACGGTATAATTTATGAAAATTCACTGGAGGAAGGATTAAAATTTCGCAATTAGATACTTTAAAAGTGTTTGTATTAGATGACGTATACTTTTTTTGTGCATATAGAAAGGTCAACGGTCGTTAATACTAATTCAAAATGAAACAAGAGGCCCAGGGATTACATCGCTCAACAATGAGAACGCTGGAAATCTTGCAGCGAAAAGTTACTGTAAATATACCGAAAGCCGTAGCAGGATGGGTGGGATATGATGATACATAACAACGAGGTACGCTTATTGGTGATGATCTACACTAGTTTCAATAAAGATTTACTTTAACAAATGTAGTTTTTAACACGTTCATCTTCTAAACGTCCAAAAATAAATACAATTTCTTCTTGCTCCTAATATATGCAAAGGAGTCTTTAAAATGAGAATACTTATATGATGATAAATGATAATTGCCTTTAACAATTGGACATCAATCTATCAAAAAATTTAACCCTTTAATTTTACACATCTGCTTCAGATAATGAAGCAAAGACGAATACTTTCTAAATTTGTGAAATCTACATTTCAATAAAACATCCTTTACAGATTGAAACCTGTAGTGCGGTGTTGTTGTCTCCGTCTGTTTGTTCTTCGTGTTTCTATGGTGCTGTGTTATTGTCTCCGTCTGTTTGTCCTTCATGTTTCAATTGAGCTGTGTTGTTGTCTCCGTCTGTTTGTCCTTCGACTTTCTATGGGGTTATGTTGTTGTCTCCGTCGATTTGTGTCCGTCGATTTACTATGATATTGTGTCGTTGTCTCCGTCTGTTTGTCCGCTTTTTCACGTCACGTGAGAATGTGTCCCCCTGATGTCACTTTTGGGGATTTCCTTCCTTTCTTTTTCTTTTGTTTTATATTGTATAAGGATTTTGATTTTGTGTTTCGTGTTTTACTTTCATTCACATATGCTCACGTATACTAGTAATTTCTTTTGCACAAAATATTATATCTAAAAATTAGGATTGTAAAATACATCATGATTAACTATCGATTATCGGACACAATTGGAAGGGTGCTATCGATTGATAATCAATTGATGATAGCGATCATTAAAGTATACATTTCAATTCTTAAAACGTTTTAACCTTACATCTGAAAGTGACAATATCTGATAGACACCTACATAATGATGCCACATTCCCCTGGAATTTCGACTCCTGAACTATAAATGGTGAACATCTCTGATAAAAGGAAATGCCTTGACGCAAAATTCAACGAGTAATATAACATGCCATAACAACCTCAAAACTTTATATAAAAGTTATGGTTAAGCTATATATTTTTGTTATTTCAGTTTTATCTTTTTATAGAAAGAAAAAAGACAAAATCGTCATTATTCAGTTCAGAAGGGAGACGTTTGGATAGTTACTTATTTGTGTACGACATAATGTAATCTTTGACATCTCTAGATGATGGACTCTTATTCTTTTTGTACATTCAGATTACCAGCATTTGTCCTGGACAGGGATATCACTTTTTACATGTGCTATCGTCCGTGGTCAATCCTACCATTTTGATACATTACAACAGTGAGTGATGAGTGAATTATTGCAATACTTACAGGGGTAATAGAACTTCTCATCTCATTAAAGGAATAATCTTACCTTCAACTGCATAACTTCGGATATTTAACATCATAGGGTCTTTGATAAAAGGTAATAAAATCCATAGCTTCTAGGCACAGTGCTTGAAACAACGAGAAGAATCAAACCAAACAATCTTGTGGTCAGGCATACTGAATCAAAGGTATGTTCTGCAGCGCCTAAAGTTGTCACTGCAAAAGGTTATAGTCATTTTTAAGAGAAGATAAAACAAGCCTTTGCCATATTTCTTTGTTTAAATGCCTCCGTTTTGGCATTTTGAAATAGAGGTCCAAAATCTTTTGCCTTCGAACAATCATTGCCAATTTTGTTGAATTCGCAATTAAATGCAGGTCAATTTTAATGGCTTAACAAGATATAAATTTATGAAATATTATCAAGGTTCCTAGATTTACCATTGCAGCATTAAACGTCACGAATTTGTTGATAAGGTTTTGGGTGAAATATTTTGTCATGACTTGTTGCATAAAATCTTTTTTAAAATCATATCCGCATCTACAGGAACACAATACGTACTCATAGGAATTCCATTAGCATGCTTGTAGAGAGAGTTATCATTTCCTCATAAAATGTTCAAGACGAAAAAGGCATTACATTCATGATTTGCTATAGTTGTATTCTGCAGCGAGGAGGATCCTATTATATCAGAGAAACATTGCGGAAACTGAGGACGCAAAACCAAATTGTTCTATCCATTAATAAAAACTATTGAATTAGTTAATTGACATATACGCTTACCCTGAAAGTGAGAGGGTTAACATTGTTTGCACGTAATCCGGATAACTACACCATTGCTTCTAACGTAGTAGATGGTCGTCCAAAGTCGGCAGCGATTATCCGTTGGTCTTTATGGTTTATGAGTGGTCTTTTGGTTTTGGTGTTTTGATGTCATGTTTGCTGTTCCTTGTCCCTTTGTATCTCTTGCTGTGTATGTCTTCTCTGTGTTTTCGCTTGGGTGTTTTGATGTTTTGCTGTTGATGCTGCAACCAGGTCTTGTTGGAAATTCCCTATTTTCTTTTAAATGTTGCATATATCGGATCACCAATATTCACCTTGGACGTTTGAAATGTGTTATGTAACTATTATAATACTTTTGTTCCAAAATATTTTCTTGTAAGGAAGATTTAATATTCTACAACTATATAACGTTGTAAATGAAGCAGATTAGATTCAGATCTCTGCCGTGTAAATCTAACTTTACTTTAATTAAGTTTATTAAATTGTACATGTACAGTGTTTACCAGAAAGCGATTCAAACCGTTACAAATTATTTTCTTATTTTCCAGTCAATACTTAAAATATCTTGTTATTTGGAAACTCAGACTTGCCTTATTCTATTAAAAAACTGTTCATACATGTTCAGACATATATAATAGACAGCAAAATATTTTGAATACTCTCTCTCTCTCTCTCTCTCTCTCTCTCTCTCTCTCTCATATATATATATAAAAGACAGCAGAAGATTTTGAATTCTCTCTCTCTCTCTTCTTGTACTATTATATTTGTTGTGAAACTA
Source organism: Pinctada imbricata (assembly GCA_033119305.1). Taxonomy (NCBI): domain Eukaryota; kingdom Metazoa; phylum Mollusca; class Bivalvia; order Pterioida; family Pteriidae; genus Pinctada; species Pinctada imbricata. Next base: position 21,130,270 of record VSWD01000004.1, read on the forward strand.
TTTTCTAATTGCAATATCAGCATTTGAGAAATAAAGATATGTTTAAACTAAACATATATATGCTTTGATGCAGCATACATGCGATCACACATGTGTCATGAATGCTTCATGAAAACGCCCTTATACATTCATGATAAGAGTATATATATATTTAATATCTAATACAGTTAATATTAATATGTTTGTTACATAAAAAATGTAAGATTTCCTTGTTCTAAGTCTTGTTGATAATAAGAGAGTTTTTCCTGCTTTAGAGGATGTAAAATCAGCATAACAGCGGATATATACAGGAACTGACTATCCTTGAAAATATCTATTGTAAGATCTGAGAGGAGAACTAGTTTCCTTTTCACTTTGTTTTCTATTCGTACGTATTCATGCTGGGTGTATTTCAAATCCGTCCTTATGTAATCAAATCTTGTACATGATCAACGGCAAAGACAAAGTCCGCTGAAATTTTCCTTCTCAGTTTGTCAACCACGATTCTGAATTAGGCTTGAAGATTTTTTAGTCATGTCAACACGGAATTGGTGAGTAGAATTTAGATATACATGTATCTTTTTGCCGTTTAATCGAAGATTATCTGTCCAACAAAATCAAATGAGGACATTATTGAAACAAAAAAAATTCAATAGCAATTATATAAAGGAGGCAACAAACAGAATAAAGCAGGAAAGGAGATGATCTCCAACAACACTCGGTTGCAGCACTCACAGCAACCACTCAATGCAAAAACACAGCACAGACACGCACAGAAAGTAACGCAAAAGGAACAAGGGACACCAACTCACACCATAGAAACATGAAATACAAAAGACCATACATAAACCAACGAGACCAATGGGCAACCGGTTCCGACATAGGACGGCAATCTACCACGCAAGTAGCAGGTGATTAATTGATAATAAACTGATAAACTGATACCATCATGATTGCTTTAAAAATAATAAAATCTTGCATCTTGGCTTAACTCTAAATCAAACTTGCACATGGGTAGACCACATTCAGAAAATTACTAGTAAAGATGGTCACATGAACACCTCACTCTATGACAAACGTGACGACTTCAATTTCAGTATTACAAACTTTCCTTTTCTGAGTAGCAACATCCCTTCATCGCCTGCTTATGGCGTGTTCATATCTCAGTTGATAAGCTATGCCAGAGCAAGTACCAAATATACGGATTTTGTTCTGAGAGCTAGACGTCTTTCACATAAGCTTCTCAGTCAGGGATATGCTTGTGACCGACTAACATCGTCACTGAGGACGTTCTACGGTCGATATGGGGAACTCATCATACACTATGATGTCCTACTCTCCAGAATGGTGAATGATATTCTGTCATAGACTATTTGAACCATCCTACCAAAGATCGTACTCTATGTCTTCCGAAATGGAAGTAACCTTATGTGACATTTCTACCGAATTGAAGCGGCGGGTGTTGCATGCAAGCAGGAGATGCTTACTCTTCCTGGGCACCTGGTCTCACTCCCATATCGGGAGTTTGCTTCTTTTCATGTGTTGGAGGTTTTTGTTTGTTTGCTTTGGTTCCTGTTTTATCCTGATTTTGTATGCCTTCGGTTTCTGATTTTCTGTATTATCAATTTTGTGCTGTATACAGGGATATGGTCATTATCCATATTTGTCAAGGAAAAGAGTAAATATTCTAAGGAAATTGAAGTTTGACCTTGATCGGAATACTCTCCTTGTCATCTATACATTATTCATCAGGCCTATTCTAGAGTATGAGGATGTTGTTTGGGATAATTTATCCCTTGGGGAGGCAGACTAAATTTAAATAATCCAAATTGAGGCGGGTCGAATAATAACTGGGGCTACTAAATCCTGCAGTAGATCTAAAGTTTTATCAGAATCCGGACTGGAACCTTTATCCAAAAGAAGATATAAACACAGACTCATTACATTTTACAAAATGTTCCATCACATTTCATCACCATATCTTTACCTTTTGATACCACAGAGTAACTTCCAAGCCAGTCAGAGAAATCTTCGATCTAAAAATAATATTTAAAACATTTTTTTTCATTTAAACTTGTACGGAAATTCATTTCTTCCATCCGCAATTAGAGATTGGAATGCACTACCAGAACACATTAAAAACCAAACATTAAATTCTTTTGAACACTCCCTGAATCAAGATCTTACTAAAGTTCCTTCATATTACTGTATTGGGGAAAGAAAACTTCAAGTACTTCATACACGACTAAGACTCCAATGCAGCTCTCTGAATGCTGATCTCTGAATGCTGATCTCTATGCAAATCACATTTCTTTAGATGATAAATGTACTTGTGGAGAAAAAGAAACTGCGCAACATTACCTCTTAAATTGTTCTAAATATACAGAAATTAGAAATAACACAATACATGAAATACCAGTAAATTTTAATATTGATATTTTACTAAAAGGCTGTCCCTTTATGGTGACGAGGTTAACATTGGTATCTTTTTATCAGTTCAAAAGTTCATTCATGATAGTAAAAGATTCTAACACTTGCTTCATCATCCCAACTTTTACAACCTTAGATCATATATCATTCATCTGTTTTTCCATGTGTGTCATTTCCTAATACATGTATTTATGCTTACTTAAACAACACTTAGACTCTTAATTTGCACTCTAATAAACTCTCTTTCACTTATGAATTCTTCTTGATATGTAATAAATCTTTCTTTTTCTTATACTTCTATTGTTAAAACTGGTTTATTTATACCTCACATGTATAAATTTGTAATTAAATATTGTTGGGGAGAGGACTTAGTATAAGTTCTTCTTGTTGTCCAATCCCTTACTTTGTTTTTTGTAAAATTAAATTATATGCCAATATTCAAATAAATAATGTTTAAACCAAAAATAATAAAATTACACTGAAATTAAAGTATAAGAAATAATAAAGAAAAGACCGTGAACATGAGCATTCTATCATAATTCGATTTTCAATATTACCATAAAACGACTGTATTTATTTCAGTGGTTTTGTATTTATTTGATCCATTTTGAACTTAAACAACTGGCTGCGAGGAATGAATTAAGAGGTTGTATTCTGCTGTGACAATCCGGAGACCAAAATACCTTATAGATACATTGATATACTTACCCTAGGAAATTAATTAACTTATTCATCCTTTAAGAAAAGATAAAAATTCAATAACAGAATGATTAAATTTGAAACTAGAAATGCGACCTAATCTCGGTTTTTATTTTTAGAAAACAATGGATCTCCCAGGCAAGCTCAGTATTTTGTTTGGAACAGACAAAGATGTTAAACTGAGAAGACAACTGGTCCTACTCCGGGAAAAATTGATAAATCATCAATATAACGAAAGTAATGCAGTTTTCCTATGTAGCGGAAGTTTGGGTGAGGGCGTGGCCTATCCTACATCTGACGATGACTTGATGTTTTGTAATCTTGCTTGTAGGGTTCTGATGGCAAATAGAGAATTCACACGATATGTTGACCTGGTTATGGTACCATCTGAGTATTCACCCGTATATTGTCTGTTGTGGGATGTAACAAGACATCATCCTCTAGACCTTTTACAAGTCATCAATGGAATGTACGTTTTGTCATCCTTTTTGGTGAAGCAGACTCAGTTAGATTGGACTGTTAGAGAACTTCAATCAGTGATGAGCAGTGTAATCAGTTCAGATGAATGCAGTATTCATGGACCATGCATGTCGCAAAAAATTGGAAATTTAGAGTTTGATTATGCATATTGTTTACCCTGCCCCAACTGGCCTGATGTGGCCTATGATTGGGTGACTAGAAATCGTTTGTACGAATGGCCCTCTCATCAGATGGTTCAACACATTGTCAGAAGTGGTTGCCATGTCGTTCCTATAGGAGATCCAAGCTCTCCATATTATCTTCATGAATGGAGGATATCATTTTCAAAGGCAGAAAGAGAATTGTTTCATTCATTCAATCATTGCCAGTTTCTAACATACAATATGCTTAGATTGACATTAAAAAGAATAATTCAGCAAGAGGTCCCTGATGTCCTTTGCTCATATTTCATGAAAACTACTTTATTCTTTTCAGCGGAGAATACATCAAAACAACTTTGGCAATTAGACAGCATAGAATTGGTTTTTAAACATTGTCTTTCAGTGCTGTTGAGTTTTATTGACAATAAACACTGTCCAAATTATTTCATCCCAGACTGCAATATGACTAAGAGGAAAGTGAACCAGACAAACCGACAACAGTTGTTACATCTTTTACGACACCTTCACTCCATTGGCATTGCAGGCATTGTACATCTGTGTGGAGAATGTGTCTGCTTTGATGAGAGATGGACTTTGCCGCTTAGAGAAATGAAGTGCGATGGAGATTTTCTTTTTTCTGTTCACCTTGGGAAATTAGTAGATAGAATTGTCTCCATGCTTGAATTCTTCCGATATGAAGGACCAGATACCTGTACATTTTTCTTATCCAATTTTCTGAAAATCTTAGATGATCATTCGACTCTGACCAGAGGTACTGCATTACGTATCATATTATATCGAGGGATTATATACTGCTCCCAGCAAATGATGGACTTCCTCTGGAAATTACCACGTTTGAATAAGACGAATTACCTTGTTCATAAGTATATTACAGCTCTGCTTAGAATAGGGTGTATATACAACGGGGATGTCACAACTGGAAAACTTACAATGGCCACTTACATGTACAATAACGGTAAAACAGAATGTGCCTTGTCTGTTATAGGGAGATTGTTATCGGAGTACCCACCATATGCCATGGATAATCGTCTGACCGACCTTCAACGCACAACTTACATGGAAGTTATGTGCGGTAGGGGATATACCATAGACTATAAGGCAAAACATGCATATGCACCGGGATATGAAATGTATTCTTCATTTCGTAATGCATTTCCTTTTCCGCTTAGAATGTGGATGTTCATATCAATAGAAATTTCCTTATTTCCACTGGCTTATGCATTTCTACTTCAATGCCTTTGCCATATTCGACTTAAGAAGACATCGCTGTTGGTTGTTTCCAAAAGTTGTCTTATAAGTCAAATGGAAGACTTAATGGACAATAAGAAAAAAGCAAATGTGAAAATGTGTTTGGGTATCATCAACTATTTTCAAGGTAACAGCCAGTCAGCGTGTAGATGGCTGGGGTCAGCATATGTCCTGAAGGATAGTTTCAAACCTCCGAATAATGAGAGGTTTTCTCGCTCGGCTATGACGTACATTGCTTGCATGATAAATCGTCAAATCCGAGATGATACATTATATGCCAGAAATATGTTCCCTGCAAGCAAAATATAATGGACCCCTATAGAATTATATGTAGGTCCCATATGGGCAGTCCATATGGGGTGAGCTGGGATTTGCAACATCGCACTATAAGGGTCCCAGGTGGGCGTACCCATATAAGTCATATGTGGGCCTTTTATGGGTAACATATGGGTCCTAGATTCATTGTATATATAGGTCCCATATGGGCAAGATAATGGTATACCCATATGTATTGTACCATTGTGATTAGTCATTTTTAAGTGGAAAGCAGAGATCATTAAATCATTCTCCTTGTATGCCTAGACATGTAGACAAAATGAAACAATCGCAATCGGCAGTTGATAAATTTGTGGTCACTGACGAGGGTTGAGTGGCCGAAACGTGCATGTCTGGTCCATGCTCCCAATTTATCTGTTTATAAATGATGCTATTGATTTTGAAGACACGGTAATATCTGATTTAAGTACATTATATTTGTTTATCTCCAGGTGAATCAAGAAATGTAATACAAATGTACATATTTTCTGAAACACTTTTAATTAAAAGTAGACACTTATATACAAAAATTGTTAAGCATGTATCAATTATGTATAGACAAGAAAGGAGGGGATCTCCCATAACACTCGGTTGCATCAGCCACATCAAAAACCCAAAAAATATACAGAGCGTACACACAGAGAGAATAGATCTCATGAATTTCTCAATTACATGGTCCACATTAAAAAAAATCAAACAAGTAGTAAAACGTAAGTGAACATTCACGGCAAACAGACATAAATCTAAAGAAGGCATCACAATTATAAATTCACACAAAATGAAGAGTCCCTTCATAGAAACCAGCATAGTAAATTTCGCTTGGCTTGGCGGTGATGTTCCAAGACTACCGTCATACGGCATTTACATATCGCAGCTCATCCGGTACGCTAGAGTATGTACTGATATTTTGGATTTTCACAGTAGAAATTTAAAAATTACCAAGAAACTTTTAGGTCAAGGTTTCCGCTATCATAAACTAGTTAAGAATTTTTTTGAAAATAATACAGTCAACTGCTTCTAAAATTAGGATCTATGCACGCAACATAGTACATTACTTTGGGTATTAGACAACCTGCCTTTTATGGTGAAATGATAAACAAAATTAGAAGGATCAAAGGTAGACAGCATAATCATCGAAAATGCGTTAGAATCACCAAACACCTTTTTGCACCGTGGATATGATCCTAATATCACCAGTCGGACACTAGGCTTGGTACTTGACCCACCTTCAGTCTTGTACCAGTGCATTCTTGAGACTTGCACTGTGACGACGGGACGACTGTGACGACGGGACTCCATGACGACTGTGACGACGGGACTCCATGACGGGCCCTGTCCAAACCTCTTTAGAGACCACCTGTCCTCTCTGAATGTCAGTCGGACTCCTCGGGTGATCATATACTTGTCAAAATTTCAAACTTACCATTCTACGGGTATGAATTTTTGTTACTGTGGAATTCAAATTATTTTAAATGATGATTGGATTTGAGAAAGCACATCTCACTCTTTACTTTAAAATCAAGAAAAAACGAAATTTGTGTGGACGGAAACAGACCGTGACGATATTTTAATTTCGAACACTTTTCATGAATTTCGCGTATTTTATCGGTAAATTACCACCAAACACCTCTACACGAATTGTTCGTACCATGTTTAGTCAGAAATAAAAAACAAATCAAATGGAATGTATTGGTTACAAAAGTGATAATAAGCAAATGAAACTAAACGAATTTGACGTTAAATGGCTGCGTGCGCATAATTCTTGTGAGTGGTGCGTAAAAATGAGCTTCCATTGACCCAAGATCTTTTATAAGGCTTGCTTTTCATGAATAGTGACATATCGCAGGAGAAAATATTAAATTACATTCGCAGGAAATGTTTCAACACAAAAATCCTGAAGCGGTATTTACACTTGAAAAAAATCGCTGTTTGGATAAATGTAGATAATAAATAATTGATTTCTATCAATCGTGATATTCAAGTTACGGATAAAATTGTAAGTTAGAAATTCTTACTAGTATACATGAGCTCGCCACAGTGGGCAGAGGACAGACTGTATTGCGTATGCTCTCTTTTTATATCCGTTTTCATATTCATATGTGTTGTTGAGCCCCTGTGCTTTGCGGTCTTGTTTGTGTGTGGTCATCTAACAGTGGGGAGGTTGTTTTAAACCACAATTGTACGTTCTTCGAGACCTCTGAGTAATTGGGGAAGTGAGATGGTTGTGCGCACGTAATCTAGGATAACCACACCATTTGCTACTTGCATGGCAAATGGCCGTCCAAAGTCGGCACCGTTTACCCATTCGTCTCATTGGCTTATGTGAAGTCTTTTGTGTTTCATGTTTATATGTCGTGTGTCTCTTTTCCGTCTCTTGGTATGCTCGTCTTTAGTGTTTTCGCATCGGTTGTTTTCTTGTTTTGCTGTTACTGCTGCAACAGGGTCTTGTAGGAGATCCCCTCCCTTCCTTTGTCGTTATTGAACTATATACCCTATACAATTAATTGTACTAGTTTTGTAAAAATGTATGTGCACCATGACCATTTACACATTTCATCATATAATGTCTCATCAGTGATGCTCGATGCTTTAAAACAAAGTAAGTCAATAGAATGATTATATGATGAGCAACATTTAATAATGATACAAAATGTATGCCAAAGGACAGAGTTATGCCTTCAGAGATATGGGTCTGTGTAGTAATCCACAATTCAATTTTCCATTTCGGAAACGTTAATGAAAAATGGAAAATTGAACCAATTTTTATTTTTCATTTTCAATTAAGTAAATGAATTTTGGAAAATTGGTTTAATTTTCCATGTTTCATTTTAAAGTTTCAAATTGAAAAATGAAAATTGAAAATGAACTCAAATACTCTGTATTAAACCACAATTCCATATTCCTTTGCAAAAGTACAAAACGAAAATGGAAAATTTAAACCACTTATGAATAAAATGCACATATCCAATTTTTGAAAATTGATTCAATTTTTCATTTTCGATTTTTGCATTAGCGCGCAGAGTGTAATAATGGAAACTTGACTCAATTTTTCATTTTTCATTACGGATTCTGAAAAAACAAAATTTAATTGTGGTTTAGTACAGCCTATTACAGTCCATAATCTATTTTCCATTAAGACAATTTTAAAGGGGAAAATTGAAAGCATTTTCCATTTTATATTTGAAAATGACAAATGAAAAATTGAATCAATTTTTCATTTCTTATTTTAAAAAGGTAAATTGAAAATGGTTTCAATTTTCCATTTTCGTTTTTTACTTTGAAAATTGAATTGTTGTTTAATATAGAGTATTTGAGGTTTTTTTTTTTTTTTTTTCATTTTCATTTTTTCAATTTGAAATTTTTAAGTGGTTCAATTTTCCATTTTTCATTAAAGTTTCCGAAATGGAAAATTGAATTGTGGTTTAGTACACGGACCGAGATTTCGTTATCAATGGAAAAATCTTGTCACAAGGAATACACATGTGAAATATGAAATCTCTATCACCTTCCATTCAAAAGTTAAAGATTTTTCGGACCAACAGACAGACAAACAGAAAAACAGACTAACAGAAAAACAGACTAACAGACAAACAGACGGACAGGCCAAAAATTATATGCCCCAAATTTTTGATTGCGGCCGCCATAAAAGAATGACTAGTCGCATAAGTATATATACATGTTTATCCCGCCTCTGGCAAATTTCTTGCAGTCTGATTGGTCGAGAGGAACCAAATATTATGTCAATTATAATTACTGACAGGATGTTATTTTAATATCCTGCATCTACTAAGACGCTTTACGCTTTTGACGTCACCAAGATGCTATGACGTATGTTGACATAACAAACACAAACCAAACTCCATCGGCGGGATGAATTCGTTCTACGGTGTTTTTCAGGAGAGATACAAAAATATATTGAGTCGATGAAAAAAGTTGTATTGAACTCGGCTTCGCCTCGCTCAATACAACTTTTTTTCATCGACACAATATATTTCTGTATTCCCTCTGTAAAACACTGAATAACAAATAATACAATGGGGGTCATTTTTCAACTTGTCACATCTAATGAAAAAAATCTCCATATATCAGGTTAAATATGATAGTTGCGCGCATGTGATCCGGTTATAATAAAAGAATTCGCTTTTATATAGCGGATGACCTTGCAATTACAGCTTCGGATATACATTGGTCCCCAACAATTCATACCATAAATGTTTCATTTTCAGTTTGTCTGTGATGACTGTTGATATACATGTCTCATTATTATTTGTCTACAGCAGAATTGTATTATAAACAAAGGAGGGGATCTCCAACAACACCAGGTTGCAGCACCCACAGCAAAACCCAAAAACACCCAATGCAAAAACACAGAGCAGACAAGCACAGAAAGAGACGCCAAAGGGACAAGGAACGTCAACGCACAACACAGAAACATCAAACACAAAGGACTACACATAAACCAACGAGAACAATGGGCAATCGGTGCCGACTTAGGACGGTCATCTGCCACAGAAAAAGCAGAAGGTGTGGTTAGCCTGGATTACGTGCGCACAACACTCCCACTTTTCCGATTACCCAGAGGTCTCGAAGAATGTACAATTGTGGTGTAAAAGACCTCCTCACTGTCAGATGACCACACACAAACAAGACCGCAAAACGTAGGGGCCCAAGCAACACAGATTAATATGTAAATGGATATAAAAAGAGGGCGTTCTTAACACAATCCGTGCTCTGCCGCCGCGAGCTCATGTATGTTATCACCCTAGGAGTCCGACTGACATTCAGAGAGGACATCGCTATATTTGGTAATTAATGTTGAATTAAAGGGTATCTCTATTAATGCATAGCGCCGTCAAAATTGAGCTTCTGGAAAATATTCACTATTTTGTGGTTTCTCTATTTCAGCCTGAAGCATCACTGATGAGACATTATTTGTTGAAATGCGCGTATAGTGCACAGAAATTCTAATTAAGGAATATATCTTTCGAAATTGATTATAGTTGATAGCCTTTGCTGCAGTCAGGAATCTATAACGTAGTTCCCCATGGCATTTTCTAAAATCCAGATCACAACATCCAAATTGACTCCGCGTTAGAATAAAATTTGGAACCTTGATACCATGCCTATTGCAGACCTTCATAAATATTTTATTTGTATTTATTGGTGCTCATTTGAACCAATTTGAATTTGTTAAGTGCCCCAAGGTATATATTCAGTTGCGCCACGTACAATAAGTTTCGTTTTTACAGGACCTCATTATTATATTGTTGTTTATTCACATATTCAGTGTTTTATTTATGTTTTTGTTATATTACGACGTACATTCCCAATCTATTTTTCCGTTTTCCTTATCAAGCCTGTTTGTTCGCCTCCTTATCTCGACTTTTCCTAAATTTCTGAAACTGGGTCCTGTAGCATCATATCTAAGCCATCTTTCTACGTCTTTTGGTATATTTTGGACATAATTTTCGGTAAGCCAGCGCATGTTCCAAATGTTTCAAAAAAGATTTCATCGTTAGAACCAGAAGGCTTGCAAGTAATCTACTTGTACAGGGTTACACTATCGGTTATGTGTAGTCTTTTGTGTTTGGTGTTTACATGTCGTGTGTCTCTTTCCTTCTCGTGCTGTACTCGTCTTTTGTGTTTTTGCATCGGGTGTTTTGGTGTTTTGCTGTTGATGTTGCAACGGGGTCTTGTTGGAGATCTCCTCCCTTCTACTATACAACGGCTGAATTCATCATTGAGGAAGTTCTTCGGTCGGTACGGGGATATGATAAAAGAAAATGAGTTAAAGATGATCCTGAAGATAATCTCAACAGCACTCACAATAGAGCACAAAATTGAGCATCGACGGACCCCTAGCAAGCTAGAGTTGGGACTGGCTGCCCGGGAGGAGTAAGCATCCCCTGTTTGGCTAGCCGCACCGGCCGTCGATATTCACGCACGAAAATGAAAACAATATCTAAAGCGTATACACTGTCTGAGGTCGTATCCATAGAGAAAGTGCTATGGCGACCATGTCAGGGGAAAATATACAACACACTTACTGTCAAATCCCTCGCGGGGAACCTTTTTTACGAGCTCCACACGGCAAAGGGCATAAGTCGGATTCCTCTTTCCAGAATGATCAGTGACATTCTGGAGTGAATTTTTCTTTATTTGTTTCGGTTCTTGTTTTATTCTGGTTCGCACGAAGCTGAATTCTTTCTATCTTTGGCCTCAGAAGGGAAAAGATACTTAGCCTCCGACTTCAACTTCACTTACAGATACGCGGATTACCTCAGCAGTATCTATCCTTCGGAGCTTGAAGTCAAAGAAACTACCGAGACAAATAATTCAGCATCCTATTTGGACATAATGTTGTCCCACGGCAATGATGGTCACATGAACACCTCACTCTATGACAAACGTGACGGCTTACTGAATTACAGCATTACAAACTTTCCTTTTCTGAGTTAAAGAAGATCCTGACGATAATCTCAACAGCACTCACAATAGAACACCAAATTGAGCATCGACGAATCCCTATCAAGCTAGAGGGGGGACCAGGTGCCCGGAAGGAGTAAGCATCCCCTGTGGGCCAGCCGCACCCGCCGTCGATGTTCATGCACGAAAATGAAAACAAATAAAAACATGAACTGCACTGTCTGAGGCCATTTCTATATAGAAAGTGCTAAGGCGACCATGTCAGGGAAAATATTCAAAACACTTACTGTCAAACCCCTCGCGGGGAACTTTTTTACGAGCTCCACACGGCAAAGGGCATAAGTGTAACACAAATGAGATGAAGAAGGTCCTGACGATAATCTCAACAGCACTCACAATAGAACAACAAATACTATGTAGCAACATCCCTTCATCGCCTGCTTATGGCGTGTTCATATCTCAATTGATACGCTATGCCAGAGCAAGTACCAAATATACAGATTTTGTTCTGATACCTAGGCGTCTTACAGATGAGCTTTTCAGTCAGGGATATGTTTATGACCGACTAACATCATCACTGAGGATTTTCTACGTTTCGATATGGGGAACTCGTCATACACTATGATGTCCCACTCTCCAGAATGATGGATGATATTCTGTCATAGACCATATGAACCATACAACCAAAGATTATACTCTTTGTCTTCCGAAATGGAAGTAGCCGGATGTGGCAGTTCTATCGATCTGAAGCGACGGGTGTTGCATGCAAGCAGGAGATGCTTACTCTTCCTGGGCACCTGATCTCACTCCCATATTGGAGTTCGCTTCTTTTCATATGGTGGAGGTTTATGTTTGTTTATTTTGGTTCCTGTTTTATCCTATTATATCTTGTATGCCTTCGGTTTCTGATTTCTGAATTATCGATTTTGTACTGTATACAGGGATGTGGTCATTATCCATATTTGTCCTTTGTATGCCTTCGGTTTATGATTTTCTGAATTATCGATTTTGTACTATGTATGGGATATGGTCATTATCCATATTTGTCATTGGAATGGTTGTCATCATCACCAGCAAGACATATTTACATGATATGTACATCCATATGTACATCGAGACAATCACGAATTTAACTAGTTTTCATGAAGCTGTTGCGAAGGATGTTGCATGCAATCAGGAGACGCTGACTCTCCCCGGCACCCTTGTCACTTCGGAATGTTATTCAGTTCGAGGTTCACAGCCCTTCCAATTGAAATTCTAATGGTTTCGCCTTGCTTTCTCGACTTTGAGACTGAATAACTGATAGGTACTTCTTTGATGTTAATTTCTTATTTCATTGTTTAGATTGAGGATCACTGGCGAGAGTTAAGTACCCGAAAACGGCATGTCTGGTCCAAGCTGCAATCCATTGCTTTTAAATGATGCTATGAATTGAAGACGTTTAACATTGAAACATACAGCAGTGATGTTTATAGTATAACGAATGTTTGAACACAAACTAAATTCCCAAAATACAAAAAATACTCTTCTCGTGGTTCCATATGGTTGTCACCGACGACAAGATGGACATTCGACACATGTATTTCATAAGGACCTCTACCTTTACGAAGAAATTTATGATAAGAACATATATATATATATATATATATATATATTTATAGCCGGATTTTGTATTCTTATTCCTTTCCGAGTCATTTTCTAGATACAGGACGAACAACGTTGGAATTTTCACTCGATCATGGTTTCCTCTACTGTCTATTTAGCCAACGACTATAATTTGAATTATTCATAGCACCGGATTGCATACTAGTAATGCTTTACATAAGCAAAAGCAAGACTAGTTCCTTGTCATCCTTTGTAGACACGAGATTGAAAGCATAATCTTATCATTAATAACTGATAGGTCTTCCATTCAAATTTTTATTGTTAAAAGTACATAAAAAAGTTAAAGAAAAAGTTATTAATATCACAATAATAACTCAAGCTCAATACAGTTCCGACCAGTGGAAAATTTAATACATTTTGTATGCGCTTTCAATTCGTAAACGAACTGAAAGCTTTGCGTTCAAAATTTTGTCAGCGATCGCTTCCAAAATTTTAAAAAATCGAGAGATGACGCCAGCGATTAGCTTTCAAAACTTTTAAAGCTATAGTCGCAGACGAAATTTCGTCAACTATAGCGTTCAAAATTTTTGAAAGCTTTTTGTAAGCTATTTTGAGTCTAGGAAACCAATATGGCCGAAATCAAAGCAATCATCGGCATAATTTGCTTGATGGATAATATAATGATGTTTATCCAGATTAAATCATGAAAAATAAATGGTCTTGGAGTAAATGCAATATTGTATTTTGTTTTATTTATTTCAAATATAAGTTTCTCCATGTTTCCAAGTTCGGACAAGTCCCACGCGAAATATGAAAATGTTTCTTTCATCCTCCAAACTGTGCACGACTTCTTCACCAGCAGCCGGACATCGTCGTGTGGTCCGTCGGCAACATCGTAAACTCGCAGGCACAAGTGTACTTCTATTTATGACTTACCCTTATTAAATCGTTTCACAAATTTCTCGCGTAAATGCGGAGGAATTCATCTGACCGTGCCGCAGCCATTGAAAAAAGCAATATGGAGCCCGAGCGTTCAAAATTTTTTCAAAATTTCGTTAAAATTAGCTTTCAAAATTTCGTCAGCAATTGCTTTCAAAATTTCGTCACCGAGAGCTTTCAAAATTTCGTCTGCGATTGCTTTCAAAATTTCGTCAGCGATTGCTTTCAATATTTGAACGCTTCCAGATGACGAAAATTTGAAAGCTTATAGCTTTCAAACATTCGTTAACAAAGATTAGTTAACGAATTTTCGTCATCTACCTTTTCGAAAGCAACTTTGGGAGCTTTCAAAATTTCGTCATCTCGGCGTTTAACTTTCGACTGGTCGGGGCTGTACCTTGATAAATTGCTTACATTTAATCTGAAGCTTCCACTTTGTTATCTGTACATGAATATTTCTTTTTAACTTCGGGATCCTGGCAAGTCAAACGTACACCCTGAATATAATCAAGGATTATATCGAAGCAAGCAAGTGCATAAATACTATTTGTAGGTTGGATGTATCAAATTCGTTCAATACAAGACATAAAAAGAATACAAATATCAACGCATACTTCACTTATTTTATGAAAAGCCAGAAGTCTCCTCTGATTTTCATTCATTTTGTCGGAGGCAAAAGAGAGCACAGCATCCGATACAACAAACCAAAATATAGTACGGACCATAAAAACTATGACAAGTAAGAACAATGCTTTGGTAGCATCAAGAAAAGAATGTATCACTGTTTACAATGCAAATGTATGTGAAAACTGCTAGATTTATCAAGGTCCCGATTATGATTCGAAGGCAAAGTAATGTCAGTCTTCCTACGTATAATCC